>OX463757.1:6742298-7440746 GCA_949824845.1 Rhingia rostrata | reverse complement strand
CGGCCCATAAACCACAACAAACCGTAATGTTTTCGGAATGCAATGATGACTCATATTTTGTTTATTGACGAAGCCATTCAGCCAGAAATGGGCCTCATCGCTGGAGCTGATTTTTCGATGAAAATCCGAATCATTTTCAAGTTGTTGCTCAGCCCAATTCACGAACATACGACGCTTCTGGTGGTCAAGCGGCTTCGGTTCTTGCGTCAATTCAATCTTGTAAGGATGTAGGTCGCAAAATTCGCCACAACGACATCACAGAGATGCCCAACGCTTGAGAACGACGTGTGAGATACACATTTGGGCTTTCTTCAGCTGAAGCCTCAGCGTCCGCAATATTCTCGACACTACGAACACTTCTTGGTTGGGTGTTGTAGAACGAGGGTAGACTCTGATTGGCTTTAACTTGGCAATGTCCAGCGTTGTAACTCTGACTACACATAAAGTGCATATTTTTACCTCCCAGTGGTAACCATCGGGTACTGGTCCCATCCAACCGGATTTGACTTGTAAAACGATAAGCGCGAGTGTTGATAACACGACGAAAAACAGAAGCGCTATGAACATAGCCTGGTCAGAGTGGCACGGAATACCAAATCCGCTGTCCCAGAAGCACCTAGATGATCTTTTTCGACTAATTTGGACAAAAGGTTGTCTAGGAATTTCAAGGGTTAGTCAGGCCCCTTGAACAGAGCTGGTGGCGGATGAACCGAAAGGCCAACGGCAGCGCTCAATCCCGTTGTGGATACTGATAGCCCCGTGTCCTAGGGGTATTTAATAAATTGGAACTGGCCCTCCAGGTTGGGGGTTGTGCTTTGGGTTAACTTCCCAATCATGGAATAATCTAACGGTTACGAAGCAACCAAAAGCCTCGGAAAGGACTGGTTTTTATTGTTGACGACACGGCAAGACGAAGTATATGCTGTCAACACGAAAGGACACATAACATCGACGAATTGGACAGAACTTCACCATTGACAGATATAACTTTGAGGTAGTACGGGACTTTATCTATCTCTGTTCCGCTATTAACTCTGACAACAACATCTCGTCAGAAATTAAACGAAGAATAACTCTTGCCAACAGCTGTTTCTTCGGGCTTAGACGGCAAATCAGTAGTAAAGCCCTCACTCGAACTAGTAAGGAGATCCAATCATCTGATCATCCCAGTCCTGCAGTCCAGACTGTCTCAAAAGCGGATGAAGAAATCCTTGGTCGATTTGAGAGGAAAATTCTTCGAAAAATCGTCGGTCCCGTTTGCGTTAACGGGCTAAGGAGACGAAGAATCAACCAAGTACTATACGAGCTGTACAGCGACATGCATCTGATCAAAAAACTCCACACTGGACGTTTAATGGACATCAGTACTCCAGCTCGCAGATTCTTCGATTCCCAGCCAGACCCAGACGTCGGACGCAGTAGAGGAAGACCTCGCCTTAAGTGGAGCTCACAAGTAGAAACCGACCTCAACCAGCTCGGAATGCACAACTGGAGGCAATTAGCTTAGGACCGGGTTAATTGGAGAGGCATGTTGGTTGAGGCCCAGGTTCATTCAGAACTGTAGCGCCACTAAAGTAAGTAAGTAAGCACCGTGGGGCTTGTTCCGCTGGGGTCATTACACTGCACCACGCGCAAAACCCATACCAGTGCGTCGGGTACTAAAGTATCTTTCATTAGGTGCTTCCTATTCTTAAATTTAAATAAGCAAAGTGTGTGCGATATCATCTTTTTTTTATTCCTTTTGAAGGCCCATCGGCGCCATTATTTATGCAATACACGATTGTTTTAATGGCTGCCGGCTTGTCTGGGTGGGGTGCATTACTCTGGCGCATCAATTAGGCTGCATTTGGCCGATGACACGCTGTGATTTGTGTTTTATCCTCATAGATATGCAACTTCAGAAAACTCCACAATAAAAATTCTAACATGGTCTTGTCGAACGATCTCGCTGGCCAGATCATATCACACACCTCCAAGTGAGATGACCAGACTCTCGAATTGCTTCTGCAGAAGTTTCAATGTGGCGGTAGCTCTGTGGCACTTAGTGCGACGTGTTGAAACTAAATGTCAATGGTGTTCATATCATCCAATTCAGGCCAAAAGAAGTTGCAAATCATCAGCCTAAAGCGGACACCGTTGAGAGTGATGATTTTTCGATGAACATTAGGATCAGTTTCCAAGTGATCCAGAGCCCATTCTGCGAACACACGTCGTTGTCTATGGTCGTTTACTTTCAGCTCATGGGTCAGTTACATTTGGAATGAGTGCAGGCTCAAGTGACGATGGAAAATTCGACAATGCCGAGTTCTAGTGAGCGAAGCGAAATCGACTTCCTCGGATTCTCCTGCACACTCTTACTCACAGCGCGATGTTTTCGGAAGATCCTGCGTTTTGACGATATACGGGTGTTGGTGAACGATTATGTGGACAGTGAAATGGAAAAAGAGCTCGGAACACCTATTTTGATAAAACATTAAATGACAGCCAATTTGAAAGATGTAGCTTCAACAATACGGCTGATAACAACTGTCAAAGTTCGGAAGTCCCTAATGGAACGTCCTTCATGTAATAAATCCACGCAATATCTTGAGTTTCGTGATGACATTGACGTGATAGCAAAAAACCAAGAGAGCCGTAATTGGATCTTTCACTAGATGACTAGGACAAGTGAATTGAATGAATGAATGAGCCAGCTGAAGACCTATATTACTTGAGAACCCGAAGCACCACGCTTTGTAACGCTACAAAAAAAAAAAAGAAGAAGAAAATTCAAACAGTGAAAGTCTTGTGCGATAATTTTTAAAATTTAAAAAAAAAAACTAAATATGAATCCAAATATGGAATAGAAAATTTTGCGTAAAGTATTTTCCACTATTAATATTCTCCGATATAGAAGCTATCCGCCTTGTCAGTACACTTTTCTCGAAGGTCTGTGAAAATCCAATTTCCACGATCACTGTCAATATAAGGTTAGAAGGTTGTGGCCAAATTTTTTTTGAGCACCCCTTTAGGGTCACAAAAGAAGTGTCAAAAAAATAAAATGGGTAACAGCAAAGTGTGTTGCAGGATTCCTTCAAATTGACTCTTGAAAAACAATTTCTGTAATTTGCATGTATGAACTTAGCCCAGGTGACAGTTCCTATATTATTCAGAATTATATAAGCACCTCAACATGTTACAAATCCATTTAACCCGTTTAAACTCATCATTGTTTGATATGAAAAGTAAAATTTCTTTCATACCTAACGGTATATAGCTAACGGAATGAAGAAAATTCAACAGAATACATTAATTCCTTACAAGTATACGCTTCCACCCAAAGGTATCCTTCATGTAATGATATGCGAACATATGGTGCACATAAAAGGATTCTGCTATGCTCGAGAAGCAACACCAACGGCACAATTATAATAAAAGCCCATTCATGTACTTCTGCGAAGAGGTATTATATCCACCTGATGGGAAGATCAAGAGCATAACATGATGTTGATGGGACTTCAAGAAGTCATGGCATCTACACTTTGCATGCCGACCCTTTTTCGGTGCTGAATTCTTTAAAAGTTCATTGACAGCTCACTCCGATGAGTCAGTCCTTGCGATTCATGGGAGGTTTATAATCTGCATTCTTACATCCCCCTTAAGTAGGAGTAGACGTTTGAAACGTGCACAGCAATGTGGCTCCATCAAGTGTGATGGCTTTGAGTTGGTTGCTATTGTACTTCATAAGTTGACATTAAAAACGTACTTGTGTCATTTGAGAAAGTAATCTGTCTGATGGAACCGGTATTTCAACGAATTATAACTCGATTCCATAAAATTGTTATGTTGTCATGCAGTAAATTTTAATGCGACTTTGTTTCCCATCATGAAATCTCGCAGGTTTTTCAGTAAGATAACTACAAGCCGTAGGATAATGTAAATGTTATCTAGAAGTTTTTAATCAGGTTTATGAATTAGAAATTCTGTTACGCTTTATAAAATAACTAGCTAACCCGGCAAACGTTGTATTGCCATATAAAGTTTTTTTAGTGAATATTTTGGTAGCTTAAAAAAACTAATAGGATGGCTGCAATCCGCTGTGCGAATCGTTGAATACCCTATCCCATTCCATCCTTAAATTAAATAAAACCCAAAATGTGGGCGTGACCAAAATTTTTTCGATGATTACTTAAGTGGCGCTACAGTACGGAATTAACCTGGGCCTCAACCAACATGCGTTTCCAATTAGCCCGGTTCTTAGCTAACTGCCTCCAGTTGCACACTCCAATGTGGTTGAGGTCGGATTCTACTTGTGCGGTCGCACCACTTAAGGCGAGATGTTCCTCTACGGCGTCCGACGTCTGGCTGGGAATCGAAGACTCTGCGAGCCGGAGTATTGATGTCCATTCATTCTACATGTCCAAGCCATCTTAAACATCCAATGCGGGGTTTTTTGACCAGAGGCATGTCGCTGTACTGTTCGTATAGTACTTGGTTGAATCTTCGTCTCCATAAGTCGTCAACGCAAACGGGAACGAAGATTTTTCGAAGAATTTTAATCTCAAATCTACCAAGGATTTCCTAATCCGCTTTTGAGACGGTCCATGCTTCAGCACCGTAGAGCAGGACTGTGATGACAGGAATGTCCTTAGTAGTTCGAGTGAGGGCTACTGAATTGCCTTCTTAGCGTGAAGAAACAGCAGTTGACGAGAGTAATTCTTCGTTTAATTTCTGACGAGATGTTGTTGTCAGAGTTAATAGCGGAGTCGCGGTAGACAAAGTCCCGTACTACAAGGTGGCGCAAAAGTAATCCTCCTATCATACATTGCTATAAATTTTGCGATTGGCCCCTAATGTCAGTTCTGTTTTGACATATTATGTGACATACATGCGACTCCGCTATTAACTCTGACAACAACATCTCGTCAGAAATTAAACGAAGAGTTACTATCGTCAACATGCGAAATACACGTTAATAAACAATGTTACGCTACACTGCTCCAGAACGTAGAATATTGGTGACTATTTATTTGAGCAATAATCGGTCGGTGACTTTGGCACAACGTGAATTTCGTCGCAGATGAAACACTGCGACGTTTAGACGCTCGCCTCGAAGGGACTGGCACAACACGAGATGCTGCCAGGCGTGGCAGACCCCGGAGTAGCCGTTCTGCAGAGAATATGGCTGCTGTAGCCGAAGATATCATGGAAGCGCCGTCGACATCGACCAGACGACGTGCCACGCAAATGGGTATCAGTCGACGGTCTTTACAGCGAATTTTGGTACAAGATTAGAAGATGTTTCCGTACAAAGTCCAGCTGTTCCAGCATCAGCTGTTAGCTCCTGACCGCCAATCGCGTCTAACATACGCTCAAGCCATCCTTAATCACCACCAAGAGGAAGATGATTTTTCACCAAAAATTATCATGAGTGATGAGGCCCATTTCCATCTCAGCAGGTACGTAAATAAGCTAAATTTACGCTTCTGGGGCACTGAAAATCCGCGTGTAACCCATGAAAAGCCATTACACCCGCTCAAAGTCACTGTATGGTGTGCTGTTTTCGCTGGAGGAGTCATCGCACCTTTTTCTTCGAACACGTCGCGGGCCAAACGGTTAGGCTGCTGCCAGGAGGTCGTAAAATTCCTCCATGATAGGGTCTTCCGTCTCAATGGTAGGGGCGTGTATGCACATATTACACTGATGTTGCAAAATGTTGCTCTGTTGCGGATCAAAGCCAGCCTATCATTAACCGGCTTTGAGTCGATTATTCTTAAACTTAGTCGGCTTTCCTCAAAGAAGCCGCATCCGCATGTGCTGCCGTGGGTGGTAGCTGTAATAAATGTCGCAAGTTTTTGTTTGTGTATTTCTAATCCTGTTCAACGTATTTCCTGGATCGCTTTAATGTCTGCCGTGTTTCACACGAGGACAGATTAAAGCATTTTGAGTGCCAGGCATGGTGTACTGTTGTACAGCGTGCGTAGGTTCCAGGGGCATACTCGAAAGTCGTTAGCCGTGGATCTTTCGGGTGTTTTTTAACGATTGAGGGGATTCGTTATCGGAGGCTGTTGTATATCTCAGAACTAGCTATTTTGTTTACCCGTTAGGTAAGTTAAACGGATGACAGAACCTCCAACCTAAATAGTCAGTTCCAATTTATTAGATACCTCTCGAACACGTGGCCATAAGTATCCACTAGGGGGTTGAGCGCTGACGCCTTCCTTTCGGGTCATTTGCCACCATCTCTGTTTAAGGCGTTGAATGAGGCATGAGATTCCTAGATGACCTGTTGTCCAAGTATATCAAAGCACCTCAAATATGTGTCTATACTCCATCTTGGGAGTTCTTTCACTGACACCTGGAATGGTATATGTACATTAGCGTGAGACACGCCTTTACCGCTCTTTTTGCTGCAGCCAAGTTTTTATACAGGGATTGAGATCCTATCTACGATCAAAGTACTAGAAAATGTGTGGTCGCCATGGAATGGCTTAAAGTCGGAGTTGGTAGGCATCAGCTATTTGAAGAGTTTCATATCGCATTCCCTATTATTTGAGCGCCAAAAATGTATAAAAGGTAAAGACATTGTATAAATATTTTGCTCTGATACTTTTTTTAATTTCGGTTCTGACTCCGCGCACTCATTTTCTGTTGTAACTTTCCAGGATTGTCTGGAACTTCGACTGTTTAGTTGGGTAAGCCTGTTCTATGAGCGTTATTTAAGTGAAATGAATTTCATCCGCATAATCTGCGTAGACCTTCGTTCCTGATGTACCACGGCGCATTAAAGAATGATCTTAACATTTTGTTTTTTAAAGTTTGTAAAATATTTACATTCGCTTGACTGGTGCAACTTCATAGTTCTATATACAATATTTAGCACTTGCTTGCAACGGGTGTTTTTTTTTCAGAGGTTGGTTTTGCAAATAGAGATAAAACTGACATTTTGTGGTCAAATCGGGCAACACAGATTGACATATGAATAACGCTTGCGAATCGTGCAAATTTATTTCGAAAATAATGGTTCAGTTCGTGAAGTTTACAGCAAGCTCTGTCCATTTTATGGTCGACATAGTCGTCCATCAGAGCAATTAATTCGGCTAACCATGGATCGTTTTCGGACTACGCTTAGCCTATGTGATAATACGCATCCGCAGAGATGTCGAACATTGCGCACCGAAGAAACAATTGCCTCTGTAGAGCAAAGTGTTGAAGAGGACCCGAATGAATGGATTCGCCACCGTACACAGCAATTGGAGCTTTGTCTATCAATTTTATGGAAGATTTAGCGCAAGGATCTTGGCTTACGACCTTAGAAGATCCAGCTTGTGCAAGAATTAAAGCCACGAAACCATGCAGTGCGTCGTGATTTTGGTGTATGTGGCGAAATTTTTGTTTGAATGGCTACGTCAACAAGCAAAATTGCCTCATTTGGAGTGAAGAGATCCACATGAGACCCTTGAAGGCCATTACATGCACAAAAACTGACTGTTTGGTGTGCTCTATAAGCTGGTGGAGTCACTGGGCCATACTTCTTCCGAAGTGATGCTGAAGAGTCAGTTACTGTTAATGGCAACCGGTATAGAGATATGATAACCGAGAAATTTGTTCCCGAATTGGATGGCATGAATGTGCAGGAGATGTGGTTCCAACCGTTTTTTTGGAACCACGCTACATGCCACAAAGCGCACGTCACAATCGATTAGTTGATGGAAACATTCGATGAGCGCATAATTTCGCGGAATAAACCTGTCAATTGGGCACCAATATCGTGTGATTTGACATCATTGGATTATTTGCGCTCGTCTACGCCAACTAACCATAAACGTTAGGGGACTTGAAAGCCAACATTCGTATCGTTATTGCCGAAATACGGCCCCAAATGCTCGAAAAAGTGGTTGAAAATTGAACCCCTAGACTTGGCTCTATTCGTACGTTCTGCGGTAGTCCCATGCCCGAAATCATATGGCATAGAATTATCCTTCCAATAAAGTCAAATTGATGGACATTAAAACGATTTTTTTGTGTTTTATTTAATTTTTAAGTTCTATACCTTTAAAAAAAAACACCCGATATTTCGCTTCATTTGCAAAATGAACTCGAGCCGTTTTTAGAAATACAGGCAAATTGTTTGTCTGTTTATACCAAATCTCTACATGAATCGATTTGGTCTCGTTAAGTGTAATCTGCCAGGATTTGGTCTGTTCACTTACCTCGGTAAGAGCGTTTTGTAATTTCATATTTGTTTCCTCTATCGTTGTGCCAACTGCTAGTATAGCTGTATTGTCAGCAAACGTGGCAACTATTGTATCGTTTGTTTGTGGGATATCACTTGTAAATAGGAGGTACAAGAGTGGTCCAAGGACGCTTCCTTGGGGTACTCCTGAAAATATTTCTTTGAAATAAGAATATTCGTTTCCTAGTTTGACACGGAAGAGTCTATGCTCAAGACACGACACGAGGATTTTATATAATTTTTCAACCAGAACTTGTCCTTAATTTTTATTCAAGACTTCGAATAGCTTGTGACTCGTCAAGAAATATTCTCTCTTCTTCAATAGCTTTATCAATTACATCAGTTATGCGATATACTTGGTCCACAACCGAATGTTTACTTCTATACCCAAATTGATGGTCAGGTTAAAGGCTTTTCTGGTCAATAATAATAATAAGCGGCCGGGTCGTATCCTTTTATATTGTTTTTGATTTCATAGATGTGATTGCGTAATGCAGTTTCCTTAATGTCGAGAAACTATTATTCAATTCAAAAGTTCCCCTGAAAAACATAAGAAGAGGCATACAGATGAATATAAGGAAAACTGATAAAAAAAAGCATTCGCTTCAAATGGCAAATCAAATATCCTTTCACCATATATATATATTTCTTCCTCTCACAGAATACATTTAACTTCTTTCTTGCACTGGATTTAAATTCATTGATTTTCATTCAGTGCAAGGAAAGCTATATACGTTCAACATAACCGCTGAAAATGTGTTTATTTTTCGTCTCTCTTTTAGTTTTCCTTAAACCTCAAAGATGTATCTCTAATTTAAGATCTCCACTTGATAAAAACATTTAAAATAAACGCACCAGTACGTCGCACAATAAAATTGTATCTTTATTTACAGTCTGGAGAGATACAAAACAATCTCTGCGCCATTTATCACAATAAAAGGATAAAAAGGGGTTCTGATTTAAATTATATTGCCTCCTCTGTATGTGCTCAAAATAATCCAAGACTGCTTTATTAATTTATTTCTCTCTACGCCTTGGTATGGGTAAACAAAAAAGTAACACCATTGCTCCTTTGCTCGCATTTGTTATACCATCCGCATCTTTTGTTTGTTTCTCGCCAGAAAGAAATTCTTTGTGTGGGAAAATCTTTAAAAAAAAAATGTCAAGGCCAGGGATATTATGAAGAAAAATTTTTAAATTTATTATTTCACTTCCTCCGACAAAGGTGATACAACTCGGCACTTCAGCATCATCACTATAAAATGAACATAAAGAAAAGCAAAAAAGGGTCCTTTTCCGCTGTACTTTATGGCCTATGCGCTTTCTTTGTATTTGTACAAATAATGGAATATCCACTTTTATACGAGGCTTGCTTTCCTCACTCAAAGGAATGACAACCTGACTTGGATTTTTTTTGTAATATTTCTGTTGTAGATTGAGTCCCTTTTGCCAGGAAAGGATTTCTTCAAATGAAATACTCTGATACAGTGGGACTAGAGGACAGTGGCAATTGACACAGCAAATGAAATGTCTTGACAGACCTTTAGATAATTGACTTTCACATCCCTTAATGCCACAAATAGGGGATTACTCAGGACGCTGCATTCAAAAGGTATATTTGATTGAATGCTAACAATTAATTTTACACCTCCATCCTTGTCAAAACAGGGGAAAGCTAAGCAAAGCTAAGCAAAAGCAGGTAAAATATAAATACCTACTCGATTTTTGCTTAACCTTTTCTCAAGTGAGGCGAACCTATAACGCTTCAGGAGCGCCCTGAGAACTGTTGTGTATATCGCTTCGGAAATACGTCTTCTAAAAGAAAATTCTGTGACGTTTGGTATGGATTATTCAAATATTTGGCAAAACTATTACATGAGAACCTAGCTAATGCCTAGCCCCACTCTCCACGTTGCCTAATCACCACGTTGCGACCACTGGGTGCGTAGTATTTTAGAGTTTGGGTCTTAGCACCTATATACAGCATAAGGGCACGTCTTTCTTTTTTCAGACGAGAGCGCAAAAAACTAAGAAGATGGAGTCTATGGTAAAGTCTAGATTACTAGTTAGGGTCAAAGAATTAAAAGAACTACATAAGCTACTCTGAAATATTTAGAAAAACTTGTCATATAGGAGCATAAATGGCTATTCAGGCCCTTTTGCATAGAGAGATTGAGCCTAAATGCCATCGAAAGTGTACAATCACGATGTAGATATGGACATATCGTGTACTTACTTACTTAAATGGCGCTACATTCCGAAATGACCCTAGGCCTCAACCGGATCACAATTAGTCTGTTCCTTAGCTAGCTTCAAGTCGGTTTAGGTCGGTTTCTATTTGTGTCCGCCACTTAAGGCCAGGGGTTAATCTACTGCATCCGATATCCGCCTGTGAATGGAAGATCCTGCGAGTCGGAGTAATGTTGTCCATTAGCTCTACATATCCTAGCCATTTTAAGAGTCCAATGCAGATTTTTTGTTTTAACCAGGGGCATGTCGCTGTACAGCTCGTAAAGTTCTTGCTTGAGTCTTCGTCTCCATAGCATGTCAACACAAATGGGAACAAAGATTTTCTGAAGAATTTTCTTCCTTCACTTTGTTTTTGGCCCATGATTCAGCCCAGTAGAGCAGGACTGGGATGATTAGGGTCTTATATAGGATCTCCTTAGTAGTTCGAGTGAGGGATTTCCTTTTTTACCCGAAGAAACAGCGGTTGGCAAGAGTAATTCTTCGTTTAATTTAAAATTATATCTGTCAATGGTTTCGATCTGTTCCATGGGTCGATTTTGTGTGTCCTTTCGTGTTGACAGCATATAATCCGTCTTGCCCTCAGAAATCGATGAATAGGTCGTGGGTATCGATTTGGACTTCTTCGGTTTTTTTCAGGATCTGCCGAAGCGTGATAATTTGATCGGTTGTGGCCTTTCCTAGCCTAAAACCACACTGATAAGGGCCGATCAGGTTGTTGGTAAACGGTTTCAGGCGTTCACATATTACGGCAGATGGCATCTTGTAGGCGATGTTGAGGAGACGTATGCCTCTGTAGTGGATCGGGCAAACGATGCTGTGGTTCCATTCTCTAGGCGTACTTTCTTGCGACCAGATTCGGCTTATGAGTTGGTGGATGTTACTTACCAAGTCATCTCTGCCGGCTTTTTAAAGGTCGGCGGGACAGCCCGGCACTGTCGTTGCCAATATTGAATGTTTCGTGCTGCCTTACAGTGGAATGTTGTTCTTCATCGCCGTTGAAAAGTCTGCAGAAGTAGTTCTTCCATATTCTCAGCATCGACTGGGTCTCAACTACGACAGCATTCTGTTCGAGCCTTGTATCCTTGGCTTTGACGTTTTAAACTTTATTAAAGCTTGCGAACATCTTTCCTGGAGTGGCACCTCTCTATATCCTCGATCGCGCGCTTTTCTTCCTCTTTTTTCTTCTTTCTAAAAAGCCGGTGTTCTTCCCTTCTTCTCTGCCTATAGAGCTCAACGGCAGCTCTCGTCTTCACCTGCAGCTTAGCCTTGTAGGCCTTGTTCTTGGCTGCGAGCATCTGTCGGCATTCCTCATCAAACCAGGGGTTTCTTGCTGGTGGGCGCGAGAAACCTTGCACATCAGTTGCGGCTGATCTGATGGCTTGTTGGCATCGTTGTCATTGTTCTTCAGCATTCGGTGCTGGTGGCATGGTGTTAATCGCGAGGTTAAGGGATACGCGTTGCGCGAAGGTCTTGGCGGTCTCTTGCGATTGCAGTCTTTCGACACTAAATTTTTTTACAGCATTTCTGGATTGTTGTGGCGTAGTGGATATCCGCATTCTAACCTTTGCTACAACAAGGTAGTGGTCCGAGTTGATGTTAGCTCCTCGGAATGTTCGGACATCCAAAATACTGGATGCGTGACGCTTGTCTATCGCTATGTGATCAATTTGATTGACCGTTCGTTGATCTGGAGACCGCCATGTCTCCTTATAGATATCGAGGTGAGGAAACCGTGTGCTGGCTATAGTGGCATTTCGTTCCGTAGAAAAGTCAATTAGCCTAAGTCCGTTACCAGATGTGTTGTATTGTAGGCTATGTTTTCCGACAATACTGCTAAAGATGTCTTCTCTTCCTACCTTTGCGCTAAAATCTCCCAGCACAATTTTAACATCGTACTTCGGTAGTCGCTCGTAGGTTTTGTCAAGGAGGTCGTAGAAGCAATCCTTAGCAATATCATCTTTTTCCTCCGTTGGGGCACGAGCGCATATAAGGCTTATCTTGGCGAAATTGGCCTTGATGCGTATTGTTACAATGCGTACGCTAATGTCTTGTAAACATAGGACTTCTTGCCTAGGTCTGGCACTTATAACAAATCCACCTCTGAATAGTCGCTGTTTCTGCTCTGTATAACACGGTCCGTAGTAGATGTCACAGTTTTTCATCCTCTTTTTGTCCAGCCCATTATATCGTATTTCCTGGATGGCAGTAATATCTGCTTTGTAGCAGTTTAGTGCTTCCGCTAGTTGTTCGCTTGCACCTCTTTTGTTTAATGTACTCTCCAAGTGCAGATACGAAAGTCATTGTCCTTTTTTCTTTTAGCCGGATCGTCAACAATAAAATCAGTCCTTTCCGAGGCTTTTGGTTGCTTCGTAACATGATTGGGTAGCTAACCCAAAGCACAACCCCCAACCCGGGAGGCCCGTTCTAATTTAGTAGTTACCCCTAGGACACCGGGCCATCAGTATCCACTAAACCTAACTTGACTAACCCTTTAAATTCCTAGATAACCTGTTGCTCGAATAAGTCGGAGCAGCTTGTCTAGGTTCGCCTGGGAGAGCGGGCCGGGTATGCATTCCGTGCCTTTCTGACCTGGCTGTTTACAGTGCTGCTGTTTTTCGTCGTGTTATCAACACTCGCGCTTATCGTATAGCAAGTCAAATTCGGTTGGATTAGACCGGTACCCAATGGTTACCACTTGGAGGTTAAAAATAAGCATTTGATGTGTAGTTAGAGTTACAACCACTGGGCATTGCCAAGTTAAAGCCAATCAGAGTCCACCCTCCATCTGCAATACACAACCATTGTTCCGTTTTAGCCCTAAATGCATTTTTTTCTTCAAGTGTTTTTTTTTTTATTCTACCAACCCTACATATCTATGTAGAGTTCCTTTATCCAGCACAAATAATAAAAGACGATTTTACGATTAAGTATTTTATAAAGCCTGATGGTTTACCTACAAAAAGTCATGGACATGCTACAACCAAAAACGATATTTCTCGAAAATTGAAGCATTCCGCGAACAAGTTCTACAAAAGCTGTTTACAAGTTATTGATCCACGAAATCGAAAATTTGAACAGCGAACATTCAACGACGGACTTTATGGTCTGTATAGCGCTATAAACACCCTCAGGCACAATGACCAAGTTCTAAGTATTTTGCGGTGCATCATGCAGATATTGACATACATTCTCGATGTAGTTGAATCAGTGGTCCATTTATGCAAATCGAAGAACGAAGGATTTGTTATCCTGCTTTTTCAATAGAATTGTTGCAGGAGGAAACTCACTCCAGGCTTGTAGCAAGGATTACTACTTGATAACTCTCACGATATTGATAAACAATGCTTAAGGACATCTAAATATCTAAGATCCTTTTGCAATTTAATCAAAATAACATCTAAACCATGATTACTTCTTTAAAAATAAACAAATCCTTGGAATATCCCTCGTATCTTTAAATAAATCTTGGCAATCTATGTTAATGTATCTGGGTCAACACTATCATGCCTCATATTGTAGGTAAATATTTAATGCAAACAATATGCCTCCGTATCAAATAAATTGCACACTTGTACTGTGTTTTCAATGTACACCCACACAAGGTACATATAGGACCCACGACTCCACAAGTGCTTCACATAGAAAACGCTTCAGCGATATAACGATACAAATAAAGTAAAGTTCCGGTAGGTTTACCATATTTTCAAACACCTCCTCAATTTACTGGACTTACTGCCGTTGTGTATATGTTCACACATATCTCGAACATCGGGTCAGTGGAGCAATTTATATGTAGTTGAGGTACACCTACTTAACATAACTTACGATCCACATGCAAGGTAATCGGATACTCGCATGTGGATATCCTTACCGCTCTATGTGAATATATGTACTCCTGGATAAGGTATTGATTTGGTTTCGCCACAAGTGAACATTACTGCCCGAGTGTAAGCCATTCATCATTAGAAATAACTGCCACTGGGTGTGTGCATTTCGAATTTGTATTTATGATTATCCTGCAGTGTATCCATTTGAAGGGATAGCGTATGCCTTCAGGGAGATACTTAATATTATATGCCCTTGGTTTGTGTTGGGGGGTAACGGCATTTTATAAAGTTGATAATCCATAAAATTTGGATGAAATTCAGCCTTTTGAATTGAAATCCTTTTACAGGATGAGTGGTGAATATTAGTAACCACCTTTTTTCTAAGGATCAGTTCTATGTATTTCATATTTTACTATTTGTAGTGAATAAGAGTGGAATGTTTTCTTGAAGTTCGTTGTTTCTATCAGGAGTAGATGACTCACAATGAGGCTGGCAACATAGAATACTCACAACACAACCGTATAATCGAGAACCTTGACGGATGCAGAGAAAATTTTATGCTGAAAAAAATGGCATTCTATTGAATCTTCCAGTTTCGACAAGGTGTTGACCTACCCAAAAGGTTATTAATAGACAGTCGCTGCAGAAAATTCTTCAAATTCCTTTGAATTACAATGAATCCTTGCACAGTTTTAACTGTATGCATGCTATTTTGAGGGGGGAATTATGAAATGGCTTATGAAGACGAAGAACATATAAACTGCCTGCTAAGGCACATTTCGACCTAAGCTGGAATCTCAACAAACCAGATTGCCGAATATGGGAAAAAGGAAACAAGGATGAAAAGATGGGTTTTGATTTGGGTCTTAGGTTCTTTAATTAATTTCGGTTCGATCTCTCTTTTCAAAGTGATCGCTACTCCAGAAATTGGAGGAAGTAGTGGGCTACCATGGTCCCATCAGCCACTGGTCCACGAACTTCAGATCCTGAGTATGAAAACAAAAACAGGTACAGAAAGTGAATTTAACCTCCGACACATGACGGAGTAATATAAACGTCCGACAGACGGTCCACGGGAATACATGCATTGATGGGTGAGGTCAAGCCATACAGATGACGCATTTAGAACAGAAAAAATAAACTTGCTCACCAGCTTCATGGTACGGACGGGCGGTATGCACATGCACACATGAGAAACATGATCCAAATATATGACGGGGCTGTGCCAGTACGACCCGTCATAGAACAAGATTTCTTGTATGCAGTGCGTCTCTGTATGGCGTTATAACCTTTGTTGAGGTTGGGATCCCTCTTCTACCACAACACGATGATGACGGATGATAGAACCTACACCCCAACGAAGGACTTGCGGCACTTAAGGCGAGGGGTTCCTATACTGCGTCCGATGTCTGGCTGGGAATCAAAAACTCTGCGAGCCGGAGTATTGGTGTCCATTTGTTCTACATGTGCTAGCCATCTTAAACGTCCAATGCTGAGTTTTTTTTTGACCAGGGACATGTCGCTATACAGCTCGCATAGTTCTTGGTTAAATCTTAGCCTCCATAGCCCTCAATGCAAACGGGATCGAAGATTTTTCGAAGAATTTTCGTCTCGAATCGACCAAGGCTTTCTTCATCCGCTTTTGCTGCGGTCCATGCTTCAGCGCCGAAGAGCAGGACTGGGATGATCAGGGTCTTATATAGGATATCCTCAGTAGTTCGAGTGAGGGCTTTACTACAGAATTGCCTTCTTAGCCCGAAGAAACAGCGGTTGGCAAGAGTAATTATTCATTTTTTTGTTGTTGTCACAGTAAGTAAGCGAGGTGGACAAAGTCCAGCATGTTACTGCTGTGTTGTTAATTGAATTAAAATTGTCAAAAGACAATCAGATTATTGCTATCTAAGGGCTGCGCTTGGCATGCTTGCGGAACGGCACGGCTTAACTCGCCGGATTGGGGAGGTCTTTGCCCTTACAACAGCAGAAAACAACATCAACAAAAAAAAAAAACTTACTTCATGCCAAGTCAGTAATCTTCAATCTCACTAAATAACCTTTTTTTTTATTGATATCGGAATTGGATGCAATATTGGTGTTCAGTTGCTTAGGTACACTTTACCCACCCTTACTTCACCATTAGAGAACACCTTGACAACACCAGTACCTCTTTTCCGCGCTGTCCCTTAAGTAAATAGGTAACTAAACTACCCTTCTAAGTTATAAGAATCCTTGATGCCATCCATGCTCAACCCCAATTAAAAAAAACTTCACCAAATCATTATCAAAATTACACACATTTTATTTTAGTTTGTAGGTAGTAACGGGTGATTTTTTAGCTGGTTTGATTTTGGCAACACTGGTTTTGACAGCTGACGTGTGTTTAGTACCTTGTGTCACTGTCAAACAGCTTCAGTTTGGTTTGCAATTTAACCATGGATCGTCTTACAAATGAACAACGCTTGCAAATTATTGAATTTTACTATCAAAATTCGTGCTCGGTACGAAATGTTCATCGCGCGCTGCTTCCATTTTATGATCGGCGTTCTCGACCTTCTGAGCAGTCTATTCGGAAGATTGTGACCAAATTTCGCACCAAATTTACTTTGTTGGACATTAAACCACCAACACGTTTACGTACTGTGCGTAGTGAAGAAAATATTGCGGCCGTATCAGCTAGTGTGACAGAATACCGCGAAATGTCGATTCGGCGCCGTTCCCAGCAGTTAGGCCTTTGTTACAGCACTACGTGGAAAATTTTGCGGAAGGATTTGGGCGTAAAGCCTTTTAAGATGCAGCTGGTGCAAGAACTAAAGCCAGCCGACCTACCACAACGCCGAATTTTTGGTGAATGGGCTCTTGGAAAGCTGGCCGAGGATCCGCTTTTTTATCGAAAAATTGTGTTCAGCGATGAGGCTCATTTTTGGTTGAATGGGTACGTAAATAAGCAAAATTGCCGCATTTGGAGTGAAGGTCAGCCAGAAGCATTGCAACAGCTACCAATGCATCCCGAAAAAGCCACTGTTTGGTGCGGTTTATGGGCCGGCGGTGAACAGTTAATTTCACGTTTCTAGCCGGTCAATTGGCCGCCTAGATCTTGCGATTTGACACCATTAGATTATTTTTTGTGGGGGTATGTCAAGGCTAATGTCTATAGGGACAAGCCCGCTTCGATTGACGCACTGGAAGCCAACATCCATGCATTCATTCGTGAGATACCGGCCGATATGTGTGAAAGAGTATGCCAAAATTGGACTCAGCGGATGGGCTACCTGAGACGCAGCCGCGGTCAACATTTGCATGAAATTATCTTTTAACATTAAATTGCAAGGTTCAAACTATCGATTCAAATAAATATTTCATTCATTTTTTCGAAGTTTTTGTGTTTTTTTTTTAAAAAAAATTCTAAACCTCTTAAAAAATCACCCGTTATATCCATTTTATATGTAATTAGGTTATTTTAAATTCATTTAAATAATTTCATTAGCTTTAGTTTTTTCTTAGATTTAAGTTTTAAATTAGCTTAATTTTTAATAGATAAGATGATTCCTATTGAGTGAATGACACTATACTGCACTATTAATTGATTGATTAGTTAATTATTCTTCTCAAAATTATCACATCTGCTTACAGTTTAATTACTGCATAAAAACATCAATTGAATGTAATAATTGATAGTAATATCACTTACTTGTGTTAATCCTTAATAGGATTCGATGACCTAGAATGTCCAAATTATTCCAAATGATAAGATTTTGACGTCGACGGAGATTGTGCACAATTCCCACGATTAGCGTTAATTTTCTTTTTACCTCCACACAAAAAAAAAGAAAGCATTAGTTTCCCCCATTAAAAATTAAAATAGTAAATCATATAAGCAAAATTATTACATTTGTTTTCTTTAGCTTTAAGTAGTAAAATTTCATAGCTTATACAGTAGTGCAATATAGATATAAGATACTTTTTTTTTTCTTTTTAGAATTTAACAAATTTAGAACATTTTTTGATTTTTTAACATGTTTCATTGATTGCAATATTTTATAGGATATGAAATTATTTCACTTTGGATTGTTTACCTTTTTTTTTTACAAGAACACAAAAACAACACACGGCCGCGGTGTAATGGTAATGTGTTCGTCTGTTGAGTGGAAGGTTGCGCGTTCAATCCCAACCAAAATCCATTTCACTTTTATTTAAAAGAAATAAAAGGTCGGTGTAATACCTAAGAGTATGCACACCATCTTGAATTTCTTCAAATTTAACGAACACAAGAAAAAGTGACTCCCCGAAGCTAGTTCGGACCACACCCATGGAGTTTAAGTCTCCACTACATCCAAAATCTTTCCTATCCTCTCTTTCTTCCCCTTCTCTAACGCTCGTACTATGGTAACATATAAAAGGATATTCATAACCCCTTGAGTACGTGTAAATTATAAAAAAAAAACGAGTATACACACACAATTCCAGCGAATACAGGCGCCAGTCAGCGCCTCCCTGATGAATGCCCTTCACGATGGTTTTGTCGAACTGATCTGGCGTTAGATCTTTCTTAGACTAACGAAATTAGCGAAACGGACTCCCGAGTTATTGGTGATATGAGAGCATAGCTCTCATCTTTATCACTGGTTGCCCCTTTTTTTTTTGCGGGACAACAAATGGTTTTTTTTTATGTTGTACCGAGGTATCCCTTATACCAAGTGGAACTTGCGTAGCTATTGGAATTTTGAAGAGATTATGTTGTTAGGGGGATTCTTGAAGGTGGAGTATGAGCGTTTCACGCAACGATGTGCGGTGTACTCTCTCGTACGATGATGTGTGGACAATTATGTGTCGGCAGGCCCTTGTTCCTGGCACGATTGCCACTTGATTTTAAAATGTTGTTCCCCAGAAATGGGTCAAGGAATTATTTCCGATAAAAAAAGGAATATTACTGCTTCGCCTTTTGTTTAAATAAATAAAAACTCAATTGAACTTTATTTTACTTAGGCTGGCTTAGGCTTTTTTTTATTTTTTTGTTTAGACCGTCTATTCGCTATGATAGCCACGAGAGAAAAGAACTACCTAAATTTTCGGAAATTACTTTTTGCATTGCATTATTTCTTGTTCTGTTTTATTTCCTATCGTTGCCTTTTAGTACCTATGTATGGAATTCCATACAATTTGGTTTGTTTTATGTTTAGGAGCGTTCAATGACTAATCAGGGTAAATCATCGGTAATCATGGCGCTTACTAGCAAAACCAAACTGTTTTAAAGAAATTTTTTTTTCTATCGTTTCGTAACAAGCACTAACTCGATGTTATATGTGTCAATAGTGATGTTCTGTTGGGTATAATTCATATTAATAGCAAATACTTGGTCTTACCCTCATTTACTCCTAGACCCATTTTGCCGCTTCCTTCTCCACAACATGATGTCATAACCACGTTTGCTAGTATAGAGAAGGAAGCGGCAAAACTGATGTCAATATCATCGCCGTATGCTAGAAATTCCACCAAATAATGTAAGATTGTGCCTCTGGTGTAGGTTCTGCCCTCTCAGGAGTAATGTTCAAATCGTCACGCGACACTGCTTCGCCTTGCTAAATCGTTGCCGACCCTTGAGGAGCAGTGAAAATGTTCCATGATCATCCTGAATGGCCCTGTATAGTTCTATAATTGCTATCATATGCGGGTTTGAAGCCAATGAATAGGTGGACGGTTTCTATTTGAATTTTCTTTTCTCCAGGATCTGCCGAAGTGTGAAGATTTGATCGGTTGTGGACTTTCCTGGCCTAAAATCTAAACGAAAAGGTCCGGTCAGGTTGTTGGAAAACGGTATCAGGCGTTCACATATTACGGCAGATAGGATCTTGTGGGCGATGTTGTGGAGACTTTATCGGGCAAACGATGCATCGACCATGTATTAACTAATAGGTTTCCTTGTTCATCTCGAGAGTATTCTGTTTTAATCTTGGTAAAACTTGCCAATATCGTTCTGAAAAGCCGGTGTTCTTGCCTCCTTCTTTCCTCCTTCTTTCCTATAGAGATTAATGGCAGCATGTATGTTTCAGCGTTGTGACTCTACTGCAATTGCAGTAGATCTTCTACTTACTTGTCGGGCTCCCGACCTGTGAAGAGTTTCTACGTGAGACACTGCAGCCTTCCATCATCTACGATCCCGGGCTCGCTTTTTCCAATTGTCTTGTAAAAGCGCTTCGGTTCGGTCTTCCTTGCCTTCTCGACCCTCTTATCTGGAGGGTCTTTTGGACTACATCCACATCTTGTTACAGCTCATAGAGTTCGATGTTGTATTTTCTCCTCCATTCGCCGAGATAGATCTCCGAGGTAGATGAACTCCTTAGCTACCTCGAAAAGTTCGGAAGAGCTACTTCCAAATTGCTCCTTGCAGCGTGTGTTTTCCAGCGTCACGCGACAGAGTCTATAGTCGACCTGACGGGACGGAAGCCTCGTATGTGCCGATTAGTATGTTGTAGAACAGTCTTAGACGTTCACACAGTACGTTGATCTCGTATGCGACATTAAGCAGCGATATGCCTCGATAGTTCTTATTAGACAATGAATTGTCATTTTTGTAGATGGGGCACATGGGCATATTTTCTTCCACCCATACTTGGTTGATGATTCGGTGCATGCTCCCCACCAAAACCTTGTATAGCATGAGGACAGATTCAAGTTTTTGAATAGCAGCCGGGGTGCAGAGTGTTCGTACATTCCAGGTACATACTCTCATGTCATAGTCCATTGAAGTTCCCGGATTTTGAGTAGCATCCGGGGTATAGAGTGCTCGTACATCTCAGAAACATACACTCATGTCATAGTCCATTGACGTTCGGGGTCTTGTTATCCGAGGCTTGTTGCTTCACTTTCATAACTAATGGTTTTCCCCATGGTCGGAAAGTTACCCCGGCGGTACGATCCCGAAACTGGAGGGCCGGGTCAATATTTTGACAGGACAGCGAGCCGGAAACACCGATGTCAGTAACTCATGTTGGGATATGAGCGCTGCCGTTGACCCATTGAGGGCTCCTCCGAAACCAACTATTTTTTAACATCTTGGCTCAGTATTGGAAATACGTATAGACTTGGTGTTCAAACATGTCGAAGCAGCTCTATGGGGATTACACTTAGCAGTTCGATCTTACTGGGGCTGTAGGCGCCACCGTTGACTCCATCTAGGGGATTCATCCGCTGCCGCCTGAGAGTGAGTACCTTACTGAAAGGACACTCCTTCCCCTCCTCAATCGTTCGCTGCCACTAACGACCTTCAACAGGGGTTTGATACCCCATCTCCAGTCGAGGTATAAGGCTCCCACCAGTCACTAGCAGCGTGGAGGTGAGAGTAGGGGTTGATAGTGAGAAGCTGGAGTGAGGTCGCGTGTATTCTTATGTAATCGTATCACTACCCTTAAATTCAGTAGATCTACTGCAGTTTAAAATAAATCTACATCTACAGCCCATCGCTGGCATGTTCACCTGCAGCTTAGCCTTGTATCCTTAGTTCTTGGCTGCAAGCATCTGTCGGGACTCTTCAACCTAGCACATCAGCTTGTCGACATCGTTGCCATTCAATAATTAAATTAATTGAATTTTTATAAGCTTTTGCAAGCTTATAACTCTCCTTCCATTTAATTGATGACGTATTCTCTGAAATTCCATTACAAACTTTCTTTCCATTGAGAATCGTTGAGTACTTCTGCTTAAATTTAAAATGCATAGCTTTACCCTTAACGATTTTTCACGGTACATGGCATTTTAACTTAGCATTACATTTGATGAAAATACCTTCAGAAATCATTAAGGGTAGGAGTACATATTTCGACGAGTACATTATTTTAAATTCGAATTGAAGCTTTCAAGGACAATTGTCAATGGATGAAACTTCGTACTCGAATATCAAAGAGCGGTAACTCATTCATCCGCAATGGTAGTTAAAAAATACCAAGGACATGAAATAGGTATGTTGCCGCAATCAATTCCGAAAGTTTCTCTATTTCGCACTAACACCTTGCCAATTGAATCAGCGCCAGGACAATGCCAGTTTCCTCATCAAAATAGTTGCGAAACTTTTCAAATTAAATTTTCGAATTTCCATCTGAAAAACGAACGAAACAACAACAAACAGTCGAAAATCGGGTTCATTTGGATAGGAAAGTGAAAAGTTACGAGACATTTACTCACTTAGCTATTTGTCCATGGGAAACAAGGTGAAATAGTATGCCTTGAGGAATTGTGCTGAATTAACTGTGTCACTAGGTAGGAATAGAAACTTTGGTTAGATGATTCCTGGAGAAACACCATACAGTGTGCCACCGCAAAAGGACAAATTTTGAAACTTTTAACGAATTTAATTTCGAAATAAATTGACTCGTGCGGTCTTAAAGTTTTTTTTTTGTGTTTGTGGTAAGTGCTGGTAAATTTGATGTTGACGCAATAAAAGGATTTAGTATCCTGGCATTTATATGACTCAACTTTACCAAAGGTAATACTCTACCAAGTCAGAAATACTCTGCGTTTCAAAGTCAATGTTAAGCCTTTTGAAATCCTTGAACAGAAAATTCGAAAACCATTTTACCATAGAATGTGACAATTATATGATAATGCTACCAAATTAAGAACGACACATAAAGCAAACGGCAAACCCAACCTCAATAAAGTTTTCATTTTTGTAGGTAAGGTTAGTTGTTTTTATAATTTACCCGTGCTTGAAGGGCTGTCAAAACTTTTATAGAATTTTTAAAAAGTTTTAGTTTTAGGCACACCCTGTGAATTTAAAGAGATGTTGATGAAAGGAATGGATAGGAAAGACGATCTACTCTATATGTGTGCACTAACTATTTAGCGGAGTAGCTGTTTTCCTGGTGTCCAATAAATTTGCAGATTTTAGTTTTACTCTGGGCGAACTTTAATAATTTTTTTAATTTTTTTTTCAATAAAAAGAAACTTTGGTTTCGATTGAACCTACAACCTTCCACTTAACAGGCGAAAACTTTTGCACAATTTAGGCTGTCAGTAGTTCTCCAGGACACTTAGAGCAGATTTAGCTCGCTATTTTACCAAAACCAATGCAGACTTTCTGGTGATAATTATGAGTGAGAAGAGGTTTTTATTCATGATTGCAAATATGTTGAAGTATTGGACTCCAAGGTGATGCTTACATTTTTTTTAAACTAAAGGAACTAACATCTTCAGAAGTTCCTAACAGAAAGGTCCATCTGATATGTAGTGGCGCCTATTACGTGTAGGCCTATAGGCAGTGACCTTTAAGAAAATTGATAATGATGCTGATCTGTGATCCCGTAAGCTAAATTAAGCAGGGATACCACCTTTGTTTCGTTCGATAGACTTAAATAGTATTTCTGCTTTTGGTAGAATTTTATTGGTGGTCTTGGCGCCCAATCTGATTATCAGCACTATAGTTCTCTGTGACACATGGACGTATGCAGAGACGGTGCATGTACTCTGCCATCTTGTAAAAGTACGTCGAGCTGTTGATAAAGGTGCATATATTCTTAAAATATCAATTTACACCTTAGTCTATAATTAAGAAAGCGAAATGGTATGCTCAAGCTAAAAATCTTGGTGAAGACGCATCGACTCATCCTAGAGTTCGATTCAGACCCATTACGCTAGAAGTAAACCGAATTGTCATTTTCAACTGACTTCTACTTCCTTTTGAGAAGAACTCGAATGGCTGTCCAGAAGTTATACAAAATATTGATTCCGAAGTTTTTCTCCGAATTTTGTAGATAGGACCTTCGTATGTTCACCCAGAAAGGTCTTTTATTTTGACAAGATCCTGTCAAAATCATAATAAAATCCTGTCGAGATGAACCAGAGAGAACCATTTCTACAGACTATAAAACCGTGATGGAGAACAATCTTCGCTGTCCGCCAGATCGAACCTTCAAAATTGCTGAAGACAGCAAAAATACAAAACATGTTGACCTACAAGGCTGCCGGATATGATATCCTTCGAAGATTATTAAGTTACTAACACACACCGACTCAAGCTAAATTTGTTCGGATGAGAGTATGACTGAGTAATCGAACTCCGGACTCATTTCTACTGTCCACAAAAAAGGAGACCCTCTGAACTGCGCCAACTACAGAGGCATAAGACTCCTCAACATTGCCTACAAGATCCTATCTGCCGTAACATGAGAACGTCTGAAACCGTTTTATGACAACCTGATCGGCCCTTATCGCACTTCGGTAGATCGTGGTAGAAAACCCAAGATGTCCAAATCGATACCCACCATCTATTCATAGATTTTAAAGCCGCATGTGTAGGATGACGTTTGCGTAGGATGACGATGGAGAAATCTCGCAGCTCCATTAGGGTCAGAAATGACCTCACCGACACATTCAATTCCAAAAAAGGATTTAGGCAAGGCGATGCGCTGGCTTGTTCTGCCTGACAGCGGAATGTTTGTTTGTCATCACCGTTCCGCAGTCTGCAAAAGTGTTTCTTTCACATCCTCAGCATTGACTGTGTCTCAACTACGATAGTTCCTTGGTCACCTCGAAAGGATTCTGTTCCAAATTTGTATCCTTGGCTTTACCGTTTTACATTTTGGTAAGACTTGCGAACATCATAGCACCTCTCAATATCTTCGATAGCGCAATTTTCATCTTTCTGTAAGAAAAAAAGCTCTCAGTACAGAGCCATTGAGTTCTCTGGCTATAGAGCACAAGTGCAGGTCTCGTCTTCACCTGCAGCTAAGCCTTGTAGGCCTCGTTGTTGGCTACAACGATCTGTCGGCATTCCTCATCAAACCAGGCGCGCTTGTTGGCATCGTTGCCATTGTTCTTCGATATTCGATGCTGGTGGTATGGAGTTAATCGAGATGTTAAGGTACAGGTGTTGCGCGAAGATATTGCCGGTTTCTTGCGATTGCAATCCTTTGACATTGCAATTTTCAGAATATTTCTGGATTGTTGTGGTGTAGTGAATATCCACATTCTAACATTGGCCAAGGTAGTGGTCGGAGTCGATGTTAGCTCCTCGGAATGTTCGGAATCCAAAACAATGAATGTGTGTCTCTTGTCTATTGCAATGTGATCAATCTGGTTAAATCATCTTTGATCTGGAGAACGCCATGTCCCCTTATGGATATCGAGGTAAGGAAACCTTGTGCATTTCGTTCCGTACCGAAGTCAATTAGCCTAAGTCCATTACCCGACGTGTTGTCGTGTAGGCTATGTTTTACGACAATACTGCTAAGGATGTCTTCTCTTCCTGCCTTTGCGTTTAAATCTCCCAGCAAGATTTTAACTTCGTACTTCGGTAGTCGCTCATAGGTTTTGTCAAGGAACTCATAGAAGCAGTCCTTAGCTATATCATCTTTTTCCTCTGTCGGGACGGGAGTGCATATAAGGCTTATGTTCACGAATTTGTCCTTGATTCGGATTGTTGCAATACTTTCGCTATTGTCTCGGAAACATAAGACTTCTTGCCTAAGTCTGGCACTTATAACAAATCCGCATCCGAATAGTCGCTGTTACTGCTCACTATAACATGGTCCGTAGTAGATTTCACAGTTTTTCATCCTCTTTTTGCCTGGACCATTCCATCGTAATTCCTCGATGTCAGTAGTGTCTGCTGTCTAGCCCTTAAGGGATTTATTCACCTGCACCTCTTCTGTGTAATGTTTTTACAGTCCATGTGAAGATACGAACTTTTTTGTTTTATTTTTTTCATTTAGCAGGGACCTCAACAATAAAATCCGTCCTTTCCAAGGCTATTGGTTGCATCGTAATAATGTTTTCTATTCATGAGTGTGTAGTTAACCCAAAGCACAACCACCAACCTGGAGGGCCAGTTCCAATTTATTAGATACCCCTAGGACGTCTGGATATCAGAATATACTACGAGAGTGAGCGCTGCTGTTAGCCTTTCGATTCATCAGCCACCATCTCTGTTCAAGGGGCCTGACTTACCCTTGAAATTCAGCGGATTAGGTATTCCGTGTCACTCCGACGTCTTGTTACCAACACTCGTAATTATCGTATCGCATCACATTCGGTTGGATGAGAACAGTATCCGATGGTTACTACTTCCAGGTAAAAATAAGCACATTTGGTGTGTAGTCAGAGTTACACCCACTGGGCATTGCCAAGTTAAAGCCAATCAGAGTCCACGCTCATTCTACAACACCCAACCATGATGCAAATTCATTGATAATATTAATTTAAAAATTTCTTCGATACATCAGTTTAACCCACACCCTCTTTTTTGGGGTGTTTTCCTACAAAAACCGTTTGTATTCCGAATCCCAAGGCATATCCAACGAAATTGTTTTTTTTTTCGAAACATAAAAGATTTTAATAAACGGGCTAAGCAATATGTTGCGACAATGTTACTTTCTATATTTCATCGCCATAAAACCCACATTTTGCTGATATTAATTTTAAGGATGGAATGGAATAGGGCGGAATAGCGGATTTTAGCATCCTCATATGTTTTGTAACTATAAAAAAATAATGTGTAGCCCGAAAATGGTAGAATCTAAGAACACGTTTCTTCGTCTTTCAATCAAAAATGGCGAAAATGGATTCAGCTGTAAATGGAGTTAAGACCAAGTTTATGCTGGCAATATGATAGGACACCCAACATCGACGAATTGAACAGAAAGTCACCATTGAGAGAAAAAATCTTGAGGAAATTTCCTAAGAAATAAAACAAAGAATTCCTCTTGCTAATCGCTGTTTCATCAGGCTAAGAAGGTCTGGTAAAGCCCTTACTCGAACTATTACTATACAAGTTCCTGATCGTGCCAGTTGTGCTCTACTGCGCTGAGTTAATGACGGTATCATAACCGGATGAAGAAATCCTTGGTAATTTGAGAAACAAATTTTTCGACAAATCATTGTTCCAGTATGCGTTGACTGGCTACACAGACGTAGATTCAACCAAGAGCTGTACAGCTACATACCCCTAGTCAAAAACCTCCACAGATGGGTAGAACATGTAGAACAAATGGACAGCGATACGTCGATTCACAGGACTTAGTAGAGGAAGACCTCGTCTTAAGTGGCGCGTACAAGTAGAAACAACCGCAACTAACTTGGAGTGCACAACTGAAGGCAGTCAGTTAAGGACTGGGCTGATTGGGGATTCATGTTTGTTGACGCCCTGGCTAAATCCGAAGTATGCACCACAGCCATTTCGCTGTTATTGTGGTCATTGACAAACATAACGCAATTCAGTTTCGGCAAATGTTCTCTGGATTAATATGTGCGTGACCTCCACTTAAGTTCACGTCATAGGGATTTGTATTTTCGTCAGATACCTACTCACGTTAGTTAACAGGAATTGGAATTCTGCAGGTATGAAACCATCGAGTTTACAAAATTTTATGGTCCAAAAAAACGTTGGGCCTTTTTTTTTGGGGAGATGATATCATGGATGATAACAGCAACACTATAAATTCATTCTATGGCACGGAATGAATACCCGGCCTGCTGTCCCAGGCGAACCTAGACAAGCTGCTTCGACATATTCGGACAACAGGTTGTCCAGGAACTTCAAAGGTTAGTCAGGCCCCTTGAACAGAGATGGTGGCGGATGAACCGAGAGGCCAACGGCAGCGCTCAATCCCGTAGTGGATACTTATGGCCACGTGTCCTAGGGGTATCTAATAAATTGGTTCTGGCCCTCCAGGTCGGGGGCTGAGCTTTTGGTCAAATACTCACCCATTAAAAGAAAACCATTCTTACGAAGCAACGAATAGCATCGGAGAGAACGGACTTTATTGTTGACGACACGGCTAAACGAAAAAAGGACAACGACGTTCGTATCTGCACCTGGAATGTGAGAACATTAAACAGGAGAGGTGCAAGCGAACAACTAGCGGAAGCCCTAAACTGCTACAAAGCAGACATTACTGCCATCCAGGAAAAACGATGGGATGTGCCGGGCAAAAAGAGGATGAAAAACTGTGACATCTACTACGGACCGTGTTATAGTGAGCAGAAACAGCGACTATTCGGATGCGGATTTGTTATGAGTGCCAGACTTAGGCAAGAAGTCTTATGTTTCGAAGACATTAGCGAACGCATTGTAACGATCCGCATCACTGCCAAATTCGCCAACATTAGCCTTATATGCGCTCACGCCCCAACGGAGGAAAAAGATGATATAGCTAAGGATTGCTTCTACGAGCTCCTTGACAAAACCTATGAGCAACTACCGAAGTACGAAGTTAAAATCGTGCTGCGAGATTTTAACGCAAAGGCAGGAAGAGAAGACATCTTTAGCAGTATTGTCGGAAAACATAGCCTACACGACAACACGTCCGGTAACGGACTTAGGCTAATTGACTTCGCTACGGAACGAAATGCCACTATAGCCGACCTCATCCAACTTGGAGTGCGCAACTGGAGGCAGTTAGCTAAGGACCGGGCTAATTGGGGGGGCATGTTGGTTGAGGCCCAGGTTCATTCCGGACTGTAGCGCCACTTAAGTAAGTAAGTAAGATGATATCATGGATATATGCATTGGATTTGTTGAATGTATTTGGCTCAAAAACGCAAAACAGAAAGCGTCCAGAAGTGGTTAGTAGCAGGCAATAGTAGTTTCTATTGTGGCAAAATTCCATACACCATCTGGTTAAAATGTTGAAGGAATGCATATTAACTTAATCTGTCAGTGTGAAATCGGTTAGTTGGAGGATAATTCACATAAACTCTACCATATCGGCAAAAAATAAATTCCAAGCTGTCCCAATGCCAAATTAAAAGGCAATATCTACCTATGGTTATAGATATGAATCAACAGGTATTAGTTGTGTATAAGCGGAGGACCAGATATAACAACTTTTCAAAACCCCTAATCAAACTTCACCCTACTGAAATTATGCTAAGCACGTCAAAGTGCACCAGTAACAAAAAAAAAACAGTAATCCCAGTTCCAAGTCAAATCCTTTATTATACATACATCCCTTTTGTTTAAACACCCCTACATATGGTGAGCATACACCCTCGCTTATCCATTTACCCTGAGTAAATTTATGCCACACTATACATCCTCCGAGGAACCCACATAATTTTCTGGAAAGAAAAATTAAAAATTTACCATGCAACTTGCTTACCACCCATTTAGTCCTTTCTGCCTTTGGCCGTCATTCGTGCGCCAACTGCATTTCTATGAAGTGGGTCACATCGTATCACAGAACACTGGCATCTTTGCGGGTGGTAAAGTGTAACAAGCCCACATAAATTATTCCATTTGCCATTGTGTACACGCACACACCCACAGAATAGTGAAATCATCAAAAGACCTCATTTGGAATGCAGCCAGGGAGTCCTTTTGTTTGGCAAGAAGAATGCAACTCTTGCCGTCTCGGCATTGTGTGTAAGTAGCTTTAAATAAGCATTCTCCTCGAGTTGTAGCGAATTGTCTAATGGACGGAGGATACGTTGGTCGTTCTGAGTGGAAATAGCATCCTATGACTGTTAAAGGATGTTCTGAAATATATTTGTTTCATAACTGTAAATATGTCCAACTTTATCTGTTTTAAATTTTCAATTTTTGAAACACTTTATTGCAAAGTGTTCATATTCACCCTATAGAACAGTGGTTCCACAGTAGGCCAAAAATCCAAAATGAAATTGTAACCTGTTACGACTCTGACTCTGGTTACTACCAAAAGGATTGAACTTGGCATGCTTGCATTTGCTCAGCTATTTAACGAACGGATGGGGTGGTTCTTGTCCAAAAAAATAGCATGCCAAGAATTTTTGTGTTTTTTTTTTAAATCGGATGGTCATCGCTACTTCACCCAATCAGTTTGGTTACTGATTGTTGGCAACAAGCTGTATAGGCATTCACAAACGATAAAAATATATGCCATAGCATGATGACGATATTAAAAAGTGGTTTCATGCTGTTAAATGTATGGAACCAATTTTTATGTTGGATTTAGATTGGGTAATTTTTATTTCATTTGCAGCTCGTGGACACGTGGCTATCAGAATCCACGTGTCCTAGGGGTATCTAAATAATTTTGACCGACCCCGCAGGTTGGGTGTTGTGCTTTTTAAACAGGAGAGACATGCCAGCGAATAACTAGCAGAAGCCCTAAACTGCTACAAAGCAGACATTACTACCATAAAGGAAATACGATGGGATGGGCTAGACAAAAAAGGGATGAAAAACTGTGACATCTACTACGGACCTTGTTATAGTGAGCAGAAACAGCGACTATTCGGATGCAGATTTGTTATAACTGCCAGACTAAGAAAGAAGCCTAAGGTTTCCAGGACATCAGCGAACGAATTATAACAATCCGCATCAAGGTCAAATTCGCCAACATAATAAGTCTTATATACGCTCACGCCCCAACAGAGGAAAATGATGATATAGCTAAGGATTGCTTCTACGAGCTCCTTGACAAAACCTAGACTTCCAAAGTACGATTTTAAAATTGTACTAGGAGATTTTAACGCAAACTTAGAAGGAGAAGACATCCTCATCAGTATTTTCGTATAGCCTATACGACAACACGTTTGTTAACGGACTTAGGCTAATTGACTTCGCTACGGTACAAAATGCCACTACAGCCAGCAAACGGTTTTCTCACTTCGAGATGGCGGTCTGCAGACCAACGAGCGGTCAACTAAATTGATTATATTGCGATAGACAAGAGGCACGCATCCATTTTTTGGATGTCCGAACATTCCGAGGAGCTAACATAGACTCGGACCACTTCCATGCTGCAAGGTTAGAATGCGGATATCCACCACGGCACAACAATCCAGAAATACTCGGAAAAAATTTAATGTCGAAAGACTGCAATCGCAAGAGACCGCCAAGACCTTCGCGCAACGCGTATCCCTAAACCTCTCGTTTAACACCATACCACCAGCATCGAATGTGGGAAAACAACGGTAACGATGCCAACCAGACATTATATCAGCCGCAATTGATGTGCGAGGTTTCTCGCTCCCGCCAGCAGGAAACCCCTGGTTTGATGAGGAACGCCGACAGAGGCTTGCAGCCAAGAACGAGGCCTACATGGCTAAACTGCAGGTGAAGACGACAGTTGCCATTGAGCTCTATAGGCAGAGAAGAAGGGAAGAACACCACCTTTACAAAAAGAAGAAAAAAGAGCAAGAAAACCGCGCGATCGAGGACATGGAGAGTTTCCACTCCAGGAGCGATACTCGAAAGTTTTACCAAAGTGTAAAACGTGAAAGCCAAGGATACGAGGTTAGAACAGAATCGTGTGGATATGAACAAGCAAATATCGTAGTTGAGACACAGTCGGTGCTGAGAATATCGAAGAACTACCTCTGCAGACAGTTAAACGGCGATAACGAACAATATGCCGCTGTCAGGCACAACGAACCATTCAACATTGGCAACTACAGCGAATACTGGCAACCACCCGACGTGAGTGTAGTAAGGATAGCAATATCTAAACTCAAGCTTAATAAGGCTACCGGAAATGACAACCATCCCGCTGAGCTTTTTAAAGACGGCGGAGATGACTTGGTAAGTAACATCCACCAACTCACATGCCAAATCTGGTCGGAAGAAAGCAAGCCTGACGAATGGAAACTCAGGATCGTTTGACAGGCATAAGTCTCTTCAACATCGCCTACAAAATCCTATCTGCCGTTATATGTGAATGCTTGAAACCGTTTTCCAACAATCTGATCGGCCCTCAGTGTTGTATTAGGCCAGGAAAGTCCACAACCGATCAAATCTTCACACTTCGGCAGATCCTGGAAAAAACCCAAGAAGTCCAAATCGATACCCACCACCTATCATCGATTTCAAAGCCGCATACGACAACATTTATACAGAAGAACTATACACAGCCATGGGAAGTTTTGGTATACCGTTCAAACTCGTCCGTTTGCGTAGGATGACGATGGAGAATTTTCGCTGCTCCATCAAGGTCGGAAACGACCTCACTGACACATTCGATACCAAAAAAGAATTTAGGCAAGGCGATGCGCTGTCATGTGACTTCTTCAATCTGATTCTTGAGAGGATTGTGCAAAACTCACGAGCCAACACCAGATGCACAATTTTCCAAAAATCTGTACAACTACTAGCATATGCGGACGATATTGAAATCATTGGTAGGAGCAAATGAGTATAGAAAAGGACGCGGCAAAAATGTTTTTTTTTATAACTTCAAGGGGCTATGAATACATTTTATATGTAACCACCATACGAGCGTTTGAGAGGGGGAATAAAACAAGTGATAGGAAAGATTTTGGAGGTAGTGGAGCCTTTACTGGGTGGTGTCCGAACTAACTACGGGGAGTCACTATTTCTTGCGTTCGTTAAATTTGAAGAAATTCAAGATCGTGCATACTTTTCGGTATAACAACCGATCTTTTTATTTATTTTAAATAAAAGTTGAATGGATTTTGGGATTGAAGGCGCAACCTTCCACTCAACAGGTAAACACATTACCACTACAACGCGGCCACTCACAAATTATCAGTATATGAGGGCAAGACTGGGTATATGCTGTCAAAACGAAAGGACCCACAACATCGACGGACAGAACGTCACCATTAACAAGTAAAATTTTGAGGTAGTACGGGACTTTTTATATCTAGGATCCAACATCAACTCTGACAACAACATCTCGTAAGAAATTAAACGAAGCATTACTCTTGCCAGCCGATGTTTCTTCGGGTTAAGAAGACAATTCAGGAGAAAACCTCTTACTCGAACTACAAAGGAGATCCTATATAAGACCCTAATGATCCCAGTCCTTCTCTACGGGGCTGAAGCATGGACCGTATCAAAAGTGGATGAAGACATCCTTGGTCGATTAGAGAAGAAAATTCTTCGCAAAATCTTTGGTCCCGTTTGCGTTGACGGGTTATGGAGACGAAGATTCAACCAAGAACCAGCTCGTTCAGCGACATGCTCCAGGTCAAAAAAAAAACTCAGCATTGACGTTTAAACTGGCATGGACATGTAGAACGGATGGACACCAATACTCTGGCTCGCAGAGTCTTCGATTCACAGCCAGACTAGAGGAAGAGTAGAGGAAGACCTCGCCTCAAGTGGCGCGGAAAAGTAGAAGCCGATCTCAATCAACTTGAATTGCGCGACTGGAGGCAGTTAGTTAAGGACTTAGCTAATTGGAGAAACATTTTAGTTAACGCCCAGGTTAATTCCGGACTGTAGCGCCACTTAAGTAAGTTAGGTTACCAGAATCTTCTTAAGTCCCGATGGTAAACCGGAGTAAACATATCTAGAGCCATTTCACCTTATGATTCTCGAAATCGTGACAAGACACACCAAAACTTATTTCAGTATACGTCATTAGTGAGCCCAAATTACCTTGGAACCAATTGTTTTAAGATGTTATGAAGTGATTTAGTAGTCATGGCTGCCTTAATTCAGGAGTGCATTGGCTTGAAATGTTCAGAATAAAGTTTAAACGTGCTAAATTATTCAAACTAAGGTCAATTAACGTTTTTTAATGAAGAAAATTCGAAAAGGTGTTTTGGTCACTATCCAATTATTTTTAGGGTTATTATAGAGAGCGGTAACAAAACATCCTTTTCTGATATGCGCGTAATTCAGCTGTAGGTCAAAGCAGGCGCATCCTTTTCTGATATCCACGTAATTCAGCTGTAGGTCAAAGCAGGCGCAACGCGCAAGTAGTGTCATTCGACAGGTATTGCTCTAGAGTTTTGTTCCTGTTTCATCATCTATTGAAACAATAGGGACCCTGTGTTTCCGTTTAGACTTCTTCTTCTGACAGCAACAACGAGCCCGTGTACCAAATTCTACCCTTCTCGCTCAAAATTTAAGGCCCAAAAACTGACAGACATGATTAAGTCGACTCAGGTACCGATTCTGTGTCGGTCCATATCAATTGTTTTTCAATAAGAGCGTTACAAATTTTTTTTTTTAAATTAAACAAAATCGGTTTTGGATAACAATAACATTTTTTATTCCTGTGAAAGTACGTTCGATGCCATTATGTATGGAACTCGATTTCTTTTGCATGGCCACCACGGGCACGCTAGCAGCAGTCCAGACGCTGAACCCAATTTTCGGCGGTTTTCAAGCATAAATCGGCCGATACTGCTGCAATTTCACGTTCGATATTCGTACGAAGTTCATCAATCGTCGCTAGCTTGTTGGCATAGACCATAGACTTGACGTAGCCCCACAGGAAATAGCCTAACGGCGTCAAATCGCACGACCGAAGCGGCCAAGCGACTGGACCATTTCGTGAGATAACACGTTCTCCAAACTCGGTTTCCAATAAATTGATTGTGGCATTCGCTGTGTGGCTTGTGGCGCCGTCCTGTTGGAACCACATGTCCTCCAAGTCCATATCATCCAATTGGGGCCAAACATTTTCGGTTATCATTGAACGGTAGCCATTCCCATTCACAGTAACGTGCCGGCCTTGATCATCACGGAAGAAGTACGGCCCAATGACGCCGCCGGCCCATAAGTCACACCAAACCGTAATGCTTACGGGATACAATGATAACTCATGGAGTACGTGTGGATTGCTGCCTGACCAATACCGCATAATTTGTTTATCGACGAAGCCATTCAGCCAGAAATGAGCCTCATCGCTGAAGATGATTTTTCGATGAAAATCCGAATCATTTTCAAGTTGTTGCTCAGCCCAATTCACGAACATACGACGCTTCTGGTGGTCAAGCGGCTTCAGTTCTTGTGTCAATTTAATCTTGTAAGGAGGTAGGTCGGAAAATTCGCCACAACGACTTCACAGAGATGCCCAACGCTTGAGAACGACGTGTGAGATACACATTTGGGCTTTCTTCAACTGAAGCCTCAGCTGCAGCAATATTCTTGACACTGTCTCACTGGCACGGGAACATTTTGTACTGTGCCTGTGGATTCAAACTTTTCCACTAGACGCTTAATTGTTGATCTGCTAGGACGATTATGACGACCATAAATTGGACGTAGCGCTCTTAACGTTGAGGCCACTGAATCCGAATTTCGGTTTTAAATTTCAATAATTTCGACTCGTTGTTGGATCGTATATCTTTGTATCATGAAATGGCAAACCTTATTGAAGAGATATGTCAAAAGAGCGGCAAGAAATATGGCGTCGTTTGCTGTCCCCGTCGCTCAAATTTTGTAGCGTCCCGGTTGAAAAACCCGATACTTTAAGGTAGCTATTTTTTTTCTCTGTGTTACAGACTATATATCAAACAAATATACCCTACTGTCCAGTCGGTAGAAACTGCAGCACTCTTATTAGTGTCGAAACTCTTAACGTACTTTTTTTAATTTACTAAAATTCGAATTATAATTGGCACCTCAGAATAAATGGATATCGTGGCAAAGTTAGTGGTATCATAGAAGACGCACAGATTGTATCTCTTACATGTAATAGCATCATGTAATTCGACCTGCGGACATTTGTAGATTGTCAAAGTATTTTACGCTGCCGAAACGTTATTGGAAAACTTCAACCTTAGCCGTATAATTGAGAAGATATTTCTGGTCTGATAAATCGGTTTCCAATATCCAGATTGAGCAAAAGTCATATCCGCAACAGTATCCGTTGCTGAGAATCGCCTGGATGGTGATAAATTAAAGAGAATAATTCAGCGTTGCATAAAATACGATTCCCTTGCTGGTGTGGACAACCTCTATGGATAAAACCAATATTCGTCTCTTCTGTCTTTCATCCGGAGAGAGCTTTAAGCAAAAACTTAATCTGCGATAAAGAACTTCAAACCATTTTACGTTAACTTAATATTTGTTCCCTCTTCCCCCCTTTCTTCCAATACTATCGATAAATGTGATACTCTATCTGTTCGGGTCGGGGGGTATTCAAGTGTCACACAAACTCCTTATGGTTCGATGATATCGTTTGTTGGACCGTCTCGTGTTTTTCTGTTTACATTAATCCCGTCGGTGTATTTCAGAGTAATTTCAGAACATGCTTGGGTTTAAACGATATTCGAAGGATACGTGTCTGGAATGGGATAGGGCAATAAATATTTAAGGATTGCACTGAAGGAAATTCGGGATACGTGGTGGGTGTTTGTAGACAAATGGCAGACCTAAAATTGATTTGTAAGCAATGATGGTTTAATGGGACCAATAAGTCAATCGAATGGTGGTAAAGTCGCAATATAGCCTATTCTTGGGGTTGATATTCGACTTTGGAAAATGGTATCGCAATTGAAATCGATAAAAGAAAAATGGATAGGTTTGTGTTTGCATAGGTGTTCGTGTGTTTAGACAGTAATAATCGCGTAAATAAAGGTTGCGATAAATATAAGCTGTTGCACAAATTGAAAGTGCTTCCATGTGATTTAAACTTTCATTGTATATGCGTTCAATATTGGCTGGATTTCACTATAGGAATACCTTAACCGTCCCAGCACACACAAATTTATCATCTTTCTAACGAAAAGAAGCGTTCTCCCAAGAATAATCGGAATACGGAACGGAAACTTGCCAAAGTAGATATTACTGCCATCCGGGAAATACAAGTAGATGGGCCGGGCAGAAAGAGAATGAAAAACTGTGACATCTATAGTACGAAGACCATGTTATAGTGATCAGAAAGTGCGACCATTCGGAAGAGGACTTGTTATAAAGCCCAAACATAGGCAAGAAGTCGTTTGTTTCCAAGACATAAGCGAGTGCAGTGTAGTGATTCTGCAACATAAGCCTTATATGCGCTCATTCCCCAATGGCGGGAAAAGGTGATATAGCTAAGGATTGCTTCTATGTTCTCCGTGACAAAACCTATGAGCGACTACCGAAGTACGATGTTAAAATCGTGCTGCGAGATATTAACGCAATGGCAGGAAGAGAAGGAAGAATATGTGCGTGACCCTTACTTTAGTTCACGTAATAGGGATTTGTCGTCAGATACCTACTCATGTTAGTTAACAGGAATTGGAATTCTGCAGGTATGAAACCATCGAGTTTACAAAATTTTATGGTCCAAAAAACGTTGGGCCTTTTTTTTTTTGGGGAGATGATATCATGGATGATAACAGCAAAACTATAAATTCATTCTATGGCACGGAATGAATACCCGGCCTGCTGTCCCAGGCGAACCTAGACAAGCTGCTTCGACATATTCGGACAACAGGTTGTCTAGGTACTTCAAAGGTTAGTCAGGCCCCTTGAACAGAGATGGTGGCGGATGAACCGAGAGGCCAACGGCAGCGCTCAATCCCGTAGTGGATACTTATGGCCACGTGTCCTAGGGGTATCTAATAAATTGGTTCTGGCCCTCCAGGTCGGGGGCTGAGCTTTTGGTCAAATACTCACCCATTAAAAGAAAACCATTCTTACGAAGCAACGAATAGCATCGGAGAGCACGGACTTTATTGTTGACGACACGGCTAAACGAAAAAAGGACAACGACGTTCGTATCTGCACCTGGAATGTGAGAACATTAAACAGGAGAGGTGCAAGCAAACAACTAGCGGAAGCCCTAAACTGCTACAAAGCAGACATTACTGCCATCCAGGAAAAACGATGGGATGGGCCGGGCAAAAAGAGGATGAAAAACTGTGACATCTACTACGGACCATGTTATAGTGAGCAGAAACAGCGACTATTCGGATGCGGATTTGTTATGAGTGCCAGACTTAGGCAAGAAGTCTTATGTTTCGAAGACATTAGCGAACGCATTGTAACGATCCGCATCACTGCCAAATTCGCCAACATTAGCCTTATATGCGCTCACGCCCCAATGGAGGAAAAAGATGATATAGCTAAGGACTGCTTCTATGAGCTCCTTGACAAAACCTATGAGCAACTACCGAAGTACGAAGTTAAAATCATGCTGCGAGATTTTAACGCAAAGGTAGGAAGTGAAGACATCTTTAGCAGTATTGTCGGAAAACATAGCCTACATGACAACACGTCTGGTAACGGACTTAGGCTAATTGACTTCACTACGGAACGAAATGCCACTACAGCCATCACACGTTTTCCTCACCTCGATATCCATAAGGGGACATTGCGGTCTCCAGATCAACGAACGGTCAATCAAATTGATCACATTGCGATAGACGAGAGGCACGCATCCAGTACTTTGAATGTCCGAACATTCCGAGAACCTAACATCGACTCGGACCACTACCTTGTTGCAGCCAAGATTAGAATGCGGATATCCACCACGCCACAACAATCCAGAAATACTGTAAAAAAATTTAATGTCGAAAGACTGCAATCGCAAGAGACCGCCAAGACATTCGCGCAACGCGTATCCCTAAACCTCTCGATTAACACCATACCACCAGCATCGAATGCTGAAGAACAATGGCAACGATGCCAACAAGCCAACAAGCAACTGATGTGCAAGGTTTCTCGCGCCCACCAACAAGAAATCCCGGTTTGATGAGGAATAACGACAGATGCTTGCAGCCAAGAAGGAGGCTTACAAGGCTAAGCTACAGGTGAAGACGAGAGCTGCCGTTGAGCTCTATCGTCAGAGAAGAAGGGAAGAACACCGGCTTTTCAGAAAGAAGAAAAAGAGCAAGAAAATCGCGCGATCGAGGATATAAAGAAGTGCAACTCCAGAACGATGTCCTCAAGTTTTACCAAAGTGTAAAACGTCAAAGTCAAGAATACTTAGGTCGAGCAGAATCCTGTCGATATGAACAAGGAAATGTCGTAGTTGAGACACAGTCGATATCGTCAGTCGATATCCATAGCATGGAAGAACCACATCTGCAGATTCAATGTTGGCGACGACAGCGAAAACTAAGAACCACTCAACCAAAGTGAAGAGCAACAGAAATATCTAAACTCAAGCTTAACAAGGCTGCCGCAAATAAAGGCATTCTCGCCAAAATTTATAAAGCCATCAGTTTGGTTTTGGAGCGAGGCATGACACCATTTATGACGCGTCGAAAGTAGTGTCTGACATCCAATGGAATATATCCAAAGGGGAATGCACAGGGGCCTGCCTGGTTGACTTTGGGAAGGTTTTCAACTTCGTATGGTTAGAGGGGTTTTTCTACAAGCGGACCAGGCTGGGCATTAGGAAACCCATGCTATATATGATTTATGAAATGCTTATGGGAAAGAAGTTCGTTGTTCAATGTGTCAACGTAACAACGAGTAAAGTCTTTAAAATTAAAAACTGTTTACAACAGGGGGCGGTGAACTTCTCAAAATTGTTTAACATTTACACAAGTGATCTTGGATGTTCTCTCAGACACGCTATATGGATCTGTTGGCGTACACATCAGGTCCGAAAATCGGGGTTATCAACAGACTTTTGCAACGTGACTTTGATGAAATTAAGGGATATTGCGATGATTGGAAATTGAAGATCAATTTCCAAAAAAAAAAACCGAAACGATTCTATTTAGGACCCCATTGCATAGGGCTTCAAGCGATACCGGAATAAACTAGAATAATTGTGTATCATTGGACGGCATCATGGACAGCCGTTGGCGGTGAGAAGTGAAGTCAAATACCTTGGCATCTGGCTTGATAAATTGCGCTGTATTTTAACAAAAAATATGGAGATGCTTGCCTGGCTAGAGCTAGGGGGTTTATGCCCTGATTGTTTCAAAGTCGTCAACTTGACTCAAGGGTGAAAGCGATTTTCTACATGGCCTCATAAGGACGACCATCGCTACGGTTGTTCCGTGTGGTTCAATGTAGCACCAGCCTACATGGAATGTATATGGCTGCTTGAGAGGCGTTGTCTCCGATCCTGCTTAGGTTTGTACCAAACGCCAGACTCTGAGTACATAAAATATTTTCGCAACGAGGTTCTATGCAGGGGGGCTCAGTTGAACAGAAATTACCGTTTTCTAATTAAGGTGATTTGAAGGCACTCTGCTGGGGCGATGGCTAGCGACAACAGCCTGATCTTCAGGGTTTATTTCCCCAATGTCAAATACATGTCAGGCTTTACTCCACAAGAGGCATTCATTTATACAGACTCGTTAAGGTTAGTACAGAAGATAAACGGTAGGTATCCCAGCAAAATTGGGTATAGGATTATATGAGGGAAATTATATGAAAAGGAAGTCACCATTTTCCGATATAATGTTGAAGTAGTACTTTGTAACAGGACATTGTCTACCTCGTCTTCTCTAATAACTCTCACAAAAACATCACGAAAAATAATTGTTGCCAACCGCTGTTTCTTCGGACTAAGAAGGAAATTTAGTAGTAAAGCCCTTACTCGAACTATTGCCATACAAGACCATGATCATCCCAGTTATGATCTACGGGGCTGAAGCATGAACTATATCAGTAGTGAAATTGATGGTCGATTTGCGATGAAAATTCTTCGAAAAATCTTCGGTACCGTTTGCGTTGTTGGTCAATGGAGACGAAGATTCCACCAAGAACTATACGAGCTGCACAGCGACATTCCCCTAGTCAAAAAAAAGGTCCGCATTGGGCGTTTAAGATGGCTAATGAACAGCAACTCTCCGGCTCGCAGAGTCTTCGATTCCGAGCCAGTCGTCGGACGCAGTAGAGGAAGACCTCGCCTTAGGTGGAGCGCACAAGTTGAAACCGACCGCAACCAACTTGAAGTGTGCAATTGGAGGCAGTTAGCTAAGGACCGGGCTAATAGGAGAGGCGTTTGTTAAGGCCCAGGTTATTTCCGGACTGTAGCGCTTCTTAAGAAAGTAAGTGAGTGCTGTGTAGCCCAAATATTGCGTTATTCTAAAATAAGTTTTCGGCCGTCATGAAGCACCCACCGAACCTGCAATTTCGTGCATAAAAATTTGTGAGACTGGTATGCAGGGCTCAACATCATGGTCCCCGTCATTGTATGGTGCGCGAGTTATGTTCGATCGGTTTATTCGAACGTTATAATATTAATTAAATATTACAAATCCAACTTAATTTAAACTTTTTTATTTTTCGTATACTTGTAACAATATCTTAATTAATGTGGGTCAGCATTCGGTCAACCTCCGAGTCAGACTGAACTCTCGCTCACTAGTTGTTCACCGATTGTCCAGTTGTTTTTCCATCTTCTTCTTGTTGTAACGGTGCGTTGCTTGGAAAACAATATCGATTGTTGTTGCTTTGCTCATAGCATGTTGGGTTGGCGTTGTTTACAATTTGTTTCGCATTATTTACCGATGTAGTGGCATGTGTTAAGATGATACATGGTATCATTGTTGTTGTTGCCAAATACAGTGATCATGGGCTCATAGATTATGGTTAGCAAATCAACAGTTAATCCGACTACGATAGTTGCTACCTGATGTGCTTGTTACCATGGACGATAAGTAACATGTAACTTCTCCCCCCTCAGTCTGGTCGTAGGGTACTGAAGACTTCAAAATGATATCTGCTGATGCTTATATCCTCCGTATGTTGCTTTTGACTAATTCTCCATCCGTATAAAGTTTACCCTACCTTATATCAGTTTATTTAGTGGTTAAGGAAACATAAGGGGAAATGGGAAAAAAGGAACAAATAAGGCTGACCTAAACAAAATCATATGCATAGTATATAGGTGTAAAGTCGACTTAAAATTATGTTTATTCAAAAAAAATAATCAAAATAATAATTTGCATAATTCATCTTCAACACCATTAGTTCATTTTTAGTAATACCGGTATTAAATGTAGGTATAGTTCAGTACCATCATGTTCAAAAACACATTGTTTAAGTGCTATCTATTATTATTTTTTTTTTTTTAGTCATCGATATTATTACCAAACTTGCGCTTTCTTCTTATTTTTTGTTTATGTACTTTTCTTTTGTTGGTGGTGACTGTAATTTTATCATTTTTAACTACGGTATGGCCTATGTATCTATCTGCAAGTTTATTTCTTCTATCATCCTGTTCAAATATGTGTTCGTTTGCACTATAATTAGGTGGCTCTTCACGTTTTTCATTTCTTTTTTTTATTATGTTTTCTTTGTGCTTCAAGCTTCTTTTATGAACTAGATTCCTCAAAAATGCATAGTTTTCTATGTGGTCTTTTAGATAATCCTGCTCGGTTTTTGTATTACTTGTTGATGGAAAAAAGCTTGTTTTGTTAATATGTCCTGTGAGAAGTTCGAATGGTGTAATTTTCGTTGTAGAATGTATAGAGCAATTATATGTTATGACAGCTTCGTCAACAATTTCTCCAATTGATTTATTATGGTTTTCAGATTTTATTATTCTAATGAGCTCTGTAAGAGTCGAATGAAACCGTTCTACAGGCGAATTTCCGGTCGAGCTTTTTGCGCAAATTGTGTGGAAATTTATTTCATAAGCTGCTAGAAAATCTTTAAAAAGAGTAGATACAAACTCGCTACCGTTATCTGAGATGATAGTGCCTGGAACTCCGTGATGAGAAAAAAAATGCTTTAATGATTTAATTATGGTAACACTATTTCTGGATGACAATAAATACGCACAGGCAAATTTACTAAATTTGTCCAGAATGGTTAAGAAATTCTGTTTTTGAATGGAATAAATGTCGATGTGGAGTATCTCCAATGGTTTTGATGGCGTTTCAGAAACTTCGAATTTTAGAGGTTTCTTTTGTCGATCATATTTGCACTTTGCACATAATTCACAGTTGTTAATAATTCTGGTAATAATGTGCTTCATATTAGGAAAAAAGTACTTTCTTTTAATATGATCCAGACTTTCTGTGATTCCCCTATGGTTCGAAGTTTTATGGTAAGTCCGTATTATGTTTTCTTGTTCATCAACTTCGATTATGTCTTTCAACAGAACCGTGCATCTAACAAGTTTTATAAAAGAGTTGTTAAAATACTTTGAGTAAACAGATTGAACAGCTTTAAAGGTCTTTTCATCTGTTAAGATGGCAGTAACTCTCTTTGTATTAATGTAGTTCTTAAAGATTTTCACTATTATTGATTCATCAGATATATTTTTGTACTCAATTTTGTATCTTCTTTTCTTTTTAAATACAATGTTTAGAGTAGAATGTAATTCGGCACGTTGTGGGTTTTCAATGAGAATAATTTGATTCGAAAATTCATTAATAGCCCTTTCAGAAATTGGAATGCCATCATTAGCATTCTCTAAAGCAGAATGAACCGTTTCTATGTTACTTTCATCGTCAAAATTATTGGCCATAGACATTATGTCAGGAGGATCTATTCGATAAGCGGAACCATCACTGACATGGACTTCCACACGAGACAGTGCATCGGCATTTGCATTTAATTTTCCTTTTTTATAGACTACCGTGTAATCAAACTCCTCAAGACTTAAACGCCAATGTAACAATTTGGAGTTTGGTTCCCGTAATGAATAAAGCCATGTTAAGGGTTTATGATCGGTAACAACTACAAATTTCCTGCCATATAAATAAGGACGAAAATATTTTGCGGACCAAACTATTGCTAACAATTCCTTTTCTATAGTGCTGTAGTATTGTTCTGATTTCGACAAGGTGCGGCTTGCGTAACAAACCGGTTTGTCTGAACCAATTTGTCCTTGTGATAAGACAGCGCCGATAGCAACATTACTTGCGTCCGTTGTAAGGTTGAATGGCATAGAGAAGTCAGGATATTGTAGAAGAGGATCGTTACATAAAATTGTCTTACAGGTCTCAAAGCAGTCAATAAATTCTGTATCCAATGTAATACGGTTTCCTTTACGTAGGCATTGTGTCATGGGCTTGGTGATATTTGCAAAATCTTTTATAAACTTCCTATAGTATCCAAGAAGTCCCAAAAAAGACTTGATTTGTTTCGGGGTTCTAGGTATAGGGAAATTTTTAATGGCATCTATTTTGTCCGGGTTGGGCTTAACCCCATCAGATGTTACTAGATGCCCAAGGAATGATACTTCTTTTTGAAGGAATTGAGACTTATCCAACTGAATTTTAAATTGGCATCACGCAACTTTTTAAAGACTTGCTCTAAATTTTCGATATGCTCTTGTAATGATGTTGAATAAACGATGATGTCATCCATATACACCAAACATATTTTGCCCTGTAGATCTTTTAAGACATAATCCATGATTCGCTGGAATGTCGATGGTGCGTTTTTCAGCCCAAAAGGCATTCGAACGAATTCAAAGTGCCCATTATTAACTGAAAAAGCAGTTTTAGGGATATCATCTTTATTTACTTGGATTTGGTGGAAGCCCGAAGCAAGGTCTAACGTACTAAAGTACACTGACTTTCCTAGTTTATCGAGGATATCCGTAATGTTTGGTATAGGATACTTATCATCCACAGTTATTTCGTTCAACTTACGGTAATCAATTACCAATCGCCACTTGTTTTTTCCGTCTAAACCCTTCTTTTTTGGAACTATCCAAATTGGAAAGGACCAGGGCGAATAACTAGGACGTATAATTCCTTGATCAAGCATTTTAGAAATTTGGTTATGTATCTCTTCTTTATGGATATGTGGATAACGATATGATTTTGAATAAATCGGAATCTCATTCTTAGTCTTGATATGGTGTTTTATCTGACTTGAAAATGTTAAATTTTCACCTTCTTTAAAAAAAATATCCCTATATTTAACACAAAGACTGTTTATAGCATATTTTTCTTCCAAATTGAGATTATTAGTTGGAATAAGATCCTTTAGATCCAAATTTCTTATACTTTCGTTGTTACAAATTGAAAAGTTGTGGATTTCAATAATATTATTTGGAACAATTAATTGGGTCGCAAGTGGCTGCTCCAAAAGAAACGTTTGAGGAGTTTGAAGACAATTCGTAACTTCCACATATGCATACCAACGACGTGCTTGATAAAAGCCTTCGGAAATACTAAGTCCTTGTCTTATGGACGTCGGTTTTATATAAATATCACCAAATTCAACATCAACTGGGACATGACATATTAGTTTGCTTAAATCCGCCACAGTATACGTTTTTGATATAACGTTAGATTTGAACTGTATAGGTATTTTTATGTTCTTGTTTTCTAAAAGTGAGTTATTAAGATCAATCTTGAATTCTAAATTCCTTAATATGTCGGTTCCTATTAGGCCATCGAAAAAATTATGGAATTTAAAGATCAAAAGTGATATGGGCTTGTCCGTTTGAAATTCGCGTAGTCCGTTTAATGTTATTTTTTGATTAACAAATCGAGTTTCAAATATTGTTTTAATTTGTAAAGTATCTATTGTTTCCAAAGTATTTATATCAACAGCATCAGGACTAATAAACGATTTATTGCTTCCAGTATCTATTAAAAATTTTAATTTGTTCTTAGTAATGCTTTCAATTATTATATATGGTAGGATACTGGAATTATAATTATTTATTTCAAGATAACCTATTGTGTCTCCGAGGCAAGTGAAAGAAAATTTGTGTCATCAATTTCACTTTGAATAACTTGGTTTTGAGGGTTTGGGTACTGGTAATGAGCTTGAGGCTCTTGAAAATAAAAATTGTTTGGTTCTTCATGGTAATTATATTCGGCTGTGTCTGCATTGTTGTTATTGTTTTGTGTATTGGTAATTTCAATGTTATGTAATTGGGGTTGTCTACGATTCTGAAAGCTATTGTTGTTTCTGAAAGTGTTTGAGGTATTTCTACTCGTATTACCACTGTTAGTTTCCATGGGTTCTTGAGGTGGAAATTTTCTGACATACTGGTTCGTATTACTATTGTTTGGTATAAACGGTGTTAAATTATTAGTTGGGCGATAATTAAACATTGCGTTTGGAGCTGTGTTTTGTCTGTACATAGCTTGGGTACTTGCAAATGTTGGTCGAGATTGAAAATTATTGTTCATATTCCTAACTTGGTAGTTCTGAAATCCTGTTCTGTTTGGATGGATATTATTTGGTTGTAAATGAGATTGGTCACGAAAATAATAACAATTCTGCTCTTGAAGACAAAGACTAAATGCGTCGGACAATTTCAAAGGTCTCATAGCCCTTATTGTTGATCCTAAAGGATCTTTCAAGCCCGAAAGAAAAGTATTAAAACACATTTCCTGATATAACTTTCGTTTTGCAATTATAACATTATTATCAGTTTCGTGAACATTTAAATGATTCATCATTGCTGACGAAATATCTATTATCTTAGAGTAAAAATCTTCTACTGTATTCTGGCCCTGTCTAAGCTGATGTAGATCCCTAATCAAGCTAGTTTCATTTCTTTTATCCGAATAATGCACAATTAAGTTTTGTCTAATATCAGCCCAGTCTATTGGCGTCCCATACATATTTAAAACTTCATTAGCGGAACCGGTAATTTTATTTCTAATCGCCCGTAGTATGATTTTTGGGTAGCCAGTAGAATTTGTTTGCGGAATACAACTTAAAATTTCTTCAACATTGCTCAAGAAATCGTGCAATGATCTCGGATTTCCATCAAAGCATGGCAAGTCTTTAACCGCATCGGGAATCCTGAGTGAGTTAAAGATGTCCATAGCTAATGTTTGATTATTGAAGGTCATTGCTTGTTTTGTTTCTTGAGCAGTGCCTACTTGATTAATAAGAAGATAACGCGAGTTCGGTTCGGTTGAATCAATAGTGCCTGAATTAGAGTTATGCAAACCAATGTTAGGTCTTTCCGGTAAAACAAATACACGTCTAGGGCAACTAAATTTATTCCTTTTAATATTTGGATGTCTTAAGGAAGGCATGGGAAACCACTTTTCACTGATACAAAGAAGGACTCACCTTACCAGGATAGTTGAAAAAGCTTTTGCAGAGCGGGAAAAAGTCCAGATGTGAGCAGCAATTATCCAGTATAATGGTCACGAAAAGGTCCGTAGATACGACTGCGCCAGTTATGTTCGATCGGTTTATTCGAACGTTATAATATTAATTAAATATTACAAATCCAACTTAATTTAAACTTTTTTATTTTTCGTATACTTGTAACAATATCTTAATTAATGTGGGTCAGCATTCGGTCAACCTCCGAGTCAGACTGAACTCTCGCTCACTAGTTGTTCACCGATTGTCCAGTTGTTTTTCCATCTTCTTCTTGTTGTAACGGTGCGTTGCTTGGAAAACAATATCGATTGTTGTTGCTTTGCTCATAGCATGTTGGGTTGGCGTTGTTTACAATTTGTTTCGCATTATTTACCGATGTAGTGGCATGTGTTAAGATGATACATGGTATCATTGTTGTTGTTGCCAAATACAGTGATCATGGGCTCATAGATTATGGTTAGCAAATCAACAGTTAATCCGACTACGATAGTTGCTACCTGATGTGCTTGTTACCATGGACGATAAGTAACATGTAACTCGCGCAAAGGCGGGAATGTGGCTGCTGTAGCCGAGAGTGTCAGCCTCAATTAACGAAAATCGACTTGCTATCGATCTCAACAGCTCAAAATATCACGCAATGACCTGAGGAGAATTCTGCGCACACATCTGGGAATATTCGCCCACAACGTCAGCAATGGAAGGCGCACGACCATCCGCTTCGTTATCACTTCGCAGTTTGGGCCTTAGAGCATCTTGAATTGGACAACGATTTTTGGCGAAAAATCATCTTTTCGAGGCGCATTTTCATCTGGGGCTCGCTAGACCCGCACGTTATTGTCAAGAAACCGATGCATCCACAGAGAGTGAGAGTTTGGTGCGGATTGTGGAATGATGGCATAATCTCACCATTTTTATTCGAAAATGCGGCTGGGAACAAGGTTTCCTTCAACGGTTGGTGTTACAGAGCAGTGTTAACCGATTTTTTTTACTGAAATTGAAGATATGAATTTGGATGCCTTCGGATTCATGCAGGACAGTGCGCCAAGCCACACTGCCCATGCCACAATCGATCTTTAGCGTACCAAATTCATAAATCGTGTTATCAAACGTCTTGTTGTTTCAGACCTCTTTTTGATGGAGATTGGCCGCCTCGGAGCTGCGATTTGACCCCTTTGAACATTTTTTTTTTGTATAGGAACCGTGAAGGGCCGATGTTATCCTAAACACTCAAAAACGCTTCAAGCACATGAGACCAATGTCATCCAAGCAATCCGTGAGCTACAGCCCGAAATCATTATCAAGGTTTTAGAAAATTGGAGCGACAGAATGCGCTACTGCGAAGCTAGCCGATGCAGCCACTTGAATTAATGGAAATGTTTGTTCCTACTAATTTAGCCATAATGCATTGAAAAAAATTTAAATTTGGTTCGATTTTCTTTTTTGGACTTTCAAAAAGAAACTTGTAACTCGGCCCACCCGTAATATGACAAAGTTGAATCATTAATTATGTACGCCACTGTTAGTCAATTAACAAAATTACGTCCTGCGATAAACATCGGGCCAGATCGTCTCATGTTATAACGAAAGGTAAATGTCGGCTATTAAGAACAAAAGCTCGAAAATTTATAACCAAACTACCAACTCTTAACCACTTGGTATTCAGTTTTGATTGTACCAGCGCTTGCTGATAGACTGGGCATGTTAACGACAATAATTTCTCTTTAGATAAAACTTAACTACACCCGTAATTTTATTCAGAAACACAAACTTAATGAAATTTACATAACCCTAAGCAATCTCTTGACTTAAAAAGTAATAAAAATAAAATTCCAACAACAACAAAAAAAAAGCTGAATAAATTTGTCCTCTCAGTGCTGACAAAATTCTTTTAGGGAAAATTGTTTTACGAAAATATCCGCGAAAGTATAATCAAAAATATGGTTTTGCTACACACTTTCATAGAAGTCCTTTGAGAGAAATCCTTGTAAATGGAATATGTAAAACGCTTCCATAACTTAGCGATTACACGCATGTGAATATTTGGCTTAGTTGATGTTTTTGTAAGTGATTTAGCTGTTGCTTCTATTTTTTACATGCCCCTGTACAAGTATTTGTTTTTGGGAAAACATCTGTGGAATATATCTATCTATCCATACATAGTATAAAATTAAAAACGTTTATGAAATGAAGGAGCTAATCTCGAGAACTGCGGAACCGATTTCGATGTGGATTTCACTGTTATGATCTGAATTTCCCTGGAAAGCTTTAGCGTAATCCAAATTTCCAAATTGCTCTATCACTTACAGGAGCTGAGCATTCGAGGATAAATCGAGGTCTAAGTGGCAGAAATCAAATATTTTGTTATTAGCTTATCATAATTTGACTCAAATTTTGGAAAATTAAATTGGAAAGAGTGCTTAAAGAGTGACTTAAAATGAAATAACGAAAGTTACATTGTCAACATATCTTGTTCAGATAGCATCTAAATCGGCTAAAAACGACGTTTGTATATGGCATAAGCTGTGGTGTAGGGTATACCAACCGTTTTTTTTATGAAAATGGCCCCAAAAAAAATGGTGAAAAAAAAAAAAATAAAAATTGACAATATGAAAGTATTTGCATCAAATTTTTTTGGCGAATTTTTTTCGGAATTCTTTAAAATTTTACCGAAAAAGGTTTTTAATTAAAAACGACCCCCAAAAGTTGACGTGACAGAAAGCCTTGCTTGGACGAATTGTAGGCATTGGGTTTGTCTAAATATGTTGTTCAGACAATTTTTCAAAATTCCCTTGCTTTTGAGCAAAAATAACGTTTTTTTTAAGTGGGCATTGCAGTAAGCGGATTTTGAAAATTTGCACACTTGCTCTATGGGGACGGACAACGATCCTGTATATCAAAATTCATTTCACCAAAAATTAGCAACGAACAGATAGACAGACTGACGGACAGACATGGCTTAATCGACTCAGCTTGAGATTCTGAGTCGATCTATATAATACTTTAGGGTATATCTAGCGCAATTCTTTCTCTATGATACGAACTATCAAAACCCAAGAAGACTGGGCCTCTTCAGTAAAACTGCTGTAGAAACTGCTAAGACGAATAAGAGGGAGAAAGTACAACTCTTCTTCTATGCTCTTGTCCTGCTCTCTCCGTAAAAAGGAAACTTCATATGGGAGAATACTCCTTCGACAATCAGGGTGAGCTGATATCAATATCAGAAAACTCCTTTGGTACATAGTTAGCTCTGAATGTTTCAATTAGGTGTACTCAGCTTGAGATTCTGAGTCGATCTTTATACTACTTTTGGGTATATCTAGCGCAATTCTTTCTCTATGATACGAACTATCAAAATTTATGTATCTCAGTAGACATGATAGGTATGCCCATCGCTACATGTAATTTACAGATCAAACTGAATCCGATCAAGATAGCAAATCGCAGATGTCAAATATCCGACAACTCTGGCCTAAATTTATGAAGAAGTGCTTCAACTGCTTGACAATGCTGAATAGATCAAACATCAGCACCATTATCGGTGTCCTTACACCGATAGGCCTACACCCAAGAAGACTGGGCCTCTTCAGTAAAACTGCTGCAGAAACTGCTTAGACGAATAAGAGGGAGAAAGTACAACTCCCCTTCTATGCTCTTGTCCTGCTCTCTCCGTAAGAAGGAAACTTCATATGGGAGAATACTCCTTCGACAATCAGGGTGAGCTGACATCAATATCAGAAAACTCCTTTGCTACATAGTTAGCTCTGAATGTTTCAATTAGGTGAACTCAGCTTGAGATTCTGAGTCGATCTATATACTACTTTTGGGTATATCTAGCGCAATTCTTTCTCTATGATACGAACTATCAAAACTTATGTATCTCAGTAGACATGATAGGTATGCCCATCGCTACATGTAATTTACAGATCAAACTGAATCCGATCAAGATAGCAAATCGCAGATGGATAAACGGCACAACGTGTCAAATATCCGACAACTCTGGCCTAACTTTATGAAGAAGTGCTCCAACTGCTTGACAATGCTGAACAGATCAAACATCAGCACCATTATCGGTGTCCTTACACTGATAGGCCTACACCCAAGAAGACTGGGCCTCTTCAGAAAAACTGCTGCAGAAACTGCTTTGACGAATAAGAGAGAGAAAGTACAACTCCCTTCTATGCTCTTGTCCTGCTCTCTCCGTAAAAAGGAAACTTCATATGGGAGAATACTCCTTCGACAATCAGGGTGAGCTGACATCAATATCAGAAAACTCCTTTGCTACATAGTTAGCTCTGAATGTTTCAATTAGGCGAACGAATATAGAAAAGTCGACAGATCCACGTGATACCACAACGGGCCTTTATAGTCTAAGGGTGCACGCGCATCGCATTTCGCCACTACAACCTAACCTAACCTAATATATATCTATATGGGATAGGGTATACAAATATGTGCCATTAACAGATCATAAAGGTCCTTTGACCAAGCTTCTCATTTAATTTGTGGGCTTGAAGTTTTTTTTTTTGCAACAAAAGTAAAAAAACGCCAAGAAGCTTGAGAAGCTTTTCATGAAATGTTTGTCAGACTTCCGCAAAGATTGTTTTATAACTCTTTTAAAGCCACTTCCAGATATTTTGAAAACAAAAGTAAAAAAACGCCGAGAAGCTTGAGAAGCTTTTCATGAAATGTTTGTCAGACTTCCGTAAATATTGTTTTATAACTTTTTAAAGCCACTTTCAGATATTTTGAAAACAAAAGTAAAAAACGCAGAGAAGCTTGAGAAGCTTTTCATGAAAGGTTTATCAGACTTCCGCAAAGATTGTTTTATAACTTTTTAAAGCCACTTCCAGATATTTTGAAAATTACAAGGTTAAATTATTTTATAAATATTTTCACTTGCAGATTTATAATTGCAAATTAACGAACTGTCAAACTGACGACCCTTATTGAGATATAATCTCTATGCACTCTCAAAACTAGTCAGGACTTAGTATACATATGAAGGAATTACGATTTATATAAATACCATCAATGTATCTGTAATTCATTCAAGAAAAACAGGGAATTGTCATCATATAATAATTTCTATTGGGCTTTACACGCTTAAGGACACACTTCGTGTATGCTTTAAATGGAATGGAATTTTCGAAATGGTTTTCATGTTAAGATTTACAAACAAAAAAACCCAGTCTACTTCAAAGTAGGCCATAGTTATAGCGACATGAATAAGAGACGCGAAAAAAAGTCCTCGGTCTTAAGATTTAGCTAATGGTTAAAAAAAAAATATTTCATTAAAATCCTCGTATTCAATTTATAGTTGTGAGGAAGAAAAGTTTCTAAAGGATTGATGTGGAGCTTTGAAAAAAGAATACTTATCTAGGCCAGCATCAGCCTTATACCCCTTTTTCGAAATATTTTCTGAAGTAAACCCTTGAAAAGAGAAGAACTAATGTAGGTCACATTATGGCGAAATCATCAAAATACACTAAAGTTGCAGACATTTTTTTTCAATTCTCTTTTAAATGTTGAGCACATTCTCGACATGTCCTTATTCGTGAACAAGAGTGAAAAGCGATTTTCTTATGTACCACTGATGTGTGGAAATTTATGGCTTTTATCCACATGAGTTTTCCGGGAATCACGTTGGAGAAGATAAGTCTGCTAGAGCTATTAAGAAGCCGTTACAAGCTTTAATTACATGCCCATTGGGTGGTATTTATCTTCATTCATGTATGGCATATTATGTTTCAAAAAGGATGAGGGTTCTGTGCACAAAGGAATCATTTTATTAGAATGCTTGTTGAAGTATGTTCGGGATTTATGTGTATTTGACCATCCTAACGTATTTTATGGAGGCCTGATAAATATCTTTAATATTGTACCAAGTTTCACATGAAATATTAAACATAATTGCCTTTCGTCCTTAATACGGAATGACTGAGAGTCATTTGTGCGGGTTCAGTGGTATAGCGGTGAATACATTGGGCTACTTACGCGGGTTTCAGGGTCTAAATTGTATTATAAGGAAACCTGAAATCGATCTTAAAAACACACAAAAGGATGAAGATTTGCCGTGCAGAGTTTGATAGTTTCCCATCTGAGGTGTCCTCAGGTGGTGAAGAAAAAAAAAGGTACCGGTAGATATCCACAGTAAGAAGAAATATAATACCACCAACCTGAGCTGTTGCTAAATTCATTAACCTCCTCAGACGTCAGCGCCAAAATTCTCCAGATGAAAACAACGATGATGACAGTTAAACTGGAACTTTACAACAAATGTCTAGCATAAGTCCGGTTCCCAGACCAATGGATGAATTATCTTGTTTTTGAAACATTAACAGTGAGAATAGCAATATCTAAAATCATGCTTAATAGAGCTGCCGGAAATGACGGACTTCCGGCTAAGCATTATAAAGCCGGCGGAAATGACTTGGTAAGTTACATCCACCAATTCGTAAGCCAAATCTGGTCAGATGAAACTATGCCTGAATAATAGAGCCTCAGAATCATTTGCCCGATCCATAAAAAAGTAGATAATCTGAACTGCGCCAACTATAGAGGCATAAGTCTCCTCAACATCGCCTACAAGATCCTATCTGCCGTAATATGTGAACGCCTGAAACCGTTTACCACCAACCTGATCGGCTCCTCTTAGTGTAGCTTTAGGCCAGGAAAGTCCACAACCGATTAAATTTTTACACTTATGCAGATCCTAGAAAAAACTCAAGATGTCAAAATCGATACCCTCCACCTATTCATCGATTTCAAAGCCGCATTTATAGAGATTAACTTTACAGAGCCATATTTAGTGTTGGTATACCGCCCAAGCCGAGTAGGATGACGATGGAGAGTTCTCGCTGCTCCATCAAGTTCGGAAACGACCTCACGGACACATGCGATACCCAAAAATGATTTAGGCAAGATGATGCGATGTCTTGTGACAGATTCTTGAGGACTATGCAAAATTCCCGAGCCAACACCAGAGGCACAATTTTCCAAAATTGGTGCAACTACAAGCATACGCCGACGATATTGACATCATTGGTAGGAGTCAACGTGACGTCTTAGTCACGTTTGCTAGTAAAGAGAAGGAAGCGTCCGCAATTGGTTTATTAGTAAATGAGGTTAAGACTAGGTTTATGCTGTCAACACGAAAGGACAACATCGATGAATTGGATAGAACGTCACCATTGACAGATATAACGTCTAAAACGACTCCGCTATTAATTCTGACAACATCTCGTCAGAAATCAAACGAAGAATTAGTCTCGCCAAAAGTGAAACAGTGGTTTTTTCGGGCTAAGTAGGCAATTTAGTAGTAAGGCCCTCACTCGAACTACTAAGGAGATCTTTTATAAGACCCTGATCATCCCAGTCTTGATCTAGGGCGCTGAAGCATGGACCGTCTCAAAAGCGGATGAAGATTTCCTTTGCCGTTTCGAGAGGAAAATTGTTCGGAAAATCTTCGGTCCCGTTTGCGTTGACGGGCTATGGAGACGAAGATTCAACCAAGAACTATACGAGCTATAGAGCGACATACCATTTGTCAAAAAAAACTCCGCATTGGACGCTTAAGATGGCTGAACATGTAGATCGAATGGACACCAATACTCCAGCACTCGGATTCTTTGATTCCCAGCCAGACATCGGACGCAGTATAGGAAGACCTCGCCTTCAGTGGCGCGCACACAAGCAGAAATCGACATCAACCAACTTGGAGTGCACAACTGGAGGCAGTTAGCTAAGAACCGGGCTAATTGGAGACGCGTGTTGGTTGAGGCATGTTGGTTGAGGTCTAGGCTTATTCCGGGTTGTAGTGCCAAGGTAGTGCCACTTAAGTTAAGTAAGGAAGTAGTTGAGTCAATTTCGAATTTCTTTGAAATTTGGACAAACATTTTTTTTTTAATAAAAACGCTCCAAAAAATAGGACGTGGCAAAAAAAGTTTATCTGGACGAGATATATTGGTTTGCTTTGTTTTGTTTTCCCGGTAAGGGTTCTGTATCTTGCGAGATATATATATTAGGATTGTCTACGTATTTTGTTCTTCAGACACTTTTCCAAAGTTCTCTACCGTTTGGCCAAAAACAACGTTTTTTGAAAAGTGGGCGTGGTAGAGGGCGGATTTTGAAAATGCTTTCACTTATTCTGCATCGTCCGATAGCGAGTCCATATACAAAATGCAGACGGACGGACGTACAGACATGGTTAGATCGACTCAACTGAAAAGTGACATTTGGTTTGTCAAACATATTTAGTTAATTTAGCATATGGGGCTTTTGAACCCCAGGTTTGCTAATTTTTCTCTAAAAACAACTTTTCGTTAGAAATCAAACGAAATACCGCGGTTTCTTCGGTCTAGTTAGGTAGGTAGGTAGAGGTAGGGGTTGCGTTTGCAGGTTTTATGGGACCCCTGGCTTAGCCGCATGGTCTCCAATTGGCCAGTGCCCTCGACTATCGGGGTATTTCTCGCGATAACCCGCCCATTTTTCGCAAGAATTACTATTTAGTTAGTCATTTGTTCTGTTCTTGTCATAGGAAGGCCATATCTTCCTCAATATGACGCAATTTTTTAGCCTCCAAATGGAGAACTTTTGGAATTGGCCTCTTTTCGGAATTGTCGATTTGTCCCTTAACCGCACCTATCAAAATACGGACTCTTGCCTGATCAGCTCGTCTGCACGCTTGTTTCCTCTAAGTCGCTGTGCGCTGCGACCCAGAGAAGTGTAATCCTGAAGCGGTCGCCCAGGTGTTCAAATTCATTCCGGCATTCCCGCTGGAATTGGAGGACATACAAGCCGTATCTTAATGGCAGCTTCAGTATCTACGAGGATGGAAATGTATAACTTCTGCGTAGTGTCACGCTCCAGTTGGGTGAAAGCCTCTAGGATAGCCAGTAGTCCCGCCTGAAATACGCTTGCAAAATCTGATAGGCAGCATAATACGTGCGATATTTATACCGGGACTAAGCCTATAGGTTTATGGTGTAAGTCCCACCCGTGTAAACACATCGAACAAGGACTAAATTGTTTAGATGATTCCACTTATTTAGGTGACCAGGACTAAAATAAAGCTAACTGTTTATTCTACCCTGCGTATAGATGTCACTACAAATGCAAATAAGTTGGTATACTGTTTGGTATAATAGCGAGGAGTTTTATACTTAGTCAGTCGTCATAATTATTGTCCCCGGTGAAAACGTAGCTATTGGTGCTGATCTTGGGAGTTGGGCATTTAGTCATGTTCGGTGAAAACAGAAAATTTCGGAGAATAAAATATTAAGTAGCAGACCAAATACAGTCCACGGTGTAAACGTAGCCAAGATATCTCCAGTGATTACGAATAGACACAGAGCTCCATACCACAGTTCATCTTAGATCCGTTTGTGAAGAGTATAGACGACCGTTTCGAAATCCGCTTCTAACGGGTGATCCAAGTAGAGATACTTTTTTCAATAGCCTTTTTTGACAGATCACGTGTGAGTCGTGTCATGCTGTCATGTTATTATTGTTTAGTATTTTTAGGCATTTCATAATGGAAAGACTTACGCGTGAACAACGTTTACAAATTGTTTAACTTTATTATGAAAATTCACGTTCTGTGAGGAATGTGTTTCGTGCACTTCGCTCAACTTCGCTACACCATCACCCATTTTGAGACCCAGCATTCATTATTGGATAATATTCGACCGAATAGACCACGTCCAGCACGCTGTGAAGAAAATATAGCGGCCGGAGCTGAGAGTGTACACGAAGACCGTAGAGAGTCGATTCGGCGCCGTTCGCAGCAACTCGGACTGACGTATGGAACGACTTGGCGCATTTTACGTCAAGATCTTAAATTGAAAGCGTACAAAATACAGCTTGTGCAACAACTGAAGCCGCTGGACCTTCCCAAGCGACATCGCTTCGCTCTATGGGCTCTTGAAAAGTTCCAAGAAGATCCGACGTTTTCGAGGCAAATTTTGTTTAGCGATGAGGCCCATTTCTGGCTCAATGGGTATGTAAACAAACAAAATTGCGGCATTTGGGACGAAGAGCAACCCGAAGAGATTGAAGAACTGCCACTTCATCCAGAAAAAAACAACGGTTTGGTGTGGTTTGTGGGCCGGTGGAATCATCGGTCCATATTTCTTTAAAAATTATGCCGGTGCGAACGTAACCGTCAATGGCGACCGTTATCGTGCCATGATAACCGACTATTTGATGCCTGAAATTGAAGCTCGTGATCTCGGCGACATTTGGTTTCAGCAAGACGGCGCCACTTCCCACACATCGCATCAATCAATGGACTTATTGAGAGAACATTTCGGTGAGCACATAGTTTCACGTTTTGGGCCGGTCGATTGGCCACCAAGATCGTGTGATAACACACCGTTAGACTTTTTCCTGTGTGGATATGTAAAGTCAAAAGCTTATGCCGACAAACCCGCTTCGATTCAGGCCTTGGAGGAAAACATCACGCGTGTCATTCGCCAGTTACCAGTCGAAATGCTCGAAGGAGTGATCGAAAATTGGACTCAACGGATTGACCATCTGCGACGTAGCAACGGGCAACATTTGATAGACATAATCTTCAAAAAATAAATGCCAAAGAATGTTCTTTCAAATGATAATAAACATTCTCCATTAAATTTGAATTTTCTGTGTTTTTTTCTTTAAAAAAGTAGGGAACCTCGAAATGGATCACCCTTTACTTCGTTTCTCTTCCACTGAGCTCTGGTAGAAAAACATACATGGAAGGCTTTCTTCAGTCTAAGAAGGCAATTTTCTCATAAAACCCTCACTCAACCTGAGAAGTAGATCTCCTAGGATCTTAAGTCTTCTTATTGTTGAAGTTTGAATGAAAGAACTCCCTCAACACGTATGTTGATTTATTCCCAACTTACTGCATTAACTTTATTCACTTAAAAAAAAATTTCAAGGGTCAAAAACCCTTACATAAATCAACCCGCACTCATATTTTGGGTGAGGCTATACGCCCAGAATAGTAGTCATATATAACCTACAGATATATGAATCCATTCCGAAAGTTAGCTCCATTAAACCACCGCAGACCGCGGTAGGTATTTTTAATCCTCCACGTAATACCTATTTCGAAACCCACTATAAATTGTGTCGAACCAAAGCTTTTCATTTTCATTAAGGCCACATGACTTGTTGAAATGGTAATATTCAGTGGAGTTAATCGATATAAAAAAAAAAGATTTCATGCTTAATTATTATCACAGCTTATGTAAATTTACTGAGTCATCACAACTAATGGTGAAAGGATGTTTAACGATGTCCTGTAATGTGTTAATGTGGATATTTAAAGGTCAATAAATTATCTGTGGATTAACAATTGTTCGATGAAACAAAAATGTATTAAGCATTAAGGGCATAAAAACATCCCTCCAACAAAGCCAAATAATTGATGGACATTAAACGATTTTCTTGTGTTTTATTTCAATTCAAAGTCCTATACCTCTAAAAAAAACACCCTTTTAGATTCTAATGGTAAGGGAATCATTTTTGGAATACATTCCGTCGGTTCATAATGGCCTCTCCAGCCTAAACATCTTGACCGTATTTTTTCAAACTTCGTATTTATTCTTAAGTGGCGCTACAGTCAGGAATGAACCTGGGCCTGAACCGACGTGCCTCTCAAGTAGCCTGGTCCTTAGCTAACTGCCTCCAGTTGCAAACTCCAAGTTGGTTGAAGTCGGTTTCTTCGTTTGTGCTCAAATTATGGCGAGGTCTTCCTCTTCTGCGTTCGACGTCTGAATGGCAATCGAAGACTCTGCGAGCTGGAGTATTGGTTTCCATTGGCTCTACATGTCATAGAGATCTTAAGCATCCCATGCGGAGTTTTTCGACCAGGGGCATGTCGATGTACAGCTCGTATAGTTTTTGGTTTAATCTTCGTCTCCATCGCCTGTCAACGCAACCGTGATGGAAGATTTTTCAAAGAATTTCCCTCTCAAATCGACCAAGGATTTCTTCATTCGTTTTGAGACGGTCCATGCTTCAGCGCAGTAGAGAAGGACTGGGATGATCAGGGTCTCATATAGGATCTCCTTAGTATTTCGAGTGGGGGCTTTACTACTAAATTACCTCCTTAGTCCGATCAAACAGCGGTTGGCAAGACTCATTCTTCATTTGATTTCTGACGAGATGTTCTGACAACAACGTGGCTATGGCATCCCGTTGGGTCTGATCTCTGGTGTTGGTGCGGGAGTTTTGCCCAATCCTCTCAATCAAATTGAAGAAGTCACATGACAGCGCATCGCTATGCCTAAATCCTTTTTTGGTATCGAATGTGTCGGTGAGGTCGGTTCCGACCCTTATGGAGCAGCGAGAATATATATGGCTATCCTCACTTCACTTAGGTCGGGTGGTTGGTAGTTTTCGCTGTCTTCCCGAATATTGAACGAATCATTCAGCCTAACAGCAGGAGATCTCCATCATTGCCCTTTAATAGTCTGCAGAAGTGTTTCTTCTTCTCAACTATAAACGAAATTTTTATCTCGAAACGATTCTACTCACGCCTTGTATCAAGAGTGGCACCTCTCTATGTCCCTGATCGCGCGCCTTATTTGTTATTTTTTTCTTCTTTCTAGAAAGTCGGTGTTCTTCCGACCTTCTTTGCCTATATAGCTCAAAGGTAAGTCTCGTCTTCTCCAGCAGCTTATCCATTTGTCGCTATTTTTCAAGCCAAATGTTTCTTGCTGGTGAGCGCGAGGAACCTATGACATGCCCCGTTTGTAATCGTATCTTGGCGGTATATTGTTACTCTTGATATTAAGGGGAACGCGTGAAAAACTTAGCGATTTATTGTGATTGCAGTATTTCGACATTCAGTTTGTTCACAATGTTTCTGATTTTTTATGGCGTCGAGGATATTCGCATTCTTACCATGACTGCAACGTGGTACTGGTCCACATTGATGTTATCCTCGTGGAATGTTCGGTTGCAGTGAAAATAAGCCCCATGAGACTTAATTCACAACAAAAAGGAAATAGCCCCTGAGGGGGCCAAATCGCGTACATACCAAATCCAACAGTTAACACAAGCAGGCGGGTTGCGTGCCCCCAATCACATTCCATCTTTGCATACGCCAAACTTGAATAGAATTCCAAGTTCAAATGGCAATAACATCTGCGGGGCTTAATGCTTTTTTCGTGGCGGGGCTTATTTCAATTTCGAAAGGGAAATAAGTCCCATGTGGACTATGGCTTTTTATCATTGGGTTATCCGTGGGGGTTATTTCAATGCACCGTTCGGATATCCAAAATAATGGATGCGAATCACTTTTCAAACCCAATGTGATCAGCTTGATTGACCGTTCGTTAATCTGGTGACTCCTATTTCACCTTTTTGATATCGAAATGAGGAAACAGTGTTCTGGCTATAGTGCTATTACGTTCAATATCGAAGTCAATTAGCCTAAGTCCGTTGCTATGCATAGTGTTGTGTAGGCTGTATTTTCCGAAAACACGTCTTCTTTCCCTAACTTTTCGTTAAAATCTACCAGCAAGATTTTAACATCAGACTTCGGTAGTCGCTCATAGGTTTTATCAAAAAGCTCGTAGAAGCTCTTTCGCTATGTCATCTTTTTTTCTCCGTCGAAGGATGAGTACATAAAAAGCTTATGTTGGCGAATTTTACCTTGGTGCGGATTGTTACAATGCGTTCCCTAATGTCTTGGAAACTTAAGACCTCTTGCCTAGGTCTGGCACTTATAACAAAATCGCATCCGAATTATTGCTGTTTCTAGTTAACATGGTCCTTATTAGATGTCACTTTTTTTTATCCTCTTTTTGCCCGGCTCATCCGATCGTATTTCCTGGATGGCAGTAATGTCTGCTTTGTAGCAGTTTAGGGCTTCCGCTAGTTGTTCGCTTGCACATTTCCTGTTTAATGTTCTCACATTTCATGGGCAGAAACGAACGTCGTTGTCCTTTTTTCGTTTAGCAGGGTCGTCAACAATAAAATTCGTCATTTCCGAGGTTATCGGTTTGCTTCTTACCCATAACCCGCAATCTGGAGGGCCATTTCCAATTTTTTAGATACCCCTATGACACGGGGCCATCAGTATCCACTATGGGACTGAGCGCTGTCGTTGGCCTCTACTCAGCTCTTCATTATCTCTGTTCAAGGGTCGTGGCTTAGCCATCAGATTTCTTGATGACTTGTTGTCCGAATGTGTCGGAGCAGCTCAAATAGTTTGCTTCCACTTTGGAAACATTCCACTGCCGTCGGGATATTTTTTTTTGAGTGGCGACCTTACCCCTAGCTAGTTTTGGTCCCCGAGTGGTATTTTATTTCCCACCTACCACGCATATCTGCAGAGGATCCGTCCATCACCCGAGGGATGTTTAATTTAAGGATGTATTGCAATAGGATATTCAACGATTCGAGTAGCACATTGTAGACTTCTCATATGTTTTATTGGTGGTTTGACATACTGATCGGCCTTTGAACAAGGGTTGCATGCCCCTGTTTCCAAGGACGGAGCAAAGATTAAAATAAAACTGCAAGAACATAAAAAAAACTCCAAATCATGCCTACAACCTTTTATAAACAAAGCCAACAATGTCGACATCGAGGATTACTATAATTGCAACCTGACTTTTGATTAAAATGGAATTGTAATCTTGTGGAACCACCATTACTGTGTTCGCTTCGGGCGCTACTGACAAAATCTCTCCATAAAAGACACTACTATGGTCATAGAGCCAGAAAATTGTTCATAATCTGTAATTTTAGAGAGTTTTAGAGCCAAATCCGTACGTCTGCCACTTCTCTTTGCTTGGTAAGAGTCAGTAGAATCCTTCATCAGAGGAACGCATGTGAGGTGGTTCTCGTAAATGTTCTAGAGGAAGCAATTACTTTTTTTCCGTGGAGAGATCTATTTTGGGAAATGGTAATGTGATTTTCCCAGCGGATTTTAGCCTGCTCATACCTTTTTTGGGATTCGATACAAGGTCCATATAGTTTGTCTGTTTAAAAGTCGTAGAAATTTTCGTCTTTTAAGTATTGCTCAGCTGTGTGCAGAAACTATGCTTAACAAGACGATCTTATTCATCCCAAAATATTGTAATTGCGAGCAAACTAAGAGAATCTTCCTCAAAACAGGTTCTTCTTGTCGGTAGGTAGGGAAAACCCATCATATAAACCTTTTGGATATTTACATCCATATTTTGCCTTGCCGATGCTAAATATTTCCTCTCTCTCTGCCTTTTAATTGAAACCACCAAGCTCTTATCGAACCCACTGTTCGTCAGTAACTCAAAACTTTTTCAGAGGAACTTATAGAAAGCTTCCCTATCCCTAGTGATGTAAAACAATCTTACGAGCATTTAAAACCTTTTAGGCTAAAAACATCACAAAAGTTTCGTTTGAATGGTCCAACATTCAAATCCCAGCGTTAAATCCTAATACATGAGAAATTTAGTTTAAAAGCCTTTTAGCATTAGTAGTGTTTAAGCTCCCAGAGAATAATTCGATTCCAACTGGCAGTCACAAGAACTGATCAATCCGTTGAAAGACCACACCGATGATTCCTTTTCAATAGCACAGCCATCTGGTTCTACATACGAAATGTAAACGATTTCCAGGACATCGATATCCGAGGGGATTTAGAACAACAACTCGTGCATGAAGATGTAAATTGCTTCCAGTAACACTATTTCATTGGGTATACATGCTAATAAAACGCTTACAGCTGCACTGCACAGTTGGCTGCCGGAAGACGGCTAAAACATCCTACGCTTGGGTACACTTAATGGTCCTTTGGCTGTAATAGCTGCCGGTTGAGTTGAATAAGTTAGGGAAGGAATAAATGACAATTGATTTGTGACCACGCGTACGGATATATATATTTGGATACTAATCGATTTAGATTCCTTCTTAGACTTGAAATGGTACTGAACCTGACCTTCCAATTTCCTTTCCTTTTTTTGTATTTTTTTTCTTTCTGATAGAAAATAAAACTATAAGGATCTCCTGAGAACCTAACTAATTCATTCGCTGTATTCTTTAAAGTCCTATAGTACCTCCATAAAGTTTTCAAGATGCTTTTCAGCTGCAAGATGACCATTTTTTTGTAATCCTTGTTCTTAAAAAGGAAACGTTGCAAATTTATGTTTGTCTTCTTAAAATGCACTTCACTTTGGAAGTGCTCAAACTCAATCTGCAGTCCATTTGCCAGTCCATATGGTGAATTAGGGATTCATTACCATAATCGACTCACTCAGTACTCCATTGTCATTTAATACATAAGGCTGCAATTCATGGCTGACTTACTTTCCAAACAAGAAAGCCTGAGTGGGGGAATTTTTCTTTTTGGAATTCACAGGACGGAGCACATCTTTTGTGGTAAACATTAGAATTCCTTTTGATATTGAGAGCATTCGAATTGGCGAAGTAAATGCTCTCTGAAATGTTTTCCTTTTCTTTAGTATTCCACTTTAGTGAATTTTCAAAGGATCTCGGTCAATGGACAATAAAATCTCATAGTGGTAAGAAATTTTATTAAAGGACATTCGGACTGACCTTTCAAACCTAACATTCGCTTACTATGCTGTGCCAACGACAATTAAAGTTTAATCTTCGCCTACGGCGGCGCCAGTAAAGGCTAGAGCGAAAAAGTAGGTTACATAAGAAATAAAAAAAAAAACAAGACTTTAACCCTAGCTCTTATTTCGTGCATACATTAGCCTTATTCCTCACCACCCAACGGGTTGAGCCTCCGGCGCGTTTTTCTTTCATTGTGGTTTCCCCAGCAGCTACTTCAGACCGTGCAATACTGATCAGAAGATTATTCGGATGTAGATTTAGGCAAGAGTCTTATGTTTCCAGAAATTCCCGAACGCATTGTAACAATCTGCATGAAGGCAAAATTCGCCAATATAAGCCATATATGCGCCCACGCCAAAACGTAGGAAAAAGTTGATATAGCTAAGGATTGCTTTTACGAGGTCCTTGACAAAACCTATGAGCGACTAGCGAAGTATGATGTTAAAATCGTACTGGGAGATTTTAACGCAAAGATAGGAAGAGAAGACATATTTAGCAGTATTGTCGGAATCCACAGCCTACACGACAACACATCTGGTAACGGCCTTAAGCTAATTGACTTCGCTACGGAACGAAATGTCACTAAAGCCAGCACACGGTTTCCTGACATCAATTTACATAAGAGGACATGGTTATATCCAGATCAACGAACGGTCAACCAAATTGATCACATTTCGATAGACAAGAGGCATGAATCCAATATTTTGGATGTCCGAACAATCCGAGGAGCTTACATCGACTCGGACCACTACATTGTTGTAGCAAAAGTAAGAATGCGGATATCCAACACGCCTCAACAATCCAGAAATACTGTGAAAAAATTTAATGTCGAAAGACTGCAATTGCAAGAGACCGCTAAGACCTTCGCGCAACGCGTATCCCTAAACCTCTCCATTAACACCATACCACCAGCATTGAATGTGGAAGAACAATGGCAACGTTGCCAACAGGCCATTATATCAACCGCAGCTGACGTGCTAGGTTTCTCGCGCCCACCAGCAGGAAACCCCTGGTTCGATGAGGAATTCCAACAGATGATCGCAGCCAAGAAAAGGACCTACAAGGCTAAGGTGCAGGTGAAGATGAGAGCTGCCGTTGAGCTATATAGGCAGAGAAGAAGTGAAGAACACCGACTTCTCAGAGAGAAGAAAAAATAAAAAAGAAAAGCGCGCGATCGATGATATGGGGAGGCGCCACTCCAGGAACGATGTTCGCAAGTTTTACCAAAGTGTAAAACATCAAAGCCAAGGATACAAGGCTCGAACCGAATCGTGTCGAGATGAACAAGGAAATGTCGTAGTTGAGACACAGTGGATGCTGAGGATGTGTAAGAACCACTTCTGCAGACTGTTAAACGGTGATGAAGATCAACATTCCGCTGTCAGGCTAAGCGAACCAACGACAGCGAAAACTGCCAACCACCCGACCGGAGTGAAGTGATGATAGCAATGTCTAAACTCAAGCTTAATAAGGCTGCCGGAAATGACGGTCTTCCCGCTAAGCTTTATAAAGGCGGATAAGACTTGGTAAGTAACATCCACCAACTCAAAAGCCAAATCTTGTCGGAAGAATGTATGTCTGAAGAATGACACCTCACCATCATTTGCCCATTCAAAAAGAGGAGACCCTCTAAGCCTCGCCAACTACAGAGGCATAAGTCTCCATAACATCGACTTCAGAGATCCTATGTGCCGTAATATGTGAACGCCTGCAACCGTTTACCAACAACCTGATCGGCCCTTATCAGTGTGGTTTTAGGCCAGGAAAGTACACAACCGATTAATTTTTTACACTTCGGCAGATCCCAGAAAAAACTCAAGAGGTCAAAATCGATACACACCACCTATTCATCGATTTCAAAGCCGCATACGACAGCATTTATAGAGACGAACTATACAGAGCCATGTCTAGTTTTGGTATACCAACCAAACCCGTCCGTTTGTGTAGGATGACGATGGAGAATTCTCGCTGCTCCATCAGGGTCGGAAACGACCTCACCGACACATGCGGTACCAAAAAAGGATTTAAGCAAGGCGATGCGCTGTCAGGTGACTTCTTAAATTTGATTCTTGAGAGGATTGTGCAAAACTGCTAAGCCAGAGGCACAATATTCCAAAAATCGGTGCAACTACTTGCGATATTGACATAATTGGCAGGACTCAACGTGATGTCATAGCCACGTTAGCTATTATAGAGAAGGAAGCGGCAAAATTGGGTTTAGCAGTAAATGAGGGCAAGACAAAGTATATTCTATCAACACGAAAGGACACACAATACCTACCGACGAATTGGATAGAACGTCATCACTGCCAGATATAACTTAGTGGGAGCACGGGACTTTGTCTACCTTGGCTCCGTTATTAACTCTAATAACAAGATCTCGTCAGAAATCAAACGAAGTTTTACCCTTCCCAACCGCTGTTTCTTCGGGCTAAGAAGGCAATTCAGTAGTAAAGCCCATACTCGAAGTTCTAAGGAGATTCGATATTAGACCCTGATCATCCCAGTCCTGATCTACGGCGCTGAAGCATGGACCGTATCAAAAGCGGATGAAGAAATTCTTGGTCGATTCGAGAGAAAATTCCTCGAAAAATCTTCGGTCCCGTTTGAATTGAAGGGGTATGGAGACGAAGATTCAACAAAGAAATATACGAGCTATACAGAGACATGCCACTTGTCGAAAAACACCGCATTGAAATTTTAAGGCGACTAGGACATTTAGAAAGAATGGAATGAGGCGGAGTTCACAGAATCTTCAATTCGCAGCCAGACGTCGGACGCAGTGGAGGAGGTCCTCGCCTTATGTGGGGCGCACAAGTGGAAACCGACCTCAACCAACATGGAATGCGCAAGTGGAGGCAGTACCTTTTTATGAAAGATCCGCACCTCATTTTCTCGTTCTCTGCTGAGGTAATGGTGGTAAGGTACCGACGACATTTATACGACATATCCCGTTTATTACCAGAGTTACTAAGATTTAGGTACGATCACAATTTTTATTTACTTTGTGGTTTAGGGGTACTGCACATGTGGGTAAACATTAATGTGGCTGCACATTATAATGTATCGATAGGATCACCTAGTGTATTCCTGTCGGGTACAACTGGTAATTTCCATGTCTGGCGAGTTCATCAACTTCACAGTTCCTGGAATGTCACTATGCACAGACAGCCAGCATAGGTGAATGTTAAACTGCCGGCATCTCTCGGAGAGATAATCGGTCATCTAGGGTTGTCTTTGAATTTGTTAAAACTGATTCCTGGGATTTGATGGACGCTTGGATCTCCGAGAAAATGCTTTTGTTTTTGGCAGATATTACATTCTCTTTCTTTGATCGTCATGTGTTCAGCATTGGAAAATGTTGCAATAGAAAGGATCGGACCATGACGATCTTTCTTTGATCAAAGTTCAACCTGTTAAGGGTGTAATCGGTGTTTTCAGGAATATTTGTATGGTTGCTTAGAATTGTTGAGTGGCCAGTTTTTATAATTGACCTCTGTTGGATGGTTATAAGACGTATGGCTGAGTTAGCTGATATATTCTGGTCTCAAATAAGTTTGAAAAATGTCTTCTCCTAGTGCGAGTATTGTACAAAGTGCACCACCGATACACAGAAACGCTTTGTACCTTATACAGTCTATAGCGCTGTCCACTATACCACTTCTCCATAAAGAAGTATCGGTCTTGCGACTGAAACCAAAAAATTTTAGACCCATACATTCATCAGTCCAATGATTTATATGATTTATATCTTTGGTGTAGCTGCAATTAATCTAAAATTCATCAAACTTTTATTACAAAAAAATTGGTCAACCCACGCTTATCCAAACCCAATTTCTAAAAATTCACAATATGCAGCCTGTACTCACATTGTCCCTACAATAACATTTCAAAAGCTGTCAAAACAATCCCACATTTTTGCATTCAATTAGTTTATGACCAGTTAGTGGTTGAAAATGTCCTGATGAATAATTCAATTCGCCTAGAACCCATTAGCACTATGGATTTAGCACGTTTCACATGGAACAGTTGCAGGTATTGGTCTTAAAGTGCAGCTAAACTTTACGGATTTGCATTTTCATGTAAGGGTTTTATGGAACACTTTTCAAACGTATTACGTAGATTCTGTGATTTCAAGAGGTCTACGTGAAACTCAAGTGATAGCCACTTCTGGGGAGCACTTAAACTGAAAACCAACCTCAAAACTTTCTAATTGTCATGAATAATTCATGATTCCTGATAGTTAGCTAGGTACCCTTTGCACAAATTACTATTTTATTCAGCATGAGTATAAAGCAGTTGCCAGACCTCTTAAATATTCGTCTGATTATCCTGCCTCAGGATGTCAAAATCGAAACATTTTGATGGGTAATTTTCAAACCACAACTCTGTTGTTTTTATCTTATTTGTTCTTTGAAAGTCGGCAATCGACCTTTGCAGACATTAAGTGGACTCATTAAGGGAATAAATGTCAAGGTTTATATATTCCAGTTGCCACAAATGACTGGTACGCACGACAAAAGTTGGGAATTTTAATTGATTTTTGAACTAATGTCCTTGAAATGGAGACGCTGTGGAAGGCATTGGAATTTCGTAATTTATCGGTAATTGATATTTATCTTGTGACACATTAAGGAAAGGACAGCCTAGGCGTACTAAACTATAATCACAGGGAGGGAAATTGTTTTCTTACGAATCCTTACCATAAGGTGGTGCTCTGATTTATCGGATGTCATCCATTACAATTGCACGTAATGTACGCATAGAAGTGAATGAAAAATTAGTCCTGCACTATATCTCCAACAACAATGGGTACTCGTTTCATTTTGTAAAATATTTACGAGAAAATTCCTGCCAGACGAACGGAGTATGTAAAATTATAAATCTTTGAAGCACCCTTGCCCTATATTATATGCGATTATGTAGTTTTAAGGGCTGGATTGATGGTGTGTGGATTGCCGCAAATTTATTTCTTAAAGCTTGAGAGTTTTATTCACTCAAATGTGACAACGAGTTGCAGACCGAATGTCTGGGAACTCGTTATGACTTAAGCCATTTTGGATTATTCGATATAACACGTGTTGATAAGGTGGGCCCAGTGGCGCGATGGTTAGTGCGATGAACTACTACGCAGAAGGTCTGGGTTCGATTCCCAGCCGTAGTACCACCTAAATTATTTTTCATTTGCCCTCTCATGATGATCAGATTCCTTATCCCTTAACCTCTCCATTAAGACTACACCACCAGCACCAGGAATTCCGACAGATACTCGCAGCGAAGAAAGAGGCCTACAAGGCTAGCCTGCAGGTGAAGATGAGAGCTGTCGTTGAGCTCTATAGGTAGAGAAGAAGGGAAAAACACCGTCTTTTCAGAAGGAAGAAAAAAATCAAGAAAAGCGCGCGATCGAGGATATAGACAGGTGCCACTCCAGAAACGATGTTAGCAAGTTCTACCAAAGTGTAAAACGTCAAAGCCAAGCAAACAAGGCTCGAACCGAATCCTGTCGAGATGAACAAAATGTCGTAGTTGAGACACAGTCGATGCTGAGGATATGGAAGAACCACTTCTGCAGACTGTTAAACGGCGATGAAGATCAACATTCCGCTGTCAGGCAGAACGAACCATTCAATATTGGCAACGATGGCGAAAACTGCCAACCACCCGACCTGAGTGAAGTGGGGATGGCAATATCTAAACTCCAGCTTAATAAGGCTGCCGGAAATGACGAGATAACTTGGTGAGAAACATCCACCAACTCATAAGCCCAAGCTGGTCGGAAGAAAGTATGCCTGAAGAATGGAACATCAGCATAGTTCTTCCGATCTAAAAAATACTGCACCTCTAAGCTTCGCCAACTACAGAGGCATACGTCTCCTCAACATCGCCTAAACGATCCTATCTGGCGTAATACGTGAACGCCTGAAACCGTTTACCAACAACCTGATCGGCCCTCTTCAGTGTGGTTTAAGGCCAGAAAAGTCCACAACCGATCAAATTTTCACACTTCGGGTAATCCTCGAAAAAAACACAAGATATCCGAGCCGATACCCACCACCTATTCATCGATTTCAAAGCCGGCATGACAGCATTTATAGAGACGAACTATACAGAGCCATGTCTAGTTTTGTTATACCGTCCAAACTCGTCCGTTTGTCTAGGATGACGATGGAGAACTATTGCTGCTCCATCAGGGTCGGAAACGACTTAACCGTCACATTCGATAAAAATAGAGGATTCAGGCAAGGCGCTGCGTCGTCATGTGACTTCTTCAATCTGATTCTTGAGAGCTTAGTGCAAAACTTACAAGCCAACACCAAAGGCACAATTTTCCAAAAATCGGTACAACTACTAGCATACGCCGACAATATTGGCATCATTGGTAGGACCCAACGTGATGTCATAGCCACGTTTGCTAGTATAGCGAAGGAAGCGGCAAAAATGGGTTTAGCAGTAAATGAGGGCAAGACGAAGTATATGCTGTCAACACGAAAGGACACACAACATTGACGAATTGGACTGAACGTCACCATTGACAGATATAACTTTGAGGTAGTACGGGACTTTATCTATCTTGGTTCCGCTATTAACTCTGACAACAACATCTTGTCAGAAATTAAACGAAGAATTACTCTTTCCAACCGCTGTTTATTCGGGCTAAGAAGGCAATTCAGTAGTATAGCCCTCACTCGAACTACTAAGGAGATCTTATATAAGACCCTGACCATCCCAGTCCTGCTCTACGGCGCTGAAGCATGGACCGTCTCAAAAGAGGATGAAGAAATCCGTGGTCGATTTAAAAGGAAAATTGTTCGAAAAATCTTCGGTCCCGTTTACATTGATGGGCTATGGAGGCGAAGATTCAACCAAGAACTAACGAGCTGTACAGCGACATGCCCCTGGTCAAAAAACAAAATCCGCATTGGACGTTTAAGATGGCTAGGACATGTAGAACGAATGGACATCAATACTCCGGCTCGCAGAGTCTTCGATTCCCAGCCAGACATCGGACGTTTGTAGAGGAAAACCTCGCCGTAATTGGCGCGCACAAGTAGAAACCGACCTCAACTAACTTGGAGTGCGCAGCTGGAGAGGCATGTTGGTTGAGGCCCATGTTCATTCTGTAGCCCCACTTAAGTAAGTAAGTAGTAAATATCTATTTATTTTTTGGGTTTTGAGTTCGGAGCTTGGAGTCGGCATAAAACAGGAAGTCCCACCATCGTACACGAAGTGCACATGCACATATCAATGCTTGTGAGAAAGCTCGGCCCTGAGTAGGTAGGTAAGTAGAGCTGGCGGTTCATCATCAACCCAAGTAGCACTTATGTGCCTTTTTGTTACAACGACTCGTGTGACCTTTATTATGATTTTTGTGGATGTGATACAGGCGGTTTCTAGAACCAGCCTGTGATGTTTAGAAAACCGATAATATCTTGTATCCTTTTTTCCGAGATATCTCCAAGATTGTCGAAGAATGGTTGGTTTAATGCGCGCAATCAGGCTCTTGCTAGTGCCGGACTTTTGTAGATTAAGTGGAAGGTGGTTTCTTTCTCGTTTGTGTTCCCGCCACTGCAGCATTTGGGGGTTGTATGGAATCCCTAGTTTGACCGAATGGTCTCCAATTGGCAAATGGCCTGTGATTATCGCCGCAATTCTTGCGATATCTGGGCGGGTTCTATTTAGTTGGTCGTTTGTTCTGTAGTTGTAGTAAGAAGGCCATATCCACCTCGATATGATGCAATTTGCAGTCGGCCGTCTTCAGGAAGTATGAGTGGATTTGTCCCTTTTTGTTTTTTTTTTTTTAATTTGCGCACACTCAAGGGGTTACAAATTCCCTTCAATTTTTTTTACCATAGTACGAGCGTTAGAGAAAGGGATGTGATAGGAAAGATTTTGGATGTAGTGGAGACTCACTCCATAGGTGGTGTCCGAACTAACATCGGGGAGTCACTGTTTTTTGTTGTGTGTTCGTTAAATTCGCAGAACTCTCAATGAAATAGACCCTTGTCGCAAGTGCGCCATGTAAAGCTGAGCCTTGCTGGCCCAGCTTGTCTGCACGCTTGTTTCTCTCAATTGTTACCCTGAAGCGTTCGCCAGGGTGGGCAAGTTCATTCCGGCATTCCTGTACCAGCTTGGAGGATATGCTAGACGAATTGATGTCCTTAATGACCGCTTGGCTATCTATGAGGATAGCAATATTTTGGTTTTGCGTAGTGTCACGCCCCAATAGCGTGCAAGCCTCTCGAAATTTCTCCTGGAAAACGCTAGCAAAGTGCGGTTGGCGGTATGATACTGATATTTTCGGTGATTTCAAGTAGACTTGGGACCCCACACCAAAGTTCATCTTAGATTTGCCTTTGTTCCTCTTCCACTGAGCTTAGTATAGGTTTGATGTTGTCTGTTGGAAACGTGATCATGCCGTTTCTTAATGAGTCCAGGATATTACTGTGGCCATACGGCCTTGCAGTCTAGCATCCTGACTCCTTGAGTCTTACTGAACTGCATTGAGCGGTATCTTTAATGTATATGTCGAGATCTAAGCGATGCAATAGCACAGTAAGGGCATCAGTTGTTTCCGACCCAAAGATTATAAAGCCATACAGATGACGCTCTGCATATAAACAAAATTTCCCTATGGCTGGTCGTACTGGCATATCCATCCATATATTTCGATCTCGTTTCTCATGTGTCCACGTGCCGCCCGTCCTTATCATGGAGCTGGTGAGCAAAAGTTTCTATTTTTTGTTCTCAGTGCGTCATCTGAATTTCTTTATAAACTTTGCTCCGACCTCAGTGCACCCGTATTGCCTATACTTTCTGTTCTTTGCAGCCTTTTGAGATTTGTGAGGTTGTAGGCTTTTCTAAATGCCTGCCGTCATACTAGTGAGTCATATGTGAGAATTGGACGTACAATACAATCACTCACTCACGCTCCAGAACAAAAAAAAAATTGGCGCAGCAGACTCGTTAGTACCCTGGGCCGAGCTTTCTCACAACCATTCGTGTATTCTTCTTGCCCGGTGAATGGGCCTCCTTTGACAATTCTTGACAAAGGAGGTTTTTTTCTAAAGGTTTTGCTGCAAGGCAACACACGCCTTCCTTACACTATGTTCGATGTTATGTTTGCAGTTAAGTTTTGTGTCAAGCATGATACCGGGTTCCGTACTACTATCACTGCATCCGGGAATGTGTGTGTTTACCCTGGGTACTGTTATGCCAAAAACTTGTATTTTTGTATGTGTTGATAAGACTTTAAATATAAATTTTACAGATTTTGCCTGGTGTTGGTGAAAAAGTGTGTGAAATTTAAATTAAAGCGAAGCTGTGGTAACGCAAACCACTCGGATTGCCTCAATCCATCATCCATGCTCTGCCGAATGAAATTCACAACAATTGGGAAACACATAGCTTGCAGTAATAAAATTCCAGTTTTTTTTGGAGGGCTGTCACATGTAGAAAACCATGAAGGTAATTCAGATTAATCTTATTCACTATGAGTTAATACGTGATGTCCTTCCACAAACAGATTTGGACAAGAGAGCGGACGTCATAATAATCAGCATATAAGACAAAAACTCTGAACAACAACATCGGAATCAGGAAAAGAAAAGATACTTATGGGCAGGAGGAAGGCTTTATGTAAGATTAGATTACGGTCAACTGGTAGAGCCTACACTTATTGAGCTTTCACTGTGATCAGACGTGTTTTTATCCAGTTCTTGCATTCTTAATTTTTAATTAAAATGTCCGGTAATATATGCGCCAAGTGCAATTTAGAAATCGAAGTTGAAGCTACATTCATACAATGTGAATATTTCTGTCATCATAAATATCATAGAAAATGTTCGGGTAGGTATATCGAAAGAAAACTTTGCTATTCTGGTGTCTCAACCAAATATAATGTGGCGTTGTAATGCGTGCATCGTGTGCTATGGCATGAAAAATGTTTTTATTGAAAGACTCGATAGTTTATCAAATGAAGTCAATGAGCTCAAAAAAATGATTTTAAATGATTCAAACAACAAAGTTAAAAATGTAAATTAAAACAAAACAAAAGCCATTGTCAATTCTGAGAAGTTTAATATGAGCGTAGACGTTGTTTCGGGTCAATGTCCGCAAACAGCTTCTAGCTCTTCTGCTGCTAATAACAACAATAACTTTTCAAGCGCCGCAGCCGCGGCCTCTGATGCTGATTGTGAAAATAACAACAATGCACCGCCTGCCGCTAATGCCGTAGTGACGAAGAACAACAACAATGTAATTGCATTTTCTCGTGGAATAATAATGATAATAATGGATGGATTGTGCAACGACAAAAAAATCATATGTCCCGTCGCCGTCCAAAAGTTATTGGTAGTGACTCTTCTTGCACAACATTAGAAATAGTTCCAACCATGAAATGTTTGCATCTGTCTCGCTTCGCTAACAATACATCGCAAGAGACAATTACATCTTACGTTGCAAATAAATTAGAAATTGCACCAACACTCATAAAATGTAAAAAGCTCATAAAGAAAGACATAGACGTAACTGCACTTTCATATATAAATTTTAAAGTTGCTATTCCTGCAAATATAATTCCTAATTTCACTCAATTCATCAATTTGGCCGATGGGAGTTCAAGTAAGAGAATTCGTTTACACTCCAAAAAACGAAGTAACCAGGAGAACGTCGTTATCAACTTAGATGACGTACAATTAAATAATGTAAACAACACAAGTCCATGTGCTCCAGCTGTTTTTCCTACTGATGTTGATGCTATTTCAATAAACAATGCAACTACTGTACTGCCTGAAGAAAATGCACCGCTCTCCGTCTATTATCAAAACGTCGGAGGAATGAGAACGAAAACAAACGAATTTTATTCTGTCGTCTCTGACTGTTCATATGCTGTTATCACTCTCACTGAGACCTGGTTGAATGATACAATTATGACAACTGAACTCTTTGGAAACCAATTCAACGTGTATAGATGTGATCGATGTTCGAGTTCTACTGGGCTAACTAGAGGAGGTGGTGCACTGATTGCTGTTCGATCGCAGTTTGTGAGTAGGCAAATAACTCTAACAAATTCTTCAGGTTTAATTGAACAAATTTGTGTACATTTAGTTTTGCCAATATGTAATAATGCAAATCAATCAAATGACATAAACATTTATTTTTTCGTTTCGTATATTCCTCCGAATTCCGAATTCGATATTTACAATCAGCATATAAACAATATTCAAATGTTTGCAACTGAATTAGATAATAATTCATATGTTATGGTATTAGGAGATTTTAATCTTAGTAATGTTAAATGGCTTTTTTCTGAGGATGATAAAAAATTACTTCCATTCAATGTTGCTAAAGATAATGAAATGATTGTATTGGACACTATGTCGGCACTAAATTTAATACAACAGAATAATGTAGTAAACTCAATTGGTAGAATATTAGATTTGGTTTTTGTAAATGAAGATTTAGATGTGGTTATATCGGAAGAAGAATTCCCACTTTTAAGTAAAAGCATACATCATAAAGCATTAGGTATATTAATTAATTGTAATATGTTTGATATAATTAATAGTAATTGTTCTTTTGTGAATTATAGTTATGATTTTATTAAGGCCGATTACAATTTCATCAATAACTATTTATGCTCAATAGATTGGGATGTACTTTTAAGTCATACCGATTTATTATCAAATTATTGTTCATTTAAAAGCAAAATAGAAGACATATTTTCAAAATTTGTTCCTTTAAAGCGGGTGAAGCAAAATAACAAACCAGTTTGGTTCATCAAAAGTCTATCGCGCTTAAAAACTGCAATGACCAGATAAGGTGGTAAGAGCAAGGTTGATTCAACTTATCGTAGTGAATATTGTCGTTTACGAAAAGAATATGTATATTTAAAAAACTTTACGCATAAGCAATATCTATGGTCATTGGAATCTAGAATTAAAAATGATGCAAAGGCCTTTTGGCAGCATATAAATGTTAAAAGGAAATCATTTGGGATTCCTGCTAATATGTCGTATAAAACTAAAGTTAGTAGCGATCTTTCTAATATATGTAACATGTTTGCATCGTTCTTTCAATCAAACTTTACTTTGGATTCTTTAAAGTCGACAAATGCATTGAATGTCTCTAAAATTGTTGACATTGGTTCAATAAGATTAACAAAAGATGAAATTCTCAATGAACTAGGTAACTTAGACACCAATCTTAGCATTGCACCGGATAACATTCCAGCAATGTTCGTAAAGATGTGTAGGTTTAATCTATTAAAACCTCTTGAACAAATTTTTAATGCGTCTCTAGATTCTGGGATATTTTTAGATTGTTGGAAGTTTTCATTCATAACGCCCATACATAAATCAGGATCCAAGCAATGTATAGAAAACTACAGACCCATTGCCAAACTACAATTGATCCCAAAGGTCTTTGAATCACTTGTCAAAAAAAGATTATATATTATGGTTCGAAATCACATTTCAATATTTCAGCATGGGTTTATGAGTGGAAGATCCACTTCCACAAATCTATCCCTGTTGACAAATTTTTGCACCAATAGCATGGAAAATAGGAGACAAGTAGATGTTATATTTACGGATTTTTCAAAAGCTTTTGACAGAGTAAACCACTCAATTTTAGTTCAAAAACTTAAAATGCTAGGTTTTCATTCTAATTTATTAAAGTGGATTGAATGTTACTTAACAAATAGAGTTCAGTTTGTTAAAATTGGTTCAAGCAAATCTAGAAAAATATTTAATTTTTCCGGAGTACCTCAAGGTAGCCACCTGGGACCTCTCTTATTTCTTCTTTTTATAAATGACTTACCCTCACAAATAACTTCTTCAAAGTGTCTAATGTTTGCCGACGATGTTAAAATATATAAAATGGTAAATTCCTTGTCGGATTGTATCGCCCTACAAAAAGATATTAGTAACTTATCAAATTGGTGTGATATAAACAAATTGCCATTTAATATATCTAAGTGTTCTGTCCTTACGTTCACAAGGTGTCATTGTCCTATTATCTTTGATTACACGATCTCAAACACTGCTCTTAAAAGAGTTTTTAATCAAACAGATTTAGGAGTAATTTTAGATTCAAAATTAGATTTTAAAATGCATTTTGATTACATTATTTCCAAAGGAAATTCTATGCTTGGGTTCCTTTTTCGAAATTCAAATGATTTTCGCTGCCAATACACATTGAAATCACTTTTTATTAGTTTTGTTAGACCTATACTCGAATATTGCTGCATAGTTTGGTGTCCATGCTATAATAATAGCATGATTCGTATTGAAAAAATTCAAAAAAGATTTTCTCGGTTTGTTCTTCGTAAGTTAAATTGGTCTCTGCCTTTGCCACCTTATGTAAATAGATGCGCTCTTATAAAATTACAACCTCTTTATACAAGAAGGAAATTCTTCTTTATTTCACTTGCAAGGGATGATGTCATATTGATTGCACCCCCTTACTTTCTTTGTTTAATGTTTATGTTCCAGCACGTCCACTTAGACCTAGGCTGCAGTGTTATTTTGCCATACCAAGACATGAAACAAATTATGGTCGTAATGAACCTGTCACAAACGCATGTCTTTATTTTAACCAATATGCGAATGCAATCGACCTTAATTTGAGCAGAAATGCTTTTAAGATTAAGATTTTCGAAGCAATTAAATAATAAAGATTATGTATTACTTAATTTTATATATAATAATACTATATCATTCTAGTCTAAGAAAGTAAAATGTACTTATAGATGAAATAAATAAATAAATAAATAAATAAATTGTAGGTCTCATTTGTGGAGGATATGCAGCGACCCTGAATTAGGGAATTTCATACAACTGCTGTGTCACTGCCTTGCGCCAAAGTCAGAAAATCAAGGATCCTTGGCAGTTTCTACTATAAATATACAAAGGATTTGGCATAAGCCTCTATGATCCAGATGATCGGCATCTGCAAAGAATCGAACTTGGACACCCTTTCGTCGTATTTTGAATTCATAAGATATCGCTAAAGGATTATGCCTGTACAGGTTTGACTTCTCGTCGCAGCTCAAACTACCCATAAAAGCTAACCTACTTCAATATCCTTCCCTCCTTTATAGATAGCAATATGATATTCTTGAGCCACATCAAGTCATAGACTATTCACAAACGCTCTTGCATTCTATAAAAAGTTCTACTGCCCAAAAAGGATTGCACCTTGTTCATCAAACAAACACATGTTTTGAAAGTATTTGCGTCTTTGAAAGCAATAAGTTTTATAATTTAACTACTCCACCAGCCTTAAGAACTTTTATCATTAAAGCCAAATCTTTCTCGGTTATGGAGGCTCGTTCCCATTGAGCTTATCTCAATTTAATCGAAAAGGAACACCAAAGCATCTTGGAGGCAAACGGGAATATGTGCTCATAATTACGGCCTTCCCTTTAAATCAAGTTCTGCCTTTTAATATAAATCCGCTGCAGGGTATCTCCTTTGACCTACTCACCTTTGTTCCAGGGTAATGTTTTTTTTTTAACACAATATGCCACAACCGCTAATCCCATTTCCTGGAAAGTACTTCATATACGGATTCAAATTAACTCCCATCAAAAATACAAATTAACTCCCATCGCAGCATATTAAAGCAGGAGCCTATCCTCACTACGTTGTGTGCTTAAAATAGCATTTATGCTTCAGGCATCAAATCTCAAATTCATAATAAAATTTCGTTACTTACAAGTACTGATCTGCGTAGGGAGGTACAAAAACACAAATTATTGGCTCAACAGGCTTGTTAGTACCCAGGGACTAACTTTCTCACAACCATTTGTGTGTGCGTGTGTACTTCTTGCACGATGGCGGAACCTCCTGTTTTATTCCGACTTCGAACGACGAAGTAGAGATAAGCTTTCTTGACAATTGATACCACTCGGATGATCTGTCAGATCATAACGAGAAGAGAGCCAGTGAAAACCCATTTTAGGTTTTGCTACGCCTCGGAATCGAACCCAGACCTTCTGCGCTGCAGTTCATCGCACCACTGAGCCCGTCCGGAAGATAAGGGAATATAATCGAGGTTTTCACTGATGGCGGTTTCCCTAATACGGCAGGTATCAATCAAGCCATTTATCTTATCCCTAAATAATGGAATTCCCTGACTTGCCCTCTTCAAACTTACACCCATATAGTCAATTGGCTTGTGAACTCTCAGCTCTGCTTCTCAACCCTTAATCCACATCAATCAATTCACTCGAGCGGAGTCGGTGTGAAATTCCAGGCGGATATGTTATCCATATCAATTGGCAACCCCACGCACTGATAGGTGTGCTGTCATCATTTTATTCCCCAAACCAGACATCCATCCTGGATTGTAATATTAGCACTGCCCTGCTAACCACCCTCCTCAGCAGAGCAGGGCAAATTGATTTCTCCATTTGTCAAGAACACACATTTCTTGTTCACATCTGTGTGCCACAACATGATACCGTTCGAGATATAACAGCGTTAGGGTTGAAGGATGCGGAAAATACTTATTTGCGCCAAATATTCATAATAGCTTTTGAAGGTGACACATTTTGAGGGGGAACCCGTGTCGGATAAGGGGTGTTTTGGGTAGGACTCATGTCCTTTTGAAATGCGCCTAGACGGTAGAATATTATTTATTGAAAGAGTGATGGGATCAAAGACTTAAATAATAGGAGTTTACATGTATGACTTGGGATAGATACTTTTTTTTTATTCCGTTTTGTGAATTTCGTAGATGGAATCAACAATGTGATGTTGAGTTTGGAAATGGTTAGGGAAACCTATTTTTCACATATTTTAACTCCATTATGCAAATAGATTTCTAGGATTACCGAAGAGATTACCGAATGGACAGCAAAAGGCTCAAAATTTTGCTGTTGATAAATGAAACTGTTTTATCCAGTAACGCGGCAATGCGACGGTGGAGGCCGTGGTGGGCGTGGCAAAATAGACTCCATGGACTGGGTTTCATCAAAGAGTAAAGAACTACATAGAGTGCGCATCTCATTCAGCGAAAAATTTTTATGTGGGGTACTGATATTGATACCATAGTGTTCACTGTTCACATTACTACCCCAGCATCAAACAACGGCATAGCCGACGCATACGATCAACGAAATTTCTCCTTATCACTTACCACCCGCGTCAGAAACGGCTACAAAATTTTTAGGTGTGATGCGTGCTCTATGTAGTTTTATACTCTTTGGTTTTACTCACCAAGTTGTGACGTTTATCCCTACTTATTGCCAATTAAAGACTTCAAGATTTATTTTTGGACTCCGCCCTTAAAGATCACGAATTGAAGATCATTGCCGTTCAAAAGTAGGCCCATGCTGATCAACATACCTGCTTCAACGACTTCGTTGCAATTGATGATAGCAATGAGCACATTGAATCGGGAGTTTAGTGCAGCAAGGAAATTGCTACTACCATTCATGGTGCTATCATCTTCGTTAAATTTTTTGTTGCTCATGTTCATCGTATTTACTAAAGGGTGATCCATTTCGAGGTTCCCTACTCTTTTAAAGAAAAAAACACAGAAAATTCAAATTTAATGGAGAATGTTTATTATCATTTGAAAGAACATTCTTTGGCATTTATTTTTTGAAGATTATGTCTATCAAATGTTGCCCGTTGCTACGTCGCAGATGGTCCATCCGTTGAGTCCAATTTTCGATCACTCGTTCGAGCATTTCAACTGGTAACTGGCGAATGACACGCGTGATGTTTTCCTCCAAGGCCTGAATCGAAGCGGGTTTGTCGGGATAAGCTTTTGACTTTGCAGGAAAAAGTCTACCGGTGTGACATCACACGATCTTGGTGGCCAATCGACCGGCCGGTGTTGCGATTAGTACGCTCAGCAGGCCGATTATGTTGACCATAAGTTGAGCGAAGTGCACGAAACACATTCCTCAAGGAACGTGAATTTTCATAATAAAGTTGAACAATTTGTAGACGTTGTTCACGCGTAAGTCTTTCCATTATGAAATGCCAAACAATACTAAACAAAAATCACATGACAGCATGACACGACTCACACGTGATCTGTCAAAAAAGGCTATTGAAAAAAGTATCTATTCTTGGATCGCCCATTATATGAAATAAGATGAAGTTTATGGGCCAATGATATGGAACTGTCATCGTCTAAAGTACATATCTACATATTCCAGAGCTATTTGAATCTTTGATGTTTACCAGCTCATATAATGTACAAAAAGTAGATCGATAGTAGTAGATAGTTCTAGAGCTGGTTTGTTCAGCTTTTGAGATTCGAACCGACCTCATCAAAATTCAAATATTGGTATTCCAAATTATGTTAATGTTCATTGCTTTTGTAAGTTTTGGAAGGTATTGGATTGATTTCAAATACTGTTATCTCTATTGAGAAATATAAATTAACGCTTGGCGAACATATTTACCTTTACTTCTCAGACAATAAAAGTCTTTAGAACTTATAATACCTTCCGAAAGTAGAGAATTAGTATTCTAAGCTTAGGATATATTTAAAAAATAATTTGGCATTACTCCAACTACACAAAATACACCTTACACGAATATTGTAAAAAAACACTTGAAGGACTATTTCCATAACTTTGAATCGCTTTAAAACGTTTAAATGAAATGCAACTCATTTCTAAATTGCTGGCTGCCTTTCACTTGAAAGTCTACTCGAAAACAATGTCCTGCCCTTTACACCGAGGGTAACTCCAATTATGTACCTCAGAATAAATTACAAACTCAAAGGGACTTTTGGTTAAATAACCGCATATGCAGTTGGGTATTTCTGCACTCATAGGCATTTGAATTCAAAGCAATTGTTATCGAACATGTCTCCGGGTGGCATATGCAATTAATTCAAAATGATCGCATGCATGCATGCATGCATGCAACCAATGCTCGTTTAATTGAGACTCTATGCTAGCAAATGCATGGGAAATATAATTGATTGCACACTTGGAAGCACCTTCAAACAGGGTTTCAAATTACAGTTTTATCTCCAGCATCCAACAGGGGTGGAGGATATTTTATTTGAAATTCGCCCGGTCGAAATGAAAATGCGTCAGATGACTTAGGTGAATCAGCAGATACAAATCTTTTCATTGGATTTCATTTCCATTCGGAACAGGTTTCCGCAAGGATTTCCCTCCCTGTATACCTCAAACTTTTTCATTTTAAGGAGAAGGAAAAGTTTTAAGAACCGAGATTATATGAGCCTAAAGTGAAAAGAATGGATGCAGGGGGTTGAAATGTGAACAGAAGGGTTCGATTAATAATAGTTTAGCTGTGGACCAGTGATGGAACACATACTTTTCAAATATTTTATTCATCAATATTTATTGACAAATTTGTGACTTATTATCCAGACACGACATGAGTCGGTGAAAGTTTCCCAGATGGTCGGAAGTGTGTGAGAAAGTCGACTCTCGTCCTATTTCCATCACCACAGCCTTTGTGTGGATTCTTGACAGCGGAATTCTCCTAAGATGGAATCAACCGTGGCATATGTAGTCTTAGTTATGATGGATAGAATAGAAAATCCGAAATGAACTGCTTCGACATATTCGGACAACATGCCAACTAGGAATCTCAAGCATAGGGGGCGCGGTTACTGACAAAGACAGTTTGCGCTAATGCGCTAGTGCAAAAATTGGGTTACGGCTGGAAAGTTTATAAACGAAATAAGTTTTGATCTAACAAATTACAAGCGTGGACTAGCGTTGGTCGTGAGCGTGAAAGAAAAATGCGTGATCTGTGACCACGCTATTGGTTATTCAAACATTAGATTTACTAGCACACTAGCGCGGACTATAACAAACACTTACTAGCATTGACCATAACCGCGGCTTTAATCAGCCCCCCTTAACAGAGATGGTGGCTGCAGAGTTAAAATCCCATGGAGGACTCAGATGGCCACTTATCCTAGTAATATCTGCTAAATTGAAGCTGGACCTTCAAGTTGAAGGTTGTGCTTTGGTAAGCTACCCACTCAGAGAAAACAAATTTTTACGAAGAACCAAGAGCCTCGGAAGGGACTGATCTAATTGTTGACGACCATTTTAAAAGAAAAACGGACAACGACGTTCGTATCTGCACCTGGAAAGCGAGAGTATCAAACAGTAGAGATGCAGCCAAACAATTTGAGGAAACCAAATGCTGTTTAAAAGCAGACGTTATTGCCATCCAGGAAATGTGACGGACAGAGTTATACTGAGCAAAAACAGCGACTATTCGGACTGGGACCTGATATATGTTAGTGCCAGACTAAGGCAAGAAGTTTTATGTTTTCAATTCATTAACTTACGTATTTTTACAATCCGCATCATGGTCAAATTCGAACATATAAGGCCCTCATGCTTCGGCAAAGGAACAACATAGCGAAAGACTGCTTCTACGGGCTTCTGGACACAACTTAAAAGCGAATACTGGAGTAAGACATAGTCGTGCTAGGAGCTTTCAACGCCAGGGTACCAAGTGAAGAGATCTCTAGAAATATAACATCACACACTTAGTCTAATTGACTTCGCTCTGGATCGAAATGCCATATAGCCAGCACACCATTTCATCACCTAGATATCCACAAGGGGATGTAGGATTAAGGATTAAGGAAAGGTCAACCAAATTGATCGCATTGCGGACGACAAGAGGCACGCATCCATTGTTTTGGATGTCCGGACATTCCGCAGGGCTAATACCGATTCAGACCACTAACTTGTTTCAGCCAATGTAAGAATTCGGACATTAACAATGAAACAACAAAACAGAAATACTGTGAACAAGTTTAATGTCGAAAAGCTGGAATCGCAAGAGACCATTAAAGATTTCGTGAGATGCGTACCCCTTAACCTCTCGCCAACCAGTTTCTCAAACCGAAGGTTTCTCTTGGTTTGATGAAGTATGCCGACATATGCTCACAGCCAAAAATTAACGCATAAAAGCTGCAGAGGAAGATCAGACCTGTCATTGAGTTCCATTTTCACAGACGGAGTAAGAAACACCAACTCTTCGGAAAAAAAGAGCAAGAAAAACGCTTTATCAACGACATTCAGAATTCTCACTCCAGGAAAGATGTGCGTAAGTTTTAACGAAATTTAAAACGTAAAAACCGAGGATACAAGAATCAAACAGACTCCTGTCGAGATGAGCTAGGAAATAGCGTAGTGGAGAAGATGGACCACTCCTGAAGACTGTTAAACGTTCATGACAAATAATCTCCCGCAGTCAGCCAGATCAAGCCATTCATTGACATTGACATTGACATCACAGTACTTCGCACTTCAGACACATAGCAGCACTGGCGACTGAGGCCCTCGGCTGGAACAGAAAAATATAAAAAATAAATTTATGGCGCAACAGGCTACGATAGTACCCAGGGCCTAGCTTTCTTCTCACAACCAGTCATGTGTGCGTGTGTACTAAGCACAATGGCGGGACCTCCTATTTTATGCCGACTCCGAACGGCTAAGTTCAGATAAGCTTTTCATGACAATTGATACTACTCGGATGACTTGTCAGATCATCACGAGAGGAGGGCCAGTGAAAAATCATTTAGGTGTTGCTACGGCTGGGAATCGAACCCAGACCTTCTGCGCCATCGCGCCACTGAGCCCATCAACAGCCACTGAGCTGGAACAGAACAAAACATTAATACAACACAGAGAGAGAGAGAGAGAGAGAGAGAGAGAGAGAGAGAGAGATAGAAACATATAAGGAAAGCCATTAACATAAGCCTACGTAGCACAGACAGCAGACATAGGCGACATATTATCGCATGGACTCAGATAAGCCGGCGATTTTGTTAGAAAAAGAATGCTACCGAAGCTGGGGCTTGAACCCGCAGCGTTTAGATTAGCGTTCAATATTAGCGAAGATAGCCGAAGCAACCAAGCATCCGACCTGAGTGAAGTAGAAAGCAACATCTAAGTTTAAGCTTAAGCTACGGCCTTTATGCCGAGTTGTACAAGGCTGGCGATGATGATTTCGTAAGTAGCATTCACCAACTCATAAGACAAATCTGTTCAGATGAAAGCATACCTAAGAATGGAACCTCATCAGCATTGATCGTCCGATCCACAAAAATCCCCCGTTAACTGTGCCAAATACAGAGCCTTAAGTCTTCTTAACATCGCATTCAAGATCTTATCTGCCGTAATATGTGAACGCCGGAAACGTTTAACAACAGCCTAATCGACCTTCATAAGTGTGGTTTAAGGCCAGGAGAGTTCCCAACTGATCAAATCTTCGTACTTTGGCAGATTCTGGTAAGAACCCTTGAGATCGCAATCAATATCCACCACCTATTGATAGATTGCAAGGATCAATAAGTCAGCATTTTTGAAGAGACCATGTGTAGTTTTTTTTTTGCCGTCCAAGTTCGACCATTTGTGCTGGATCGCGATGCAGAATTTTTGCTGCTCCATCAGGGTCGACAACGTCCTCACCGAAACATTTGATACCAAAAAATAATGGCAAGGCGATGCACTGTCATGTGATTTTTTTTATTTTGGTTCCTGGGAGGATTGTGCAAAACCCCCAGCCTACACAAGAGACACAATCTTCCATAAATCAGTGCAACAACTAGCATACGACGCCGATATTGACAGTATTGGTCGAACTCAAGGTTCATAGCCAGTTTCGAGAGAGAAGTTTTTTTACTTGACAGCTGAGTGTTCATAACAAACTCTTGATCAACTCCGTATGAAACCGAAAACCTATTTAAATGAAAATAGTGATGATAAGATCCCCAATTGTCTTTTAATTTATTCACCCCTAAATTGACGAAAACCTTTCACTAAAAGATATCAATATTGGTAGGGTTTTCTCGTTGCAAAGGATTTTCCCCATAGGCTATACTCAGACACATTAAAACTTTTGAAACTTAAATTTTAGGAGAACAATAACTTGAGGTTTGTTGGTTTGGAAAACTTATAAAGTTATGAACTTTGAATTTTAAGGTGCAAAAGTTATTCCTTTCAATTTAAGATGGTAATGGTCTTAGTGGCTTTCAAGTAAATGTAGTTCGGATTATTTAAAGAGTAAATGTGTTTCCAGGATATAGATTTCTCCACAATTAAAAAAAAATATTTTTCTGAATCAAACTCAATTCTTAGAATCAACTGAAAAATATAATTTATGTGAGGGTTTTTTGATTGAAAAGTTAAGGGAAAATTTTTAACCCCGAGGTGCCATTATTTATGCAAATCCACTTTTCGCACGAGTTAACATCTCTCGTCTGTTATAAGGATTTTGGCCTTCCTATATATTTTCATTCTTTAGACGCTTGTGTTATTTTTAGGAATTTAAATGTGTACAATGAAATTGATTGCGTAAGATAAATCATATCTTAAAGGGTTTTCCTTTTGTGATAATCCTTATCTGGGGTTTTGTTTCTGTTGATTTATTTTCCTCTTGTACAAGGAAATAAATGTCCCCCTGCACAAATAAAACAAAATAGTCCTTCATATCGAATGTAGGCACGTCCGTATTTGTTTTAGACTAATCTACATAGACTGACTTCATGACCAAATGATAAATCTGTATATAGATACAAGTTGAGCCTTAAAATTTTGTGTGTGCTTGTCGCCGATTCACACCTTAACGCATTTACCGATTTTAGCCAAACTTTCACAAATATTTGGTATTGGGATAGGTATATATGGTTTTTGTGGAGTTTGGTTGAAATCGGAAACGTGTGTGTTTGTTGTGCGTGCGTGCCCACATCTCAAAAACACGCTATTTTTACTTAAACCGTAAAGTTTAATTTATTTATTATTACACAAACTGACCCGGCAATACACTGTGAAATGTCGAAAGACTGCAATGGCAAGAAAACGTCAAGACCAAGCATTGACTATCGAAGAACAACGGCAAAGATGCCAAAAAGCCATTCAATCCACCGCAACTGATGTGTTAGGTATCTTACGCCCACCAGCAAGAAACCCCTTGTTGGATGAGGAATGCCGATATTTGTTCGCAGACAATTACGAGGCCTACAAGTCTAAGCTACAGGTCTATAGCCAGAGAAGAAGGGAAGAACACCGTCATTGCAGAAAGAATAAAAAAGAGCAAGAAAAGAGCGCGATCGAGGATATAGAGGTGCTAGTCCAGGAACGAAGTTTGCAAATTTTACCAAGGATTGTTAAACGGCGATCCCGAATAACATTCTGCTGTCAAGCATAACGAACCATTCAAAAACTGCCAACCACGCGACCTGAGTGAAGTAAGGATAGCAATATCTAAGCTCAAGCTTAGTAAGGCTGCCAGAAATGACGGCATTTCCGCCGAGCTTTACAAAGTCAGTGGAGAAGACTTGGTAAGTAACATCCACCAACTCATAAGCCACATCTGGTCGGATGTAAGTATGCCTCAAGAATGGAACCTCAACACCGTTTGCCCGGAGATCCTCTGAACTTCGCCAATTAAAAAGAGGCAAAAGTCTCCTCAACGTCCCCTACAAGATCCTATCTGCCGTAATATGTTAACGCCTGAAACCGTTTACCAACAACCTGGTCGGCTCTTATCAGTGTAGGTTTAGGCCAGGAAAGTCCACATCCGATCAAATTTTCACATTTTGGCAGATCCTGGCAAAAACCCGATAAGTTGAAAACGATACCCAGACGATACCTATGCATCGATTTCAAAGCCGCATACGACAGCATTTTTAGAGACGAATTATACAGAGCCATGTCTAGTTTTCGTATACCGCCCAAACTCGTCCGTTTGTATAGGATCAGGATGGAGAATTATCGTTTCTCCATCAAAGTCGGAAACGACTTCACCGACACATTCGAAACCAAAAATGGATTTAGGCAAGGCGATGCGCTTCTTCAATTTGATTCTTGAGAGGATTGTGCAAAACTCATGAGCCAACACCAGAGGCACAACCTTCAAAAAATCGGTACAACTACTAGCATACGCCGACGATATTGACATCATTGGTTGCACTCAACGTGATGTCATAGCCACGTTTGCTAGCATAGTGAAAGAAGCTGCAAAAATGGGTTAAGCAGTAAATGGGGGCAAGACAGAGTATATGCAGTCAACACGAAAGGACGCACAACATCGACGAATAGGACAGAACGTCACCATTGACAGATATAACTTTGAGGTAGTTTGGGGCTTTATCTACTTCGGCCACGCTATTAACTCTGACAAGAAGAATTACACTTGACAACCGCTGTTTCTTCGACCTAAGAAGGCAATTCAGTAGTAAAGCCCTCACTCAAACTACTAAGGAGATCCTGTATAAGACCCTGATCATCCCATTCCTCCTCTACGGCGCTGAAGCATGCACCGTATCAAAAGCGGATGAAGAAATCCTTGGTCGATTCGAGAGGGAAATACTTCAAGAAAACTTCTTTCCCGTTTGCGTTGACAGGCTACGAAGATTCAACCAAGAACCATACGAGCTGTACAGCTACATGCCCTGGTCAAAAAGCTCTGCATTGAACGTTTGTGATGGCTAGGACATGTAGAACGAATGGACAAAAATACTCTAGCTCGCAGAGTCTTCGATACCCAGTCAGACGTCGGACGCAGTAGAGGAAGACCCCGCCTTAATTGGCGAGCACAAGTAGAAACCGACCTCAACCAACTTAGAGTGTGCAACCAGAGGTAGTTAAGCTAAGCACCGGAAAGGCGTGTTAGTTGAGGCTCAGTTTCATTCCGGAATGTAGTGCCACGAAGGTAAGTAAGCTTACCCGGCAAAAGTTGTTTGGCCATATAAACTATTTCTCGTGAATATTTCGGTTGCTAAATAAATACAAACATATCAAGGCTACAATCCGCTGTGCGAATGGTTAAATACCTTATGCCCAAAGAGTCCGTGTGGCTAAAATCGTTTCGGATATCTTATATAGAAAACGCCATTTATATAGATCAGATTCGTCAAAAAAAAAAATGTTTGTATTGCATATTCATACACAAATCGTTTTTTAAAGAAAACGCCCACAAAGCGTGGGCGTATGTTTAAATGTTTTACAAATGTTGTTTTTACGTCGAAATTTTTTCGAATTTCTTTAAAATTTGAATAAACATCGTTGATCGAATGTGATCGATTATATAGAATAATCGTTTTTCTATCTCCAAGTAATCGAGTGTAAACATTAATCAAAAGTAAAATATTGAACTTGAAACTGAAAGCTTGCTGTCATAGTTCAATAATTTACATCGTTGGCATCACAAAACTTACTTCCAGTATTTACCTTGACAGCAAGTTTTCCATCGCCGATTTCTAATAATGGTATCGAGAAAGTGTCAAATGTCGGATGGAGCTGGTAGCATCGTTGAACGAATGTCGGAGAGTGCTTGTCTAAATTCACCTGAGTACCGCTGAATAGTTTTTCGATTTTTTTATATTGTTGTGTGCCATTTATCATTAAATTAGTTGCAAATAACATGAGTACGCTTTCAGTTTTAAATTCAATACTAATTTATTGATTTATGACCATGGTCGATTTTTTTGAGATCGTATACGATCATTCTAATTTATCGATCGTCAAAACATTTCCATAACATACGTTATTATTCCCTTTCCCATAACATAGAGAAATAATTTAGCTAGAGATACCTAAAGAAAATATGGATCGACAGCCATTTCTGTCTGTCCGTCTGTCCATCCATACGTCACCAGCATTTGGGCCTTAAATTTTGAGCTAGAAAATTGAAATTTGGTGAACTTACTCTTTGTTGCTCCAGCAGAACATGTGTACATTTTTTTAAGTTCCACCCACGGACACACCCACTTTTCAACAAATCGGTTTCTTATAAAAACGATTTGTGTACCCTACCCTGACCTGTTGCCCGATGCTCAAATAAGTTGATCAATTATTCCAGCCAAGTTGACTCCATGAAAGGGGTGTCATAGTGAAGCGACACATAACCTCTTCGTCATCTGCTTCCGTCAAGACTTTCCTCGAAGCCACTACACAAAGCTTACCAGACGTAGAAGTAATCAGTTAAATGAAAGCGCTTTTGTTACCATATTTTCGAAATTTCTTCTTTTTCAGCATCAAGGTTTCTTAAGGAATAACTTTACCACACACAAAAGATACAAAGGAACAACAAAAATATTTTTTTCCATTTAAAGTGGTTAAGTACCTTTAAATCTATAAAAGACTATAAATATTCGCATAAGAAACAAAAACAAAAAAAAACTATCAAAAGACGATTGTACATCTCTCCTCATAAAATAAGTGGATCAACCGATACTAGGAAAAGAATTTTTCCCGTGTACTTCCATCGACCACAAAGCCAAAAGTAATTGGATCCTGTATATAGCTGAGCGTTCGATTTCCTTGGAATCATATGTCCTTGAGGTGTGCTTTGAACAGCATGTGGTACGTAGTTATTGCAAGGAACAGCTCATTTCAACGGCTATGAGTATTTATGATGTCGCCCATCTAAGCCTTCGGCATTTTCCAAAGGAACGACTCTTTTATAAACTTAAATGTACGTCAGCACTTGTGCTACTCCAATGCCAATAGAAATGTTTTTATGGACTCTTAGGCATTTTGGTATTTATGTGTATTTCGTTTGTATATTGTGTCCTTGACTTTTGCTGGCAACAAAAAAAAATACACAAACGCCAACCTAAAGAATTGTAAATTATGATTAGTGGAGACTTTGAGGCAAGCTTTGGCGGAGATCTGTTGTTTTTTTTGTTAATGGTCGTCGAATTAAGTATTTATGGTGAACCCATTTAAGTCTTTAAAGAAAATAAAATGCCTCAAGCTACAACGTTAACATCCTTAGTAACTTAAGTGACGCTACACTCCGGAATGAACCTGGACTTCAACTAACATGCCTTTCCAATTACCCCGGTCCTTAATTAACTGCCTCCAGTTGCACATTCCAAGTTGGTAAAGGTTTGGTTTCTAATGTGTGCACCGCTTAAGGGGAGGTATTCCTCTATTGCGTCGCACGTCTAGCTGCGTGGTGAAGTATTGGTGTCCATTCGTTCTACAAGTCCTTCCATCTTAAAAGTCCAATGCGGAGTTTTCTGACCAGGGCATGTCGCTGAACAGCTCGTAAAGTTTTTGGTTGAATTTTCGTCTCCATAGCCCATCAACGCAAACGGGACCAAAGATTTTTCGAAGAATATTCCTCTCGAATCGACCAAGGATTTATTTACCCGCATTTAAGACGGTCCAAGCTTCACCGCTGTAGAGCAGGACAGATGATAGGATCTCTTAGTAATTCGAGTGAGGACTTTACTACTGAATTGCCTTCTTAGCCCGAAGAAACAGCTGTTGGCAAGAGTAATTCATTTCTTACGAGATGATGTTGTCAGAGTTAATAGCGCAGGCGAGGATGACAAAGTCCATACTACTTCAAAGTTATATCAGTCATTGGTGACGTTCTGTCCACTTCGTCGATGTTGTGTGTCCTGACAGCATATACAAGGTGGGCCAACAGAAGTCATCCGATGTTGTCGCCGCCTTCAGACTATCGGTTGTGGCTCGCGAAGTGTATGCCGTTGCTCCAACTGTTGGAACCACACGTTAACTCGGTTAACATGGCCCTATAGTGCGCACCGTCCTCTATTGTCGTTTGACCAGCGGCGTTCTCGAAAAAAAAATGGCCCGATGACTCCTCCAACGTCAACAGTGCACCATGCAGTAACTTTGAGCGGGTGTCATGGTGCCTCGTGCATTACTCGTGGATTTACGGCGTGCATTACGGTGGAAGCGATAGTTTTGCTTGTTCACGTATCCGCTGAGGTGGAAATTAGCCCCATCGCCCATTATGACTTTGGTCGAAAAATCGTCCACTTCGTCCTAGAAATTGAGGATGGCTTAGGTTACACGCGATTGGCGGCCGACAGGCAGCAGCTGATGTACGGACTGGACTTTGTACGGGAACATACGCAGGTCTTTGGCCAAAATTCGCCTAGGGATGATCGGCTGATGGCTAATTGCGGGGCACGGCGTCTGGTCGATGTTTACGGCGACAGCTCGACAAATGGGCAACAACGGCGATATTCTTGGCACAACGGCCGCTCCGGGGCCGGCCACTCTTGGCAACGTCTCGTGTGGTCCCATACTCTTCAAGGTTGGTGGCCAAACGGCGCAATATTTGCGCAGTCGGTGTCGGACGGCCGGGGAATCGGCGACGGAATTCGCACTACAGACGAATTGTTACGCAAAAAAGTAGACACGATTATTCCGCGTTCTTGGGGAGTGTATCGCTCCGTGGCTAGTTCACTGGTATTCTACATCTGTCTAGTCTACAAATGTCAAAACAGATTTGACATTGGTGGCCATTTGTCAAAAATAGGAGCATCTTCCAATAGGGTGCTCTCTTTTGGCCCACCTTGTACTTAGTTTTTTTGCATGGTTACTCAGCAAGCTTTATTCTCTAGAATATGATGAAATCTTTCGCCTACTAAGGAAGTTAGAGGTTAGTGCTTTTTAAAACCAAACAATCGTTTCATGGTTAAAATTTAGAAAGTAGCACGTTGATTTAAGTACTGAGCAACCCCTTGCAAACAGTTTACAAACTTTCATGTGAATAAAACTGTCATAAGAACCTTCTTGATGCTAACCCATTTCGAGTCGGCGTTAAATTGTAACAACAAATATAACCACACACATGAAAAATAGGGCTGTAAGATTTTTGTCCCTGTAGGGGTAGTCAGTGTTTATATTAAAAATTTTAAAGCAATATCCGCAGGCTTGCAAATCTTCGCAAGAACTGTTCGGACATCCAAAATTCGTTATGCGTGCCTTTTATCGATCGCAATGTGATCAACTTGGTTGATCATACGTTTATCTGTAGACCGCCATATCCCCTTATGGATATCGAGGTGAGGAAAGCGTGTGATGGCTAAATTAGCATTTCGTTCCGTAGTTAAGTCAATTAGTCTAAGTACGTTACCAGACGTGATGTCGTATAGGCTATGTTTTCGGATAGTACGGCTTAAGATATCTTCTCTTCCTAAATTTTTGTTTAAATCTCCTAGCATGATCTTAACATCGTATTACGGAAGTCTCTCATAGGTTTTGTCAAGGAGGTCGTAGAAGCAATCCTTAGCTATATCATCTATTTCCCCCGTTTGGGCATGAGCGCATATACCCAAGGTTTATGTTGTCGATTTTTGCCTTGATGCGGATTGTTACAGAACGTTCGCTTATATCTTGGAAACATAAGACTTCTTGCCTTTGTCTGACACTTAAAACAAATCCGCATTCAAATAATCGCTGTTTCTGCGCCCTTTAACAAGGTCCGTGGTATATGTCACAGTTTTTCATCCTCTGTTTGCCCTCTTGTTGTCTGCTTTTTAGAAGGGTTTCCGCTAGTTGTTTGCCTGCACCTCTCCTGTTACTATTCTTAAATTCCACATGCAGATAGGAACGTCATTCTCCTTTTTTCGCTTAGCAGTCCTTTCCGAGGCTATTGGATGCATCGTAACAATATTTTATTTTCAATGAGTAGGTAGTTAACCCAAAGCGCAACTGCCAACCTAGAGGGCCAGTTCCAATTATTAGATACCCCTAAGATACGTGGACATCAGTATCCACTCAATCCCGTGGCGCTGCCGTTGGCATTTCAGTTCATCCGCCACCATCTCTGTTCAAGTGGCCTGACTTACCCTTAAAATTCCTAGACGACCTGTTGTCCGAATATGTCGAAGCAAGCTCGTCTAGGATCGACTGGGATAGCAGGCCAGGTATTCTGTGCGGTCTGATCAGGCTCTGTTTATATAGCGCTGCTGTTTTTCGTCTTGTTATCAATACTCGAAATTTTCGTTTCGCCAGTCACATCACATGAGACCAGTATCCGATGGTTACCACTTCCAGGTGGCAAGCAAATTTGATGTGTTTTCAGAGTTACAACCACTGGGCGTTGCCAAGTTAAATCCAATCAGAGTCTACCATCGTTCTACAACATCCAACCATCAACCAGCGTTAACATATCAAGGATATTTAACCGGTTCCAAAGAGAAGACAAAACTCCACCTGTTCACTGAATCCAAAGACTTATATGAGTGATATATACATTTATTATACCATGACAATAAGAAGGTCCTTTGCAATACAATGACTATGAATCTTTTGGATTTCCACGTACAAAAATGATATGCCATTGTCATGTCAGATTGCTGTCATTAAAATTTGCTTTATAATTATCGACTGAAATTCAAATTGAGAACAAGGAAAATTGGATTTCATTACGAATCGAGTTAACTGAAATAAATTGGCACGACGGAGCACACAATTCGCCAAAGTCCTTGTGCAGAAATGTTTATTTCACGTATCATACGAAATAATTTAATTTAACTCGATTATTTATTTATTCATTCAGGGTTTATTCAATTAAGTAAATTTCTCTTTATTTGTGTGGAATATTTCCGATTTACATTATTTTGCTGTGATCCTGCAATAATTTGATGGGAAATGATTTTTGTCCTGGATGACAGAGTGAAGGTTTAACATTGAATGGGTATGAACGTGCATAATTTCTTAAAACGAGATATTTAACGGTTTCGTTGTGGGCACTTAATTTAAATTATTCAGGAGAATGCGAATGGAAGTTTGTGATTACAAAACTTGGTGGTAGGGAGCTCTTGTCAACTACAGATATCCAGTTCTACGAAAATTGCCAACGTCGGACAACTTTGATTTTCAAATGAAATCTCGCTGTTACAGACAGGAAAAATCATAAAAGTGTCAAAGTTAGAAGAGCTAACGCCGTTCTTAGATGGTGATGAAATTCTGAAATAAGGTGGTCTCCTGGAAGTGCTGGACGTTCCAATGGATACAAAATCCACAGTGATACTTCCATCATATTCTAAGATTGTGTTACGGTCAAATTTACCGCAACAGGTAAAGAAGGAAAAGGAGTTCAGGTAAAGAAGACCGATCAGTGCAAAAAAAGTGCAAAAGTAGTTGGTTGTTCCGCGGCCGGAAAATTCCCGAGAAAAGACGGGACACGCGACCCCTTTTTAAAATAATTTTAATTAAATTTCGGGAAAAAATTCGTTCGGGGGCCATCTTCGCGGTCCTCCATTTCGATACAGTTGGTATCAATAAAAATTAAATTGGGCGCACCACCCCCATTTCATAACGTGGATGAAACATCTTCGTTTAATTTTTTTTTTGGTTCATATTTGCTTTGGTTTCAATTTTCGTCGTTTATTTTATTTTTCAGGTTTCGTAATTTTCCGAAAATTACTTGGCGTCCAACACTTCATAATCCACTTGGAAGCACAAGCGCTCCAAGCTTGAACCCACCCCGCACGCTGAGTGAACGGGGCTCTCGTAGTCCACCCACGAGAAGTTACAAATCTTCTTGTGAGTGATCTGTGTTTGACAGTTCGCACACAGGAATTTTTGTAGCAATTGTTGACTTTATTGCATGCGACTGACAGTAGCGCGTTGTGCATGCTGACGTAAATGTTGTACCGGCGGAGAACCGTAAACGGTTTTGGATTATTTGAGGTCGTCGAATCATAAACGTTACTTATGTCCTTGTGTACAGAGAAGTGTACACTCCTTCTAAGAAGCTATGGACCCTGCATGATTCTCAACCATTTGCGCTGCATCATTTGGAAAACGTAGCTCTGTCTTGGTCAGTCGTCAACGTAGGCGTAGATTTTGCTAGCCCTCTTCATTTACTATACCAAATGTGACTCAGCCATGGCATACATTGGTATTTTTTATTATACCGTCCATTTGGAGATTGTATCCAGTCCCTCCACTGAACATTTCTTAGTGGTTTTACGGTGATTCATTGTGTCATCCTTGATATTTAGCTGATATCGCGAGGATATTTCGCGAGGTCGCAATGGAGCTAAATAGTTTAGATTGCTTTTGGGATGATGTAGTTGTCCAAGGGTTTCTGTCGCCATCGAAGAATCACTTGGCGTTTTATTGTGCAGTGTGCTCCACAGGGAGAAAATGATTCCATAATATAAGAATTCGAAAAAAATAAAACTTACGAAGCTGACATTTAAAAAGGAAAAGCTGAGTTACGAACAGTTGCGGACCATCCTGGCGGAAATCGAAGGTCGTTAACAGAAGTCCTCCGACATATTAAAGTTTTGCTTTGTTTGATCTATCATCTCAAACGCCATCGAATTTTTTGATCGATCCTCGAGTATTGTTTCTTAGACATTACCGAGACAGTCGGATGTAGGCTTGCTTCGAGATGCCTAGAAACAGCGTAGGAAGTACAAAATTTAGTTTCAAAAGAGGTGGCTTTCGCAGTACCTTCAGCTGCTGCGATTCTTTCACTTTCGACCAGATGCTCCTTCAGTTAATTCGCAAGCGGGAAATGTTGTATTGATCTCAGATCCGACATTATCAAGATTCAACTAGAAACTGGTCATTGTGGAGGAAGAATTCATTGGCAAAAAAAACGTGTCTGAGCGTGATTGATAAGATTAGCTGATAGGAAAAAATTCAGTCAATTCAGTTTCTGTACCCGCTTGAACTTTCATCTTCCCCTGCGGAGGATGTTAACAAACAACAGAAACCCTGTGTGTGTGTTTTTGATCACTTATCTCTTTTTCTGAGTGGAGATTTGAAGTCTATACTATCTATCTATCTATCTATCTATACAGGGCCCAGTTGCATGTCAGAAAGAAATAATAGGCTTATTTCTTTTTTGAGTCGTCACGTCGTACTCAATGGGTGGGAGCGGCTAAGTGGTCATTGTGCCTGCCATACGAAAACAAATTATCTGGAGTACTATGAAAGTCATATTTTAAAACAGAATAGGCCCATCGTCGTAGAGCAGAACTGGGATGATCAGGATTTTAGATAGGATCTCCTTAGAAGTTCCAGTGAGGGCTTTACTAATTAATTGCCTTCTTAGCTCTAAGAAACAGCGGCTGCCAAGAGTATTTCTTCGTTTAATTTCCGACGAGATGTTGTTGTCAGATTTAAGAGCGGAGCCGAGGTAGACATAGTCCCGTACTACGTTTTGTCCAATTCGCCGATATTGTGTGTCCTTTCGAAACAAAGGATCTGGAGTTCTATGATAGGAGCCGATCAGGTTGTTGGTAAACGGTTTCAGGCATTCACATATTATGTCAGGTAGGATCTTGAAGGCGATTTTGAGGGGACATATGCCTCTGTGTTTGGAGCAGGTTGGTAGTTTTCACGCTCGTCGCCAATATTGATTTTTTCGTTCTGGCTGACAGCCAGTCTGCAGAAGTGATTCGTCTGATTAACTACGGTCTTTCATTGTACATCGTGACAGGTTTCTGTTTTACTAATTATAAAACTTATGAACATATTTCCAGGAGTGGCACCACTTTTTTCTTCTTTTTGAAAAGCCAGTGTGCTTCCCTCAATCATTGCTTATAGAGCGCAATTGCGCTTTGCTCTTCGCCTGCGACTTGTTGATATCGCTGCCATTGTTTTCCGACAGTATATAGTGGTGGCATGGTGTTAGTCGTAAGGTTATAGGATACGCGATCTGCGAAAGACTTGGTTGGCCACTAGAAATTGCAACTTTTCGATATTAGCGCCAAATTTTAATAGCTCAAGACTTAAGGAACAAAATCCGGAGACTCACAAACGGATAGACGGAGAGACAAACGACATGGACAATTGACTTAGCTAGCAATTCTGAGTCGATCCCTGTACTTTGAGGTATATCTAGCAAAATCAAAACTAATGTAAGCCTATGGGATTGGCTATAAACATTCGATAACAAAATGTTAGTAATATCAATATGAAAATTTCGTCTTTAAATCATTTTAACTCACGACCACTTTTTTTGTCGTTCTGTTATAAGAATCGTTTCCATACTCCAGCCGATAATGCATATATACATAGGAAATAGGGAAACCATCCCAAATTTTTCGGGATATTAGTTTCAAAGATGGGATGGGATAGGCCTTTGCTATTTACGCTTTAAGTGGTCAATTCACAAGGTCCGACTTCGCGTCACTTTTTCGTGGATTACAGGCCGAGTATTTCACGAATTACTCGTGTTATGTTATCCTGTAAGGCTTCAATTGTGTTCGGCTTGTCCACAATAGACATAAATCCACAAGAAATAATCAAGAGGCGCTAAATCGTATGATTTTGGCGGCCAACTCACAAGGTCCTTTCGAGAAATAAGCTGCGCACCAAATTCATCCTTCAACATTTCCATTGTTTCACGAGCTGTGTTGCACCGTCTTAATGAAACCACATGTCAACAAAGTTCAACTCAGCCAACTGTGGCAAAAAAAAGTCGCGTACATGGTTCTATATCGTTCGCCATATGGTCGTAACAAACGGTGCACATTTTTCACAGAGCATTTAATTTTGTTAATAAATTTAAAGAATTCGCAATCGTTTCTCGTTCGTAAGTCTTCCACGGTTAAATGGCAGAGTATACTGAAAACTTTTCACTTTGACAGATGACGTTTGGACGGCATTTCTAACCAGTGCTTCCAACCTGAAAAGACTTAACTCTTAAAAAATCACCCGTTAGATACACCTCAAAGTATAGATATGGATCGACTCAGAATCGCTAGCCGAGTCGATTTAGCCATGTCTGTCCGATGGGTACATCACCAGTTTTTGGGCCTTAAATTTTGAGTTTTTTTCGTAATTCCTTACTTAAGTGGCGCTACAGTCCGGAAAGAACCTGGGCCTCAACCAACATGCCTCTCCAATTAGCCAGGTCCTTAGCTAGCTGCCTCTAGTTGCGCACTCTAAGTTGGTTGAGGTCAGTTTCTACTTGCGCGCTACTTAAGGCGAGGTCTTCCTCTACTGCGTGCGACGTCTGGCTGGGAATCGAAGACTCTGCGAGCCGGAGTATTGGTGTCCATTCTTTCTACATGTCCTAGCCATCTTAAACGTCCAATGCGGAGTTTTTTGGCCAGGAGCATGTCGCTGTACAGCTCGTATAGTTCTTGGTTGAATCTTCGTCTCCATAGCCCGTCAACGCAAACGGGACCGAAGATTTTTCGAAGAATTTTCCTCTCAAATCGACCAAGGATTTCTTCATCCGCTTTTGAGACGGTCCATGCTTCAGCGCCGTAGAGCAGGACTGAGATGATCAGTGTCTTATATAAGATCTCTTTAGTAGTTCGAGTGAGGGCTGTACTACTGAATTGACTTCTAAGCCTGAAGAAACAGTGGTTGACATGAGTAATTCTTCGTTTAATTTCTGATGAGATGTTGTTGTCAGAGTTAATAGCAGAACAGAGATAGATAAAGTCCCGTACTACCTCAAAGTAATATCTGTCAATGGTGACGTTCTGTCCAATTCGTCGATGCTGTGTGTCCTTTCGAGTTGACAGCATATACTTCGTCTTGCCCTCATTTATTGCTAAACCCATTTTTGGCGCTTCCTTCTCTATACTAGCAAACGTGGCTATGACATCACGTCATGGTCCTACCAATGATGTCAATATCGTCGGCGTATGCTAGTAGTTGTATAGATTTTTGGAAAATTGTGCCTCTGGTGTTGGCTCGTGAGTTTTGCACAATCCTATCAAGAATCAGATTGAAGAAGTCACATGACAGCGCATTGCCTTGCCTAAATCATTTTTTTGGTATCGAATGTGTCAGTGAGGTCGTTTCCGACCCTGATGGAGCAGCGAGAATTCTCCATCGTCATCCTACACAACCGGACAAGTTTGGGCGGTATACCAAAACTAGACATGGCTCTGTATAGTTCGTCTCTATAAATGCTGTCATGCCGGCTTTGAAATCGATGAATAGGTGGTGGGTATCGATTTGGACTTCTTTGGTTTTTTCCAGGATCTGCCAAAGTGTGAAGATTTGATCGGTTATGGACTTTCCTGGCCTAAACCCACGCTGATAGGGCCGATCAGGTTGTTGGTAAAGGGTTTCAGGCGTTCACATATTACTGCAGATAGAATTTTGTATGCGATGTTGAGGAGACTTATGCCTTTGTAGTTGGCGCAGTTTACAAAGTCTTTTTTGAGGGCCATTTTTGTGGATCGAACAAACGATGCTGAGGGTCCATTCTTCAGGCATAATTTCTTCCGAACAGATTTGGCTTATGTGTTGGTGGATGTTACTTACCAAGTCATCTCCACCAGCTTTGTAAAGCTCGGCGGGAAGGCTCTCAATTTCGGCAAATTTATTAAGCTTGAGTTTAGATATTGCTATCCTCACTGCACCCAGATCGGGTTGTTGGCAGTTTTCTCTGTTTTAGTATGGAATGTTGTTCGTCATCGCCGCTTAACAGTCTGTGGAATTATTTCTTCCATATCCTCAGCATCGACTGAGTCTCAACAACGATATTTCCTTGTTCATCTCGACAGGATTCTTCTCGATCCTTGTATCCTTGTCTTTGACGTTTTACACTTTAGTAAAATTTGTGAACTTCGTTCCTGGAGTAGCACCTCTATATCCTCGATCGCGCGCTTTTCTTGCTCTTTTTTCTTCTTTTTGTAAGGCTGGTGTTCTTCCCTTCTTCTCTGCCTATAGAGCTCAACGGCCGCTTTCGTCTTCACCTGCAGCTTTGGCTTGTTCTTTTTTTAGGTATAAAATTTAGGAAAACTAAGTTTTTGGCAAAATGATTAAAAATTTTAAAAATGTGTCTAAGCAACAAATTTAGAGACTCCGACGTCTTGGGGGCGTTTTCAGTAAAAAATGTGTTTCAGGAAAATTTTAAAATTTAAAAAAAAAATTGTTGATGCAAAATTATTGGCAATGATAATATTTATAAACAATTCGTTTATACACAAGTTGAACATATGCCCATTTGAATATCCTACCTCATACGGTGCCCATGTGGCATAGTTCCCAAAATAAAGGAAATAAGCATTGCCACCATAAAGCACCCAAGGGTCTTAATGCTTTATTCGGAGCATTTTTACTTATGTAATTGATCGAATAAGCTCTCCAATAATCACTTATATCCCTGCGGTTCCAACACCCAACTATTGGCTTTGTAACGATTCCGATAAGGAATAACACCAACTGTGTATCTATATTAATTGAATGATGCAAAAGAATTTCATTCACTGATCACAGTTATGCAGAGTATTTTCCATAACTAATTTGTAATTATATTCCATTCGCATATATTGCTCCTTCTCTTCCGTTTGTGGCAACTAAAACCTTCATATAATTTAATTCAATAGAATTGGTTGCTCTGCTCGGAGCAGATTAAAAGTTTTCCTTGAAAAACTGTTAATGAAATAACTTGGAAACTAAGTCCTGAATGAAAGCTACAAGAAATATATTGATGAACTCGCTGATGAACACTCTGGCGTAGACGTAACCTTTTATTTTCCTGAGAAATTTCTTTGATGGTGTGAAAATTCGAATTTTTATTAATATGGCTCAGGGGAGCCTGGACTCAAGAGGATTTATAACCATAATCTCATTCATGTGAGTCTTCCGTTAGTATAGTTTTCATTGTCTGGAAAGGACCTTAAAATTAAACGAATTATTTTCCCGTGGGGAATTGCTTGTCTCAGATTTGACCAGATAAATCCGCTAGGCGGGAAATAAAATACCACTCGTGGATCAAAACTAGCACGGGGTAAGAACCCCTATCAAAAAATCCTCCCAAAGGCAACGGCAAAATTGCCAGTGTGGATTCCACGATGGCGTCTACAGTCCCAGCTAGGAAGTTGAGCTGCACCGATATATTCGGACAACAGGTCAGCTGGAAATCACAAGGTTAAGTAAGGTGTCTTCAATAGGGATGGCGGCAGAAAACCTGAGAGTCCAAAAGCAGTGGTCAGTTAAATAGTAGATACTGACGGCCCCGTGTTCTAGGGGTAACTAATAAATTTAAGCTAGTCCTCCAGGCTTTGGGGTAATTACCCACCAGTTGCGGAAAATCTTTTTACAAAGCCATACCAAGAGCATCGGAAAGAACTGACGACCATGCTAAAGGAAAACGGACAACAATGTTCGTATCTGCACCTGGAGTGTGCATGCGCTCACTTTCCGACGGAGAAAAGCAAGAACATTACGAAATATTGCTTCTGCGAGCACCTTGACGAAACTTATAAGCGACTACCGAAGTGCTGGGAGGTATTAACGTAAGGGTAGGAAGAGAACACATTTTTAGCAGTAATTATAGCCTTCATGACGACATTGACTTCGCTGCGGAACAAAAGGCTCTATAGTCAGCACACGGTTTCCTCTCCTCGATATCCATAAGGGGACATGGTGGTCTCCAGATCAACGAACGGTCAACCAAATTGATCAAATTGCGAAAGACAAGAGAGTACATCCTCGCACATTCCGAGCAGCTTACATTGACTCTGACCACTACTTTGTTGCTGTCAAGGTTAGAATGCGGATATCCACCACTCTACAACAATCCAGAAACAATTTGAAAAAATTTAATGTCGAAAAATTTCAATAGCAAGAGATCGCCAATACCTTCGCGTAACGTGTATCAACTTAACCTCCTGATTAGCACCATACCACCAGCATCGAATTTCGAAGAACAATGGCAACATTGCCAACAAGTCATTAGATCAGCCGCAACTGATGTGCTAAATTTCGTGCGTCCCCCAGAAAGACAGGAAATGAGGAATGCCCACAGATGCTCGCAGCCAAGAACGAGGCCTGCAAGGTTAACCTGCAGCTGATTTGATATCTGCCGTTGAGCTCTATAGGCAGAGAAAAAAAAGAAGAATATCGGCTTTTCAGAAGGAATGACACAGAGCAAGAAAAGCTCACGATCAAAGATATAGAGAGGTGGCACTCCAGGAACGATGTTCGCAAGTCTTACCCAAGTGTAAAACGTCAAAGCCAAAGCTACAAGACTCAAACAGAATCCTGCCGAGATGAACAAGGAAATATCGTAGTTAAGACACAGTCGATGCTGAGGATATGGAAGAACCACTTCTACAGACTGTTAAACGGCGATGAAGAACAACATTCCGCTGTCTGGCAGAACGAACCATTCAATATTGGCAACTACAGCGAATAATGGCAACCACCCGACCAGAATGAATTGGGGACAGCAATGTCTAAGCTCAAGCTTAATAAGACTACCATAAATGATTGCCTTCCAGCTGAGCTTAATAATGCCGGCGGAGATGACTTTTTAAGTAACATCCACCAACTCATAAGCCAAATCCGGTCGGAAAATATGCCTTAAGAATGGAACCTCGGCATCGATTGTCTGATCCAGAAATTCTGAAGTGCACCAACAACGAGGCATAAGTCTCCTTAACATCGCCTACAAGATCCTATCCTCCGTAATATGTGAGCGCCTGCAACCGCTTACGAACTAAGTGATCGCCCAGGAGCATTTGCAACTGATTGAATTTTCACACTTTGGCAGATACTGGAAAAAACCCAAGAAGTCCAAAAATCCACTAATTCATCGTTTTCAAAGCCGCATACGACAGCATTTATAGAGACGAGCTAACATAGCCATATCTAGTTTTGGTATAGCGCCGTTTGTGTAGGACGACGATGGACGATTCTCGCTGCTCCATCAGGGTCGGAAACGACCTCACCGACACATTCAATACCAAAAAAAGGATTTAGGCAAGGCGATGCGCTGTCATGTGACTTCTTCAGTTTGATTTTTGAGAGGATTGTGCAAAACTCCCGAGCCAACACCAGAGGCACAATTTTTCAAAAATCGGTGCAACTACAAGCATACGCCGACGCTATTAACATCATTAGTAGGACTGATGTCAAAGCCACTTTTGCTAGGATAGAGAAGAAAGCGGCAAAAATGGGTTTAGCAATAAATGAGGGCAAGACGAAGTATATGCAGTCAACTCCAAAGGACACGCAATATCGACGAATTGGATAGAACGTCAACATTGACAGATATAACTTTGAGGTATTACGGGACTTTATCTATCTCGGTTCCGCTATTAACTCTGACAACAAAATCTCGTCAGAAATTAAACGAAGAATTACTCTTACCAACCGCTGTTTCTTCGGGTTATGAAGGCAATTCAGTAGTAAAGCCCTCCCTCGAACTACTAGGGAGAGCCTATATAAGACCCTGATCATCCCAGTCCTGATCTATGGCGCTGAAGCCTGGACCGTTTTAATAGCGGTTGAATAAATCCTTGGTCGATTCGAGAAGGACATGGAGACGAAGAATCAACAAAGAACTATACAGGCTATACTGCGACATGCCCCTGGTCAAAAATCTCCACATGGGACGTTTAAGATGGCTAGGACATGTAGAACGAATGGATACCAATACTCCGGCTCGCAGAGTCTTCGATTCCCAGCCTGCCGTCGGACGCGGTAGAGGAAAACCTCGCCTTAAGTGGCGCGCACAAGTAGAAACCGACCTCAACCAACTTGGAGTGCGCAACTGGAGGCAGTTAGCTAAGGACCGGGCTAATTGGAGAGGCATGTTGGTTGAGGCCCAAGTTCATTCCGGACTAAAGCGCCACTTAACCCATTAAGTCCCGAATTTATTTTTTTTTAATACAAACCTTCCATATTTATAACCCTGGCCTAGAAATAAGTAAATTACTGTTTCTTGTAAAAATTATAATTTTTTGGTAAGGGGTCTATGTTTTATGAGCTGATCTCTTTTGAGATCGCTGGGACTATAATATAAAAAAAACGTCTAAAAATTATTTTTTTATTTTACATATTATGAAAAGTCTTAAAACCAGAAATACATAATGTTACATCACATTTTGCGCAAAACGTTCTAGGCCTTCCTGTGCATCCGTCTAATTGGCAATGCCGCTGGTTAGATCTTTTGTCTAAAATATTGTTCTTGCCATCATATCTTATTCCTGGTAAGACCTTAGAACGCGAAGATGATGGTGTTGATGTTGGGCGACCACGAGCGACTCTTATAACATTTCCCAACTTTAGATAAGTCCTGGCTATTTCCCTCCTTACAGATTTTATAGAAATCGTGTTGTCCTCGTTTATCCTTTTATATAAAGTAAACGTGTTCACCACAGCCATATCAACCATTCTTGTAAAAAGGCAGCAGTACCATTTTTTGCCACGAATAGCAATTGTGTGTTTTTCCAAGAGCCAATCTTGGTGATCAACGCCTCCCATATATGTTTTGTAATTGTTTATTACATTCGGTTGACCCACATTGATTTTACTCTTTACTATCTGGACACCATTGCTTCACTTGTGACAAGGGAAGAACAGTGCCAAAGTTCGCAGCTACAGAGAAACACTTGTTATCCTTCCTTTTTACTATCAAAATTTTGTTCTCGTTGTCAAACTTGGTGTCGTAGTACCCCCTTTCCTTTTTTTGCATATCTTTGTCATTTATCAATGGGCACTTTTTAGTTCGCACCTCTCTTACGGTTCCTGTTGCTCGAAAACCTTTGTTTTTCAAAACAATAAGTAGTTCGTACCCAGTTAAAAAAATTGTCAAAAAAAACTCGGTGCTTTGAGGGATCTTCAACGTACTGCAGCATTTCTGAAACTACCCTTGATCCAAGAGGTATGTCTAGTTTCTTCGGATCAATAGTCTTTTTGACTTGGCAAAGAATGATATCCCGAAAATAACAGAATTCCATTAAACACTTTTATATTATCCTTAGTGATAGTAAATGATATGTTGTTTTTTTGTCTGATGAGCATAACGTAGAGTTTCATGTACGATAATTCCAAAACCGAATTATCAAAAAAACTCTTCAAAAACTTCTACAACACTTTTGCCACGTAAAACTGTTTTTACACTTTCACATTGTATTGATTGTATCAGTTATATTCGGAAAGCAATAAGTAGGGTCACTCGAAGACCAATTTACTGGAGTTGACTTCAATTTCTGCGCACTGCTTGGGCCTGATTGAAACGTTTTACCAACTTCATCATCTACTACATAAACCTCCACAGTACCTGGAATATCCACAACAATTGGAACTACCAAGTTATCCTCTTCAATATTTTCTTCATCTGTAAGCTCGTCTACATCGGGCGGCAATGCCAATAAATCAGCCTCTGTTCTCTCCGACTGCAATTTTTCTACAGCTTCTTCCATGTTTTTAAATGCACGAGAGACATGTTGTATGTTTACCTTGGAAAAGTAACGAAGAAGATGTAAACAATGAGCCGACGAAAAGTCCCAGCGGTATCGATCGAGATCAGTAATGTTTACATATCCCTAGAACACTAATCCTCGCCTGTGAGGCCGCTCACAACCGGTTTTCTGAATTTTTCTCAGAATATACTACTTCCATGTAACCATGTTATTCTGTCTCCTTGCCAACTCTGTTGAGAATCAGATGCGGTGGATGGCGGATGTTTGTAAAATTTCAGTGGTTAATTTCCCAGTTATAGAGTTCGGTGTCGCCTGAGAGGCGAGCATTAGTGTTTAAGGTAAGTTTTTTTCAAGTCTTTAATTTCACTTTTTTGTAATATTTATGTTATTTGCATGGAATTAAATTAAGAAAATTGAATTTTTTAAAGATGAATTCCAATGAAGAGCAAATAAGCCATTGGTTAGAAGAACTGTCCGACGATGAAAATGAAAATCAGGATAATTTGGAAATCCAAGAATTCGATTCTGATGATAGTTTGGCTGACCCCACGTATTTAGATTCTGACGATGAGTTGGCTAATATAGATGTAGATGATCCAGGTGATGCTAACACGCCATCAACAAATGCAACAGTACATATTGCCTAGAACATAGGTCGCCGAACTGCTTCGGATGTACAGAGAAATGAGTTCCTAAAAAAGGCAAATTTTTAAATTAACGTGGAGGCCACAATTTTTGTGATACAGCTCGGATTTTTTTTTGCTATGAAAGAGTTTTTATTTCTTTATTGGGTTTTGCAAAGTGTATGTGCAATTTTTAAGATATTAATTTTTTTTCCTTTTTTTGTGAAGTCGTCACTTATATAAAAAGTTCAAAAATGTGTTTTTTTAATTTTAGGTTTTCATTATTAAAGTTCTAATAAAACTTCAAATTTAGTGTTTTTTTCTAAAAGAGTAACGTTTTGCTAAGTATGATAAATACTTTTAAAAGGTAAAAATAACAGTTCTAAATGATTCATTAGGCTTTTTTTCAAAAGTAGCCTCCCAGGCAAGGATTAGTGTTTAGCGACAAAAAAAATTAGTGTTCTAGGGATATAGATATTTACGCCAATGGTAAACATATCGACTCGTAACTTTCACAACATCATTGATAAGATATTTGAAGAGTAAAATATGCCAAAAAAATTTACCTCTTATCTTAAATTCACTTTATAATAAAAACTATACTATACGCTCACAAAAAAAAAAATTATCTCGCTGTGAAAGAGAAAGTTACGTACGACCCAGTCGTGCACCTCATGTTATTTTGCAATATACGCTTAAGTTTCAGATTCTTATGCAGCAAATATTGGAATTTTTTTTCTTAAGTCGACTTAAGCGGTCATTGCTTGTATCAATAAATTAATATGAAAAGGAACATAAAATAATATGAATGTCTGTATTATATTTGTAGACGAAATAACTCAATCATTTTGTGTAACATTCATAGATCTGATGATTTGTTTAAAACCCATTTTTCATTGAACATTAAAGATAACCATACGTCAACTCGACGTGTATATATTTGGAAGCACCAATTTTGAATTATATATCTCTGAAAGTGGCAATATTGGACTATAAATATCATTGTGCTATAGATTAATACAACATTAAAGTTAATTTTTATTATTATTATTAACAAATACATACATAAAAAAAAGAAAAAACTATTGTTTTGAAAAACTAAAAAATATTGAGATCTCATCTTCAAACTCATAAATTATTACTTCAGACTTTTAAAAATCAACTTTTTGTAATTTTTATGTTATAATATATATATATAAAGTACGTTAGTAAGAAAAATCATTCATTTTGGTCTCCAAGGCAATTAGGACAAGCGCTCGTCTTGTGCTCTCCACAAATGGGATTTTTGCATTTGTCGCACATCGACTTAGTCATTCTTTTAATTTTTGATGGACAAAATGCGCAATATTTCCTTTTCCTTGGCTCAGGTACAGCTTCACATTGTGTAGGAGACTCGGAATGTCCTTTTGGTAAAATATCACAAATTTTTTCCTTTATATTCTTCGGCAAAGTTGGTAGTTGCAGCCTTGTCAGCATCCACGGAGTCATCAAGCTATTGCTCAGTTTTTTCATAAAATAACGACGACTTAGGGGTTTTTCTTGCTTAGATATGACGTTGTTGCAATAAATTACGTATGCATTTATAAACGCCATATTCAACATACCATAAAACATGGCCATCGGCCATCTGTTCGTTTTGCGGCTGCACGACTGCGAGGAACACATTTGATCGAACGTATCCACCCCGCCTTTAGTTTCATTGTAAAAGTGAATCATATGTGGCTTTGATGTCGTAGGATGAACAGTCCCATCTTCATCACACGATGACAGAAGATAGACCATTTTACTTGGTTTTGGTTTGTAAGACACTAAAGTCAAGGGCCCATCATAGCAGAACATGGATGTTCCAACACGTCTGGAACGCATATTTTTCAGTTCTTCTGGTATTTCCCGTTTATTCGACCTTATAGTGCCAACTAAGGTCAAATTATATGGCGATCTCAGCAAGTTCTTTGCTAAAGGAACTGACGTGAACCAGTTGTCACAGGTCACATTTCTGTTGCTACCATGCATTGATTTTGTTAGTTCCTTTACGTAAAATTCACCGAGAGGCAATCCGTTGGTTTGAGTACATTTTCCTAGATATGGAACTGCATCAATCATATATCGTGTGGCGCTGTCGCATGTCATTACTATTTTTATTCCGTATCTATTGGGTTTGTTCGGAATGTACATGCGAAAAGGGCATCGACCTCTGAAACCTAAAAGCTGTTCATCTATTGTCACATACGCTCCGGGGATGTAATTGGAACGACAATGGCCTATAAAGATCTACCATATTTTTCTAATTGGTATAAATGTATCAGTAGCTCTTAGTTGTGGTCACAAAGTTTTGTCATCCATACGCAAGCACCTTATCAGAAAATCAAATCTGTCTCTACTCATGGCAGCAATGTATCTATTTCCTGAATAAGAACAATCAAATAGTTCATCAGTGGTCAAGTGATTGTCTTGCAAAGCTGCTGTCAGTGTCAGTATGCCGATTAAAGCTCGAATTTCATCGCTAGATGTAGTTTTGAACGTAGCTTTTATATCAGGCCTTTGAATCTTCAGCTGAATTTCTGCGTTGGTCCATTTTGTTATCTCTTCCACAATGTCCTCGGTTATAAATATATTGAAGCATTCTAAATGATCATAAAGGCTTCCATTAATTCGAGTGGGACCTCTAGTTGTTCGTATAATATTAGAAGCCCATGTCCTTCCACTTGTTCTGCCCTTAGTAGCCGTCCAACGATGATCGTTTTTGCCTCTAAGTGTTTCATGTTGAGGCATAATAATAGAATTCGGCATGCTCGACGAGGTATTTTGAGACACATTTTCAGTATTCAAGGTGCTTTCTGTTTCCACTAGTGGCGGATCATCTTCTATATCACTTTGTACGTCATCTTCGAAGAAATTGTTTTCAGTTTCACTGTCTGATCCCTCGATTTCTTCATCACTCAATTCTCGCAATAACTGGTTAATTTGTGCAATTTCTAAGCCTCGTGAGGCCATTTTCTTAAAATAATAAAGCCTATGTAAAATCAAATAATACTATTGTAAAATATATACATAATCTTCACACAAAATTTTAAAAAAAGTAACGCGAAAGATAACCTACGTCACTTCGACGTATACGATATTTTTTGGCAGGTATGTATCTATAAAAGTCGTGCACTTACCTGAGCGGTACTTGTGTCTCCTGCAAGCTCTTTTGGTCGACTGAGTTGGCACGAGTGGCGAGCGCAGTGACGCCATATATACACAAATGGCATCGAATTAAAAAAATTTACTACGTCGATTCGACGTAGGTTATCCATCTAGGGTTAAACGCTTCAAAACCGGTATGAACACTATGAACGCGAACAATGGTGCCAAGTGTGTGAAATTGTTCATTATGTAGCTAAAATATGCGCTTTTTCATGTGAATCATGTACCTTTTTGGTTCAGTGAATGACTCATTTCATTCAAATGATTCAACTATTAATCGTGTATCGCCATTTTATTTCTTCAAAACACGTTATTTTTTGCATAATAATTAATGTGACAGAATCCAGACAGGCTGTCGAAATTTCGAATTGAATTGACTGAATCTGTCATTTATCTTCATTGTGGTAAAAGTCCATTGTGCCTGCCTTTGTCGTCTGCAATGTCTCGTCGCATCATTAAAGATTAAGGATAGATAGGACTAGGGCAAGCAATTAATGGTGACCATTTTATACAATTGATTCAGCTGTGACCCATTTTGTGGGAATTCTTGCGGCAGACTATGGGTGTCATTAAGCGGCGCCAGATTGTTGACCCTTGCACACACTTCTGTTCCAAGCTGTGATTACTGTTCCGTTTATTTATGTCTAACATGCAAACAAAAAGAAGGATTTCTGAGTCACGTGCAACAGCTAAATCGGAATAATTAAGGATAACAAGAAATGAAAATGTGTTTGGTATTATATTCCTGGGACATGTGGAGATACGTGCCACTTAATGTCTGGGAAATTAAGTCAACATGAAGGCAGTTGATTTATTTGAAATTTCTGTTATGGCAATCTTAAGACAATTAGAGGTCAATGGTTTGGTTGAGCTCTTCATAGACATAAGATGTGTCTTGAAATTTATTGGTAGTAATTTTATTTAACTGGAGTGCACGCATGGGTTGCTTACTTCTAGGTGGATTAAGTATTTTCTGAAAATGCAGGATGAGGAAGGATTTGGCAGATTAACTTGTTACGATTGCTTTTTTTTACTGAGGAACTTGTCTAAAATTCATTCAGCAGCATTTCTAACTTGCGAATCAAAACTTGTTTTTTTTTCAAAGTCAAACTTCTTTTGGGACTTAAACTTATTTTAATGAAACGAAAAAGTGTAACGAAAAAGGGAAAGGATCATCAAATTCAAGCAGCGTCGAGCGCGATTAGTACATTGACTGGTGGCCAGATGGGAACACCGCGTATTAACAATTATAATTCGCCTTTAAAATATTTATAAAACACGAAACACTGAATCTTAAACTATATCGATAAAATAGTTTAAAAATAAATCGACTTTTCTGGTGAAATTTTTATTCTTGAAAATTAGTGTGGAGGTCTTCTGACAAATTCTTCGACAGATTTTTATGATCGACCACTTATTATAATACGTAAAAAATATAAAATTACAACAAAATTACGGACAAAATATAAAATACAATTGTTTTGGCGCAACAGGGTCGGTAGTACCCAGGGCCTAGTTTTCTCACAATCGTTCATATGCGCTAAGTACTTCTTGTACGATGGCCGGACCTTCTGTTTCATGTCGACTCCAAATCGCGAAGTTAAGTTATTCTTGACAGTTGACACTACTCGGATGACTTGTCAAATTATAACGAGAGGAGGGCCAGTGAAAAATCATGTTAGGTGCTGGTACGGCTGAGAATCGAACCCAGATATTCTGCGCGGCAGTTCATCGCACTGACCATCGCGCCAATGAGCCCGTCAACAAAATTACATACTATGAGGAATATCGGGTTTTTCAACAGGATTTAACCCAAAACGAATTTTTGTAAGTGTTTTTCTATTTTTTTTTATAATTAGCACGCGCTAAAGGGTTTATAAATACCCTATAGTGTTTGGACCCAGCGCGGGCATTAAGAAAATTGAGGAGAAGAAAAGAGGAGATACCGATGTGCATTGGTCTTAAATTTTTGTAAATTATAATGGGGAGGAAAGACTGAGTTTGGTAAAGCATTCCACATTCGTGTTGTATCGGGACGCTACAAAAGTTGAGCGACAGGGACAGCAAACGACGCCATATTTCTTGCCGCTCTTTTGACATTTTTCTTCAGTAAGGTTTGCCATTTCATGATGGAAAGATATACGATCCAACAACGAGTCGACATTATTAAAATTAACAACCGAAATTCGGACTCAGTGGCCCCAACGTTAAGAGCGCTAGGTCCAATTTATGGTCGTCATAATCGTCCTAGCAGATCAACAATTGAGCGTCTAGTGGAAAAATTTGAATCCACAGGCACAGTACGAAATGTTCCCGTGCCAGTGAGACAAAGAAGTGCCCGTAGTGTCGAGAATATTGCTGCCGCTGAGGCTTTCTCAAGCGTTGGGCATCTCTGTAACGTAGTTGTGGCGAATTTTGCGAAAAGATCTTGGCCCATATCCTTACAAGATTAAATTGACGCAAGAACTGAAGCCGCTTGACCACCAGAAGCGTCGTATGTTCGTGAATTCGGCTGAGCAACAACTTGAAAATGATTCGGATTTTCATCGAAAATTCATCTTCAGCGATGAGGCTCATTTCTGGCTGAATGGCTTCGTCAATAAACAAAATATGCGGTATTGGGCAGGCAGCAATCCACACGTACTCCATGAGTCATCATTGCATCCCGAAAAAATTACGGTTTGGTGTGGTTTATGAGCCGGCGGCGTCATTGGGCCGTACTTCTTCCGTGATGATCAAGACCGGCACGTTACTGTGAATGGGAATCGCTACCGTTCAATGATAACCGAATATTTTTGGCCCCAATTGGATGATATGGACTTGGAGGACATGTGGTTCCAACAGGACGGCGCCACAAGCCACACAGCGAATGCCACAATCAATTTATTGGAAACCAAGTTTGGAGAACGTGTTATCTCACGAAATGGTCCAGTCGCTTGGCCGCCTCGGTTGTGCGATTTGACCCCGTTAGACTATTTCTTGTGGGGCTACGTCAAGTCTATGGTCTATGCCAATAAGCCAGCGACGATTGATGAACTTCGTACGAATATCGAACGTGAAATTGCAGCAGTATCGGCCGATTTATGCTTGAAAACCGTCGAAAATTGGGTTCAGCGTCTGGACTTCTGCAAGCGTGCCCGTGGTGGCCGTGAAAAAGAAAGCAAGTTCCATACATAATGGCATCGAACGTACTTTCACAGGAATAGCGCTCTTATTGAAAAACCCTTTACTTGCCATTTTGTGGAAGCGAGTTATCCAAAATCATACATCTCTCCGTTTTTGTTGCATAAAACTGACTGATATGTGTCAACAACTTCAGAACCATTTTTTTTTAATTTTTTAATGAGAACATCTTTTGGGACGGTTTAAATTAAATTTGATGAAACGAAAAGGTGAAACGAAAAAAGCTGACTGATATGTGTCAACCAGTTCAGAACGAATTTTTTTAATTTTTTAATGAGAACGTCTTTAAGGATGGTGTAAATTAAATTTAATGAAACGAAAAAGTGTAACGAAGAAGCAAGAAACAACTAGAAATGTAATTAATTATAGGGTTTACCCACAATACATTTTCACTTCAACCGCATGTAAGCTCACCCTCGATTTTTTTAATATAATTTGCGCGCTTTCAAGGGTTTATGAATACCGTTTATATGTTTCAGCACAATGTGGGCTTATAGGAAATTCGGGATAAGAAGAAAGGAGGAGGAGCACATTATTTTTACAGGACTGTTATCCATTGAAAAGAAAAACAAAGTTTGACCAAAGTGGACCATTCCAAATTCGTGTTGTTCGCTTTACGTACGAATCTCTCTATATCAGCGTTCGTCGGAAGATAGGCTTGGTGTACTTCAAGGCAAACGATGCTGAGGTTCCATTATTCTGGCTTTCTCTCCTCCGACCAAATTTTGTTTATGAGTTGGTGAATGTTACATACCAAATCAGCTCCAGCGGCGTTATAAAGCTTCGCGAGAAGGCCATCATTTCTTGAAGTCTTGGTTATTATAAGTTAAGATATTGTTATCTTTCTTTACTTATGTCGGATTGTTGTTAGTTTTCCCTGTAGACTCCAATTACTGAATATTATGCCTTACAGCGTTAGGCCGTTTAACTGTCTGCAGAATTTGTTCATTCATATTTTCATCACCGACTGTGCTTCTACTACGATCTTTACTTGCTCATCTAGGTTTTTTTTATTTTTTATTAACTTACTACTAGACAAAAATGCTTAAATCTAACTTATCAATAACTGGTTACTTAATCTAACTTATCGGCCCTTAATGGGTTGCTCATCTAGATTAGCCTCTATTTGCGCCATGAAAACTTGGCTTTCAAGCTTTACACCTTGGTAACATTGGCGTACATTTTTTTTACAGGCCTTAATTCCTTTTGGAAATGGAAATAAAGAATTACCACCCGCGGGTTTTGATGTCATTTCAAATTTGCAAAGTTTGATTGTAAGTGGGAGGACATACTGCCCCTTGAGACCCTCCTGCTTGGGCTAACTGTTGGATTTGGGATGTGTGCGAGTTTGGATTAATGAAAAGGCATTAACAGCTGCAGGACTTACTTCCATCCCCCTGAAGAAATAAGCCCCTCAAGGGATATTTCCTTTTGGTTGGGAATTAATCCCTCTTGGGGGCTATTTCCTTTTTGTTGGGAATTAAGCCCATAGGAATTATTTCCCCGATGGTTATTTTACTTCACATGTTAGATTTGAGATGTGTGCTAGTTTGGATGGATGCAAAGAAAATAAACTCCACAAGCAAAAAGCATTAACAGCCGCAAGACTTATTTTAATTTCCAAAAAGATAAAAGCACCGTGGGAGCTATTTTCTTTCTTTTGGAATCAAGCCCCATGGGGCTTATTTCCATAGGCGTTATCGCTTTCGGGACTTGAACTAGAGACCACGTGTAATCACTCTCACAGCTTATTGAACTAAAAAAAATTATTCAGATCTATGTTAACTTGTTTAATTTATTACCGTTGTTATGTCGAAATCCCTATTGATTTTGTCAGAAGTCTTATTTACATATGCTATCGGTTTTAAACTTGTACTCCGAAAAAAGGAACTGCTCGCATCTCCAAGAGCAAACCTAAGGTCTTTATAGTTTAAAAGCGTTTTGTCGGCGCCTTACTCAGATGTTTCTTAATCTTCTTGACCTAGACTTTAGGCACTGAAGGTTCTATTTATCATGCATGACATTATTCGGAAGCACTTATATTGTACAAGTTTGCAAAAAGTCGGTTCATTTTGTGGATCGGTTACTAGAGAGGTGCTGAGGAGGAACATCTATAAATTGTTGCCGCCATTGCTCCTTTTCATGATGAGGCTTGGATGTGTCGATCACTTCAACACGAAGATGATCCTTGCCATCACTTTGTTTTACTTTGTGACCGTGAAATCTCGTCTTCATCCTGGTTGTCCTATTTAATGAGGAACCACTGATGTTCAATCCGCTGCACTTGCCAGCACTTTGCGGTGGTCTTGCAATAGTCGGTTTTCTGGAATGTGCTTGAACTTTGGGCTCCTGACAGTAATGTGTTTTTACTTGGATTAGCCTGCCGAACCACCTTTCTTCAGCAATCATGAGTAGTTCCAAGTGTTCTTCAGTGTCGCCCAAAAGAGCGGCCTGCCTTATCATCTGGTTGTATATGTTGCTGCAGTCCGAGTTACACTAAGAGTCGCCGCCTTCTGTTGTCATGGGAGTTCGCAGTGAAACTTCTGGTTTTTTCTAGAGCAGCCGGTCCTACTACACGGTTTCTGATAACTTTTGTGATGATCGTCACCTGCGCGTATATCTGATGGGGGAATGGACTTTATAAGGTTGCATGCAACAGTGACAGAAATTTTACCGGTCCAATCTTGGGGATCTTCTGATCTTCCGAATCACGCGCCTCGTTTAACGTCTACTGCTTCGGAAGTCAGTAAAAATTCGTTGTCCATCACATTATCCACAATGGATTACTCCCTTGAGTTGCCATCCGACAATGAATAAACCCCTGCTCCTGTAACTATATCTTAGTGTGTGAGCAGTCAGAAACCATGTGTCTTATGTTCAAATCATATCCACACAATCATTTTCGAATGTTGGTGTTAATAAGTATCAAGTATCATCAATTTTTTGATTTAGACTTCTGGCATTTATGTTGTCCTTGTTGTTGTTTGATAAATAATTCACAGCCTACACTCAACAACCAAACACATTACCAAAACATGACGTTACCAACTAAAATATGAAAAAAAAAACCCATATTAACCGTTACTAGCATTAATCACACCGACTTTTTCTGATAGTGCAACATTTAAGCACAATTTATTGGTGTTAATTATGGTGACACTTAATTTACCAGCAGGATGTTTATTTGCATATTTATTGGCTGTGGAAGTTGTATGGGTTAAATTGTGTTTTCCACATAAATTATCCTCCCGCATCGGTGAGTTATGATAACGTTTATATATTTTTTCATGTATGCGTTATCATTAACACTTCATTGGCAAACTGATGTATTTATGGTCGGATTACATAATCGAAATGACTAATATATGGGACGATAATAAAGTGACATGTTAATTATTGCTTTCAGGCTAAAGTTCACAGAACATAATTTATCAGTAAGAACAAACACGATTCTAAATATTTAGTGTTGTTGTGAACTGAAGGAGCATTTACATACAAGGTTGGCCAAAAGAAGTCATCCGATGTTGTTTGGCCTTCAGAATATCGGTTGTGGCTCTCGTAGTGTGTGCCGTTGCTTCGTCCTGTTCGAACCACATGTCCTCCAGTCCTAATTCGTCCAATTGCAGCAAAAAAAAAACTCGGTTAACATGGCCCTATAGCGCGCATCGTCCACTGTTGTCGTTTGACCTGCGGCGTTCTCGAAAAAAAATGGCCCGATGACTCCTCCAGCGTGAACAGCACACCATGCAGTAACTTTAAGCGGCTGTAATGGTTCCTCGTGCATTACTCGTGGATTTTCGGTGACCCAGAAGCGATAGTTTTGCTTGTTCACTTATATTCTACATCTGTCTAGTCCACATATGTCAAAACAGATTTGACATTGGCGGCCATTTGCAAAAATAATAACATCTTCCTAAATTTGAAAGCGGGGCTTTCTAACTGCATTCAAAAGCTTTTTATTCTTCAGTGATACAAAGATGAAAAATCAAACTGATAAGATTTAGATAATTAGATACGCGTTGCGTGAAGGTCTTGGCGGTCTCGAATGGGATGAGCAAATATCTAAAATTCGATTTGATGTAAAGTTGCAGAGATGATGTGGATTCGGTATAAGTGCCAGACAAAATTATCGTCACCCCAGGTCCTATGAAAATTTGGGAACTTTTAAAATTTTTAGACGCTTTGTGATAAATAAAATAATTACGTTTCCCTAATCTTATTTAATGACAGGACGCCTGAAACCTCGAACACTGAAAAAACCGTAGGGTGATCTCTTTTGGCCCACCTTGTATAAATTGAATGGCTTAAAGGGGTACCGCAATTTCCAACATCGGATTTGTGAAATATTTTAATGTAATAGCACGCTTCAGTAGTGCAGGATATTTGGACATTTTGAAAAATTTTGTAAGGAGCATTGATGTTGGGTTTTCCACAAAATGTCAAAAGTTCGCATCAATCCGATTCTAGGAAATATGTTGTGAAAGATAAATTTTACTTACTTCCAATACTTTATTCTCTAATTGGTATGTCTAGTGTGGATATTGTTAACATGAGGTCTGTTTCAATGTGCTACTATATCCATCGTAGAGTTGGCCTCATTATTTTCAAATGGGGTTCGCTCAAATGCTTCAACAAAGAATACGGGGAAAAAAATTGGCTTTCGACAAAGAATATAGGGGTACCAATTATTTTGGGAGTCTTGCACCACTGTACATAATAAATACTCCCAACACGTTACTACATCTGCTACTTCAAAAAGGAACCAGTAAAATACAACTGCCCATTACTTCCATTCGTTTAACACATCCATCCTGCAAAGTACAATCCTTAAGTAACCCAAATATAGGTGATAGAAACACGAGTGAAACAGCCATAAATGTATTTCCTTCCCGTCTTTCTTTTTCAATTTCCATGGATTTTTAATACACTGACAGAGAACATTCATGGTTTGTCCTTTCACTTTTTGGGCACTAAAGGCGTGAGCGCCATTTTTTTTAAATGGACTAGGAATATTAAAGATCACAACAAATCAATTCTTCACACCTTGCGAGATCCTGGAAGAGTCAAAGAAGACATTTTTTTACCTATATACGATCTACTTCAAGAGTTCAACATAACAGAAGTAGCACTATGGCATTGGTTGGCCCTCAAAAACTTGTGCGCGCCACTTAAGGCAAGGTCTTTCTATGCTGCGTCCGACGACGCCTGGCTGGGAATCGAAAACCATTCGAGCCGGAGTATTGGTATCCATTCGTTCTACACGTCCTAGCCATCTATAATGTCCAATGTGGAGTTATTGACCAGGAGCATATAGCTGTACAGCTCATATAGATCTTGGTTGAATCTACGTCTCCATAGCCCGTCAACGCAAACGGGACCGAGGATTTTTCGAAGAATTATCCTCTCAAATCGACGAAGGATTTCTTCATCCGCCTTCGAGACAGTCCATGCTCCAGCGCCGAAGAGCAGGACTGGGACTGGGATCAGGGTCTTATATTGGATCTCCTTAGTAGTTCGAGTGAGGGCATTACAACTGAATTGCCTTCTTAGACTGAAGAAACAGCGGATGGCAAGAGAAATTCTTCGTTTAATTTCTGACGGGATTTTGCTGTCAGAGGTTAATGCGTAGCCAAGGTATACAAAGTCCCGTACGACTTCAAAGTTATATATGTCAATGGTGAAGTTCTGTCCAATACGTCGATGTTGTGTGTCCTTTCGTGTTGACAGCATATACTTCGTCTTGTCCTCATTTACTGCTAAACCCATTTTTGCCGCTTCCTTCTCTATACTAGCAAACGTGGCTATGACATCTCGTTGAGTCCTACGAATGATGTCAACACCGTCGGCGTATGCTAGTAGTTGTACCGATTTTTGGAAAATTGTGCCTCTGGTGTTGGCTCGTTAGTTTTGCAAAATCGTCTCAAGAATCAAATTGAAGAAGTCACGTGATAGCGCATCGCCTTGCCTAAATCCTTTTTTGGTATCGAATCTCTCGGTGAGGTCGTTTCCGACGCTGATGGAGCAGTGAGATTTCTCCATCGTCATCCTACACAAACGGACGAGTTTGGGCGGCATACCAAAACTAGACATGGCTCTGTATAGTTCGTCTCTATAAATGCTGTCGTATGCGGCTTTGAAATCGATGAAAAGGTGGTGGGTATCGATTTTGACTTCTTGGGGTTTTTTCTAGGATCTGCCGAAGTGTGAAAATTTTATCTCTTGTGAACTTTCCTGGCCAAGGGCCGATTAGGTTGTTGGTAAACGGTTTTAGGCGTTCACATGTTACTGCAGTTAAGATCTTGTAGGCGATGTTGAGGAGACTTATGCCTCTGTAGTTGGCGCAGTTCAGAGGGTCTCCTTTATTGTGGCTCGGGCAAACGATGCCATGGTTCCATTCTTTAGGCATACTTTCTTCAGACCAGATTTGGCTTATGAGTTGGTGGATATTACTTACCAAGTCATCTCCACCGGCTTGTTAACGCTCAGCGGGAAGGCCGTCTTTTCCGGCAGCCTTATTAAGCTTCAGTTTAGATATTGCTATCCTCACTTCACTCAGATCGGGTTGATGGCAGTTTTCGCTGTTGCTGCCAATATTGAATTGTTCGCTCTGCTTTTCAGCGGAACGTTGGTCGTCATCGCCGTTTAACAGTCTGTAGAAGTTGTTCTTCCATATCCTCAGCATCGACTGTGTCTAACTACGATATTTCCTTGTTCATCTCGACAGGATTCCGTTCAATCCTTGTATCCTTGTCTTTGACGTTTAACACTTTGGTAAAACTTGCGAACGTCATTCCTGGAGTGGCACCTCTCTACATCCTCGCTTTTCTTCCTCTTTTATCTTCTTTCTGAAAAGCCGATGTTCTTCCCTTCTTCCCTGCCTATAGAGCTCAACGGCAGCTCTCGTCTTCATCTGCAGCTGAGCCTTGTAGGCCTCGTTCTTGGCTGTGAGCATCTGTCAGCATTCCTCATCATCGCAGGGGTTTCTTGCTTGTGGGCGTGAGAAACCTAGCACATCAGTTGCGCCTGACCTAATGGCTTGTTGGCATCGTTGCCATTGTTTCTCGAGATTCGATGATGGTGGTATTGTGTTAATCGAGAGGTTGAGGGATACGCGTTGCGTGAAGCTCTTGGCGGTCTCTTGCGATTGCATTCCTTCGACATTAAAATTTTTCACAGTGTTTCTGGATTGTTGTTTCCTCCATTGGTGAGTGAGCGCATATAAGGCTTATGTTTGCGAATTTGGCCTTGATGTGGATCGTTACAATGCGTTCGCTAAAGTCTTGGAAACATAAAACTTCTTGCCTAAGTCTGGCACTTATAACAAATCCTCATCCGAATTGTCGCTTTTTCTGCTCACTATAACGTGGTCCGTAGTAGATGTCACAGTTTTTCGTCCTCTTTTTGTCCGGCCCATCCCATTGTACTTCCTGGATGGCAGTAATGTCTAATTTGTAGTAGTTTAGGGCTTCCGCTAGTTGTTCGATTGCACCTCTCCTTTTTAATGTTCTTACTCTCCAGCCATCTCTCTTAAGAAAATATTTTTGAAACAAATGTTTCAGTGGCAGAATTTTCTATGCTCCGAGCAAAACTATAGATGAAGTTGTTAAGCACTCATATTTCGTTGAAAAGTAATGCCTAAATATTTAAGCAGATTTATTGTTTCATTTTTGAAACGGCTTTGGCTATGATTTTGCGGCGCGATGTTGTTGATTCGTCTTATAGCAGGTTTTGCGTTTCGTCTGCTTTTACCGCTTAGCCACGAGGCTATACATGTAGAATCTTCATCCCCCGGTATATGTCTCACGGTCGTATTGAGATGGGTTTCGTTGGTGGTGTCTGCGGAATTTACGGTGGCGTACGTGTCATCCAGATTCAGTTCCATTACTGGGGTCGTTGCTGTCTTGGACTTATCCACAAGGGATTGCTCCCTCCGGTTGCCGGGCGGCTTGAGCCCAGCGGCGGTGCTGGAGTGGGCCGCAGTGACCATTTGCGTCTCAACGGTGTCGCTAGAGTTGTCTAATCTTATTTCCATTGCAGAGGCCGTGACGGGCTTAGTGGCGCTATGGTTAGAGAGATGAATTGCCGCGCAGAAGGTCTGGGTTCGATTCCCATACGTAACATTACCTAAATGATTTTTCACTGACCGTAATGATCTGACAAATCATCCGTGTTGTATCAGTTGCCAAGAAAAGCTTATCTTAAATCGCCGTTCGGAGGCCGCATACAACAGGAGGTCCCACCATCGTGCAAGAAGTACACCCCCACACATGAATGGTTGTTAGATAGTTCGGCCCTGGGTACTAACGAGCCTGTTCCGCCAAGAATTTGTATTGTTTTTAGAGGCCGTGTCGCTTCTGTCATCTTATCCGCATGTTGCTAGATTTCATTAGCTTAATCTTCGCGCAGGTCCTAGTGGATTCCGTCAGGGTTTGACGTTCAGGAGTAGAACTCCTTTCCACCAGAAGGCTGCATACCCTGGGCGACACCGTGGAGACGCCTAACGTTCCCTTCTTCACGTACAATTCGCCCGAATTCGCGCTTCCAAAATTGCTAGAGATTAAGCTGCGATCGTCCTTTAAGAGTTCATCCTCTCTGATTCCGATCGCGTCTTCATCTTCAGATACCGAATTGTCCGTGCTGGATTCCAATAGCCCGTACATGCTAAGGAGAATGTTTTCCTCATTAGTGATCTTGGGTTCGTGACCTTCTGGACATTGCTTTGTAACAGTTTTTTGTTTTTGTTCATTTGTTGATTCCATGTATGGATTGACACGAGTAACGCGAAAAAAAAAACAGTCCATCCACACAGAGCTCCGCGTAACGTGGATAAGGCAAAAGATTACAACTGGAGTGCGCCTGATATCCAGAGTTGTACCGTTAGCGTTTGTGTTTTGAGCTCCCCGCCATACAGATCCTAAGCACGGTGGAATCACACGATGAACTTATCTACAGGTAGTTGGGGTATAAGGTCGAGTAGCTGGAAATAACGGAGAGGGGAGGTTTGGAATGTAAATAAAACAGCTTAAGGTTCATGTTAATTGAAATTTTTAATGAAACATACCCCAAACCTATATAAATACAAACGATCATTCGAAAATACGTTTCAAATTTGAAGGCAAAACAACATTAGCCGGGTAAGCTAGATTCCTAAATAAAATTTGACTCAGAGCATAACCTGAATGTTATACGAAATCAATTATCCCCTTCAACCACTTAACCAGGCCACTTTATAAATTTTTAATGATTTCTTAGCCGATGTTTTAAGTCGACATCCCGGATATTTGTTTTCTCCTTAATGCAGCCGAATATCAATAATTATTACGCCCTCCCAAACTGACAAAATTGAAAACTTTCCAACCCAATCGCACCAGCGCACACACTTTAAATTAAAATCCTTTAACCAAGTGGAACGGATTTTATCCTTATCGATTTTAAAAGTCCATGCAGCATTATTAAATTCAAATGAGAAACATCAACTACTCAGGTAAATAATTAGAAGAAGGTGTCTGAGGTCCTCCGAAGGACACTAAGATTAATTAATAAACTTTCCTAATCAAGTCACTTACCTAGGTAAGCAGATTGGAAGTGATGCATAAACTTCTTCAATACCCCATTATTCTGGAATACCAATGGCAATCAGGTGTCAAATATTAAATTCTCTTCGGGATTCCATTAGCAGCCGTTCCGCCTTCCAGGTATAGAATGCGAGTAGATACATCTGTATGATGGATACACACTTTCGTTTCCAACATAAATGTCTTCTTGGGCTTAAGCGAATCCATTAGGAAGGATGTTCTGGGGTCGGTAGTCATATAGAGGTGAAGCGTAGTCAATTTAAATAATTCGACAGTGCTGCTTTGACATCTAATGGATTCAACATTTCACCCGTAGGGCAACCTGGTGGTTGGTAACACTCTTTTACATTACCCAACCCTTTTGATATCGAATACCAATTGACAACTACCAACCTACCGACATGGGTTCTCAATCAGCGTGTGCACAATTGCGGGAAAACCAATTAAGCTAATCTGCCGGATAAACGTAAGCATTCCATGCGTGACAACGAAAATCACCCGCATACCAGCAAGGTACGTTCGATTGAGTCGTAAAGTCGTAAAGGTCAATAAGACCCGTAGTTCGTTTGTGTTGGCTATGGAGTTTTGTTGGTTGCACCCTTAAGCCTATGAGGACTCTTGAAATTTTGTGTCGAATGAAGTGGCTCTGTAAATCCTAAGGGATTTATGACTCACATAACAGTTACAGGTTTTTCAGTTCACCACTATGCCTAATCGATTGAAAGTGCTAAATTGGACTGAATGTAGTTGGAAGATGGAGCCGGGAAGTTTTGGTGCCATTTGAGGTACATGATATTAATGATATCTCTAGAATATTCAATGTTTGGACATATAGTCTGGCAATGTGTTGAATGGATTTGAAATAACTCGGCGGGATGGACTCGGCAATCTGCAGCGTCAATAAGAGAAACAATAGAGGCCACCATACAACATCCAATCACGAAGGCGGAAAACTTCATCATTACTTACTTGGAGAGGCATGTACTCTCCAATTAGCACGGTGCTTAGCTAACTGCCTCCAGTTGCGCACTTCAAGTTGTTTGAGGTCGGTTTCTACTTTTGCTTGCCACTTAAATCGATGTCCTCCTCTACTGCATCCGACTTCTGCTGGGAATCGAAGATTCTGCGTGTCGGAGTATTGGTGTCCATTAGTTCTACATGTCCTAGCCATCTTAAACGTCCAATGCGGAGTGTTTTAACCATGGGTATGTCGCTCTACAACTAGTATAGTTCTTGGTTGAATCTTCGTCTCAATAGCCCGTCAACGCAAATGGGACCGAAGATTTTTCGAATAATTTTTCCCCCAAATCGACCAAGGATTTCTTCATCCGCTTTAAAGACGGTCCATGCTTCAACGCCGTAGAGCAGGACTGGGATGATCAGGGTCTTATATAGGATCTCCTTAGTAGTTCGAGCGATGGCTTTACAGCTAACTTGCATTCTTATCCCGAAGAAACATCAGCTGGCAAGAGTAATGCTTCGTTTAATTTTGGACGACATGTTGTTGTCAGATTTAATAGCAGACCAGAGGTAGACAAAGTCCTGCACCATTTCAAAGCTATGTCTGTCAATGGTGAAGTTCTGTCCAATTTGTCGACTTTGTGTGTCCTTTCGTGCTGACGACATATTATTAGCTTCCCCTCATTTAGTGCAAAATCCATTTTTGTAGCTTCCTTCCCTATACTAGCAAACGTGCCTATGACATGCACGTTTGTGCTTGAAGTTGCACAGATTTTTAGAAATTGTGCTTCTGATGTTGGCTCGGAATTTTTGCCAATCCTTTCAAGAATAAATTAAAGGTGTCACATGACTGCAAATCGCCTTGAACTAATCGTTTTTTTTTTGTATCGAATGCGTCGGTGAGGTCGTTACCGACCCTGATGCACCAGCGGTTTTGAAATCGAGGAAAAGGTGGTGGGTATCGATTTGTTTTTTTTTCCCAAGATCTTCCGAAGTAAGAAGATTTATTCAGTTGTGGACTTTCCTGGCCTACAACTACAGCCAAGGCCAATGAGGTTGTTTGCCAGATTTGGCTTATGATTTGGTGGATGTTACTTACCAATCCATCTCCGCCGGATTCATAAAGCGCGGCAGCAAAAGCTGTCACAGCTCGCACCTTGCTTAGCTTGGAATTTTATACTGCTATCCTCATTTCAATTTGGTTGGGTAGTTTTCAGTTTTCGCTGTTCTTTCTTCCTGGCAGCAATTGTTCGTTATCGTCGTTTAACAGCATCGACTGGGTCGCAATTACGATACTTCCTTGTTCATCACGACATGATCATGTTCTTGCCTAGTATCCTTGGCTTTGACGTTTTACACTTTGGTGAAACTTGCGAACATCATCCCTGGAGTGTCACCTCCTTATATCCTCGATTACACGCTTTCGTTTTTTTTTCTTCTGAAAAGCCGGTGTTCTTTCCTGACTAAAGAGCTCAATGGCAGCTCTCATCTTCACCTGCAGCTTAGACTTGCATGCCTCGTTCTTGGAGGTATCTTGCGAGTATCTGCGGGCATTCCTCTTGCTAGTGGGCTCGGAAAACATAGACATCAGTTGCGCCTGATCTAATGGCTTATTGGCATCGTTGCCATAGTCCTTTGACATCTTAAGAGATACGCGTTGCGCGAAGGCGTTGGCGATCCCTTGCGATTGTAGTCCTTCGGCAGTCAATTTATGCAGAGTATTTCTGGATTTTTGTGGCGTGGCGGATACCCGCATTCTTACCTTGGCTGCATCAATGTAGTGGCCTAAGTCGATGTTAGCTCCTCGGAATGTTCGGACACCCAAAATACTGGATGCGTGTCTCTAGTCAATCGCAATGTGATCAATTTGGTTGATTGTTCGTTGATCTGAATAGTTCCATGTCATCTGAGGGATATCGAGTGTGCTGGCCATTTCCAGACGTGTTGTCGTGTATGCTATGTTCCCCGACAATACTGGCGATGTCTTCTCTTCCTACCTTTGCGTTGAAATCTTCCAGTACGATTTTAACATCGTACTTCGAAAGTAGCTTATAGGTTTTCTCAAGGAGCTCATAGAAGCAATCCTTAGCCATATAATCTTACTCGTCTATTGGGGATTGAGTGCATATAAGGCTGATGTTGGCGAATTTTGTCTTGATGCGAATTGTAACATGTCTTGAAAACATGAGAATTCTCGCCTAAGTCTGGCATTTATAACAAATCCGCATCTGAATAGCTCACTATAACACGGTCCTTAGATGATGTCACAGTTTTTCATCCTCTTTTTTTTTCGGGCCTTTTCATCACATTGTCAGGATTTCAGTAATGTCTGCTTTGTATCAGTTTAGGGCACACGCTAGTTGTTCGCTAGCACCTCTCCTGTATAATGTTCTCACATTCCAGGTGTAGATACGAACGTATCTACACCTTTCCGAGGGTATTGGTTACTAAAAAATGGTTTTGCCGTGGGTAGGTAGTTGACCCAGTTCCAATTTATGAGTCCAATAAACTCACTGCAAGTCCAATGCACGTAATATCGGCGAGATATTCCTGGTCAAAGAACTCTGCATTGAAGTTGGACATATAAAGCAAATGAACCCTTATAACCATGTCCGGAGTGTATTCGATTCTCAGCCTAACAGTAGACTAAGTAGATGACGATCTAATCTTAAGTGGAGCGTACAAGTAGATACCTTGGTTGATGGCTGTTGTCAATCGGTCAATTGCGGCTCATTGGCATAGAACTATGACTTTGAAAACCCTGAATGAAAAAGTAAAACGAAGGTTAATCGCACAGTCTTGGTGGCTAATTTAAGTAATCCCCGCAGGAAGAGTTCATGGAGAATGTAAAACATGGATATGTAGCGCTCGCGTTGAGCACCATCATCGATTTTATAAAAAATTTCGGATCAGTCATCCGAAATCCAAAAATTTTGTGAAAGGATTGCCACCTGCGGTGAACATAGTATGGGTTGGGATCGTCGCATGTATTGAAATTTCCCTTGTTAACGTGCAATTCTGCTGAAGATTCAGCTCGAGGCTAAGGATGTTTTGTCGATAAAAATTGGGTTCCTCTTCCAAAAGCTCTAAAGCCTAAGCTTAACAAATGAACTGCGTTGTCAATGGTCATTAGCTTTGAGCTCCTGGGTATATTTTCTGCTGAAGATTCAGCTCGAGGCTAAGGATGTTTTGTCGATAAAAATTGGGTTCCTCTTCCAAAATCTCTAAAGCCTAAGCTTAACAAATGAACTGCGTTGTCAATGGTCATTAACTTTGAGCTCCTGGGTATATTTTGTCTTCATTCAAGGCTCTGGGCTTATATGCACATTTTCATAGACATAGGCGACATTCTCGGTAATTCAGGCGTTCGAGTGCTTCTTGTTTGCTTACCGAAACTGTCGTCTCGAATTTGGCTACGACTTTGAACTACAACAGCGTCTGGCCTAAGAGGGGTGCAACGTTTGCACTAATTTAATTAATACAGTTTTATAATTGGGATATGCTCCTAAATCCATCAAAATTCGGGACATCCCATTCCATAGCATATAACCTATGTTAACATTAAGGTATAAGCATACGCACCATCATTAGAAGGTAATCCTTGCATCCCTTGTAAAAAAAAAAACACAATTACTTTGGAACTCGTTTGGTCCCATTGTTCATGTCAGTAATTAAAAGATATAAATTCCCTCTTCAAATATCCACCCTCTCTTATCACGATTGACCTACATTTTACAAGCCGTTCAAACCTACCTACATGAATGGAAGCGTGGTCACAAACATCCCTTATTGTACCGTCCTATTATGTTGTAATTGACTACACACCTTTTGACATTATCATCGTAACCGATACAAGTTGAGTATAACTGTAATTCCCATGCTTGGGGTTTGTTTATATTCGACAGGAAATTATATTGCATATCTGACGGAAGGGAGTTATCTACACTTCACAGCTTGATTAATCTCTCAAGCTCTCTTTGTTTATGTTAACGTGCGGCAAGGACGGATACACCATACAAAACCAATTTGTCAAATCGAACAACCTGTTATGGCGTCGTATTATGTAGGGTTCTTCGAAGGGTGGTTCAAGCAATATAACAGGTACATGATTGACTTTGGATAGTCCTTTGGTGTATGAATCATTTAGGTCCGTGAAAAATTGCCGTTATTCAAAATTTTGGGATGGCAAAAGAAGAGTTTACAAAGCTTTAGTGACGCTGATTAGGACATGATAAATTTGGACCTGGTGTTATTAAAAAAGTTAATCCACACATTTTTACAATACAATATCCACCGGACGACAGAGGACCGTAGTTTTCTCCTTGTAATTATTTTATTGTTTGGAATTGCAAAACAAAATTTAATCTTGAAAGACCTCTATCGCAATACGCAGACATTGGCAGAACAGGAGTCATTTATTCTCTCTACCACATCCACAGAATCTAATATCATAGACCAGTGGCGACAATGTCAAGAAGTCAAAACATCGGCTTCAACAGATGTGTCAGTAAGAAACCCCTTGAAAGCCGGTGAATTCGAGGACGAATATGAAAAGCTGAGGGTACTGTCATCAGTGAAGGAATGGATTAGGTTAGAAGTTGGAGACAAGAGGTCATTTATAAAAATGAAAAAAAAAACGTATCGGAGACAAACCGGAGTCCTGGGCAACACCAGCATTTATTTGCTAAATATCCGATTTGAAAACGTCCATACCAACATGTTCTGACGTTAGAGCGGTAATTTCTAATCCATAGAAGAAGAGTTTCATTGATTTTAAAAACACGCATCTTCGACAAAAGGGCTTGATGCCAAACCCTGTCAAATGCCTTTGAAAAATCAAGTGCAACAATCTTGTTTTCGCCACAAAGGTGGATGGATTGATTCAAATTTTGCGTTGAGATAAGCACCAGTGGAACTGCGTTGCTACAAACACCGTATTGTCGGTCATTAAGGAGTTTTCATGATTCAAGGTTTTCATAAGCTTATGATTTATCAGCGTTTCCATCACCTTAGAAAGAAGGGACATAAGTGCAATTGGTCGGTAGTTTGAGAGAGAAGAAAATTTGCCATTTTTTAGGGACGGGCTGGAAAAATGTTGTTTTCCATGTACTCAGGAAGAGTTCTGATGAATAGGACAGATAGAAACGCTTATCCAATGTTTTTGCCAGCGTGATAGAACACTTCTTCAGAGTTATGGGGGAGATACCAACAGGACCAGACGATTTGTGAATGTTCAGGTATAATAACGCTCTTGCGAATGTATGACTATTGAGTACTGAATTAGATTCGTCCCATAGAAAGTTTTCAAGCAGTGGCTGAAAAATGAGCAGCCAGCAGATTAGCTTTGTCTAGAGAAGTGACATGCAGCTGGAATGACATTTTAAATGAGCTTTGTACTAGAAGATATCAGTCGAATTCCGAATGCTTTGTTGCAAACGACCAAAAATTGTTACAGCGTTTGGAATATAGAATTTGTTGCAATAACTTTTGATCATAGAAGAATTTGGCACGCTTAATGTGGGCATTGAGAACGTGTCTGGCACGTTTGAACTTAATCGGTGTTCCAGAATTGATCTTGTATGACCGAAAATATAACTTTTTCACCCTAACAACCTTTTTACAGCTTGGGTCATATCACCCGTTTAATATTGCAAACATCTACCCTAAAATTCCTATCCATTAACATTGTCAAACAAAAAACTAGTGGTGGGTGTACGACGGGGCGCATGCAACTTTCTCTTTCACAGCGAGTTAATTTGACGTTTCTAACAATCTGGCCAAAATACAAAATAATATATTTTTTGATTAATGATGCATAAAATGATAAAAATAATGTCGAAATGTGATTATACGAACGTTTATTCCGTCATTGAAAGTAATCGGTGTCCATGTGAATAATAATGATTTTCAGTTATTGGCCAAAACTTAAATTTACGTTTGGGGATAATTGGCCCAAAACCAACTATGTGGAACTCATGAAAACAGTAATAGTAGTATGCAAATTAAATTTCATTCAATTTGGCCAAATAGTTTGCGAGAAACTAACATTTTTCATAATATGGCCTATATGCAAAATCCGCTATATGGATTTTCTCGAAAAAAAACTGGGTATGCAGGTTTGTTGGAACTAATATGCTTATAACATATAAGAAGTTTAATCAAAATCGTTAGAGTCGTTTTCGTGAAAATTGAGGTTATTTTTGATTTTTATAAGGCAGGTACCCGTAATAACATGGCTCAAAGCAAAAATGGCCTAGAATTATAACCAAACAAACGCTGGATACCAGGTCTGAAGAAAATCGGTCAAGTCGTTTAGGCTTGAGAGGCTTGTACGGACCGAGGAACCGACGAACCGATGAACCGATGAACCGACGAACCGACGGACGGAATTCCAAAAACCACTTTCTTGAGTTCCGCTATCATCGTAATGTTAGAATCAATCAAAATCTTGAGGTCGAAAATTTTCATGAAAACAATATCTTTCTCTTATATAAGAGAAAGTTAAAAACTCTTACTATCTGCGACCAAGAAGCCAGTGTTAATAACATTACTAGTGCGAAGCCAGAACTAGATATCTCTCTAGATGCTTTAGCTAAAAACAAAAGGGGGACTGCTTTCCCATTGCGAAGGAGCTTTCTTCTCCAGAGTCCAGTGGAGCGGTGCACTCTGCATCAGATAGGAGAACTATTCACTTCTTTTGATGTATCCGGTCGCAATTTTTTCACAGATTTGTTCGAAATCGTAGAATTTTGTACCCAGGTACGCATTCGTATCAGCATTTCTAACAGATCTTCAGACGAAATGTAACGCACATGATCGCGGATCGGCGATATGTCTAATGGCCACAATCTTTGACAGATAAGCTTGGACTTTTTTACGAATTGACGAAGAATTGCTGCGGAATCAAACGAATGCGATTGTATGCTTTCTTAGTTTTTTTCGCAACCGATACCTCCCAAGCAAATTGAATTCCATTTGGAACTGATTTTCGTTCCAAACGAATACCTAGATAGGGATGATTGAATAATCCATTGAACGAAGAACGCAAAGAAAAACAGCGGAACCTTTTGGAGAAATTCGTCTGAAGTAACGATGTCTACAAGACATCAATTCTACGCATGTTTTGCCTTCCTCCCATTTGCCCCAAGCACAGGCAGGTTATCTGTCGAAATTAGTAATCAATGCAAGCATTATCGTTAATGAATACTTGAATTCTTAATAAGAGGTTACCGTCCTTATTCGACAATCCTGTTTTTATTTGACACAAAGAATGACCGCCCGTTAACAGTTCTAGGCTTCCTGCGCCTCCTGCTTTATGGCGCTAAAGCTAGGACCGAATCGAACGCAAATTAGCGCAAAACATTCAAACAACAACTTAACGTGGCACTGTTCCATAGGACCTTGTCGAAAAAAAATTCCACATTGGAGGCCTTAGATGTGCATGTTATGCGAATGGACGTCAATACTCCGGTCCGCAGAGTCATCGGTTCCTAGTCAGACGTCGGTAGCAGGAGAGGAAGACCTTGCCTTTAGTGGCCAGCTCGAGTAAAAACCGACCTTAACCATCTTGTAGTGTGCAAATGGAGGTAATTATCTAATGAGGACACAATAACTAGATTGGCATGTTGGTTAAAGCCCATACTCATAACGGATAGTAGGCGTTTTAACTTGCTTCACCGTTTTAACCGCACAAACTAAAATATTTTGCCACGACTTTTGATTACCAAGTACCCTTATCGTATTCTTTCTAACTGCGATACTTGCCTTGTCAACATATAGTTCTCTGAATAATGTAATTTATCATCCCCTGCTTAATTTTTTCGAAGACCCTTTTAACAAATACGGATAATGCGACGAGCATAGTTAGAATGGAGACCACAATAAGTAGTCCTTAAGCAAAAATTCAATTCGAAATCCACAAATCAAAGGTTTCACATCAAAGGTTTTCGATATAATTGCAGAAACAATGTCGTTGATGGTCGGTCAAATGATATGACATCTGTTCATGGGTAATTCACTTTACTTCTGAAGACTAATTTATACTAATGGGATAATAGGATTATGTGCTCATCACGGTCAAGAAAGCATAATAACCATCAGACCAAAAACGGACTTATGTATCAGTACTTGAATGTGAATCCTTTGGCAATTAGTCGTGAACTAAGCTCGTTTTTTTTGTTTGTCTGAGATTTCAATACCACAATTCATCTAAATGGAAATTCTGTATTTAATGCTAACCTAAGGTTCTAGAAAAGATACAATTAAATTATTTGTCATTGTGTTGCCAGGATATCTCTCGGTGATCTCATTATTGCCATCCAGGAAATACGATGGGATGGGCAGGGCAAAAAGAGAATGAAAAACTGTGACATCTACTACGGACCGTGTTATAGTGAGCAGAAACAGCGACTATTCGGATGCGGATTTGTTATAAGTGCCAGACTTAGGCAAGAAGTCTTATGTTTCCAAGACATTAGCGAACGCATTGTAACGATCCGCATCAAGGCCAAATTCGCCAACATTAGCCTTATATGTGCTCACGCCCCATGAGGAGGAAAAAGATGATATAGCTAAGGACTGCTTCTATGAGCTCCTTGACAAAACCTATGAGTGACTACCTAAGTACGATGTTAAAATCGTGCCGGGATATTTTAACGCAAAGGTAGGATGAGAAGACATCTTTAGCAGTATTGTCGTAAACCATATCCTACACGACAACAAGTCTGGTAACGGACTTAGGTTAATTGACTTCGCTACGGAACGAAATGCCACTATAGCCAGCACACGATTTCCACACCTCGATATCCATAAGGGGATATGGCGGTTTCCAGATCAACGTACGGTCAATCAAATTGATCACATAGCGATAGACAAGCGCCAAACATCCAGTTTCTTGGATGTCCGAACATTCCGAGGAGCTAACATTGACTCGGACCACTACCTTGTTGCAGCCAAGGTTAGAATGCGGATATTCACGACGCCACAAAAAATCCAGAAATACTCCCTAAACCTCTCGATTAATACCATACCACCAACATCGAATGTCGAAGAACTATGGCAACGATGCCAACAAGATCAGCCGCAACTGGTGTGATAGGTTTCTCGCGCCCACCAGCAAGAAACCCTGGTTTGATGAGGAATGCCGACAGATGCTCGCAGCCAAGAACGAGGCCTACAGCTGCAAGTGAAGACGAGAGCTGCCGTTGAGCTCTATAGGCAGAGAAGAAGTGAAGAACACCGGCTTTTCAGAAAGAAGATAAAAGAGGAAGAAAAGCGTGCGATCGAGGATATAGAGAGGTGCCATCCATCCAGGAAAGATGTTAGCAAGTTTTACCAAAGTGTAACACGTGAATGCCAAGGGTACAAATCTCGAACAGAATCCTATCGAGATGAACGGGGAAATATCTCAGTTGAGACGAAGTCGATGTTAGGATCTGGAAAACTCACTTCGGCAGACTGTTTATCGGTGATGACGAACAACATTCCGCTGTCAGGCAGAACGAACCATCCAATATTGGCAACAACAGCGAAAGCTGCCAACCACCCGACCTGAGTGAAGTGAGGATAGAAATATCTAAACTGAAGCTTCGTAAGGCTGCCGGAAATGACGGCCTTCCCGTCGAGCTTTATACAGCCGGCGGAGATGACTTGGTAAGTAACATCCACCAACTCATAAGCCGAATCTGGTCGGAAGAAAGACCAGAAGAAAGACCGGAAGAAAGAACGCCTGAAACCGTTTACTAACAACCTGATCGACCCTTATAAGTGTGGTCTTAGGCCAGGAAAGTCCACAACCAATCAAATCTTCATACTTCGGCAGATCCTGCAAAGCTGCATACGACAGCATTGGTAAATACGAGCAATACAGAGTGACCTCTAGTTATGGTGTACTGCTAAAACTCGTTGATTTGGATGACGATTGAGATTTCTCGCTCCATCAGGGTCGGAAACGACCACACCTACACATTGAATACCAAAAAAGGCTTTAGGCAAGGTGATGCACTGTCATGTGAATTCCTCAGAGAGGATTGTGCAAAACTCCCAAGCCAACACTAAAGGCACAATTTTCCAAAAATCGGTGCAACTATTAGCATTCACCGACGATATTGACATCATTCGTAGGACTCAACGTGATGTCATAGCCACGTTTGCTAGTATAGAGAAGGAAGTGGCAAAAATGGGTTAAGCAGTAAATGAGGGCAAGACTAAATAGGTATATACCGTCAACACGAAAGGACACACAACATCGACTAATTGAACAGAACGTCACCATTGACAGATATGACTTTGAAGTAGTATGGGACTTTGTATATCTCGGCTCTGCTTTTTACTCTAACAACAACACATATCGTCAGAAATTTAACGGAAATTTAATCTTGCCAACCGCCGCGTCTTCGTGCTAGGAAGGCAATTCAGTAGTTAAGCCCTCGCTCGAACTACTAAGGAGATCCTCTATAAGGTCATTCGAGTCCTGCTCTATGGCGTTGAAGCATAGACCGTATCGAAATTGGATGGAGAAATCTTTGGTCGATTCGAGGGGAATTAATTTTTTTCGATAACTATTCGGTACCGTTTGCGTTGACGGGCTATTGAGACGAAAATTCAAACAAGAACTATACGAGCTTTTCAGGGAGATACCCCTAGTCAAAAATAAAATCTGCATTGGACGTTTAATATTGTTGGGACATGTAGAACGCATGGACACCAATAGGTACTCCGGCTCTTCGATTCTCATGCAGAAGTCAGCCGCAATAGGAGATGACCTCGCCTTAAGTGTAGCGCGCAAGTAACGGGTGATTTTTTGAGAGGTTTAGAACTTTTTAAAAAAAAAACACAAAAAATTCGAAAAAATGAATGAAATATTTATGTGAATCGATAGTTTGAACCTTGCAATTTAATGTTTAAAGATAATTTCATGCAAATGTTGACCGCGGCTGCGTCTCAGGTAGCCCATCCGCTGAGTCCAATTTTGGCATACTCTTTCACACATATCGGCCGGTATCTCACGAATGAATGCATGGATGTTATCTTCCAGTGCGTCAATCGAAGCGGGCTTGTCCCTATAGACATTAGCCTCGCGACATACCCCCACAAAAAATAATCTAATGGTGTCAAATCGCACGATCTAGGCGGCCAATTGACCGGCCCGAAACGTGAAATTAACTGTTCACCAAACTCGCCTCGCAATTGCGCCATTGTTTCGCGTGCTGTGTGGCATGTGGCACCGTCTTGTTGAAACCACATATCATGCAAGTCAAGAACTTCCATTTCGGGCAAAAAAAAGTTTGTTATCATCGCTCGGTAGCGTTCACCATTGACAGTAACACTGCGATTCGCATCATCTTTGAAGAAATATGGCCCAATAATGCCGCCGGCCCATAAACCGCACCAAACAGTGGCTTTTTCGGGATGCATTGGTAGCTGTTGCAATGCTTCTGGCTGACCTTCACTCCAAATGCGGCAATTTTGCTTATTTACGTACCCATTCAACCAAAAATGAGCCTCATCGCTGAACACAATTTTTCGATAAAAAAGCGGATCCTCGGCCAGCTTTCCAAGAGCCCATTCACCAAAAATTCGGCGTTGTGGTAGGTCGGCTGGCTTTAGTTCTTGCACCAGCAGTATCTTAAAAGGCTTTACGCCCAAATCCTTCCGCAAAATTTTCCACGTAGTGCTGTAACAAAGGCCTAACTGCTGGGAACGGCGCCAACAAAGTAAATTTGGTGCGAAATTTGGTCACAATCTTCCGAATAGACTGCTCAGAAGGTCGAGAATGCCGATCATAAAATGGAAGCAGCGCGCGATGAACATTTCGTACCGAGCACGAATTTTGATAGTAAAATTCAATAATTTGCAAGCGTTGTTCATTTGTAAGACGATCCATGGTTAAATTGCAAACCAAACTGAAGCTGTTTGACAGTGACACAAGGTACTAAACACACGTCAGCTGTCAAAACCAACCTCAACCAACTTGGAGTGTGCAAGTGTTTGGCGGCAGTTAGTTAACAACCGGGATAATTGGAAAGACATGTTAGTGGAGGCCCAGGTTCATTCCGGACTGTTGTGCTACCTAAGTAAGAAAGTAAGGTACTTACGTTAGTTCCCAAAGCTTAAAGATATTGTTGGCGTAAAAATGGTCGACCTCTAGATTTTTATTGATTCTAACATTATGGTGATATCGGAAACCCATATTATGATCGTCATAATCGACCTGGTGAATCAAAAAATTGTCCTCTTATCACCGAATTTGCTACCAAATGCGGATTAACTCGTCTTGATTATTTCTTGTGTGGAAACTCGATTGAAGCCTTGTAGGATAACATAACAAGCGTAATTCGTGGAAAACAGGCCGAAATGCTAGAAAAAGCGACGCAAATTTGGACCTTCCAAATGGGCCATTTAAAATGGAGCCGCAGACAACATTTACATGAAGTTGTTTTTAAAACGTAGATGTCAAAAGCATATTTATCGATTACAACAAAATTTCTGAATATTTGATGCAATTTTGAGTGTTTTATTTGATTTAAAAAAAAAAAGCTACGCTTAAAAAATCACCCGTTCATAACTACGCACAACGTCAGTTTTCTCGAAAACGGCTACAACGATTTTGATTAAACTTAACATATTATGTAACTATTACTAAAAATGTAGTTCCAAAAAAGTTAGGCGATGCCGACTTCGGCCCTTCAGTCTACAATGAATGATTTTATGGTAAGGTATCACATATGAGTGATTATAGTACGACCGACCTCTACGTGGTCTATTCTGTTCAAAAACAATTTGATACCTAAAATAAAAATTAATTTTCTATACAACCCTATAAAAGTAAGTGAAATACGTTGACTTATAGCACGCTTTAGGCGCGGTGCACCACCCTATATTTGCGCGTACCGAAACAATCAGTTAAAAACCCACTTTTAAAACAAAATCAACCGATTAACATGGTCTTACTTGTAATTTTGGTCTAGGTTAAGCGTTAGCATCATTTAAGCCTTAAAAAACGAAAACCCATTTATATTGTTGTTTACACAAAAGTTAGATTGAAATAAATGGGACATCATCAAGCAGAAAAAAAGGCATTGGTATGGTTTGTTAGCCAAAATCCTGTGCGCTATCGTCTTGACAACCCATCTAAAGAACATGCAATATCTTAACTTTTATGATAAGACAATTTATCTATGACAACTTTGAGGAATCAAGCAATTCTTGGGTTCCAAAAATTCATTTCATTTAAAGTATAAGGATCTCATTAGACTCATACAAAAAGTCCTTTAAATAACCACAAACGACCACAATTTCAAATGGTATTTTCGTTGATTGAAAACAAAAGAAGGATCCACATAATTCACACTCTTATCTTCTGCCATTAGTTGAAGTCGTTCCCATTTATTTCCTTCCTCTCTTTTAAACGTGAATATCTTTCAACAGGATTTTTTCACTCTAAATTGTACAAATTTGATTGGATGTGAATTTAAATTTTCCTACATTTAGGAAATTGAACGTTTCAGTATAATATTTTGTAATTTTTCTTAAAATAAGCACATAAACAACCCAATTATTCCTTACCAGGATATGCTCAACATATACATAAAATAATTACTGAAACATGAAACACCATGGCAATGGAAGTCCTACTTACCTACTGAAAAGGCGCAACAGTCCAGAGTTTCAGTTTCATACCCTCGACCAAAATGCCTCACCAATTAGTCCGGTCATTAGCAAAGTGCCTCCAGTTGTGCACTCCAAGTGGGTTGAGGTCGGTTTCTACTTGTGGGCGCCACTTAAGGCGAGGTCTTCCTCTACTGCGTCCGACGTCTGGCTGGGAATCGAAGACTCTGGGAGCCGAAATGTTGGTGTCCATTCGTTCTACATGTCCTAGAAATCTTAAACTTCAAATGCGCAGTTTTTTCATCAGGGCCATATCTCCATAGACCGTCAACGCAAACGGGACCGTTTCTCAAATCGAACAAGGATTTCTTCATCCGATTTTGATACGGTCCATGTTTCAGCGCCGTAGAGCAGGACTGAGATGATCAGGGTCTTATATAAGATCTCCTTAGTAGTTCAAGTGAGGGCTTTACTACTGAATTGCCTTCTTAGCCCGAAGAAACAGCTGTTGGCAAGAGTAATTCTTCGTTTAATTTTTGACGAGATGTTGTTGTCAGAGTTAATAGCGGAACCGAGATAGATAAAGTCCCGTAATACCTCAAAGTTATATCTGTCAATGGTGACGTTCTGTCCAATTCGTCGATGTTGTGTGTCCTTTCGTGTTGACAGCATATACTTCGTCTTGCCCTCATTTACTGCTGAACCCATTTTTGCGGCTTCCTTCTCTATACTACAAACGTGGCTATGACATCACGTTGAGTCCTACCAATGATGTCAATATCGTCGGCGTAGTTGTTGCGGCGATTTTTAGGATAATTGTGAATCTGGTGTTGGCTCGGGAGTTTTGCATAATCCTCTCAAGAATCAAGAATTCTTCATCGTCATCCTACAAAACCGGACGACTTTGGGCAGTATACTAAAACTAGGCATGGCTCTGTATAGTTCGTCTCTATAAATGCAGTCGTATGCGGCTTTAAAGTCGATGAATAGATGGTGGGTATCCATTTGAACTTCTTGGGGTTTTTTCCAGGATCTGCCGAAGTATGAAAATTTGATCGTTTGTGTACTTTCGTGGCCTAAAACCACACTGATAAGGGCCGATCAGGTTGTTGGTAAACGGTTCAAGGCGTTCATATATTACGGCATATAGGATCTTGTAGTCAATGTTGAGAAGACTTATGCCTTTGTAGTTGGCGCAGCTTAGAGCGTCTCCTTTTTGTGGATCGAATAAACGATGCTGAGGGTCCATTCTTCAGGCATAATTTCTTCCGACCAGATTTGGCTTATGTGCTGGTGGATGTTACTTACCAAGTCATCTCCACCAGCTTTGTAAAGCTCGGCGGGAAGGCCGTCATTTTCGGCAGATTTATTAAGCTTGAGTTTAGATATTGCTATCCTAACTTCACTAAGGTCGGGTGATTGGCAGTTTTCGCTGTCATTGACAATATTGAATGGTTCGTTCTGCCTGACAGCGGAATGTTGTTCGTCATCGACGTTTAACAATCTGCAGAAGTTTTTCTTCCATATACTCAGCATCGACTGTGTCTCAGCTACGATATTTCCTTGTTCATCTCGACAGGATTCTGTTCGAGCCTGGTATCCTTGGTTTTGACGTTTTACACTTTGGTAAAACTTGCGAACATCTTTCCTGGAGTGGCACCTCTCTATATCCTCGATCGCGCGCTTTTCTTCCTCTTTTATCTTCTTTCTGAAAAGCCGGTGTTCTTCCCTTCTTCTCTGCCTATAGAGCTCATCGGCAGCTCACGTCTTCACCTGCAGCTTAGCCTTATAGGCCTCGTTCTTGGCTGCGAGCATCTGTCGACATTAATCATCATCCCAGGGGTTTCCTGGTGGTGGGCGCGAGAAACCTAGCACATCAGTAGCGCCTGATCTAATGGCTTGTTGGCATCGTTGCCATTGTTTTTCGACATTCGATGCTGGTGGAATGGTGTTTATCGACAGGCTTACGATTGCATTCGTTCGACACTAAATTTTTTCACAGTATTTCTGGATTGTTACAGTGTGTTGGATATGCGAATTCTTACCTTTGCTACAACAAGGTAGTTGTCCGAGTCGATATTAGCTCCTCGGAATGTTCGGACATCCATAATACTGGATGCGTCCCTCTTGTCTATCACAATGTGATCAATTTGGTTGAACGTTTGTTGATCTGGAGACCGACATGTCCCCTTATGTATATCGAGGTGAGAAAACCGTGTGCTGGCTGTAGTGGCATTTCGTTCCGTAGTGAAGTCAATTAGCCTTAGTCCGTTACCAGACGTATTGTCGTGTAGGCTATGTTTTTCGACAATACTGCTAAAGATGTCTTCTCTTCCTACCTTTGCGTTAAAATCCCCCAGCACGATTTAAACATCTTACTTCGGTAGTCGCTCATGGGATTTGTCAAGGAGCTCGTAGAAGCAGTCCGTAGCTATATCATCTTTTTCCTCCGTTGGGCCGTGAGCGCATATAAGGCTAATGTTGGCGAATTTGGCCTTGATGCGGATTGTTACAACGCGTTCGCTAATGTCTTGGGAACATGTGACTTCTTGCCTATGTATGGCACTTATAACAAATCCGCATCCGAATAGTCGCTGTTTCTACTCACTATAACACGGTTCGTAGAAGATGTCACAGTTTTTCATCCTCTTTTTGCCCGGCCCATCCCATCGTATTTCCTGAATGGTAGTAATGTCTGCTTTACATTAACATAGAGCTTCCGCTGAACTTGAATATACCTTTTCTGCTAAGGGTAGGCAATTTTTAGGTGTAGATATAATACTGTTATCGTCTTTTTACGGTGATTACCATTGCAATGTAAAGGAATCTCATGAGGTAGTCAAAGTTATTTGGAGTAATCAGTATTAGCGCCACTCCGTGTCGACCCTCCTCTTACAACACCCATTAATCGAGATAAGTCTATTGGGTTGGATTTGAACAACAGTCCTTACCATCTCCTAATCCTATGCTTATAACTAAAGTCTGTAAAAACACACAAGCTGTGAAATTCATATTTGCCATGAGTTGGACAGCTCATTCTTTCAAATCTCCCTAAATTACTGCGTTTGTTGGAAAAGTTTTACTTTCTGTTTTTAAGCACAAGGTGGGTCATCCTTTTATACCAAAAAATAATATTTAAACGCCTGTTTTGAATTATTATTATTTTTTTCAAAACAACCGCTTTCGACAGCAGTATATCCGATAAACTTTTATTTTTTATGAGTACTCGGCAACCTCATATCCATTTTGTAGTCTAGGTTTTATTTTTTATGGTTAAGGTCAATTACGGTTTTAAAAGTTGTATTTTCGTTTAGTATTTGGTTAAAGTGCGTTTTTGTTGTTTTTTTAGTGGCGATAAAACTTTAAACGTTGCCCTTTACGATCAATCATTTGGCTGAGAAAATTCACATCAAAAGTGATTTATTGCAACACTGGAATAGGTTGAAGCCTTCACATCCCACATCTCGAATGTAATCATCTAATGGCAAGCAATGGAGTTGCAAATAGTTGTTCCAGTGTTGTGATGTTTTTTTTTTCATTTTTTTTTTGTAAAATTAAATCGAAAACTTTTGTGGCAGGTAATAACGAACTTTGTGGACATGTGAACATGTGTGTTTACCACAAATAGATTGCTTTTTAGTCATGAAATATAAAAGAGTGCGGATACAGATAGGGGAAACTAAAAACAAGAGGTTTCGATGATGAAAGTTTGTATATTCTTGCATAAGGTATTTTTGGGAATAACTTCATATGTGGTGAAAAAAAACTTTAACAAACGATTGGAAAGATTTGCGTGAAGTTTTTTACTTTTGAAGGTTTGTTTATACAGAGTGGCTGATGAATATTTTTTCAGTGTATGGAATTAGTTTTTCTTTTATTCATGTTAAGGTTCATTCAATTTTATTAAATAAAGCTGAATAAGTTTTAAAAATAATGGAATTAAAATGCCCCCTGCTCGTTGATGCATGTGCGGCATCTTACTTAAAAGTTGTGCTTTACTGCTGACAGAGTTGAGACAGGAATAGCCGCAGTTATGTCTCGAATGGATTGCTTTAGTTCATTCAAATTTATTGGTTATGCTTTGTAGATTTCATTTTTTGCAATAAACCTACAAGAAAAAGTCAGGTGCAGTAAGAGCAGGCGACCTGGGTGGCCAACGTAATGTGAAGTTTCTGGATATCAGCTTATTGTTAAATTTTCGTCGCAATTCTGTCATAACAGGCCGGGCTATGTGAGGAGTTGCGCCATTTTGCTGAAACGTATGTCTCATTCAGCGTTATTCTGGATAGAAAAACTCTCTCAACATGATCAAGTAACGGTCTCCAATAACCGTGACCGTTTTCTTCGAGGAAGTAGGGCCTGAAAGTGCAGCGTGAAGAAACCACAAACCATCCTGTTGCACGAAGTGGATGCAATTCCGTCTCATGGAGTATCTGTGGGTTCGAAGCACTCCACATTCGATAATTTTGATTGTAAATGTTGCCGATTAAATCGAAATGGGCCTCGTCAGACAAAAAGCATCGTCATCTTCCACCGTTGAGAGGCATCATCTGGGAAAATTCCAAGCGAATCGGCTAGACTGCTGCGTTGAGTTTGTTGGCCATTTGAATTTTTTAAGGGTATGAGTCCAAATCATTGTGCATAATTGACTGCAATGACTGTCTGCTTATAGCCATTTGAGCAGACAAGTTTCTTCTCGAAACTCTTGGATTATTTTGTATGGCAACAGCTACAGCAGCGATTGTTTCCTTCGTCCGAACTTAAGGGTTTCGATGGTTAGCAAGTTAACAAGTCTCGTTATGTTCCATCTGCTCGGAGGAATGCCGCCAAACGGGCGCCTATACTCTCTTTGAATGAGACTACGGACTCCAGTGCGTGATAGCGGCGGACAATCCATATTCTAGTTTCAGTGTCCCAGTTATCCATTTTTGTTAAATCTATCGGCAAAAAAAAAAAAACTTTAACCAGATTCATTAAATAGAAAAAAAGTGAATAAATTTTTTTTTCGGCAGCGGCTTTCATCAGCCACCCTTGTCTTCTTAATTTTAAGAAATTTGGTTAGGTTTATGAAACATGGTGAGGTGTGAAATTTTGTTTGTTAATCACCCTTATTCCAGATGGCGTTTTTATTAAATGACAAATGGCGTTTTTTGAGTCGATTCATTTTAGTGTCGTTTAAGTGTCGGTATTCTATTCTCTGAACACCTCCTCTCTCATTTTTTTTACATTCCACATGAGTTCCACAGCAACAGCTGATACAAAAATGACAGATAGGCGTTTATGTTTTGCAATTTAAAATTTCAAGTGAACATTTATTTTACCTATTTGAAATTCAAAATACAAAATAATATTACAAAAACAATGAATAGCATTGCAATGTTTATATCATGGGAAAGTGAAGACGAAACAGAAGATGAAATTGCAAAAAAAGAACTGAAAAACATCAGAAGAAGAATCAGGTCAAAATCTAATCCTTTGGATTTACCAGACTCAAAGTAAGTGGATCTAAGAAAAATATATTTTGAAGTAAAAATACCTAATTCTGATAACATGTCCAGATTTAAAATGTACTTCAGACTCAGCAAAGAAGCCTTCGTCTATTTACTGAATGAACTAAAGGATAAAATTCCAATCGCTGGTAGTTCATTGTCAGTGCCAGTCATTTTAAAACTTGCGTCGACATTGCGATTTCTTGCGGAAGGTGGGTATCAAAAGGGTGTAGGCAATGATTTTAATTTGTGTCTTGCTCAACCAACGTTTAGTAAAATCCTCAAAGAAATGCTTTCCCTTATGGAGGAAAATATTTGCCCACAATGGATAAGCATGCATTACACAGAGGAAGAAAAGAACTGTGCGAAAATGACGTTTTATGAAAAGGCTGGAATTCCAGGAGTCTTAGGATGTGTCGATGGCACTCACATACGCATTTTGGCACCGACAAAAAACGAACAACATAAGTATTACAAGGAAAGGATTTTTTAGTTTAAATGCTATGATTGTATGTTAAATTAGTTTCTTTATGGTCTGGGGAATACCTCTTTTGAAATTTCTTGCCAGCGAAACATTTTGTTCCATTAATTCAACCAAACGTTTCATTTGTTCTGGGGTTGTTATTTTCACCCTTGAACAAATAACAATTAATAAAATCCTTAAATTAATACACAAATTAATCGAAACTCACATTTTAACTAAAATTCGACACCTAGTCGTTTGCAAATTTCTATTCGACAATTATTGGCGTTTTACCTGCCGTTTTATCCAACTAAAACGACTGTTAGAATGCGAATAACTGCAATGACGTTTTAAGAACTTACGTTCCACACTACTTAAACGCCTTCAGACTTGCCAGCTGTAATACCGATTTCAAAAAACGCTATCTGTCGTTTAATAAAAACGCCATGTGGAATAAGGATGAATATGCTTTCCAAAATCGAGTATAAAATGCAAAAAATGCATTTGAAATGTCGTTGATAACCTTAACGATAATATCCCAACGGAAGACGCTTCCATTTATACTGGCGGATTCCTAAATGAGTGGAAGTGAAGACTATAAATGCTGCAAGAAATTACGAGGATAATACATAAAGACCTATTATGGTGAAGACAAGTTCATCTATATCATTGAAATCAACATCTACTGGTATACAACCACTTAAAAAGTTCCACGACTGAGACCCAGATTGATTTCCATTTCAATTTTTTGAAGCTTTCAAGCTGACTAAACATAAGAAATGCTACTCACCAATTGGGTCATTTGTTGACAGAAATGTCATGGAAAAGCAATTTCTGACATCTACGCGCTTATCGTCGTTTTTATCACAAAACATTCGTCCAATCGAATGTCATAATAAAACAGCTTGGGCAACAGTATCTATCATCTGGAACACAGTCCCCGACTGTTCTATACAAAATACAAATTTTTGGCGCAACAAGCTCGTCAGTACCCAGGGTCTAGCTTTTTCTCACAACCATTTATGTGTCGTGTGTTCTTTTTGCACGATGGCGGGACCTAATGTTTTACGCCAACTCCGAAAGACTAAATTCAAATAAACTTTCTAACAATTGATATTACTCGGATAATTTATCGCAGATCATCATGAGAGGAGGGCTACTGCTGCGAATTGAACCCAAAACTTCTATTTGGCAGTTCATCGCGCATCGCGCAACTGGGCCCGTGGCAATTCTATAAGTAATATAAAAATATGAAGGTAAAGTTTAAAAGTCAAAAGGATGTCCTTGGCACAAATGGACAAGTTTGGGCAGTATACCCAAACTAGACATGGCTCTGTATAGTTCGTCTCAATAAGTTTAAATGCTGGCGTATGCGGCATTGGAATCGATGAATAGATGTTGTGTATCGATTTGGACATCTTGGGTTTATTTCCAGGATCTGCCGAAGTGTGGAAATTTGATCGGTTGCGGACTTTCCTGGCCTTAAACCACACTTATAAGGGCCGATCAGGTAAACGGTTTCAGGCGTTCATATATTACGGCAGATAGGATCTTGTAGGCGATTTTGAGGAGACTTATGTGGATCGGGCAGACGATGCGGAGGTTCCATTTTCGGACATACTTTCTTTCGACCAGATTTGACCTTTGAGTTGGTGGATGTTACTTACCAAGTCATATCCACAGGCTTTAAAAATCTCTGCGGGAAGGCAGTCATTTCCGGCAGCCTTATTAAGCTTTAGTTTAGATATTGCTACCCTCACTTTACTCAGGTCGGGTATTTGGCTGTGTCCCAATTACGATATTTCATTCTTCATCTCGAAAGGATTCTGTTCAAGCCTTGTATCCTTGGCTCTGACGTTTGACTTTTTGGTAAAACTTGCGAACATCGTTCCTGGAGTGGCACCTCCTTATATTTATTTATTGGCTGTTTAATATATCGAAACCTAAACTTTTTTTGTGTTGTATTGTTATGAAAAAGAGGTAATAAGGTTGACAAAAAGATTTTGTAAATTGGATTACTTAATGTCCCATTCCACCACTGAGCTGTCCCATTCTACAACTTAGCTGTCCCAATCCTCCTGATGGAAGCAGGACTGAATTATTTCTTGTATTCTATAAAGCGGTTGGTAACTTTTGTGTTGCCAATATGTTGCTGATATGTTAACTTATCAATAGAAAACATATGGTTTGTAAGTTGCAATCAAATTGATTTTTTTTTTAAATTCATTTTTATTTTATTTTTTTTTTGAAACTAACTTACATGCTAGACAAAAATTCATGAAAAAACTAGCTTACTTATCAACTACTTAACTAACTCACTTGCCCTATGCGGGCGCCCTAAATTATACGATCATTTAATTCTAATGCCTTTCGCCCTATTATCTAATATATAAATATAAAAGTAACAACATTTTTACCAAGAAAACTTTGAAAAACTTGGTTCCTCGTCTTTTTTCAATCAAATTGATTTTTTCTGAAAAGTGCTCCATACATACCCACTCTCCCCTAAGAACGTGCGGTGGCATGCCTAGCAAATCAAACGAATTCAAGAATTCTGTTGGATAGTTGACAACTTTGCCTTGATTCACCACAGTATCGATGGACTTATATGTTGTCGTCTCGCTGGGTATTTAATTCTGAATGGTGAAGTTGATGGTTTTACATCGATGTTTTTGGCCGCTAATATAGGACACGTAGGCACTAAGCCCCTGATGATGCTTGTAGTTCTCTGCAAAACTTTTTGCACCAATTCGTCTATGCTTTCTGAGATCTTACAGAAGTTTGCTGGCAAGGTGATGTGTAGATTCACCAATTTGCATTCGCCCATTTCCAATATCAATTAATAGTTTTGCAAAATTTCCAGTGGATGCATCGTTGTAGTTGTACACGCATGTTGGTTTTCAGAGTTAATTTCTGTAAATGACGCCACAAAACTGATCATTCCAGACATGCATTGAGTGCATCATCGGGTGTTGAAAGTGATATAACCGGCAGTGTCTGTTGAAGTTCACCAGACAACAAAATGAGTGCGCCACCGAAGATCCATGCGTTTCCTCTCAAGTCTCACAGTATACTATTGTCAGTTGACCGAGTGAAAATTATCAAAAAGAGAATTAATAGACACCGAATTTATTTTAAGTTTTTTTATTGAAATAATTGTTCACCCTTTGCGTACAGCGGCCGAATAACAACTGACTAAATTCTAGGTAGAGAAAAAAAATGAAATGAAGGAATATTGTAGGACAAGGACAAAAGGAGTGTAGGATGAAAGGGATAGAATGATGATGACTTATGGGTAGAGAAACGTTGGTGACACTATCAAGTGCTTCCAATGCTTACTTGTGAGACATTGTACATTCGTCCCATAAGATAACTTGACACGTTTGGAGTACTTTGCCCTTTCTAGAGTTCTTGCCAATGTTCGATGTTATTGCTTCAGTGTCTTGCAAATTCAAGGGCAGTATGAATTTCACAATTTATATAAATTCTTATGTCACCCACAACTCGAAACATCATCATTCGTTCGTTTTTTCGCTTCAATTCAAATCAGCATGAACTGTCACGGCAATAAAAAAAATTCATGGGAATGACAGTGGCGCCAGCTTTCTAGAATTGGTAGTACCATCTCAGAAACCTGAGTGGGATCATGCACAACAACTTTGCTAAAGATCATCACATGATCAAATTATTAGGTTACTTTATATTGTAAGGGATAAAGGATTTTTTAAATATAGATTTGCGTCCTCATATACCGATTTTGAGAAGTCTAGTTTCCTATGTGATCCATATACAGATGGTTTCCTTGTTATAATTGAATGCTTTTTGGATTCCGAGTGTTTTAAGCATCCGGTTCTTTTTTTCGCTAACCGCCACTCTGTACCGCTTTACTCCGCAAACATTGATTTGCTCTCCAATTGTTGGCTCTGCAAAAGCAAAGGCCGATGTTAAAAACGGACGACTTTTATCATTAACGGCCTTTAAAAGAGTTGCCTTTGCTTAAGATTGAGAAAGCATATAACATTAGGATATTTTTCAGACCATTTATAGAATGACTTCTCATGCTGGCATGCTATCATGAACAGATTCCTAATGCGTGTCCCTGAAAGCCCAATATTTGCCCAGAACAATCAAATCACAAAATCCGTTTTTATTTCCAATCGTTTTCCAAGAATAGATATCCCACAACATAAGGACTACCGCATACCCTTACAACACCTACAAAAACAGAAAAACTAAAATCCAAACAGTAATCGCCTACTATCTATCCTCAGGGATGAAACAAGAAACCCAATCAACATTTTAACGAGGCAAATTCATATAAAGAACGTTGTAATCGGTTCCTGATGTTGCGTGCCAATCGTATCTGTCTCCGGATCTGGCACAAATTGTGTGACAGTTTAACTATTCCCGACAACTCGAATAAGGTCACTTGCAGAATAGAAAAGGCATGTACGTTTCCAATATACCCGACCAGCAGCAAAAGACAGAAACGTGCTCCAAGGGTAAGCCTATATGAGATGAGAAATCAATTTTACCATCTGGCACGATGCGAGAGTAGTTAAGCTCTTATGCGGGTGGACATTTAGACAGGAAGAGACTTTATGGATTCGGTCAGATAGAGAATAGTGAGTTGGCTTCAGTTGGGTATAGTTTGGGCATACTAATGGAAATGCGTATGTTAAATTGGAGGCAACATGTGTTGACCCCATGGAAAGTCTGAAGAATGTGTATTTTAACAATTTATGTTGGTTGGCATTTGTTGTTGTTTAGTGAACCATACATTAGGCTGAGTGATACCAAGAATGAACTTTAAAAGGGAGTCCTCATGCCATAACATTTTATTAGAAAATCAAAGTTACGACACAAAATAAAAAACCCATGGCCGAACTTTCTCACAATCGTCATGTCTGCATGTGTACATCTTACACTATGGCGGGACCTCCTGTTTCATTCCGAATCCGTACGGCAAATTTGAGATAAGCTTTTCTTGGCAATTGATACTAACTCGGATGATTTGTCAGAAAATTCATTTGGATGTTGATACGGCTGGGAATCGAACCCCTTCATTGCACTAACCATCGCGCCACTGAGCCCGTCAAAGTTACGACATACGAACAACAAATGCTTGGACGTTTTTAAGGCGTTTTGCATTTATGCAGGGATGAACATTTGCATTTGCAACTCTTCGCTGCACAGCTCAAACGTTGTCTACAGTGCGAATATTTCGATGAGCACCTCTTTCGAACAAACTCCTAACCATGAAGACTGTCAGAGCTGATATCTAATTGGGGCCAGAATATGATTTCTTAAATGAGTGTTTTTATAGGTAGGTACCCGGGACCTACCAGCAGTAATATTAATAAAAAGTTTTATCATCTTTTATAGGTACATTAAGGTTCTATATAACCAGTCATTTTATTGTTGAGGTGCTAATTGAAAATAAGGCAAAGACGATCGTATCTCCACCTGGAATGTTGTTCGCCTGGACGTAGGCGAGCAACTAGCTGAAGCCCTAAGCTGCTACAAAGCAAACATTACAGCCATTTAGGATATACGATGTGCAGGGCAAAAAGCGGATGAAAAACTGTGACATCTACTACAGGCTATGTAATAGTGAGCAGAAACAGCGACAATTCTGATGTGGATTTGTTATAAGCTTTTAGACTTAGGCAGGGATCTTAAGCTTTAAAGACACGACCGAACTGATTGAAACAAACCGCATCAAGGTCAAATCCGCCAACATTAGCCTTCTATGCAATATAATCCGACAGGAAAAAAAATGATATTTCGAAAGACTGCTTTTTTTTTTTTATAATTTATACGTACTCAAGGGGTTATGAATACCCTTTTATATGTTACCATAGTACGAGCGTTAGAGAAGGGGAAGAAAGAGAGGATAGGAAAGATTTTGGATGTAGTGGAGACTTAAACTCCATGGGTGGTGTCCGAACTAGCTTCGGGGAGTCACTTTTTCTTGTGTTCGTTAAATTTGAAGGAATTCAAGATGGTGTGCATACTTTTAGGTATTACACCGACCTTTTATTTCTTTTAAATAAAAGTGAAATGGATTTTGGTTGGGATTGAACGCGCAGCCTTCCACTCAACAGACGAACACATTACCACTACACCACGGCCACCCACAGGTGGCTTCTACGAGCGCCTTGACAACACCTATGTGCGATTACCGAATTATGTTGTTAAAATCGTACTGGAAGATTCACCCCAAAGGTAGGAAGGGAAGACGTCTTTACCAGTATTATCGGAACAACATGGCGTACACGACAACACGTCTGGTAACGGACTTAGGCTAATTGACTTCGATACGGAACGAAATGCTACTATAGCGCACACGGCTTCCTCACCTCGATATACATAAGGGGACATGGCGATCTCCAGATCAACGAACGGTCAATCAAATTGATCACATTGAGATAGACAAGAGGCACGTATCCAGTATTTTGGATGTCCGAACATTACTTGGAGCTAACATCGACTCGGACCACTACCTTGTTGAAGCCACCACGCCACAACAATCTAGAAATACTGTGAACAAAATTAATGTCGAAAAACTGCCATAAAAATAACCGCAAAAGACTTCACGCAACGCGTATCCCTTAGCCTCTCGATTAACACCATACCATCGGCATCGAATGTCGAAGAACAATGGTAACGATGCCAACAATGATGCGCTAGGATGCTAGGATGCCATAAATGACAGCCTTCCAGCTGAGCCTTATAAAGCCGGCGGAGATGACTTTTTTAGTAATATCCACCAACTTATGAACCAAATCTGGTCGGAAAGTATGAATTAAGAATGGAACCTCGGCATCGATTGTCTGATCCAGACATTCTGAAGTGCACCAACAACGAGGCATAAGTCTCCTTAACATCGCCTACAAGATCCTATCCTCCGTAATATGTGAACGCCTGCAACCGCTTACGAACTACCTGATTGCCCAGGAGGATCTGCAACTGATTGAATTTTCACACTTCGGCAGATACTGGAAAAAGCCCAAGAAGTACAAAAGTCCACCTATTCATCGTTTTCAAAGCACATTCACACATTCGATTTAGGCAAGGCGATGCGCTGTCATGTGACTTCTTCAGTTTGATTCTTGAGAGGATTGTGCAAGACTCCCGAGCCAACACCTGAGGCAGAATTTTTCAAAAATCGGTGCAACTACAAGCACACGCCGACGATATTAACATCATAAGTAGGACTGATGTCAATGCCACTTTTGCTAGTATAGAGAAGAAAGCGGCAAAAATCGGTTTAGCAATAAATGAGGGCAAGATGAAGTATATGCTGTCAACACGAAAGGACACACAACATCGACGAATTGGACAGAACGTCACCATTGACAGATATAACTTTGAGGTTGTACGGGACTTTATCTTTCTCGTCAGAAAGTAAACGAAGAACCGCTGTTTCTTCGGGCTAAGAAGGCAATTCAGTAGTAAAGCCCTCACTCGAACTACTAAGGGGGTCGTATATGAGACCCTGATCATCCCAGTCCTGCTCTACGGCGCTGAAGTATGGACCGTCTCAAAAGCGGATGAAGAAATCCTTTCTCCATTTGAGAGAAAAATTCTTCGGTCCCATTTGCGATGACGGTCAAAAATCTCCACAATCTAGGACATATACAATGAATGGACACCAATAATCCGGCTCGCAGAGTTTTCGATTCCTAGCCAGACGTCGGACGCAGTAGAGGAAGACCTCGCCTTAATTGGCGCACACAAGTAGAAACCGACCTCAACCAACTAGGAGTGCGCAACTATAGGCAGTTAGCTAAGGACCGGGCTAATTGGAGAAGCACGTTGGTTGTGGCCTGGGTTCATTCCGGACGGTAGCGCCACTTAAGGAAGGAAGGAAATATCTTGTTTAGAAACTTTTTTAAAGTTACCGTTTGAGAAAGGTGTACCAGGGTAAGACAGATGAGCTTTATACCGCCATCTAGTATTAATGTTAGGCTTGTTTGGCTTTGATATATTCGATACAAAAAAGGATTTGGGCAAAGTAATGGATGCATCGCTTTCGCCATCCAGTAGTAATGTTAGTCTTGTTAAGCATTGAAACCTTCGATACAAAAAAAGGTTCTAGGCAAAGTAATGGATGCACTGTCATTTGATGTCTTTACTATTGTCCTTGAGGGGGTTGCATACAATTTTCGACGTACTTCATGTGGCAGGAATACCATATTTTGTGAAAAAATTATTTAGAATGCCGACAATAGGCAAAAAGATGGAAGCGACTAAAGTGGGCTCACAAAAAAACGATGATAAAAGCAATATGCTGGCTACAAGACAGGCTACTCAACATTTACTTACTCGATAGAATGTTTAAATACACAGGCATGTTGTAAGTGTGTGTATACCTCGATTCTTTTAATTCTTCAAACAGCTAATACAAGGTGGGCCAAAATAAGTCATCCGTTGTTGTTTGGGCTTCAGAATATCAGTTGTGCCGTTGGAACCACATGTTCTCCAGTCCTAATTCGTCCAATTGCGGCAAAAAAAAATCTCGGTTAACAAGACCCTATAGCGCGCACCGTCCTCTATTGCTGTTTGACCAGCGGCGTTCTCGAAAAAAAAATGGTCCGATGACTCCTCCAGCCTGGGCAGATGTAATGACTCCTCGTGCATTACTCGTGGATTTTTGGTGCCCCAGAAGCGATAGTTCGCTTGTTCATATACCCGCGGAGGTAGACATGAGCCTCATCGCTCATTATGTTTTTGGTCGAAAAATCGTCCACTTCTATTATTCCGCGTTCTTGGGGAGTGTATCGCTCCATGGCTTGTTCACTTATATTCTACATCTGTCTAGTCCACAAATGTCAAAACAGATTTGACATTGGCGGTCATTTGCAAAAATAAGAGCATCTTCCAATAGGGTGATCTCTTTTGGCCCACTTTGTATGAATCAAGCAACAAAAGGTTTCGCTAATCTTTCTATCCTTTGGCTATAAACGTTATTTGATAATGATGCCCTTATTCGAACTACTATGCTGATCATATACATATATTGTGATGTAATTTCCCACTAGGGCACTTTGTTAACACGAGAACACTATATATAGATGTTTTCATTTATTACCACCAGAAAGGCATAAGCTTGAAAGATTGTTTCATGTCAAAGGAAATGCGTTGCAGTGGTGGAAATGTGGTTGACAATAATAATAGGCAGAAAGTGAAAAGTTTTTTTTTTCAGCCTTGGATTTCATTGGGTATGCAAAGGATATTCAAAGAATAACAAAAGTTTCTAGTCTACATTATGCTGCTTCTAAAAATGGCTTAACCACCATATCCTCAAAATTTGTTTTAAAACCTCCACCCCTCATGGGAGTTGAACTGCAACTGAACAAATCCAAAGTGGATTCTGTTTTACTATAAACCCCTTCTCACATTTTCAGTCCACCAAACAGATTTCTCAAACCAAGGACAAAACGTCTAGCATTATCACTCCCAAGCTGGTCATTAAACACATTTTAAGCATGCTCACCATAAAGTGGTTTTATTTGGTTGGAAGTGAACTAATCTAGGAAAATGACGCTTAGTTGCGAATATGTTTTCCACGGTACGCCATTAATCAACCCACAAGGGATATGTAAGCCCCCTCCCATTTTTTAAGAACCAGGAAGCCCCGGTATAATAAACCTTTTAATCGAGTTGATTTTATTTCCCATTTATTTATTCTACTCACCGTAAGCCTGTAATTACGCCTCCTGTTTGCCACTCTGGGTATGCAGATATGTATATTATTGCACAAGGCCTTTAAAGCGATGGAGCTTATTGCGATGAATAGTTTGGTCTAGAAAAAGTGATGAGAGATCTTTAATTGCGACTTTTTTTTTATATCCGTTGTGGTGAAATTTAGGGATACATCCATTAACTACTAGAAATGTTTGTTTTATATCCTCATTAGGATTGTATTTTCTACCCAACGAACGGAATTCATTAATCGAAGTCCAACTGGACTACAATTTGGGGGTAATAGGCCTTGAGAAAATGTATTATCAAGACGGGCACAGACAAAATAACACGATTAATGGTTCTGTGTGCTTGCTTAGATTTTATTATTTGTACCAACTTTTATTGGCAAGCTTTTGTGTGACGTTTGCAGAGGACGAAATCTTCTTTTTATTGTTGTTATGGTAACATAGCAGTTGAGCACTAATTTTGTTTACTAATAAAATAAAGTGACCGAAGCTTGAAACTTTTTTCTGCTAAAAGGGAAAAATAACACCAACCGACGAAAAACACGTTTAACGCTTCTAAGAATCGTTTGTTTTAAATAATTTTTTGTATATAAAAAATAAATTATGGAAATTAATTGTGGGATATGATATTAAAAAAATGTCCTCCATTTTGTCGATACAGAAATGGCTTAGTTAAAGATATCCTTCGCGAGGATATCAAAAAAATGCGAACGCCAACCGAGGGGTTGGCCCGACTGTTCGACTTACTTATTAAATGAAAAGCAAATTTAAACGTTATAAAAGTTACTTTATTTCCTAAACCGAAAGTCTTCAGGTTCCGATACGAACTGCCTCAGGCGTGGAACATAAACTTCGCATGAAGCATAGGTTCACACCAATTATCGCTGACTTAGCACCAATCATGTTCGCGCGTGCATACGCTGACCAATGGGGGGTGTCGGGTGACCAGCTTATGCATGCCAATGCATCCGGGCCAATGAACTGCTGATTCAGCTGGGAATATATTCATGGCCAATGGGAGGTGTCGAATGTCCAGCAAATGAGTGTGGTTGACCTCGGGCCAATGGAGGAATGCTGACTCGGCTGGGAACCTGTTTGTTCTTGTTTCCCAGGTAGGTGTTGGATGGTGATAACTGGCTTCTTTCAGCGAGTTTCTATTACATCCGACAATGTTTGTATTTGCAGGCTCCATATTTCTTCTCCAATAATAAGCCTTGACTGTACTAGTCTCTACTAATTAACGTACACTTTGCTATTTAAATACCGACTTACTTGCTCAAGTGGAACTATAGTCCGGAATGAATATGGACCGACACCAAAATGTCTCTAGAATTAACACGTTCCATAGCTACTCCGGAAAAAACTTGGGGCTCAACCAACATGCCTCTCCAATTAGCCCGGTCTTTAGCTAACTGCCTCCAGTTGCACACTCCAAGTTGGTTGAGCTCGGTTTCTACTTGTGCCCGCCACTTAAGGCGATGTATTGCTCTACTTCTTCCGACTTCTGGCTTGGAATCGAAGAACGTCAACGCAAACGGGATTCAAGATTTTTCGAAGAATTTTCCACTAAAATCGGCTAAGGATGTCTTCATCCTTTTTTGAAACGGTCGGTTTGACAGGGTCTTATATAGGATCTACTCAGTAGTTCGAGTGAGGGCGCAGTTGCGCACTCCAAGTTGGTTGAGGTCGGTTGCGCGCTACTTAAAGCTAGGTCTTCCTCTAGTGCGACCGACGTATGGCTGGGATTCGAAAATTCTGCGAGCCGGAGTGTTGGTGTCCATTCATTCTACATGTCCTAGTCCTCTTTAAGGTTCACTGCGGAGTTTGTTGATTAAGGGCATGTCGCTGTACAACTCGTACAGTTCTTGGTCGAATCTTCGTCTTCATGGCCAGTCAAAACAAAGGGGACAGAAAATTTTTCGAAGAATTTTCCTCTCGAATTACGGATGTCGACATCCGCTATCCATGCATAAGCGCCGTAGAGCAGGAGTGGGATGATAAGGGTCTTACATTGGATCTCCTTAGTAGTTCGAGTGAGGTATTTACTACTGAATTGCCTTCATATCCAAAGAAACAGCGGTTGACAAGAGTAATTCTTCGTTTAATTTCTGATGAGATGTTGTTGTCAGAGTTAATAGCGAAGGCGATATAGACAAAGTCCCGTACCACCCTTAAAGCTATATCTGTCAATGGTGACGTTCTGTCCAATTCGTCGATATTGTGTGTCCTTTCGTGTTGACAGCATATACTCAGTCTTACTGCCGCTTCCTTCTTTATACTAGCAAACGTGGCTATGACATCACGGTGAGTCCTTCTCATGATGTCGATTTCGACGGCTGCAGCGATTATTCGAAAACTTTGCCTCCGTTGTTGGCTCGGGAATTTTACAAAATCCTCTCAAGAATCAAATTGAAGAAGTCACATGACAGCGCATCGTCTTGCCTAAATTCATTTTTGGTATCAAATGTGTCGGTGAGGTCGTTTCGGATCCTGATGGATCGGCGAGAATTCTCCATCGTCATCCTAAACAAACGGACGAGTTTGCGCGTTATACCAAAACTAGACAAACTCTGTATAGTTCGTCTCTCTAAATGATGTCGTATGCGAATTTGAAATCGATGATGATGGATATCGATTTTGACTTCTTGGGTTTTTTCCAGGATCTGAAAAAAGGGTGAAAATTTGATCGGTTGTGGACTTACCTCGCCTTAAACCACACTGATAAGGGCCGATCAGGTTGTTGGTGGCTATCGTTTTCGATTTCTTGGTTTTTTTTCCAAGATCTGTCGAAGTGCGAAAATTTGATCGGTTGTGGACTTTCCTGGCCTAAAACCACACTGATAAGGGCCGATCAGGTTGTTGGTGGCTATCGTTTTCGATTTTTTGGGTTTTTTTCTGTCGATCTATGAAAATTTGATCGGTTCTGGATCAGGTTGTTGGTAAGCGGTTTCAGGCGTTCACATATCACGGCAGATAGGATCTTGTAAGCAATGTTGAGTAGACTTATGCCTCTGTAGTTGGCGCAGCTTAGAGTGTTTCATTTTTTGTGGATCTTGCAAACGATGCTGAGGTTCCATTCTTCTCGCTGATCGATTTTAAAATCGTACTTCGGTAGCCGCTCATAGGTTTTGTCAAGGAGCTCTTAGAATCAATCCTTAGCTATATTAACATTTTCCTCCGTTGGGGCGGAAGCGCATATAATGCTAATGTCGGCGAATTTGGCTTTGATGCGGATTGTTACAATGCGTTCGCTAATGTCCTGGAAACATAAGACTTCTTGCCTAAGTCTGGCACTTATAACAAATCCGCATCAGAATGTTTTTGCTCACTGTAACATGGTCCGTTGTAGCTGTCACAGTGTTTCATCCCCTTTTTGCCGACCCATCCCATCTCATTTCCTGGATTGCAGTAATGTCTGCATTGTAGCAATTTAGGGCTTAAGTTGTTCGCTTGCTTATCTCATATTCCAGGTGCAGATACAAACTCGTTGTCCTTTTTTTTGTTTAGCCGGGACGTCAACAATAAAATCAGTCCTTTCCAAGGCTATTGGTTGCTTCGTAACCGTTAGTTTTTTTTCATGGTTGGGTAGAAAGCCCAAAGCACAACTGCCAACATGGAGGGCCAGTTCCAGTTTATCTGATACTCCTAGGACACGTGGCCATCAGAATCCAATACGGGATTGAGCGCTGCTGTTGGCCTTTCGGTTCATCCGCCACCATCTCTGTTCAAGAGGCCTGACTAACCCTTGAAATTCCTTGACAACCTGTTGTCTGAATATGTCGAAGCAGCTTGTATAGGTTCGCCTGGGATAGCAGGCCGGGTACTCATTCCGTGCCATTAAACCTGGCTGCATATAGTGTTGCTGTTTTTTGTCGTGTTATCAACACTCGCGCTTATAGTTAAGCAAGCCAAATCCGGTTGGATGAGATCAGTACCCGATAGTTAATACTTCGACGTTGCAAATAAGCACTTGATGTGTAGTCAGATTTACAACCACTAGGCATTGCCAAGTTAAAGCCAATCAGAGTCTACCCTCGTTCTTCAATACCCAACCATTTTGTCCTCCATCCAAATATGTATATACTAACACATTGGGATTGGTATGCCCAGAAGGAGAAGTTAGTGACTCGTCCTTTAGAGTTGAGATATTAAAAATGTTATCTATAAACGAATCGTTAGTCTTGTGTTCTTTTTAGAAAGGATAAGATTTTCTTGAATTCATTTAATATTTCCAAAACAAAGTTAATACGTTCCCTATAGCCAATATACCCCCTCTGACAGACGGAAGTAAATATTAGTAGCATGAACATCATCTACTGTCCCGTATTATGATATTAACAAATCATAGGACTCCGCGACATCATCCTATGCCACTCTTAATACGAAATCTCCGGAGATAATACAATCCCGGGATCAGGAATACGTATCTTTGAATTTTCTTAAGCTCCTTACCATAGCTCACTGTATGCTTATGGTATCTATTATTGATCCTAAATGTAACCCTCATCAGATTAAACACACACAAAACTCGACATGATGTATGGCCCATACAATATTTAAAAAAAAAAACCCACCAGAACAAATCCTTGTAAATCATAAATCTAAAAATTTACATTTTAATGATTGTTTATATAATAGCTTATGTGTATCAACACAACTTTTGACAGATGTGTGCTTGGAATACATTATCCGCTAAGTGATTATATACTCAAACAATGCAAAAACTCATTTTGCTGAAAATTTGATTTCAAATTTGTTGAACTTTTCATAATTTTCTGAAATGTGATGAGTTTTCTAAGAAATTATTGAATTGTGAGTTCTAAACGAACGTGAAATCGTAGATATTTTTTGTAAAATACAGAATTAGCATCGTAATATATAATTCCAGGAAGTGCAAAGGGTCCTGTAAGTACCTTCTGTCTCATTTTGAAATTGGGCTTTCTAATAATTGAGTTATATAACAGTTTTATAAAAAAAAAACGTTTAAGATACGCGGTAGTTTTAGAAAAACACTGATACGCCGAATTTCCCTACATTCGGCGATTCGAAGATCCTACTGAATTCCAATTTCAGACGACTTACATGAAGCTCCAAGCTTACATGCAATTCGAAAATGGGTCAAAAAATATGGAGAGATCAGTATATTATTACCCACTAAAGTGGCACTTACAGTCTGGAATAAATATGGTCCTCAACCAACTTGTCTCTCCAATCAGCCCTGTCCTTGGCTAACTGCCTCCAGTTGCCCAGTTGCCCAGTTGCCAGTTGAGGTCAGATTCTACTTTTGCGCGCCACTAAAGGAGAAATTTCCTTCTACTGCGTCCGAGATCTGGCTGGACGTTGAAGACTCTGTGAGCAGGTAGTATTGATGTTTATTCGCTCCACATGTCCTAGCCATCCAATGCGGAATTTTTATGTCGGTGTACAGATTGCTTTGTTCGTGGTTGCATCTTCGTATCCATTACCAGTCAGCGTAATCGGGACCGAATATTTTCCGAATAACTTTTAGCTGAAAACGATCAAGGATTTCTTTATTCGGGCAATGTCTCAGCGCAGCAGAGCAAGACTGGGATAATCAGAGTCTTATATATGATCTCCTTAGTAGTTCGAGTGAGGGCTTTACTACGAAATTGCCTTCTTAGCCCCATGAAACAGCGGTTAGCAAGAGTAATCTTCGTTCATTTTCTGATTATTGTCAGAGGTAGACAAAGTCACGTAATGCCTCAATGTTAAATCTGTCAATGGTGACGTTCTGTCCAATTCGCCAATGCTGAATGTCCTTTCGTGTACAGGCTTTATTGGTCAGAAGAATTAGGACGTTGTATCTGTAATATGAACAAAATAATGGACTTTGTCCGTCTTGGGACAGAAACTAAAAATTTCGTAATTGATAACGTGCACATACTAAAATACTTAAGTGGTGCTAAAGTCCGGGATCAAATTGGGCCTCAACCAAAATGCTTCTCCAAGTAGCCCGGTCCTAAGCTAACTGCCTCACGTTGCGCACTCCAAGTTGGTTGAGGTCGGTTTCTACTTGTGCGCGCCACTTAAGGCGAGGTCTTCCTCTACTGCGTTCGACGTCTGTCTGGGAATCGAAGACTCTGCGAGCCGGAATATTGCTGTCCATTCGTTATACATATCCTAACCATCTTAAACGTCCATGGAGGAGTTTTTTTGTTGCCATGGCACATGTCGCTGTACAACTCGTACAGTTCTTGATTGAATCTTCGTCTCCATAGCTCGTCAAAGCAAACGGAACTGAAGAGTTTGCTTGAGCGCCATAGAGCTGGACTGGAATGATCAGGGTATTATATAGAATCTCCTTAGCAGTTCTGGTGTGGGCATAACTACTGAATTGCCTTCTTAGCCCGAAGAAATAGCGAAATTCTTCGTTTAAGTTCTGACGAGATGTTGTTGTCAAAGTTAATATCGGAGCCGAGTTAGGCAAAGTCACGTACCTCAAAGTTATATCTGTCAATGGTGAATTTCTGTCCAATACGTTCATGTTGTGTGTCCTTTTTTGTTAACAGAATATACTTACTTGGTGGCGAATTCACAGGTCCATTCCACGAAATTATGCACTCATCGAATGTTTCGTTCAATAAATCGATTGTGACGATTGAACCACATCTCATTGACATTCATGTCATTCAATTCGGGAACAAAATAGTCGGCTATCATATCTCTATACTGGTCTTCATTACCGGCAGCTTCCTCACCAGCAGCATTTCCAAAGAAGTATGCCCCAATGGCCCCACCAGCCCATTGAGCACACCAAACCGTCAGTTTTGTGGATGTAATGGCGTCGTAAGGGTCTCATGTGGATTCTTCTCACTCCAAATGCGGCAATTTTGCTTGTTGACGTAACCATTCAGCCAAAAATGAGCCTCATCACTGAACAAAATTTGGCAATGAAAATCAGCATCGAGATCAATCACATTTTCGGTCCATACACCAAAATCACGACGCATTGCACGGTCTCGCGGCTCTAATTCTTGCACAAGCTGGATCTTGTGAAGTCGTAATCCAAGATCTTTGCGCAAAATCCTCCATAACGTTGATGGACAAAGCTGCAATTGCTGTGCACGGTGGCGAGTCTATTCGGCAAGTGTTTCTTCAGTGCGCACTGTTCGACGCCTCTGCACGTGTATTATGAAACGATAAATGGTTAACCGAATTAATTGCTCTGATTGACAATTATGTCGAACATAAAATGGCCGGAGCTTGCGGTAAACTTCGCGAACTGAACCATTATTTTCGATATAAATTTGTACGAATTGCAAGCGTTATTCATTTGTCAACCTGTTTATGATGAAATGGCAAACCAAACTGAACATAAATGACATCAGAGTTGGCCGATTTGTCAACAAAATGTCAGTTCTATCTGCACCGATTTTTGGAAAATTGTGCCTCTGGCGTTGGCTCTTGGCTCTTTTTTTGGTATCGAATGTTTCTGTGAGGTCTCTTCAGGTCCTGACTAGACATAGCTCTGCATGTTTTTTTTCTATAAATGTATTCGTGTGCGATTTTCTAATCGATGAAGAGATGGTTTACAATCGTGGACAAAAGTATTTTGACATAAATAAAAATGCACATTTTGTGTAATAAACTGTAATTTATTTGCCCAAAAAATATATAAGAAATTTATTTATAGCAATAGTGGAATAAGGTTATAAGAAACAAAAAAAATATTAAATTTCATATTAAATCTTATAAAAAAAAAAATTCATTAAAGTGGGAGGCCAAAAGTATTTTGACAAAACAGAATTTGTTACAAATTTGATATGAATTGCCAAAACTTTCAAAAACAAAAAAGAAATTAATAAAAAATAAACCCTCCTTTGGCATCTATCACCTTTTGCTAAATTTCCTTCCAAAGTCCTTTGACTTCAGCAATTGCCTCCTCACGCGTTCTTGTCAAATTTGCACTCCTTTTGCGTTTTATGTAAGCCCACACATTCTCGATGATGTTGAGATCGGGACTTTGGGGTGGCCAATCTAATGATTTTACTTCCAAATCTCTCAAAAACTTCATAATCATTTTTGCTTTATGGCATGGAGCATTATCCTTTTGCAGGATAAAGTCTTGCCCAATAAGTCTGTCGCCGGCAAGCAATGCATGGTTATTCAGGATATGTAAATATTGTCCTTGATTCATCGTACCATTGATGGGTACCAAATCACCGATCCCGTTAAAACAAACACATCCCCAAAACATGACACTGCCGCCACCATGTGGTATGCGTTGGGATACGGGTCTCATTTTCTTTCGAATATTTCTGGGTAATCTGCAGTAAATTTTATTTTTTGAACCATGGTACTCAAAAGAACTCTCATCGGTCCACAAAATCTGTTCCCAAAAAGATTGAGGCTTGTGAACAAATGATTTGGCAAATGCTAATCGTTTCAACTTATTTTTATGTGAAATAAAAGGTATCGCACCTCTTTCAATCGTCTTTCAACTGTTTTTCTACTAATTGAAATATCGTAATCTCTTTTTTACTTATATTGATGCTGATTTTGGTGTAATTAATAAATCATCTTTAAATTTTCTTAAGATTAGACGATCTTGTCTTGGCGTAGTTCTGCGTGGTCGTCCCGCTCTGACTAAATTATCCGTGGAATTTGTCAGTTGATGCTTGTTAATTTGATAATAAATTGTTTGCCGGGGTACTTTATAAAATTTGCTGAGGCTTTGGACCAAAATACCTGCGTGGTACTTTATAACCATTTCGTTTCGCTGGATTTGGCTTATCTCTCGTGTTTTACCCATATTTTAATGAAATAACGGTAACAAATTAATGAAATTGAACAAAAAAAAGTTTAAAGCTAGCAGAAGATTTATACTCTGGATTTACAAATGGCAAAAAGCTGTCTTTAATGCTCACGAAACAAATGAGAACTAAATGAAAGCAAAATGTCAAAATACTTTTGTCCACCCAAAAATGCATAATCTCTCACATCACATGTCATAGCAAAGCAATGAATTGACTTATCAGTGTCATCTTTTGCATTCTAAAAGCTACAAATAGAATCTCTCACTGGAAAGTGGAATGGATCCCGTTACTTTTACGCGTACAGAGAGACACGCGCTAGAATATTGCTATGAGCTGTGACAAAATACTTTTGTCCACGATATTTTAATTTGGACTTCTTGTCTTTTCCAGGATCATGTGAGTCTTGAAAATCTGATCAGTTGTGGACTTTCCTGGCCTAAAAGAACACTGATAAGGCCGATCAGGTTGTTGTTAAACGGTTTCAGACATTCGCAAATTACATCTGATAGGATTTTATGCCTCTGTAGTTGGCGCAGTTCAGAGTGTTTTATTTTTTATTGATCGGTCAAACGATGCTGAGGTTCGATTGTTCAGGCATATTTCCATCAGACTAAATTTTCCCTATGAGTTGGTAAATGTTGCTAACTAAATCATCTCCGTTGCCCTTATAAAGCTCGATGGGAAGGCCGTCATATCCGAGTTTGTCTTCGGCTATCCTTACTTCAATTTGGTTAAGTGGTTGGTAGTATTCTCTATCGTCGCCAATATGAATGGTTCGTTCCACCTGACAAGGAAAGAGTGTTCCTGATCGCCGTTTAACAGTCTGCAGAAGTGGTTCTTCCATATTCTCAGAATCGAATGTTTCTCAACTACGATATTTTTTTGTTTATCTCGACAGGTTTCTGTTCGCGTATTTTATCCCTGGCTTTGACGTTCTACATTTCTGTAAAACTTGGGAACATCATTCCTATAGTGGCTCCTATCTAAGCCTTCGATTGCGTGCTTTTATTTATGTCAATGGCATGTAGTTTGTGGCTATGAGCATATGTCTTGCTGGTGGGCGCAAGAAGCCTGGCACGTCTGTTGCGGCTGATTTAATGGCTTCTTGACATCGCTGCTAATGTTCTTCGACATCTGAGGCTGTTGTTATGGTGCTAATCGACAGATTGAGATCTCTTGCGATTGCAGTTTGTCTATATTACATTTCTTCCCCAGTATTTCTTCTTTGTTGTGGGGTGCTATATATCTGCATTCTTGGCCTGAACAAGGTTGTGATTCAAGTCGAAATCAGCCTCTCGGAATCTCTTTTTTTTGTATGCAAATACTAGGTGCAACTGGGAAAGCATTTCTCATTTCTCTAATCGCATTGGGAGGTGCATCATCTGGCATTCGCCGATATACATTTTTTTATAATTTACTCGCAGGCTATGAAACCCTTTGTATGTTTCAGCATAGTGAGGAAAGGAGATACCGCTGCACATTGGTTTTTAATGCCTGGTAGGTTATAATTGAAATGAAAAACAGATTTTGGTACAACATTCCACATTCGTGTTGTTCGGCTTATGTACGAATCTCTAGGATCCAGCGTTCGTCCGGGGATATGCTTGAGGGTTAACTGGTTTGCATTCACAGCGTAACGAGTACTGCGGATGAATCGTTCAACGGGAGGAATGCAGCTGTCTATTTCATTTGAGCATTGGTTGGTTAAAATAGCGAACAAAACAATGTAATGCAGGAGATATTTGCACGATGTTCGAGCGAAACTAAAGAGCTTGCTATTCTAATGACTCCTGTAAGTTTTTTTCGCATGCGTTTGAATCCAATGTTGGTGGTGCAATGTTGGCTTTGGTGCACCCGAACAGATGTGGGTATTAAACTCAAATTTTGCTTTATATATTGTGGCCTGATCAGAGGGAGTGAAATATTTCTTACATCAATTAACGCAACCTAGACATTTCACTGCTTCTTTAGCGACTTGGAATATGTGGTCGTTCAAACGTAAGTCGTTACCAACACAGAAACAAACCATGGAAAGTTTTTCGGTTTCTTCGACGTAAGTGGATTCTTCTCACTCCAAATGCGGCAATTTTGCTTGTTGACTTAGCCATTCAGTCAAAAATGAACCAAAAATTTTGCAATGAAAATCAGCATCGAGATTAATCAAATTTTCGGCCCATACACCAAAATCGCGACGCATTGCATGGTCTCGCGGCTTTAATTCTTGCACAAGCTAAATCTTGCGAAGTCGTAATCCAAGATCTTTGCGCAAAATCATCCATAACGTTGATGGACAAAGCTCCAATTGCCATGGAACCATAGAAAGTTTTTCGGTTTCTTCGACGTAAGTGGTTAATGGCTCTAGATTTTTGTTTTGCTCTAACGGCAGATGATAGCATTGTGTTTTGGAAGCAATGCATTCTACTTTGTTGGACTTACCTCATTTGACGACCCCTTCAATGAGCTTAACATATGTTGTCGTTTAGATTCCAAGTTCGAAGGTGAGGGACGGGGACCTGAAAACGAATATGAGAAGCTGAGAGTTCTATCATCAGCGAAGGAATGAATTGGATTAGAAGATGCAGTTGGGAGATCATTTATAAAATTGGGAAAGACTGTCGGAGACAAAACTGAGTATTGACGAACACCAGCATTTATTTGGTTATTTGCAGACTTTAAACCGTCAAAATCAACTTGAATTGGACGTTTCAAAAGATAACTTCTAATCTAAATAAGAGGATTTTCATCGATTCCTAACGCTCTTATTTTCGACAAAAAAATTGATGCCAAACCCTGTCAAATGTCCGTCAAAAGGGACGTTAGTGCAATTGGTCGGTAGTTAGAGGGGCCACACACAGTGCCATTTCGAGAGATAAGCTGTTCACCAAATTCATCCTTCAACATTTCCATTGTTTCACGAGCTGTGTGGCACTGTCTTGATGAAACCACATGTCAACCAAGTTCAACTCAGCCAACTGGAGCAAAAAAAAATTCGCGTATCATGGCTCGATATCGTTCGCCGTTGACGGTAACGCTCTTCCACGGTCGTCTTTGAAGAAAAATTGACCGATGACGCCACCAGCCCATAAACCACACCAAACTGTCATTTTTTTCGGAAACACGTATCTTCTATGACATGAGGCTGTTCATTACTTCAGATGCGACAGTTTTGCTTATTTACGTATCCGTTGACCCAGAAATTAGCCTCATCGCTGAACACAATTTTTCGACAAAACAGCGGATTTTCATGGAGCTGTTCTAAGGCCTATTCACCAAAAATTAGACGTTGTGTTGGGTCATTCAGCTTTAATTCTTGCACAAGTTGAATTTTACAGGCTTTCAAACCCAATTCGACACGTAAAATTTTCCATGTGGTTGAGTAACACATACCCAATTGCTGAGAATGGCGACTTATTGACAATTCACGATCTTAATTAACATTGGACGTTACGACTTTAATATTCTCTTGTCCAGCAAAAAGTAAATTTGGTGATAACAGCACGAATTGTTGATTCAACAAGTCGATTATGACGACCATAATATGGTCGTAACCAACGGTTCACATTTTTTACAGACCACGAATTTTGATAATAAATTTCAATAATTTACCATCGTTGGTCGTTTGTAAGTCTTTGCATGATTAAATGGCAGAGTATACTGAAAACTTTTACCTTTGACAGATGACGTTTGGACTAACCAGTGCTGCCAACCTGAAAAAATCACTGATTGTCTTGTTCGCCCCCACTTGGAGAATGACTAACAAGTTTGGACGCCATTCTACGTTAATTCAAAAGATTTGCTTTGAGAGGACTACCATCTACACAATTTGCCTCCGTATAGGTGTAGAATCAAACTAACTATAAGGCGCGCTACCACACAGATCTTAAAAAAAAAGCCGTTCTTCATCACAGATAAGGGAAAGTATTTTATTTTGTAATAAAAAAAACCATGAATCCTTCACAGATAAGGGAAGTATTTAATTTTTGTCCATCTACCATCTTAAGAAACGTTTCAATGACAACACCATCCATCAGAGACAAGGTAATCCTGTCCCTTACAGTTTTTCTCATGATGACTTTTCCAAACCGTCAAAAATACCAATTTTACTGCCATTCTTCAAAAAGCAATGACAAGTGGAAAATGTCACTTTCCTCTGCAATTCACCATTCCAATAACAATGGAAACAAAGGACTTAGCTTTGACTTGCAATTCCGTGATGGATGAGTCTCATTTCACGTGTTTATAATTACGAATAATTCTTCTACATGATTCCTGGAAAGGAATCTCCTGGATTTCCCGTTGACATATCAGTACTTTTGTACACAAAATCGTTCTCTAACTTGAGGTATTTTTATATAGTGAGCCCACACCAATGTTAAATGTGCGATTTCGGACGATGACAATGAGGTCGTCAAGGGCAGCGTACGAATACTCAACAAAAATATGTCGACTGGACATATATAAATTTCATCGACTGTTAAAATGTCGACTGAAATTTTATCGACAAAAAAAAAAACATGTTGACAGTTTAAAATCGAGACAATGTCGATTGAAAGTTGTCGGTAAAAATGTCGACTTTTATCTAAAATAAAACAGGAATTGCAGGTTGGTATGACTTAACATATTTCTGTTAATGTAAACATTAAAAATTCGAGAGTGACTTGCGGTTAATTGTTGACATAGATTGTAAGAAAAAGAACATCAACCGATGGTTTAACTACAATACCGAAGGCAATTGTCTACGTCTAGGAATATCAGCTGCTTTTCATTCCTATAAATAATGAAACGCGGCCATATAAATGTGACTGCCAGCAGCTTCTCAAAGCTAAAAATCAATCGATGAACAAACACATTCAGTTTTTTTTTTTTCAACAGAACTCGTGAGTTCTATTAATTGTCTCCTGCCAATTGCGTACAAGTGTTTGTCATGTAGAAAAGGAACCTTACGATGGAAAGATTCCCTTGCTTTATAAAAATACAAAAAGGTTGGGAGTGAGATCCCCAATATTATAATACAGTCCGTTGAATGATTTTAAGACGTGTTGTCCCTGAAATTTATAAAAATATACAACACCCAAACTCCTTATAGCGAAAGTTACACAAATAGAAAGAAAATAAATCCTCATTTCTTCGTCTGAATGTGGCGCCCAAACATGTCAGGAATATAATATTCGCTGACATTGAATACTCAGACGATGATGAAAAAGTTATTAATGGTTGCGTCTCGACGAGTCATTCAACGAAACCCTAGGTCTAGGATGGCAACACAAACAATTTATGCTGCGAAGTCACATATACATATAAATTATTCAAGTTTACTACCGAATCGAATTTAACGGTGATATTGCGTCTATCCACACATAAGTAGCAGAAATCAGGGTGCGCCAACTTAATACGACAGCAGATATCGGGTGTCTGTAATGTAGGATATGTTTCCTTAAACGGTACTTTATTGCACAGGTGCTTACCAATTGGATGGTTGGGTGTTGTAGAATGAGGGTAGACTCTGATTAACTTTAAACTGGCAATGCCCAGTGGTTGTATAACTCTGACTACACATAAAGTGCTTATTCTTAACCTCCAAGTGGAACCAACGGGATTTGACTTGCTAAACGTTAAGCGCGAGTGTTAATAACACGACGAAAAACAGCAACACTAAAAACATCCAGGTCATAATGGCACGGAATGAATAACCGGACTGCTGTCCCAGGCGAACCTAGACAAGCTGCTTCGACATATTCGGACAACAGGTTTTATAGGAATTTCAAGGGTAAGACAGGCCAATTGAACAGAGATGGTGGTGGATGAACCGAAAGGCCAACGGCAGCGCTTAATCCTGTAGTGGCTACGGCCATCAGTGTCCTCGGGGTATTTAATGAATTGGAACTGGCCCTAAGCAACCAATAGCCTCGGAAAGAACTGATTTCATTGTTGACGACCCTGCTAATCGAAAAAAGGATAACGACGTTCGTATCTACACCTGGAATGTGGCAAAATTAAACAGGAGAGGAGACAGCGAACAACTAGCGGAAGCCCTGAACTGCTACAAAGCAGACATTACTACCATCCAGGAAATTCGATGGGATAGGACGGGCAAAAAGAAGTTGAAAAACTGTGACATCTACTACGGACCATTTTATAGTGAGCAGAAACAGCCACTATTATGATACGGAATTGCTGTGAGTGCCAAGAAGTCTTATGTTTCCAAGACATAAGCGAACGAATCAGGGCCAAATTAGCCCACTTAAGCTTTATATGTGCTCACTCCCCTGTAACGTGCAGCTAGATTTTATATGGGCTATATATCGTTATCTTATATCGTTTTTTTTTTGTTCGCCTAGTGCTAGACTTAAGAGGTCGCTACTAATGTGGAAGTGATTACCTCCATGAGGGGATCGTTTCCGCCTTTCAGTCTTTTCAATTTTGATTGGCATGGACAATAGTTGACTCCATCACATAGTTCTAAGCGTCAATCAATCTAATATTAGACAATAAAAATCTTGTTGTGTAGTTAATGACCATTATGCCAGTAAGCTGGATTTAGCTGAATTTATAATTAGAATAGGTAAGTATTACCCATTTCAACTAGTTAGTCAGAACTAAAGCCCAACGTGATGTCATAGCCACGTTTGCTAGTATAGAGAAGGAAGCGGCAAAAATGGGTTTACCAGTAAAAGAGGGCAAGACGAAGTATATGCTGACAACACGAAAGGACACACAACATCGACGAATTGGACAGAACGTCACCATTGACAGATATAACTTTGAAGTAGTACGGGACTTTATCTATCTTGGTTCCGCTATTAACTCTGACAACAACATCTCGTCAGAAATTAAACGAAGAATTACTCTTGCCAACCGCTGTTTCTTCGGGCTAAGAAGGCAATTCAGTAGTAAAGCCCTCATTCGAACTACTAAGGAGATCTTATATAAGACCCTGATCATCCCAGTCCTGCTCTATGGTGCTGAAGCATGGACCGTCACAAAAGCGGATGAAGAAATCCTTGGTCGATTTGAGAAGAAAATTCTTCGGTCCCGTTTGCGTTGACGGGCTATGGAGACGAAGATTCAACCAAGAACTATACGAGCTGTACAGCGACATGCCCCTGGTCAAAAAACTCCGCATTGGACGTTTAAGATGGCTTGGACATATAGAACGAATGGACACCAAAACTCCGGCTCGCATAGTCTTCGATTCCCAGCCAGATGTCGGACGCAGTAGAGGAAGACCTCGCCTTAAGTGGCGCGCACAAGTAGAAACCGACCTTAACCAACTTGGAGTGCGCAACTGGAGGCAGTTAGCTAAGGACCGGGCTAATTGGAGAGGCATGTTGGTTGAGGCCCAGGTTCATTCCGGACTGTAGCGCCACTTAAGTAAGTAAGTAAGTCGGAACTAAATTTGGGCTTTTTTTCTCATAAACAAAACTGATCGTGTCGGCGGCAGCCGGGGTGCAAAAATTTATTTTGTTGTCTTGTCTGATCACCTCGTTCTTTTTGATCGACAAGTCTATCCCACTCCTACCCGTCGGCCGATAAATAAATTTATATACACGATCGTGCGTTTAAACGCAGTTAGAAGTGCCGATCTTATTAGCCAGCGAAACACTTGGTGTCGTTGATAAGGACCCTGCTATCCATAGAAAACATACGCGATTACTTTTTATGATCACAGCGTGGTCGCCACCCCGCGTGCGCAGAAAACGCGGCCACATCAAAACATTAAGAATTTCGTTTCGATTAATAATAACCACCATCGTCCCACTGTACTTGCGTCGCTACGACCAACTCAGCAGGCTGAGAATAGCTTTTTGGTACCTATGTTGAAATTTTATCGAAAGGGATAGAGAATTATGTACAAATGGATCAAACATTATCTGAATTATGAATATACTACCGTGAGTATGAAATTTTACGTGTACAGTCTTGAGTATTTTTAATTACTTTCGCCAAATTTTTGGAATGAAGTTCTAAGGCACAGTGTAAGGAGAAGTCAGAGATGAGATAAGGAATTTGAACCACGGCTACAAGTAGGGGTCATTATACGAAATATTTTGCGGGAAGTAATGACTAGGTGTGATCTTATTTTAGGGGGTCATACTGGCCCGAGTCGGTGGACATATAACTGAGCCATCGAGAGAATGAAGACAGCTTTACAAAGTAATAAATCAATTAGTCTTAACAGCTACTGAGGTTTGTGTATCGTGATTTGGGTAGAGAGCACACAATATGCTTAAATTTTTTTGTAATTTTATTTTAAGTTTTTTGCGTTAATCTAAACGTTTCGGCACGAATTCAATTTTTTTTTTTGTCAACGGGAGATGGCGACAGTAAGAACCCGGTCAATTACGGCGAGCTTAGTCGAACGTTAGCCTGCATGCCACAGAGCTGTTGCATCAGCTATCCTAGGCTCTCGTTACATTCCAACCGATGAAAAAGGCGATATAGCTAAGGATTGCCTCGACAAGCGCCTTGACAAAACCTATGAGCGACTATCGAAGTTCGATGTTAAAATCGTGCCGGGAGATTTTAATGCAAAGATAGAAAGAGAATACATCCTTAGCCGTACTGTCGGAAAACATAGCCTACACGACAACACGTTTGGTAACTGACTTTGGCTAATTGACTTCGTTTCGGAACGAAATGCCACTATAACCAGCACAAGGTTACCTCACCTCGATATCCATAATGGTAGTCTCCAGATCAACAAATGGTCAACCAAATTGATGACATTTCGATAGACAAGAGAAACGCATCCATTAGTTTGTATTTCAGAACATTAGGATTAGCTAGCATCGAATCGGACCACTAACTTGTTGCAGCTAAGGTAAGAATGAGGATATCCGACATGCCTCAACAATTCAGGAAACTGTGTAAAAATTTAACGTCGACAGACTGCAATCGCAAGAGACCGCCAAGACCTTCGCGCACCGTGTATCGCAGCCTCTCGATAAACACCATACCACCAGCATCGAATGTCGGAGAACAATTCCAACGATGAGGAATGATGCTCGCAGCCAAGAACGAGGACAACAAAACTAAGCTGCAAGTGAAAACGAGAGCTGGCATTGACCTCTATAGTGAAAGAAGAAGCGAAGACCACCGGATTTTCAGAAAGAAGAAAAAGAGCAAGAAAAGTGCTCGATCGAGGATATAAAGAGATCCCACACCAGGAACGATGTTCGCAAGTTTTACGAAAGTGTAACACGTCAAAGCCAAGGATACAAGGCTCGAACAGAATCCTATCGAGATTAAAAATGAAATATCCTTGTTGAGGATATGGAAGAACCACATCAGCACACTGCTTAACGGTGATGACGAACAAGATTCAGCTGTCAGCCTGGACGAACCTTTCAATATTGGCAACAACAGCGAAAACTGCAAACAACCCGACCTGAGTGAAGTGACGGTAGTATTATCTGAACTCAAGCTTAATAAGGCTGCCGGAAATGACGGCCTTCCCTTTATATAGCCGTCCTAGATGACTTGGTAAGTAACATCTATCAGCTCCTAAGCCAAACCTGGTCGGAAGAAAGTATGCCTGAAGAATGGAACGTCAGTATAAAATGGAACCCCCCGATCAACAAAAAAGGAAACCCTCTGAACATCTCATCAGAAATGAAACGAAGAATTGCTCTTGCAAACCGCTGTTTCTTCGGGCTAGGAAGGCAAAATAGTAGTAAAACCATCACTAGAACTACTAAGGAAAACCTATATAAGACCCTTATCATCCCAGTACTGTTCTACAGCGCTTAAGCATGGATAGCGGATGACGACATTCGTAATTCTAGAGGAAAATTTTTCGAAAAATCTTCTGTCCCCTTTGCTTTGACTGGCTATGAAGACGAAGATTTAACCAAGAACTTTACGAGTTGTACAGCGACATGCCCTTAATCAACAAACTCTGCAGTGAACTTTTAAGATGACTAGGGCATGTAGAATGAATGGACACCAATACTCCGGCTCGCAGAATTTTCGAATCCCAGCCATACGTCGGTCGCACTAGAGTAAGACCTAGCCTTAAGTAGCGCGCAATGAAGAAATCCTTAGCCGATTTGAGTGGAAAATTCTTCGAAAAATCTTCGGTCCCCTTTGCTTTGACTGGCTTTGAAGACGAAGATTCAACCAACGAACTTTAAGAGTTGTACAGCGATATGCCCTTAATCAACAAACTCCGCAGTGAACCTTTAAGATGACTAGGGCATGTAGAATGAATGGACACCAATACTCCGGCTCGCAGAATTTTCGAATCCCAGCCATACGTCGGTCGCACTAGAGTAAGACCTAGCCTTAAGTAGCGCGCAATGAAGAAATCCTTAGCCGATTTGAGTGGAAAATTCTTCGAAAAATCTTCGGTCCCCTTTGCTTTGACTGGCTTTGAAGACGAAGATTCAACCAACGAACTTTACGAGTTGTACAGCGACATCCCCTTAATCAACAAACTCCGCAGTGAACGTTTAAGATGACTAGGATATGTAGAATGAATACTCCGGCTCGCAGAATTTTCGAATCCCAGCCATACGTCGGCCGCACTAGAGGAAGACCTAGCCTTAAGTAGCGCGCAACCGACCTCAACCAACTTGGAGTGCGCAACTGCGCCCTCACTCAAACTACTGAGTAGATCCTATATAAGACCCTGTCAAACCGACCGTGTCAAAAAAGGATGAAGACATCCTTAGCCGATTTGAGTGGAAAATTCTTCGAAAAATCTTGGATCCCGTTTGCGTTGACGGGCTATGGGGACGAAGGTTTAAGGTAGCCTAAGTCCGTTATAATACTGCTAAGGATGTCTTCTCTTCCTACCTTTGCATTCAAATCTCCCTGTACGATCTTAATAGATTTTGTCAAGGAGCTCATAGAATCAATCCTTAGCCATATCATAATTTTCAAGGGTGCGCGCATACAAGGCTTAAGGCTTATATTGGTAGGTACTTACGTGACTATAAATTTTCATTTATAGGTCCGATATTTTAGGTCCCGAATAAATATTCAAACTATCAATAACGATCCTCCCAAAAAATAACAACAGATATAAAGTTTCAATAGCATTATTATTTTTTTAATTTTTTTTTTTAACGATGGTCTACTGTAATATAACGTTATAAATAAATGTTTGCTCTCTTTTGAAAAAAAAAATCTTATTTTGAAAAATGAAAAAAAGAAACGAAAATGCAAAGATGTTTAAATTTAACAATGTAAGTGAAATAAATATTTAAATTTCTTATGATAACAGTGATTTATATTTTATTTTTAACCGTTTAATTTTTCTTTTGTATTTTTTTAAAGCTTATATAGTTAATTCCTATTTAATAGGTTCTTACAACTAAATATATTTATAGTAATTTATTTAAACTGTTTATCATGTTTGTATATTGAAAATAATTACATTTATACATGTTTTTAATGCAAAAATATTTTACTACATTCTTTTTGAATGTAATTTCTTCTACAAATCACATTTCACTTATACACCGCGTCTTTCTCCTTAAATTTAATATTTAAAATATTTTTTATGTTTCTTACACAAAAATGTATTTTTAAAAACACATTATTTTATTTTTTTTTATAGTCTCGATATTTACAATAAAAAATGTACAATTCGTTTTTTTTTCTGTGGAGTGTCCTTTTATTTGCTCGTTTTTTGGTGATGTTGGTTGGATTTAGAATGGGAAACGATTAGGCTGAGATGGTTCGTTTAATTTAGCATTGGAATCAAAAATATAAGAAGAAACAAACTACGCGACGATAATCATTATGGGCTTGTAGAAGTAAATCCATGTAGGCGTGGAAGTAATTTCGAGAAATTCCTGTCAGCAAAATGGCCTAAAGGAGAAAAAACGGGATTATAGATGGGGATGTATCGCAATTGAGATCTCTGTACTGTGGTAAGCAAATTACAAATGAACTACCCTTATCTGGGGAATTAATTAAGCGCGAGCACCCACAACAGATCTGCTGTCGGAATCACAAAGCAAACTTTTACAGGACTATTGATTTTTTTTTGTCCTTTCTTTACATTTGTATACTATTTCCATTGGAATACAATCGAGCAGCAAATTAAGACAGAATGGTGCTGATGACGAGTAAGAGCTTAGAACGGTTGGCGAAAGATTGGCTAAGTGGATACATTTCGTGGGTGAGTGTTTTTTTTTTCTTTTTTTGCTGGGAAAAAAAACTTTTTTTGTGAAAATTGTGTCACAATAAGAACTTGCGGGTGGTGAAAAGTACTTTTGGTAATTTAAATGAAAGACGCCAAGAAATTTTCCTGGCTGTGAATGGCAAGTCCTTTAGCAAATTAAAATTGAAGTGTTACTTAGTAGTTGATGGGGCATAGGGATGCGGTAGCTTAGTAAAAGGAATAGGTAGCTGATTACCAAAACAAAGTGGAATTTTGGGGCTTAAAACATGGACTACGATTTTGTTTGTATCAAATAGAATTAATTTCTCGACGCGGATAGTTATTTTTTTGGGTTTGGCTTCAATAAAATAGGACCCACAAAATTTTATTGAATATGATATCACAGGATATCATTAACTTGTTAGGCAATGAGAACTAAGGTCGCGTTTATTTGAAGTGTACATAGAAGGTGACCTGTATAAACTTTTTTTTTCAACTATGCAGGCATTTTTCGATGGATTTTGTAAGAATCTAACCACTGGTTGGTTAAATAAAGGCATTGGGGCAAGTGTCCCTTAGATACAAGGTACTCTGCTAAATATAAAATAACTTGGTATTGTAAGCACTCGTATTAATTTTTATAAAGGTGTGTTAATTTACACTATTCGATGTATGTAGTAACGCACAAAGAAATTACTAAAGCGGTGTAAGGTGTTTGACACCTTAAATAACTTTAGATGAGTTTAAGTGAGTTGCAAATAGGAAATACAGAAGAGCATCCTATCGTATAAGATTTTTTTGTTATCACAATTATTTTTTAGATAAATAAAAGTAAAATTAATGTAAAGGCACTAAAAATCTTCCTTACGAAGTTTTTCTTTTGTTGAAGCTGAAGAGAGATTTTCATTGAAATTTCTGTCTTGAAGTACCTAGACATCTTGGTTCATGAATTTTTTTTTTCAAAAGAAATTAAATTGATTTATATGAATGTTTGACCAAATATATGTTAAGGGTGTCCTTAACATGTAATTTAGGTGTTGCTACGGCTGGGAATCGAACCCAGACCTTCCGCGCGGCAGTTCATCGCACTTACCATCGCGCCACTGTGCTTTAGTGTGGCAACACAAAAACAGTTTGACACCTGGAAGCTTAGGGTTTGTAGAAATGTGAATATACGAGTGAACAGCGCGGTTTTCTAGTTGGAGAGTAATTCAAAAATAATGAAAGTTTGAATTCAAATTGGCAAATTGTACTCATTATGATCTTAACATTCATTTAGCATCCTCAACTGTAAAGATATTAGTTAAAAACTTAATCAAGACAGGATTAATTGGGAGGCCAGGAACTTCAACTTGGACAAGAACTGCAAATTTCAAGAAAATCTCTTCACTAAGGTCTTTGAGTCTAACTGCTTACTGCTTGTTTAGTTAATTTGTTACAAGAACTGACGTCTAATGATCATGCACATTGAAAAGAGTTCGTGGAACATCAACAAATGTGTGCTGCAAAATCCTTCTAAGCCAAGATGATAATTTTTAGCTTGATTTGATAGTCAAAATTCCTGTTAAAATTTAATATTATAGTCATCCGGACATTTTGAAAAAGCAAGCCATTCCATATTCATGTAGTGTGGATCTTATGTACTTTATTGGACACGGCCCTTCAGGTTGAGGTTAGGCTTTAAGTCAACTACCCACTCCCGTAAAAAAAACATTGCTACAAAGAAACCATGAGCCTCAGAAAGGACGGATTTTATTGTTGACGACCAATCAAACGAAAAAAAAGGACCCCGACGCTCGAATCTGCACCTGGAATGTTAGAACAATAGAACAAGCTGCTAGAAGGCAGACATCACTGCCGTCAAGGAAATAAGAAGGGATGGAAATACGCCGGGCAAAAAGAGGATGAAAAACTGTGGTATCTTCTACCGTGTCGTGTCATAATGAGCAGAAAATCGACTATTCGGATGTAGATTTGTTATAAGTGCCAGACTTAGGCAAGAAGTCATTTTCTTAAATGACATTGGCGAAGGCATTGTAGCAATCCGCATCAAAGCCAAATTCTACAACATTTGCCTTATATTTGCTTGAGCTATGACGGAGGAAAAAGTTGATAATGCGAAAGACTGTTTCTAAGAGCTTATTGACAAAAGTTATGAGCGCCTACCAAAGTACGATGTTAAAACCGTTCCCGAAGATCTCCACGCAACGGTAGGAAAACACAGCACACAGGACAACATGTCTGGCAACGGAATTTGCGAATTGACTTCACTGTGAAACGAAATGCCAGCACAAGGTCTCCTAATCTCCATATCCATAAAAGGACATAGCGATCTCCAGATCAACGAAAAGTCAATCAAATTGGACATTATGGCAAAAGCAAAATCCAGTATTTGGGATGACCGAACTTTCCAAAGGAGCTAGCATCGACTTGGACCACTACCATGTTATTGGCAACTAGATATCCACATCGCTGTGAACAAAATTCATGTAAAAAACTTGCAATCACAAGAGACCATCAACTGTTTCGCAGCGCGTTTATCCCTCAAGAGCTCCATTAATACCATACAACCCGCATTGACGGTCAAACAACAACGGCAACGATGCCAACAAGCCAATAGATCACCCGCAACTGATGTGCTAATGCAGCAAGAAACCTTTGGTTTGATGAGGAATGCCGACAGATGCTTGCAGCCAAGAACGAGGCCTAAAAGGTTAAGCTGCAGGTGAAGACGAGAGCTGCCGTTGAGCTCTATAGGCAGAGAAGAAGGGAAGAACACCGGCTTTTCTGAAAAAAACAAAAAAAAGCAAGAAAAGCGCACGATCGAGGATATAGAGAGGTGATACTCCGGGAACGATGCTCGCAAGTTTTACCAAAGTGTAAAACGTCAAAGCCAAGGATACAAGGCCCGAACAGAATCCTGTCCAGATGAACAAGGAACCATTTCTGCAGACTGTTAAACGGCGATGACGAATAACATTCCGCTGTCAGGCAGAAGGAAACATTCAATATTGGCTACGACAGCGGAAACTGCCGACTCCCGACCTAACTGAAGCGACGATAGCTTATATACTTAAGCTCAACAACACCGTGGAAATATCTGCCTTCCCTCTGAGTTTTATAAAGCCACGGAGATGACTTGGTAAGTAACATCCATCATAAGCCAAATCTGGTGGATTGAAAGTATGCCTGAAGAATGTAACCTCAGCATCGTTTGTCCGATGCACAAATAATGGGGAAACTCTGAACTGCGAAGCACAAGTCTCCTCAATTTTGCTTACAAGGCTTTTTTCGTATATGTGAATGCCTGAAACCGTTTACGAACAACCTGAACGGCCAATATCAGTGTGGTTTTAGGACAAGAAAGTCCACAACTAACCATTTCTTGACACTTCAGATCCTGATATCCACCGCACCTATTCCTCGGTTTCCACCGTCGTATGACAGCATATATAAAGACGAACTATAAAGAGCCATTTATAGGTTTGTTTTGGTATACAGGCCAAACACCCACGTCTGTGGAGGATGGCGATGGAGTCGGAACGGACCTCACTGAAACATTCGATACCAAAAACGTATTTAGGCGATGCACTGCCATGTTACTTCGTGAATAACATTCTTGAGACCATTATGCAAAACTCGCGTTCCAACAACAGAGACTCAATTTTCCATGGGTCAATGCATACGTCCACGTCCACGACATTGACAACGTTGATCGGTGTGAACATGATGAGAGACCCACGTTTGGTGGTATAAACCTGGAATGATGCTTCAAAAAAGGGGTTTGGCTTTAAATGAGAGTAAGATCAAGGATATGCTGTCAACACAATGGGACATACGACATTAACAAATTCTGAAGAACGCCACTATTTACAGATGCAACTTCGGACTTAGTACGGGATTTTCTCTACCTCAGATCCGCAGAAATAATACGAAGAATTACTATTGCCAACCAATGTTTCTTCGGACTTAGAAGGCAATTTAGTAGTAAGTTCCTTACTCCCTTACTAAAGCCCTACCAAGGAGATCTTATACAAGACCCTGATCATCACAGTCCTTCTCTACGGCGCAGAAGCATGTACCATATCAAAAGGGGATGAAGAAATCCTTCTTCGAATTATTCTTGGTCCATTTACCTTGAAGGGCTGTAGATACAAAGATTCAACCAATACCTACACGACCTTCATAGCGACATTCCTCATATAAAAAATTCTTAACATTGGACGTCTAAGTTGGCTAGGACATGTAAAACGAATAGACGCGAATACTTCAGACCGCAGAGTCTTCGAATCCCAGCCAGACATCGGACGCAGTAGAGGAAGATCTCGCCTTAAATGGCGCGCACAAGTAAAAACTGACTACAAACGATTTGAAGTACATAAATTGAGGAAGTTAGCTAAGGACCGGGCTAATTGGAGAGACATGTTGGTTAAGGTGTTCAATCCGGACTGTAGGGCTACGTAGAGGATAGTTTTTCCGGGATAGCCACCATTACCAAACAATTACTTTCGCATTCAAAAAACATTTCAGTATCTTAGTTTCAGAAAAAAAATTCATAGATGTAAAAGTCCGCAGTTGAATTTTAGAAGCTCACTAACATCTGAAATTATTGGCTGATTTCTGATACAAGCATCCGTTTATAAATCAGCCCTACAATTCTAATAAAAATAAAAATAGAAAATATTACCACAATATGGTCATTGTAACTTCGGGCCTAGCTGTTTCTTCATGTGAGTAGTTACTTCCTGCACAGTGGCGGGACCTCTTGTTTTATTCGGAATCTGAACGTCTGACTTGATAAGTTTTCCTCTACAATTAATACTTTTCGGATGATTTGTCAAATTCGGAGAGCCAGTGAACATTTTATATGTTCCTACGGCTGTAAATCAACCCCAAACCTATGGCAGTTCATCGAACAAACTATCGCACCATTGAGTAAGTCAGATTTTAGACACCTAAGCTTTAAAAAATTAACTTGTATAGTGAGGAACAGACAGCTTTAGTTCTTTACTTATTCAGAAAAGTCTAAAACTAAAATATTTAGTGCCAATCCACTTTAGGGTGCAAACTAAGTCAAATTATTTCATTCCCTACAAAATCCTGTCTAAAATATTTCTAAGAATAAATCAAATTCCCTTCAGGTCTTTGAAACCCATTAGCCTTCACTTCCTAGTGAATGTGAAAAACAATTTTCCAACACTCCAATCTGCATAAGCAATTTTGAAAAATCCCTCAAACTAATTGAATCACTTGTCGTGTAGATTTATTTTTTTCACCACGAATTGATTCAATTACATTTCGATTCAAATAATACAAACCGCCTAAAACCGCCAACACCCGAAAACGCTTGATCCACTTTATTTCTATGCGATTTCAATGCCCAGCCCGAGGACCTAAGACAATGCTGTTTACCCCGAATTACGGTCGACTAAAGCAGGTTTAAAATTTATCGATTCCATTTGGGGTTTAAGGACATTCATCCATCAAGTGCTCTTCGTCCTGCAATACACCGTTTTGAAAAAAAATGTCAACATAAATTAATCTCTCCATTCACGGGGGGTTACCCTACCTAGTCAATTCTGGATATCAATCGCCATCAACTAGATTAGCTGCTTTTGACAGCTTTATCCCTTATCGACGCCCTTTTGTTAAATAGAAAATCGATATAACATCCACATCGTTGCTTCAGCAATCTATAACAACAACAACCACACCACCTTCGAGGGCAATCAAATTAACGTCTCCCGTTCTAGTCCTTTCGCATCAGAGGGTAGCCGCGTTATTGTGCGCCCGCACACGAGCCGTATCTCAAAAACCCGACGTCATTTGCCCGTTTTTTGTATCCCAATCACAGTTCAAGGAGGTGTTCGAAGTCAGCACCGTGGTGGTGGTGCTCATGCCACAGCGCTGGATATCCCTAGCGGGATAGTAAACACACGGACCCGGTGATGGTGCCCGACTGCGTTTGATTTTCACCGCACCCGACACTGCCGTCGAAAGCCTCACATTATTCAGAGTCGACCCATTGCGCGTCATACTTCGTTGAGTTCCATGACGGGAAAACCGACCCGACGATCGATTCGTCCCATCACCATTCGATATCGAGCTCTCATAGTGTATCAGATCGGGCTGATCCCGGCTCAAACGTCGCTTAAAAAAGATGAGGAGAAAAATCCGCTTGAACTTCTCTCCGAATATCACGTATATGATGAAGTTGGCGCTGCTGTTGATTGTCACCAACAGATTCGACACCTTTATCAAGTCATCGTCGATGATGTTGTAGAAGGCCTCGAGGATATTCGTATAGAGGGCGAGGAAGTTTAGCAGGAAGAACACTACCACAACACAGAGCAACATAGTTGCGAGACCGATCTCGCGTTTTTCGGTGCGACTCAGACGCTGTCGCTCCCGGTTCGCCAGCTTGATCTGTCGATAGATTAAGCAGTTGAGTACGGCTAGGTTTAAGAACGGTATAATATAGATTACTACTAGATAGCACCAATGTATGTAGATATTGATGTAGTCTTGATTGGATCTGAGCTTTGAAGCTCGAACGCAATATATCACATCGCTGCCGTCGGGCGGCGCATACGCCACAACGACCACCTCCCAAAACCGCGGCAGGTTATACAGCACCGCGAACACTATGCAGACTATAAAATAGATCTTCGCCCTGCCGTAGGTGCAGAGTGCACGTGCCTTCAACGGATGACACACAGCCACGTACCGCTCCAGCGTCACTGTGAACGTCATATAAACGCTGGCCGTTTGTGCCGCCATTGCAATTGGGAATACACACGGCGAGATATTCGGATAGATATAGTTGTAGTAGTAGAAGAGATACCCCGTGTAGGGGTATATCGAAGGGATGCCAAAGAGTAGCATCGAAGTTATAATTAGAACGGTATCACACCGCGCCAGTCCAATCAGAAGATAATTAATGCTAGAACGCATTTGAGGTCGCGACAGAATTACCATCGATAGAATGTTTCCCAGAATGCCTAGGATGCCGACCACATTCAGGATGACACCGCACACCCAGAACTCCAGCTTTGTGAGGTGTGAATCGGGATCGAAAACGGTATCACAGATGGGTCGAGCGAAGCCCGTTCTCTCACCATCGAAATTTGACGACCCAAAGAACTCGGTCTGGTTGAACGAACCACCACCACCGCCGTTCGAGAAGACGCCATTATCGAAGGTCAGATTAAGGAATTTCGTTGCAATCACAGTCGCCGCAGTCGTGCTTGTCGTCGTCGTCGTCGTTGTGGTTGGTGCCTCTGTTACAGATTCCACATATTCCACGAAAAGCCTACCAACGTCACCAAATTGAGTTTCAGCACTTTCGTAAAAATGACTCGTTATATTGAGGTCAATCATCGGTTTGATGCTTGCAACGTGAATGGATTTGCGTCTTCACGTGTCTTTAATATAAAAAAAAGTAAATAAAAAAAAACCGCCTTAGCTGATGAGTTTGAGCTTAAGGTTCAAGTCTAAAATTTACAATGGGCTATTCTAGTCGCTAAGATACACAATTTATGGGGCTGCTGGACGCAGTAGGTTTTCATTTTGCACTTGATCCTCTTGAACAGTTTAGACGGAGGGACAATGTGCATAAGAGTTGCTCTAGTGGATGGTGATTGTTTAGTGGTGGGTGGTGAATGGGCTCCGCTGTCCTTGTTTTATGTCTACCCTTGGTTGGTTTAAGGACGAGATTTAATGCGTTTCCGCTGTTTCGCTGTGTTCGTACTATCTCCTGCTGTTGGTGCTGCTGCTCCTGGTTAGGTTGTCGTTTGCATACCAGATGTGCATTTCATGAATATTGTCTGAACCGTCTGCCTGTACACTCATGATAAGTTGTAGTTTATGGTTGGGATGGTACACCTTTCCTGTGGCTTCATTGGATGTGCACTAGTGGTGGCATGTCGATGGGGGAGCGCGTTAGCGAGTGGTGTAGTATACTCGATGACAATCTGAATGCTATGTGTGCTGGCTTCAATGCAGTTGTCGTCGTCTGAATTTCCTGCTGACAAAAAAAAGAAAAAACGGTTTAATTTAAAGTTTTGAAAAGGATTTTCTTTTTTTTATGATAAATGTGACATCTTGCGATGTATGAATATAAGAGTTTTGCATACGACATGATATTACTTATAAATTGTAAAAGTGCTGTAGGACAGGCAATTTCTTGAAATTTATTGGAGTTTCGAAAAAATAGACATCTTGACATCTTGAGTCTTAAGCAAATTTATGATATTAAAGCTGGAAATTTTGATGACTGCAGCAATGCGCCTGCACACCAGAAAAGGTCCGTTGTGGTAACACGTGGATCTCTCAGCTTTCTGATATTCGTTTGCCTAAATGAACCTAAATTCAGAGCGGACTAAAAAGCGGAGGAGGTTTCTGACATAAATATTAGCCAGCCCATCTATTGTATCAAAGAATTTGTCTCCCGAATGATCGAAATTACAATAACAACTTGTGTACAGACAACACTATTTTGATTAGAATTATAGCTTTTTCGGACATTACCAAGTGTCCTCATCTGATTCCTTCTAAAAGCGAATTGAACGTTCAGTTCTCTGTATGTTTATTTGAAACGATTTTTATTCCCTAACCGGGGAAAGGTAGACAAGAGCAGAGAAGATGAGAAATACACTCATCCGTTTCTTCGCCCAAATAGCTTCTACAGAAGCATTTGCCAAAGGGGCATAGCCTTTTTGCATGTAGTCCTAGACGACACCGATTATTGTGCAGATGTTTGATTTTACTTACTTACTTATGTAGCGCTACAGTCCGGAATGAACCTGGGCCTCAACCAACATGCCGCTTCAATTAGCCCGGTCCTTAGCTAAATGCCTTCAGTTGTACACTCCAAGGAGGTTCAGATCGATTTCTACTTGTGCGCGCCACTTAAGGCGAGGTCTTCCTCTACTGCGTACGACGTCTAGCTGGGAATCGAAGACTCTGCGAGCCGGAGTAAGTATGGGTGTCCAATACTCTCTTCACTAACAAAAGATCAGTCACAGAGTTTCTGAAACCGGAGGATCCAGCCTCTCACTGTCAGCAATTGCTAAAAACCTTGGGGTGATACTTGATAGCAAACTAAACTGGAACCTTAATATCAACGAAAGGGTTAAGAATGCTAACATTGCCCTATATAGCCGCAACATAATCTGTGGTAAGAACTGGGGTCCCTCACCGAAATTCATTAAATGGCTATACACAGCTGTTGTCAGACCAATCCTTACCCATGGTTTCCTAGTCTGGTGGAATTCCATGAAAAAGACGAAGCATTTGATAGCATTTGATCCCACAGCAACTTTGGAAACACCTCTAAATCTCCTACCAATCGACTAACAGCTGATTGTCAAAACAGCGAAAAGCGCAGCACGCGTCTAAAAAGCGGGCAACCTATGTATCAAACCGTTTGGTCACAGCAAAATACTGAAATTAGCAGAATATAAGAATGGGGTGTCTGGCTACAGCTTCACTATCCCTTATCACAATTTCAACATTAAATAAGCAATCAGAATACCTAGAAGAGATGAATGGTCGTCAAACATTGCGGTATCCAACAACGAAATAGCAATCGATACCGAGATGATCTAAAATGGAGATAGGAGTGGGCCCTGGGGTCCACTCCGACAGAATCGGGTTAAACACAGCCATCGTTTGGCGAACTCTTGCAGTGTTTTCCAAGCAGTTATCCTAGCAATACTCGTAGCTGCCGAATATTCTAGAGTAGTGAAAACATCAGAAGAGGATATCTCCATTTACGTAGGTAACCAAGCTGCCAAAAAAGCTCTGGCATTAAACACAATAAAATCACGAATAGTTGGACACTGCTGCTCAGAGCTAAGGGCTCTATGTGACCAGAACAAAGCCCAAATTATCTGGGTGCCAGGATATAATAACGTTCTAGGAAACGAAAAAGCAGACGAGCTTGCCCGACCGGGATCGTCCAGTTGCATTTCCTAATGCGATAGCAGAGTTAGACCTCGCCCTGCTTCTAAAAAACAGGCAATAACTAGATAAACGCAAAGCGAAATAGAATCTAGGTGGCAAAACATTATCACACGCAAACACGGCAAGGACATCTGGCCGGAAATAAGCAGTAGCATATCAAACAAGCTTATTGCTCTGAAGAAAGCTTCCATTACTATAGCAATGACAGTGATAAGATGTCACAACCTGGTGGGTAAGCACTCCCATAGAATCGGACTAGCTGACTCATACCAAGTATGAAGGAAATGCGACGGCCCAGAAGTCGAGGAGGATATCTTACACCTACTCTGTCCCTGTCCCGCGATCTGCAACAGCCGTAACAAACTCCTTGGTAGCTTTTACTATGATGACCTAACGGAGCTGGCAACAAAACCTACAGCGCAGATCGTCCGTTTCTGCGGAAAATCAGGATGAAGCAAACATATTTTAAAAGTGGATGGAACAACGCAGATAACAACATAAGTATCACACTCAATATACTTTTAAACACTCTGTTTCGGTACTCATCTTTCAACAAAGGGTACCGCTATGGGCACATGTAGGCCTAAGCGAGTTTGACGACACACCTGAGTGTCAATAGCCCATTAAAGCTAACCTAACCTATTGGTGCCCATACGTTCTACATGCCCTAGACACGTAAAACGTCCAATGTGGAGTTTTTTGACCAGGGGCGTGTCGATGTATAACTCGTATAGTTCTTGCTTGAATCTTCGTCTCCAAGGCCCGTCAAAGCAAACGGCACCGAAGATTTTTCGAAGAATTTTTCGAAGAATTTTCCTTTCGAATCGATTTCGGAAGGATTTCTTCATCCACTTTTGAGACGGTCCATGCTTCAGCGCCCGTGCCCTAAGGCCGGACTGAGATAATCAGGGTCTTATATAGGATCTCCTTGGTAGTTCAAGTGATGGCTTTACTACTAATTTGCCTTCTTAGCCCGAAGAAACAGCGATTGGCGAGAGCAATTTTTCGTTTAATTTCCGACGAGATGTTGTTGTCAGAGCTAATAGCGGAGCCGAGATAGACAAAGTCCCGTACTACCTAAAAAGTTATATCTGTCAATGGTGGCGTTCTGTCCAATTCTTCAATGCTGAGTGGCCTTTCTTGTTGACAGCATATAATTGATCTTATCCTCATTTATTGCTTAACCAATTTTGCCGCTTCCTTCTCTATGCTAGCAAACGTGGCTATGACATCACGTTAGGTCCCACCAATGATAGTCAGCGTATGCTAGTAGTTGCACAGATTTTGGGAAAATTGTGCCTCTGGTGTTGAATCAGGAGTTTTGCACAATTCTCTCAAGAATCAAATTGAAAAATCCACATGACAGCACATCGCCTTGCCTAAATCCTTTTTTTACTATCGAATGTGTTGATGAGGCCGTTTCCGATCCTGATGGAGCAGCGAGAATTCTCCATCATCATCCTACACCAACGGCCGAGCTTGGGAGGTATGTCAAACTATACATGGCTCCGTATAGTCCGTCTCTATAAATATATGCGGCTCTGAAATCTAGGAATAGGTGGTGTGTATCGATTTGGACTTCTAGGATTTTTTTCCAGGATCCGCCGAAATATCGAAATCAGTTGTGGACTTTCCTGGCCTAAAACCACACTGATGCGGGCCGATCAGGTTGTTGGTAATCGGTTTCAGGCATTCACATATCAGGGCAGATAGGATCTTTTAGGCGATATTGAGGGGACTTTTGATGTTTGATGCTTAACTTTTTTTTTATTATAGTTTGACAAGAGTTACCTGGATATTTGACACGTTATGTGGTTTATACATCTGCGGTTTGTTTTCTTGATCGCATCCAGTTTGGTTTGTGATTTACTTGTAGCGAGTGGCATACTTTACATTTATACTGGCAGTAAAATAAAAAGGGTAATGTCCTGTCTGGCAATCTCTTCCGCCTTACAGTTTCTTGGTATATCTCTGTGCCCCAATACACAGAAGAAGAGAACGGTAAAGTGCTCCGCCATCTCCTTAAGATATAGTCGGCATTCGTGGGCTGATTTCGATTTGAAAGGGTGGATTCCAAGGATTTTATTGCCGCTTATCTGTCACTGAAGACGTTTATATGCTTGATGGATATTACATTTCTCCTCAGCCAGGACAAGGCTTCTTAAATTATCATGATATAATGAGCGGGACGGTGAAACGGTATACTTAGGTTAATAATCTCGAAGAAAATACCTCAATTCATGTCGATGTGAATCGAGTTATTGTCTCCAATCATTTCCGACTTTAAAACCAGACTCAGGAACTTGGCTGATTCTGCGGACTTGAGACTGACTATATTAAGTTTAGGAGAGTCATGGTACCTCCTAACATTTAGAGACGGGCTCAGTGGTGCGATGGTTATTGCGATGAACTTCCGCGCAGAAGGTCTGGGTTCGATTCCCAGCCGTAGCAACACCTAAATGATTTTTCACTGGCCCTCTTCTCTTGATGATCTGACAAATCATGCGTTCCCCGTTCGGAGTCGGCATAAGGGAGGAGATCCCGACTTCAAGCTGGAAGTACACACACACACACACACATGAATGGTTTCGAGTAAGCTCGGCCCTGGGTAGTAACGAAACAGTTGCGCCAAAAAATTGTATTTAGTTTTTGCCAATTTATTGAGTACAGCGTACAGAGATTGATGGGTTGATGTAGACTATTTTACGGAGCCTAGAAGCCTCTTAGGTTTCCTCTACGTTACCACACAAGGTTCGCCAAGGTACTCTTTTTTCTCTCCTAAGTACTATTTGGTATGTTTTGAGAGAGGTCTTGTAATGATTCCAGACTATTGTCTCTTTGAAGCTTTTGGCTTAGTTGAAATGTTGTTCCTTAATTTCAGAGGTTGGAACTCCACCACGGAAGCTTGGCCTTCCCATAAGTCCGACTTATTCGTGTGATGGTTTCCACAACGGTTTAACAATTCCAGGTGCATAATGTATTCATAATGAACGATGCCAACACGCAAATGGGAGCTAATAGGGTTTGTCGGTGACACTACCCCGTGAGAGCCGACAATACCAATTCGTATAAGCTATTCAGTTCCAATGAAACTTTGATTTCCAAGTGCCACGATTGCAACCATTACAAGATTACTGACATTCAGTGTCATTCATTACCACTTTCCGTGGAAAGTGTCGAATAAGCGATTTTCGTTTATATCGCTCCACAGATTCCGAGAAGCTAAACCCTTTTTACCCAGCTGTGAGAATCAAAAAATCTCGCGTTTCAATGACTACAATGTTCCAATGTTATACTGATTTGCTTGTCAATTGATGACATACCATGTGGTCATGGTCATAATTTTAAGAAATTCGAACAGATCCTGTTTTTTGTCGCATAACTATATTCTATACACTGTAGCGGGCCCAGTGGAGCGATGGTTATTGTGATTAATTGCCGCATAGAGGGTCTGGGTTTGATTTCCAGCCGTAGCAACACCAAAATGATTTTTCACAGGCCCTCCCTCGTGATGATCTGACAAATCATCCGGGTAGTATCAGTTGTCAAGAAAAGCTTGTCAAAAATTCGCCGTTCGGAGTCGGCATAAGACGGGAGGCCGCACCATAGTAGTACACACGCTTACATGATGTATGTGAGAGAGCTCGACCCTGGGTATTAACGAGCCTGTTGCGCCGAAAGCTTGTATTTTATTTTTTTCAGCATAAGGACCGAGAAGCTTATTTATAGGCCTACCGTCTTACCTCAGCTAACAAAAACAAAAGGTCCGTCAAGACTTCCCCAGAAATAAAGACGAGTATTTTTGTTTGGTGAATATAGGGTCTTCCAATATGGACCTCTGAAGTTTGACAGATGATAGAGTTTATATTGTTGAAGCTTCATCAGTTGAATCAGCTGCCATTTATTTAGTCTGTTTTGCCTTATCATATAGCTTTTAACAGCACATGCAGATGATAGGTTAGTTTTATCAAAATGGGCGTTCTTTCCGAGCAACGTTCCACCCACTTCACCCATTTTACGTTCGCCATAATCGTCATATCGGGAGGACTATTTGCATTGTCGAGGATAAATTTGAGAACAATGGTTAAGTATACGATAAACCAACAAGCATAACTCGTACGTCGACGTAAGACAAGATCAGTCGAATATACCGCTACTGTCGCCACTTGAGAATGTGCAGGAGAATCCGAGGCAGTCGATTTCGCGTCGTTCACAAGAACTCGGCTTCTCGCAAAACACAACTTGGCGAATTTTCATCTCAACTTGAGTCTGCATCCATACAAAATTAAACTGTCCCAGGAGCTGAAGGTAAACGAAGATAGACAATGACGTGTGTTCGCTACATGGGCTCTAGAGCAGTTGGAAACTGACACTTATTTCCATCAAAAAATCATCTTTAGCGATAAAGCCGGCATATTCCCCTGTTTCTGAATGATTTTCTGAAATTGTCGAATTTGGGAAGATACTAATCCACATGAGATCCATTAGCGTCCAATGCATTCACAAAAAAAATCACTACTTGGTGTTCATTTTCTGTTACCGGCGTCATCGGTCCATATTACTTTGGGAAAGACTTTACGAAAGACTTTGGGAAAGACTTTAGGAAAGACTTTGGGAAAGACTTTGGGAAAGACTTTAGGAAAGACTTTGGGAAAGACTTTGGTCAGTCCACCACCTTCAATGTCGAGCGTTATAGGTCGATGATTACCAACTTCTTTTATCCTGAGTCGGATGATACAGGATAGCGCTACGTGCTACATAGCTCACTCTGCATGAGCGATTCGAGGACATTTTCATCTCATGTGGTTATGAAGTGAACTGGCCACTGCGATCGTACGATTTGACCCCCTTAAAATTTTTTTTTTGTCCAGTTTTCTGAGGTCGCATTTGTATCTGAATTAGCCACAAACAGCGGCCCTCAAAGCCAACATAACCAATGCCACGATTCAAATTCAGCTTGATTTATGCGGCAGAGTCATGGTAAAAAGGACTTCTCGGATGAGTGCCACAATCGGAAGCCACAGCGGATATTTGAACGATGTTATGTTCCATACATAATGGCATCGATAGGCCTTTCAATTGAAAAAAAAAGTCGACAAAATTTCAAAATCGGAAAATTGAAAAATGTCGATGATATCTCACACACACATTTCTTTTTATGTGAATTTAATTATTAGAACATCTCCATGAAAGACTCTATAGTTAAATATCTAAAATAATGTTTTTATTACCATACCCAATTATGAAACAGACAATTCACTGGTCCTAATTAATTTTTTTGTTAAAAACAACTTCGACAAGAAAATAAAATCACATACCTAACAAAATCCTCTTGGTAAGAAATGTCAAATGCTAAACCATCAGGGAAGCCTAATTAATGTTAGCTAATTAGATTTTTGACTTAGCTGTTATCATAATTCAAAGGTCAAAACTCCAAAACAAAGTTCAGCAAATTAGGAATCCGTATTCAGATAAATGTTTGACATAATTTTGTGACGTTTTTCTGCCCCCCTTTGTCTATTTATGAACAAGGGAAACAAAAACTTGAATTAAAATTTATTGCCGATGATTTAACCTACATGTGATTATATAACCAGCACAGGATTAAATTACACAAATACGGTATCCGTTGTGCTACCCTAACCCCGAGGGGCTGAAGTACACAAAAACTTTAGTAGATTACCTGCCTTATGCATTTATCCACCCCACAATAGGGAATCAGTGCGGGTAATTATTACCATTAAACAATAAACAGAGCAGAGGGTATGGTTGTTTTTTTTATTATATGAGTCACGTCCCTTAACCGCCATCCTTTGTAGGGGTTTTATCTATCGATTATTTCAAGAAGACTGATATGGTATCTAATGACGCTTTTCGTTCAAATTTATTTGTGATAAGGGGAGGGGGGATTTGTTGATACGTATTTTCATCACTGATTATCGGAAATAACTATACATAGGTATGAAGTAATAGTGAACAAATCGTCTTTATTCAGAAAAGATAAACAACATATTTTAGTATTGACACATTTATTAAATTTTTACACAGAATTACAATGTTGGAGCAAAAAAAAATATTTAAATCTGGCGCCCTATAAGCTAAAAATAACTAAATTCAGCCAAGATTTAAACCTCACTTACTTAAGTGGCGCTACTGTCCGGAATGAACCTCGGCCTCACCCAACATGCCTCTCCAATTAGCCCGGTGCTTAGCTAACTGCCTCCAGTTGCGCACTCCAAGTTGGTTGAGGTCGGTTTCTACTTGTGCGCGCCACTTAAGGCGAGGTCTACCTCTACGTCTGGCTGGGAATCGCAGACTCTGCGAGCCGGGTATTGGTGTCCATTCGTTCTACATGTCCTGGCCGTCTCAAACGTCTAATGCGGAGTTTTTTTTATCAGGTGCATGTCGCTGTACAGCTCGTATAGTTCTTGGTTGAATCTTCGTCTCCATAGCCCGTCAATGCAAACGGGACCGAAGATTTTTCGAAGAATTTTCCTCTCAAATCGACCAAAGATTCCTTCATCCGCCTTTGAGACGGTCCACGCTTCAGCGCCGTAGAGCAGGACTGGGATGATCAGGGTCTTATGTAGGATCTCCTTAGTAGTTCGAGTGAGGGCTTTACTACTGAATTGCCTTCTTAGCCCGAAGAAACAGCTGTTGGCAAGAGTAATTCTTCGTTTAATTTCTGACGAGATGTTGTTGTCAGAGTTAATAGCGGAACCGGGATAGATAAAGTCCCGTAATACCTCAAAGTTATATCTGTCAATGGTGACGTTCTGTCCAATTCGTCGATGTTGTGTGTCCTTTCGTGTTGACAGCATATACTTCGTCTTGCCCTCATTTACTGCTGAACCCATTTTTGCCGCTTCCTTCTCTATACTAGCAAACGTGGCTATGACATCACGTTGGGTCCTACCAATGATGTCAATTTCGTCGGCGTATGCTAGTAGTTGTACAGATTTTTTAAAAATTTTGCCTCTGGTGTTGGCTCGGGAGTTTTGCACAATCCTCTCAAGAATCAAACTGAAGAAGTCACATGACAGCGCATCCCCTTTCCTTAATCGTTTTTTGGTATGGAATGTATCGATGAGGTCGTTTCCTACCCTGATTCAGCAGCGAGCATTATCTATCGACATCCTACACAAATTGACGAGCTTTGGCGGTATACCAAAACTAGACATGGCTCTGAATAGTTCGTCTGTATGCTGTCGTTTGCGGCTTTGAAATCGATGAGTAGGTGGTGGGTATCGATTTGGACTTCTTGTGTTTTTTCTAGGATCTGCCGAAAATTTGATCGGTTGTGGACTTTCCTGGCCTAATACCACACTGATAGGGGCCGATCAGGCTGTTCGTAAACGTTTTCAGGCGTTCACATATTACGGCAGATAGGAACTTGTAGGCGATGTTGAGGAGGCTTATGCCTCTGTGGTTGGCGCAGTTTAGATGGTTTTATTTTTTGTGGAACGGACAAACGATGATGAGGTTCCATTCTTCAGGCATATTTTCTACCGACCAAATTTGGCTTATGAGTTGGTGGATATTACTTACCAAGTCATCTCCGCCGGCTTTATAAAGCTCGGCGAGAAGGGCGTCATTTCCGGCAGCATTATTAAGCTTGAGCTTAGATATTGCTATCCTCACTTTACTCAGGTCGGATGGGTGGCAGCTTTCGCTGTCGTTGCCAATATTGAATGGTTCGTTCTGCCTGACAGAGAAATCTTGTTCGTCATCGCCGTATAACAGTCTGCAGCAGTGGTTCTTCCATATCCTCAGCATAGACTGTGTCTCAACTACGATATTTCCTTGTTCATTTCGACAGGGTTCTGTTCGAGCCTTGTATCCTTGGCTTTGACGTTTTACACTTTCGTAAAACTTGCGAAAATCGTTCCTGGAGTGGCACGTTAGTTGATCTGGAGACCGGCATGTCCACTTATGTATATCGAGATGAGGAAACCGTGTGCTGACTATTGTGGCATTCCGTTCCGTAGCGAAGTCAATTAGTTTAAGTCCGTTACCAGGCGTGTTTGTCGTGTAGGCTATGTTTTCCGACAATACTGCTAAGATTGTCTTCTCTTCCTTCCTTTGCGTTAAAATCACCCAGCACGATGTTAACATCGTACTTCGCTCATAGGTTTGGTCAAGGGGTTCATGGAGACAATCCTTAACTTTATCATCTTTTTCCTCCGTTGGAGCGTGAGCGCATATAAGGCTTATGTTGGCGAATTCGGCCTTGATGCGGACTGTTATAATACGTTCGCTAATGTGGTATTTGGTCAGTGACGCGTCATGTCGGTTTCGAATTCATATATCTTATATCTGTTTTATATGGTTTTCTTAACGACTCATTTCGTCAAAGCAACATTTCCAATTAAACTACAAGTTCCATGTAAAATTCATTAAAAATACTTTGATGTCTTTAAAAAGGACAATGAGATCGATAAATTTTATTTATAACTATTGTTGCATGTACAACTTGGTCACACTGTTTAGCGCTACTCAAGGTTAACTGCGGAATAACTCATTTTGTTTTTTGTAGATACGGATTTTCGGCTTGACATCTAGATGAAAGATGTGATTTAAGAGTAGACTTGAAAAAATGTATATCCCTTTATTTGAATCCGAGGCAAAACGAAATTCTACGGAGACGGATATGCAAAGGCGCATGGTACTATGAACACTGAACTGTTGGGTAAACCATGAAAAATTAAGTTCATGGACATTGATGAGAACTCATATAACAATGGATTTTGTCTTATCTGGTGCTATATTGGAAAAAATCGATTGAAAATGCAACCACACCAAGTCTAGGGGAGCACCACCATAGGCGGAATGCTGTGCAATTAAAAATATGTGAACTATCCGGTTAACTGGAGTGAAACCGAGAATGCCCATTGTTAGGGAAAGGCTTAACATTGAAGGTCGTTCATAACGAGGGTGTTTTTTTATCTTAGATTTTAACCCCCTCCTGTATTTCAAATTAATTTGCAGTTGTCCGCGGCTGTAGGTTGTGCATTTTGCAGTCGGGGATTTAATGTTAGATTTGAGTGCCTTGAAGGTTAGCCAATTTTTTTTTAAAGGTCAAATAGTTTGAATTTGGTAAGTGCATCTGTATTTTTTTTATATTTATTTATATATTTATCTACTAGGTAAGACATTTACAGTTTAATTTTAACGTTGATAACTTAATTTTACTTGTATAATAAACTTATTATATTTATGCATTTGGTAAATAATAATTCAAGAACTGTCAAGATTAATTTATTATTTAAGCATATTTGGACTTTAAAATTTCAAGTGCAATTCGTTTAAAACAATCGCGATTTAAAGTTTAATCTGAGTCAATAGTTACTAACGAATTATAAAAAATTACCGCAACGCTTGATGATTTCACATGATCCATAGTTTGTTCAATGTAAAGGTTGAATAAACAAACTTGGTACTCTTAGATACCTTTAACGAGCATTAAAAGGTATAGCCCATCCCAACTTATGTGAAATTTTCTTGCGCAAGTCTCTTAAAATCAGGGATTTTTTTCTCTTAGCGACAACAAAACTACTTTTCCAACCAGAACTACAGCTCAAAATGTTGTGCACATTTCAACAAACATTAGAACACATCTCTCTCGATCGACGATCGCTGCAATAGACATGACTGATTGTCCACACAGAACCGTCGTTGGTGCATGCAATATATACACATTTACCCACCCCTAAGAAAAGGGAAATTTGCTGGGTGTTGCACTTATGTGTTTAGTAATGAAAGCCAGAGTTTTGAGTAACTATGAAAAAGGGTTGAAATGGAATTTCCGTTATATCGGGTTTTTCAACAGGGACGCCATAAAAGTTGAGCGACAGGAACAGCAAACGACGCCATATTTCTTGCCGCTCTTTTGAAATTTCTCTTCAGTAAGATTTGCCATTTCATGATGGAAAGATAAACGATCCAACAACGAGTCGAAATTATTAAAATTTACAACTGTAGTAGATTATAAATTTTTGAAATCTCTGTCAATACTGTACAAGAGTGTGGCCGCTACTTAACTCTATAGAAAGGAGCAATCGCATCCAACTTAAGGTAAATGGCGGCCATCATCTTTTTTGAGACAGAGATAAAATCTATTTCCGTTTTGGGTAATCTCTCTCTTACTTTTTTGACACTTCAGCGGCAAGACACGCCATTATATTAAATAAAGAAAAAATAAAGTGATAACGAAGGCCAACTGCCAATTGTTATAAGCCACCACACAACTGAAATTCGGAGTCAGTGGCCTCAACGTTAAGAGCGCTACGTCCAATTTATGGTCGTCATAGTCGTCCTAGCAGATCAACAATTGAGCGTCTAGTGGAAAAATGGAGACAAAGAAGTACACGCGTAGTGTCGGGAATATTGCTGCCGCTGAGGCTTCAGTTGAAGAGAGCCCAAATGTGTCTCTCACACGTCGTTCTCAAGCGTTGGGCATCTCTGTGACGTCGTTGTGGCGAATTTTGCGAAAAGATCTTGGCCTACATCCTTACAAGATTAAATTGACGCAAGAACTGAAGCCGCTTGACCACCAGAAGCGACGTATGTTCGTGAATTGGGCTGAGCAACGAACTTGAAAATGATTCGGATTTTCATCGAAAATTCATCTTCAGCGATGAGGCTCATTTCTGGCTGAATGGCTTCGTCAATAAACAAATTATGCGGTATTGGTCAGGCAGCAATCCACACGTACTCCATGAGTCATCATTGCATCCCGAAAGAATTACGGTTTGTTGTGGTTTATGGGCCGGCGGCGTCATTGGGCCGTACTTCTTCCGTGATGATCAAGACCGGCACTTTACTGTGAATGGGAATCGCTACCGTTCAATGAAAACCAAATATTTTTGGCCCCAATTGGATGATATGGACTTGGAGGACATGTGGTTCCAACAGGATGGCGCCACAATCCACACAGCGAATGCCACAATCAATTTTTTGGAAACCAAGTTTGGAGAACGTGTTATCTCACGAAGAGGTCCAGTCGCTTAGCCGCTTCGGTCGTGCGATTTGACGCCGTTAGACTATTTCCTGCGGGGTTACGTTAAGTCTATGGTCCATGCCAACAAGCCAGCGACGATTGATCCACTTATGCTTGAAAACCGTCGAAAATTGGGTTAAGCGTCTGGACTTCTACAAGCGTGCCGTGGTGGCCATGCAAAAAAAAAACGAGTTCCATACATAGTGGCATCAAACGTACTTTCACAGGAATAAAGAATTTCATTGATTAAAACCGTTTTTGTTTTATTTAAAATAACAAATTCACATCCAAATAGTCGCTGTTTCTGCTCACTAGATCCGTATTAGATGTCACAGTTGTTCATAATCATTTTGCCCGGTCCATTTAATTTCCCAGATGGCAGTAATGTCTGCGGTCTGGTCCACTTTCGGTAAAAGAAGTCGAGGCCCATAACTATTGTTCAGCAAGTATTTTTCCCCAAAGACATCAAAGGAATATCGAATAACACTGTTGCCAGAGGAAGTAAATTGGCTAGGTTCTTACCTATGAACCTTGATATAAAGCTACTCAGATACAATAAAAGATGACAAACCGACCTGCGACATCTGGAATTGATTATACCGTCCCAGTACAGCATAAAGCGAACATAGCGATTTTTATCTGCTTCTGCACAACGGCATTTCATATCGAGCTTTTAAGCGATAACTTCACATCAGCATTTCTTGTAGCTTTTCACTGCTCGTCGTGGGATTAGCACAAATTTATATAGGGAATGATTGCGGAACCAATTTTAAAGGAGCAACTAGGATAATGGAGAAAGAGCGGTACCACCATTCCAAACAATGGACACTGCACATTACGACGCAGCTTCAAGTGAGCTGAACGACTTCGGCGGACTTTGAGAGGCAGGGGTCAAATTGATAAAATATCATTTGAAAAAAATTATTGGACACTACAGCCTGAAGTTCAAAGGCACTATTAACACATGTGGAGGCTTGTTTGAACTCAAGACCCCGCTGTCCGGTCACTGAACATAAAGATGGCCTATCAATCCTCACTGCATAAGATTTTCTTATTGGAGCACCTATCAATACCGAAGCAGATAAGGAATTATCACAGGTCAAGATTAGCCACCCGGACAGAGTCAGAGTCAATGACATGGGACATGGCAGTCTCCAGATCAACTAACCATCAACCAAGTTGATCACATTACGATAGACAAGAGGCACGCATCTAGTATTTTGGATGTCCGAACATTCCATCGTATCGGACCACTAGCTTGTTGCAGCCAAGGATACGGATATCCAACACGCCTCAACAATCCAGAAAAACTGTGAAAAAATTTAATGGCGAACGAATGCAATCACAAGTGACCGCCAAGACCTTCTCGCAACGTGTATCCCTTAACCTCTCGATTAACACCATACTACCAGCATCGAATGTCGAAGGACTATGGCAATGATGCCAACAAGCCATTAGATCAGCCGCAACTGATGTGATAGGTTTGTCGCGCCCACCAGCAAGAAAATCCTGGTTTGATGAGGAATGCCGACGGATGCTTGCAGCCAAGAGCGAGGCCTACAAGGCTAAGCTGCAGGTGAAGACGAGAGCTGCCGTTGAGCTCTATAGGCAGAGAAAAGGGGAAGAACACCTGCTTTTTAAAAAGAAGAAAAAAGAGCGAGAAAAGCGCGGGATCGAGCATATTTTACTAAGTTTTACCAAAGTATATAACGTCAAAGCCAAGGATACAAGGCTCGAACAGAATCCCAACGAGATGAAAGAGGAAATATCGTAGTTGCGACGAAGTCGATGTTAGGATCTTGAAGACTCACTTCGGCAAACAGTTAAACGACGATAACGAACAACATTCCGCTGTCAGGCAGAACCATTCAATATTGGCAACGACAGCTTTAACTGCCAGCGACCCGACCTGAGTGAAGTGAGGATAGCAATATCTAAACTCAAGCTTAAGAAGGCTGCCAGAAATGACGGCCTTCTGAGCCGAGCTTTATAAAGGTGGCGGAGATGACTTGGTAAGAAAAATCCACCAACTCATAAGCCAAATCTGGTCGGAGGAAAATATGCCTAAAGAATGGAACCTCAGCATCCTTTGTCCGATCCACAAAAAAAGGAGACCCTCTAAGCTGCGCCAACTACAGAGGCATAAGTCTCGTCAACATCGCCTACGAAACCGTTTACCAACAACCTGATCGGCCCTTATCAGTGTGGTTTTAGGCCAGGAAAGCCCACAACCGATCAAGTTTTCCCAGGGTCGGGCTTAAACTAGTCGATACATTCGATGCACCAAAAAAAGCTTTAGGAAAGGCGATGCTCTATCATGTGACTTCTTAAATTTGATTCTTGAGAGGATTGTGCAAAACTCCCAATCCAACACCAGAGGCACAAAAAATCGGTGCAACTGCTAGCATACGCCAACGATATTGAAATCATTGGTACGGCTCAACGTGATGCCATAGCCACGTTTGCTTGCATAGAGAAGGAAGCGGCGGAAATTGGTTTTAGCAGTAAATTGGGGCAAGACAAGATAAGTGCTGTCAACACGAAGGGACACACACCATCGACGAATTGGACAGAACGTCAGCATTGACAAATATAACTTTGAGATAGTACGGGACTTTGTCTATCTCAGCTACCTTAGCGCTGTTGAGAACCCTCGTAAATTCCCAGGCTTGTAGAACATTGAAGTCTTGATGTAGTTAATTGCGTTTTGCACATGATGTTGCACATAATGTTAAATCCTTTTTGAAATCGATTCTGTTGGTAAAAGGCTTGAAAAAATACCAAACAAGGATATTTTTAGTTTGTCTAATTATGTAAAATAAAATTAAATAAACTCGACGAATATTTAATATCTTGTTTCAGTTGACCTATGTTCGTGGTAGAAAATGGTCAAAACCCCTCATTTTTACGGCACTTCTCCCAAACAGGCGGGCTGTGTGTTTAACCGATTTTACCTCATATGACAAATATCAAATTTTTGTGTGCAAAAAAAAAAACAATTACATCCACGTAATGTCCCTATTAATTAAACGGTCCTTGAATGTCCATGTATGACACATCGTGCACACAATTTTTTCGAATTAACCCATACGTGTCAACATTGCGGCCGTCCTCTACATTTCAATTACTTGATTGAATTTTAATGATTGTGAATATTCTGGTCATATTGCTTAAATATCCGCGGGTGTTCCTAGAAAAGCACTCGTCACCTACTGTTGGGCAGCGAGGCTATATATAGCCCGCCAGCTGTTGTTCAATCATTAGACCGTGACGTGTCACTTATCACATAAAAGGATCAGTTTCCCCCACAGTATTCCCGTGTGGGATGACCGATAATAATTTATCAACCTAAACCGATGATACACACACTAAGGTGGCAGACTGCGTCCTTAATGAAATGTTATGCTTTCAGACAAATGGGATGAATCTGTGTGAGTGAACAAATGGATGGAATCAGTGGTATTTGCTGTTCGTTCTCTGTCTATGTTATCATTGGGATTCACACCATTTTTTTCTGTCATTAAATTCACAACCTAGCGTAGGTATATCGCATTAAGTCTTCAAGGAAGCAGATGTTGAAATTTAATTTTAGCGTGAAATTTAATTTAGCATGAGCGTTGAAAAACTCCAGAGATATTCAATTATGTATGAGAAAAAAAATTCAAAATTTTATTATTCACCATCGCGACACGTGTTCTAACGTAAATATCTATATACACTTGAGATGGAAAGGTTTCTAGTTCTGCTAGCATGACAAGGCCTACCCAGTTTCCGCGTATGTCCCCAAAGAGTATAATAATTCAATTGGTGATATAATTTAAGCACCTATTAGAGCCAAACCCTGCCTACCCCAATATAAGGCCGACACGTGTGTACATCCTTCAAATAAATTTCCACTCCCTAACCTCTTAAACTACAACACTATTGAGTGTTCAAAAGCAATATCATGCCATGCGATCCACCTAAAAAAAAAACGGAAACTCAAATAAATCTGCTCTGCCATGGATATCATCAGGACAATGAAAGTGGTCCCCAAACCAAACAAAGCTTGTAAACACTGTTTGCGAGGTCATATTGTAAAACTTTTATTTGACTAGGACCGGGGACACTTGTCTCCTCGATGGTGAATCTGAATGTGATGCTGATGGGAATTATGCATGCAACAGTGGTTAACAATATTGGCAGTGAGTATGTGTGTATGGGGATATTGTTGTTATATGTGGCAACACGACAATTTCGAAATAACAATTTACCATCGAAACGGAGGATTTATTTGTGGAGGGACATTTGTTTTTCAATTTTTGAATATTTTTTTGAACACATTGCTGGAAGGACATTTATTCATTTTCCAACAGGCTTTCAGACTTTTATTTGCAATAAAATGGAATTCAACAATTCAAATGAGGTTGTGTTTGCATGAAGATGTGAAATATTTACAGAGCAGAGGTGTCACGTACAACACTTGCATTTTATTTAAAAAATTTTGTTGCTGAATAATTTAAAATTAAATTTTGCATTATTCCTGAAAAAAGGGTGAATAAGTGAATAAATTTACAATGCGCTGACAGGGAAATTTTAAAGCCCTTTTTCGGAAACAATGATATTTTGTGAGGTGTAAAAAAAAACGAGATGGTTAGTAAAGACGGTCACACTGGTCAGTAATGATAGAGATATTCAACATAGATCATGGATAACATCCTCTAGAAGCTTTCGATGGAGATTTATGACAAACTATATTACCATGTGGAGTTGTTTTCCTCCAACCGGACGCGTACTCTGGTGGTGGATATAGGAATCCTCTGTAGATATGTGGGATATGGGGTCAACAATGGCGTCATCTCAGTAATGAAGTAAACAACCTTTTTGAGTTGCTCCAACACATTCGGACAACTGGTCATCTAAGAATCTCAATGGTTATTCAGGCCATTTGACCATAGTTGGTAGTGGATGAACCTTAAGGCCTGCAACAGCCTTCAATCTCTTATTGGATAATGATGGCCCCATGTCCTACTAAATTGGAGCTGGCCATCTTGCATGGGGATCGCGCTGTAACGTTAACTTCCTTACCACGTAGGAAATAGCAAATTATGAGAGAGGTAACAGCTTCGAATAACAGATCTCCTCATATATTTACTTCACACTGAACGTCAACGCACAACGACTTACGAGTATGCACCTCGAATTTACGCTCGCTGTACAACCCGGGTGCTACTCAAAATATTGAATCTGTCCTAGCACTGTACAGGGTATACATTACTGAAATCCAGGAAATACGTTGGACAGGATCAGAAATACACTTACGAAAAACATGCGGCATATTATATACAGCTGTCACCGAAGGCTGCACATATAAGGATGCGAATTCGTTGCGGGGATCGGAATAATCGTCAAGAATAATCGACTTTAAGCCGGCAAGTGATCGCCTGGCTGAAATCCGTATCAGAGCAACGGTTTTCAACATCAGCCTTATATGTGCCCACGCTGCTATTAAACTTATGACCCTATCAAGGGGGAATTTTACGACCTCCTAGATACTGTGCGGAATGCAAGGTTTAAATCGAACTAGGAGACTGCAATGCGAAAGTCAGCAAGGAAAACATCTTCCGCAGGTTAGTTAAAAGCAGAGCCCCCACAAAACTACAACAGATTTTGGATTCCGACTAATAGATTTCGGGGCAGCATGTAAAATTTTAATCAACAGCACTAGGTTCCCACGACTTCGAATCCATAAAGTTACCCGATGATCTCCATATGGTCGAACCGCCAACCAAATTTACCATGTGCTCGTAGATGCGAGGCACGCATCCAGCATTCTTAATAACACTCAGAGGTGAAAAAGCCGACTCTAACAATTTTCTCGTCGCTGCAGGACTGCCCAACGAGAGAAAGCTACGAATGGTGGCAAAAAGAGACTTTAAGTTGGACGCCTTGTTGAGCTGGAGATTTATAAAGTTGACGAAAGTTAGAGACTCCCCGCTGTTCCATCATCCTTCCCCAAAATCAATACCAAGTTGAAACAGTATTGCAATATCATAAAAGATGTAGCCGAACTTAACAAAGGTCAGCCGCCGCTCCCTAAAAAAGATGTCCGTGATATGGTGATGTTTTCAAGTACCAAAAAGAGATAAGAGATTGGGCTCAGTGCATGAACTGTCTCGCAGAAGGTCTGGGTTCGATTCCCAGCCGTAACAACACCTAAATGATTTTTCACTGGTCCTCCTCTCGTGATGATATGGCAAATCATCCGAGTTTAGAGTCGGAATAAAACAGGGGTCCAGCCATAACGCAAGAAGTACAAACGCACACATCAGTGGTTGTGAGAAAGCTCGACCTCGGGGGTTAACGAGTCTGTTGCCTGTTTGTATTTTATATTTGCAAGCAGATATAACAGAGAAGTCCATACCTTGGCGCTACAACGGAAAACACCCGCCGCAAGTGAAGAGTACCAAACCATAAGAAGAAAATAGAAGATCATCCTGGGTAGTAAAAAAAGACAACACGCAGCCTCCCAGCTGAGGGAAGTCGAAGAGTCCCGAGACAAAGTTCTTCCCGTCTCGAGACTCTTCAATTCAATTCTACAAGAAAGCCAATGAAGTGTAAGTTAATATTAAATTAAGGACGTAGGGTCTACCCCCGGTACCCCCGCACAGGGAATTGTAGTCGTATTAAGGCAGCATTTCCAGAAGCTGCTTTTTCGGCATAATGTCGAGAAAGTGATAGGTCAAGTCAACGAGTCAATAAAGAGGTAACGCTCCCTCCCACTATTGAAGAAGTTAGAGAAGCCATCAAAAAACTAATGAGCAACAAGGCACCCGGTTCTGATAGATTACCATCAGAACTCTTTAACTATTTGTATAGAAGTGTGAATGCACCATGACTGAAATATCATCTCCATATGTTCCACCCAAAAAAAGACGAGCCCATGTCTTGCACCAACTACAGAGCCATATCCCTGCTATGTTGTCGAATTTGTTAACTAATCCAACTGTGTTAACGACTTAAGCCTTTCTGCAATACACTTAGCGGCATTTACTAGTGTGGCTTCTGGTTCGGCAGACCGACCATAGAAAAAATTCACACTAGAGCCGATTTCAAAGCCGCATACGACCGCATCTATAGAGACCAACTATACAAAGCCATGTCAAGTTTTGGTGTACCGCCCAATCTTGTCGGTCAGTGTAGGATGACAATGGAGAATTTTCTCGCTGCTCGACCTCACCGATACATTCGATACACCAAAAAAGGATTAAGGAAAGGCGATGCGCTGTCATGGCTTCAATTTGATTCTTGAGAGGATTGTGCAAAACTCCCGAGCCAACATCAGAGGCACAATTTTCCTAAAATCGGTGCAACTACTGGCAAACGCGGACGATATTGACATCATTGGCAGGACTCAACGTGATGTCATAGCCACGTTTGCTAGAAGGAAACGGCAAAAATAGGCTTAGTAGTAAATGAGGGCATGACTAAGTACATGCTGTCAACACGAAAGGACAACATCGACGAATTGGACACAGAACGTCACCATTGAGATACGAGGAAAGAAACATCGCCGATGCTATTTCGGTTAAGCAAAACAAATGGGATCATAACAATTACTCAAGAGTTGTTATTTCTACCGGACCCCAATCATACCAATACTACTTCACGGCGCCGAGTGCTGGACAGAACGTAGGAAAGCGGAGCAAACATAAGGGACATTCGAAAGAAAAGTTCTTCGTCGAATTGTTAGTCCTGTATGCGAGGAGGGCAAATTCAGTAGAAAATACAACCAAGTAATCTATGCCAAATAAACACCCACATTTGTTGCGACGATTAATTTTGCCGTTTGGTCGGTGCTGGCAGGCTGGATCCCTCTATAGCTCGTCGGTGGGTGCGGGAGTTGACTCTTTCTTAATCGCAACAAAAAAATGTCAATGCCAGTCTTTAACGGCTAGGTGTGATGACGCTTGCTTTCTTACCTTCCCTACCATGGTTATTTTACTCGCCTCGATTACCCTGAATGTTGCCTTCCTTCACTTCCTAATTTTTGCCGCCATCCCTATCCTACCATCCTCATTATTTATTGCTCCCGCTTAGTTCAGACACATCTCTTAAGCTCTACCAAAATGTGGATGTTGTACGCCTACATCGAGCGAGCGAATAATAATGCTCCAGAAAAAAGAATCCCTTCTCTCCGCTTCGAGGCGACAAGGAAGAGCGACCCGGTCTAAGGATCAAGCGATCGTGGATGTCAGAACAATTCGACTGAATAACTGGCAGCAACATGCGCAGGATCGAAGGTGGATGATTGCCTTGTTTCAGGCAGAGCTCGTTAAGTAAGTAAGTCAATCATGAAGAACAGCCTTTCTTATCCGAACTTTAACCGACGTTCTGAGCACATCTCTCACGTTATGGAGTTTCCATGTCAGCCTAACTTGTAGACGCATATTTCTTAAGGGTTTTTCAATAAGTGCGCTACAAAGGTTTTTTTTAAATAAAACAAAAACGGTTTTAGATATCAATGAAATTCTGTTTTCCTATGAAAGTGCGTTCAATGCCATTATGTATGGAACTCGATTTCTTTTGCATGGCCACCACGGGCACGCTTGCAGACGCTTCCATACGCTGAACACAATTTTCGACGGTTTTCAAGCATAAATCGGCCGATACTGCTGCAATTTCACGTTCGATATTCGTACGAAGTTCAACAATCGTCGCTGGCTTGTTGGCATAGACCATAGACTTGACGTAGCTCCACTGGAATTAGTCGAACGGCGTCAAATCGCACGACCGAGGCGGCCAAGCGACTGGACCTCTTCGTGAGATAACACGTTCTCCAAACTTGGTTTCCAATAAATTGATTGTGGCATTCGCTGTGTGGCTTGTGGTGCCGTCCTGTTGGAACCACATGTCCTCCAAGTCCATATCATCCAATTGGGGCCAAAAATATTCGGTTATCATTGAACGGTAGCCATTCCCATTCACAGTAACGTGCCGGTCTTGATCATCACGGAAGAAGTACGGCCCAATGACGCCGCCGGCCCATAAGTCACACCAAACCGTAATGCTTTCGGGATACAATGATGACTCATGGAGTACGTGTGGATTGCTGCCTGACCAATACCGCATAATTTGTTTATTGAAGAAGCCATTCAGCCAGAAATGGGCCTCATCGCTGAAGATGATTTTTCGATGAAAATCCGAATCATTTTCAAGTTGTTTTTTCTTTCTGTGCCTGTGGATTCAAATTTTTCCACCAGACGCCCAATTGTTGTTCTGCTAGGACGATTATGACGACCATAAATTGGACCTAGCGCTCTTAACGTTGAGGCCACTGACTCCGAATTTCAGTTGTAAATTTTAATAATTTCGACTCGTTATATCTTTCCATCATGAAATGGCGAACCTTACTGAAGAGAAATGTCAAAAGAGCGGCAAGAAATATGGCGTCGTTTGCTGTCCCTGTCGCTCAACTTTTGTAGCGTCCCTGTTGAAAACCCCGATATAAAAATACTGCCTTTAAAAATTTTTTTTTTTAAATATGGTTAGATACGTATGAAAATATATAAATTATTCAATGCCCACTCCGTTAAATAAAATACAATTGGTGGTTGGAATTTAAATTTTATTCAGTTCATTGAGTAGGTTAAAATCAATTTTCAGAATAACCTGCCTGGAGTACTTCCTCTTCTTGCATACCCAGAATATGTCAGATGCCTAGCATGGCCCACATATGCTAATGAATTCAAGAGAATCAATTTGATTGATTAATTTTAATCGATGAGGCGAAATGATTACTCTGAGGGAATGCAGATATGTATATATTTGAATTTGTCAAAGATGGTATTTGCTTTATCTATGCAATCCTAATGTTGTTGATGACATTTCATTCATCCGCGATGGCGGATTCCCAAAGTAAATGGGGAAAAATCTCATTTTAATTTCATCAACAATGGATCAATGTTTCAGCGTTGTAGCACTGTCGAGGGATATAGATACGTAGTTGCTGATTTACATAGGAATAAATATGCAGATACGACTAGCGAACATATTAACGTGCACGAATAGAAATCGACCTCATCAGTAATAAAAAAAAAATTAATAACCCTGCTATCCTTTTATACATCTACATATATTAGGTTTAATAACGGGTGATTCAAGTAGAGATACTTTTTTCAATAGCCTTTTTTGACAGATCACGTGTGAGTCGTGTCATGCTGTCATGTTATTTTTGTTTAGTATTGTTTGGCATTTCATAATGGAAAGACTTACGCATGAACAACGTTTACAAATTGTTCAACTTTATTATGAAAATTCACGTTCTGTGAGGAATGTGTTTTGTGCCCTTCGCTCAACTTATGGTCAACATAATCGGCCTACTGAGCGTACTATTCGTAACACCATCACCCATTTTGAGACCCAGCATTCAATATTGGATAATATTCGACCGAATAGACCACGTCCAGCACGCTGTGAAGAAAATATAGCGGCCGTAGCTGAGAGTGTACACGAAGACCGTAGAGAGTCGATTCGGCGCCGTTCGCAGCAACTCAGACCGACGTATGGAACGACTTGGCGCATTTTACGTCAAGATCTTAAATTGAAAGCGTACAAAATACAGCTTGTGCAACAACTGAAGCCGCTCGACCTTCCCAAGCGACATCGCTTCGCTCTATGGGCTCTTGAAAAGTTCCAAGAAGATCCGACGTTTTCGAGGCAAATTTTGTTTAGCGATGAGGCCCATTTCTGGCTCAATGGGTATGTAAACAAACAAAATTGCCGCGAAGAGCAACCTGAAGAGATTGAAGAACTGCCACTTCATCCCGAAAAAACAACGGTTTGGTGTGGTTTGTGGGCCGGTGGAATTATCGGTCCATATTTCTTTAAAAATTATGCCGGTGCGAACGTAACCGTCAATGGCGACAGTTATCGTGCCATGATAACCGACTGTTTGATGCCTGAAATTGAAGCTCGTGATCTCGGCGACATTTGGTTTCAGCAAGACGGCGCCACTTTCCACACATCGCATCAATCAATGGACTTATTGAGAGAACATTTCGGTAAGCACATAATTTCACGTTTTGGGCCGGTCGATTGGCCACCAAGATCGTGTGATATCACACCGTTAGACTTTTTCCTGTGGGGATATGTAAAGTCAAAAGCTTATGCCGACAAACCCGCTTCGATTCAGGCCTTGGAGGAAAACATCACACGTGTCAATCGCCAGTTACCAGTCGAAATGCTCGAACGAGTGATCGAAAATTGGACTCAACGGATGGACCATCTGCGACGTAGCAACGGCCAACATTTGATAGACATAATCTTCAAAAAATAAATGCCAAAGAATGTTCTTTCAAATGATAACAAACATTCTCCATTAAATTTGAATTTTCTGTGTTTTTTTCTTTAAAAAAGTAGGGAACCTCGAAATGGATCACTCTTTACATAGGTAAACAATATTTGTAGGTATATCGTTAATCAGTCTTCTGTAATCAATTCTTATTAAGGGTATGGGCCACCCACGATGTATCACCTAATTGGAAGATGATATGGCTTTTGCAAATGGCGACAACTAACAGTTTTGTTTTATTATACAGTGCCGTTCGAACATTTTCGGTCAAACATTTTATTACTATTTTCGGGGGTAGTTCTTGTAATTTGTTAGAGACAGGAACGTTTTTTTGCATGAGATTGCAAATTGTTGTTGAAATAGTACTGAAAAGTCGATGTTATTATGAATAATACCCGAAGCACACGTGCAGTGGTTCTGCATGCAGTGCTGCACGCCGTGCAGTAATCCAGACACACGTGTAGAATTTTTAATTTGACATACATGCAGTGCAGTAGCTCCTGTCATAACATTTAGCTCACTGTGAAGGTATTTGTTTATTCTCCGAGCGTCATGGTAGCCATTGCCATTGCTGGATATCTGCTCAATTATCATACTGCCCGACATTTGGACACTAAAGGACGAACCGTTTGGGAATTTATACAAATCGTATCTCAGTCTGTCGGTATTGACAACAGCAGTACTGTTCGGGCTGTAACAGGTGATCAAAAGCGCGCTTAAAGTCACTGAACCTTAAGTTGTTTTGGATGATCAACATGTTTTATTTCATTTAAGCCCTGTGGCACAGTTTGCTCACTACGTTTACTCTATGTGATAGTATGCATCCGCAGAGACGTCGAACAGTGTGCACCAAAGAAACAATTGCCGCTGTAGAGCAACGTGTTGAATAGGACCCGAATGAATCGATTCGCCACCGTGCAGAGCAATTGGAGCTTTGTACATCCACTTTATGGAAGATTTGGCGCAAAGATCTTGGCTTACGACCTTACACAATTGCTTATAATATTGAGTGTTACTGTTTTAAGAAGAAAAAGACTTCTAAGATCGTGACAAAACGAAGCTAAACACCTTATAACTGAGCTCTGACAGATTCTCTATGTTTTGATACATTTATGACACCAAATTCCTCACGAAGAAAATGATTTCTTCATCGAGGAGCAGCGAGAATTCTCCATCGTCATCCTACACAAACGGACGAGTGACCATTTGGCGTTCACATATTACGGCAGATAGGATCTTGTAGGCGATTTAGAGGAGACTTGTGCCTCAGTAGTTGGTGCAGTTTGAATGGTCTCATCTTTTGAGGATCGGGCAAACGATGCTGAGGTTTCATTCTTAAGGAATACTTTAATGAGTTGGTGGATGTTACTTACCAAGTCATCTCCGACGGTTTTATAAAGCCAAAACCCGGAGGACCTTATCCAATTTATAGGATGCCCTTGGAAAAAGGTCCATAAGTATCCACTACGGTATTGAGCGCTGCCGTTGGCCTTTCGGTTCATCCGCCACCATCTCTGTTCAAGGGGCCTGACTTACCCTTGAAATTCCTAGAAAACCTATGTCCGAATAAGTGGAAGCCGCTTGTTTAGGTTCGCCTGGGACAGCAGGCCGTGTATTCATAGTGGGTCTGTTTTTCGTCGTGTTATCCACACTCGAGCTTGTCGTTTAGCAAGTCAAATCCGGTTGGATGAGACCAGTACCCGATGGATACGACTTGGAGGTTGCTTCGGCTTGGACAATTCATCAAACTTTACATCACGTCACAGAAACTATCTTATACTTACTTAAGTGGCGATACAGTCCGGAATGAACCTGGGCCTCAACCAACTTGCCCCTCCAATTATCCCGGTCCTTAGGCAACTGCCTCCAGTTGAGGTCGGTTTCTACTTGTGCGCGCCACTTAAGGCGTGGTCTCCTCTACTGCCTCCGACGTCTGGCTGGGAATCGAAGACTCTGCGAGCCGGAGTATTGGTGTCCATTCGTTCTACATATCCTAGCCATCTTAAACGTCCAATGCGGAGTTTTTTGACCAGGGGCATGTAACTGTACAGCTCGTAGAGTTCTTGATTGAATTTTCGTCTCCATAAGTCGTTAACGCAAATGGAAATGAAGATTTTTTGAAGAATTTTCCACTCAAATCGACCAAGGATTTCTTCATCCGCTTTTGAGACGGTCCATGCTTCAGCGCCGTAGAGCAGGACTGGGATGATCAGGGTCTTATATAAGATCCCCTTAGTAGTTCGAGCGAGGGCTTAACTACTAAATTTCCTTCTTAGCCCGAAGAAACAGCGTCAGAGTTAATAGCGGAACCGAGATTGACAAAGTCCCGTAATACCTCAAAGTTATATCTGTCAATAGTGACGTTCTGTCCAATTCGTCGATGTTGTGTGTCCTTTCATGTTGACAGCATATAATTCGTCTTGCCCTCGTTTACTGCTGAACCCATTTTTGCAGCTTCCTTCTCTGTACTAGCAAACGTGGCTATGCCATCACGTCCTACCAATGATGTCAATATCGTTGGCGTATGCTGGTAGTTGTACAGATTGTTGGAAATTTGTGCCTCTGGTGTTGGCTCGTGAGTTTTGCACAATCCTCTCAAAAATCAGATTGAAGAAGTCACATGACAGCGTATCGCCTTGCCTAAATCCTTTTTTTGGTATCGAATGTGTCAGTGAGGTCCTTTCCGAATCTGATGGAGCAGCGAGAATTCTCCATCGTCATCCTACACAAACGGACGAGTTTGGGCGGAATACCAAAACAAGACATGGCTCTGTACAGTTCGTTTCTTTATATGCTGTCGTATGCGGCCTTGAAGTCGATGAATAGGTGGTGGGTATCGATTTGGACTTCTTGGGTTTTTTCCAGGATCTGCCGAAGTGTGAAGATTTGATCGGTTGTGGACTTTCCTGCCCTAAAACCACACTGATTAGGGTCGATCAGGTTGTTGGTAAACGGTTTCAAGCGTTCATATATTACGCCAGATAGGATCTTGTAGGCGATGTTGAGGAGACTTATGCCTCTGTAGTTGGCGCAGCTTAGAGGGTCTTCTTTTTTGTGGATCGAGCAAACGATGCTGAGGTTCAATTCTTCAGGCATACTTTCTTCCACCAGATTCGGCTTATGAGTTGGTGGATGTTACTTACCAAGTCATCTCCGCCGGGCTTATAAAGCTCGGCGGGAAGGCCGTCATTTCCGGCAGCCTTACGAAGCTTCAGTTAAGATATTTCTATCCTCACTTCACTCAGGTCGGGTGGTTGGCAGCTTTCGCTGTCGTTACCAATATTGAATGGTTAGTTCCGCCTGGCAGCGGAATGATGTTCGTCATCGCCGTTCAGCAGTCTGCAGAAGTGGTTCTTCCATGTCATATCCTTGTTCATATCGACAGGATTCTGTTCGTGCCCTGTATCCGTGGCTTTGACGTTTTACGCTTTGGTAAAATTTGCGAACTTCGTTCCTGGAATAGCACCTCTATATCCTCGATCGCGTGCTTTCTTCCTCTTTTTTCTTCTTTCTAAAAAGCCGGTGTTCTTCCCTTCTTCTCTGCCTATAGAGGTCAATTGCAGCTCTCGTCTTCATTTGCAGCTTAGCCTTGTAGGCCTCGTTCTTGGCTGCGAGCATCTGTCGGCATTCCTCATCATCATGGTGGGCGCGAGAAACCTAGCACATCAGTTGCGGCTGATCTAATGACTTATTGGCATCGTTGCCATAGTTCTTCGACATTCGATGCTGGTGGTATGGTGTTAATCGAGAGGTTTAGGGATACGCGAAAGTCTTGGCGGTCTCTTTCAACATTCAATTTTTTTTACAGTATTTCTGGATCGTTGTGGTGTATCTTATACGAATTACCATTTCTATCAACATGAGTATCTATAATATATATATCGGAACGTAAAATCCGTTTCAACTACATATACCAAGTATTGGCTCCAATTGTAACACTATCTGGGCACCTACATTTCATGCAAATGCAAAGCTACCTCTCCTGAATACGTGTATGTGTTGTAGAGAATAAAATCGGCAACCAATCTGAAACACAATCACGTTTCGCTGTTATACCCTCAATAAACGAAAGAGGGCGCTTGAGAGCCACCCAGGATTAAGTGGATTTCCCTAGTGTGGTTCCGTGTATATGTGATAAAAAGGTAGCGCCATTAAAATAACTCGAATACGGCAAATATACTAACACAGCTGGAGCTGGGGCATATCTCTGGATCTGTTTGGGGTTAATTGTCAGCAACACAATAAAAATCCTGCCACTCCATGTGGCGTATACAATGCACATTACACTCAGCTCTTTATTAGCGAAATTATATTGTGCCGGTTAATTGGTGAAGTGATTCCACTGGCACAGTACTTACAGTTAGTTGAAGGATAATTTGAAATAATCAAGCGATTGTCTTTGATTAGCATGGTAGCGGGACTGGAATTAATTGTTTGTTGGAGCTCTGATTGTTGTGTGTAGGTCTGCAAAGGCAATTCGAATGGATGGCTGAGTAGCTATGTGTTCTACAGGGCGTACCATTGCAATCAAATGTGAAGTGGATCAGATGATATGAGAGGCATGATTTATTGTACCAGAGGAGTGTGGTTGCATGTTTAAGGAACCGGACAAATTGCATTAATAAGGCGGATAATTGTAGATTGCCAAGTGGATAGGCAAGCCAGTGCAGAGGAGTGAATAACTTCTCATTAATAAAATGCTCAATGAATAAAGTTATGCCATAAAGAATTAATTGTGCTTGTGACCATCCAAAACAGCTGTTTAGTAAGAAAATCGATTTATGTCAACTCTTGTTGGTAGCCATTGATTTGGATAGGGAACTACTTCAACAAGATACAAGGTGTGCCAAAAGACGTCATCCGATGTTGTTTGGCCTTCAGAATATCGGTTGTGGCTCGCGCAGCGTGTGCCGTCGCTCCGTCCTGTTGGATCCACATGTTATCCAGTCCTAATTCGTCAAATTGCGGCAAAACACCTTTAGCGCGCACCCTCCTCTTTTGTCATTTGACCAGCGGCGTTTGGGAAAAAAAATGGACCAATGACTCCTCCAGCCTGAACAGCGCACCATGCAGTAACTTTGAGCGGGTGTAATGGCTCCTCGTGCATTACTCGTGGATTTTCGTGCCCTAGTAGCGATAGTTTTGCTTGTTCCACCGCTGATGTGGAAATGAGCCTCATCGCTCATTAGGATTTTGGTCGCAAAATCGTCCACTTTCATTATTCCGCGTTCTTGGGGAGTGTATCGCCTCATGTTGATCCATCTTGTTCACTTGTATTCTTCATCTGTCTAGTCCACAAATCGTAAAACAGATTTTACATTGGCAGCCATTTGCAAAAAATAAGAGCATCTTCCAATTGGGTGATCTCTTTTGGCCCACCTTGTAAAGGGTGATCCATTTCGAAGTTCCCTACTTTTTTAAAGAAGAAAACACAGAAATTTCAAATTTAATGGAGAATGTTTATTATCATTTGAAAGAACATTCTTTGGCATTTATTTTTTGAAGATTATGTCTATCAAATGTTGGCCGTTGCTACGTCGCAGATGGTCCATCCGTTGAGTCCAATTTTCGATCACTCGTTCGAGCATTTCGACTGGTAACTCAAAATGGGTGATGGTGTTGCAAATATGTAGCGAAGTGCACGAAACACATTCCTCACAGAACTTTAATTTTCATAATAAAGTTGAACAATTTGTAGACGTTGTTCACGCGTAAGTCTTTCCATTATGAAATGCCAAAAAATACTAAACAAAAATAACATGACAGCATGACACGACTCACACGTGATCTGTCAAAAAAGGCTTTTGAAAAAAGTATCTCTACTTGGATCACCCGTTAGTAAGATCCATTATAGGTTTTGAAATGAAACTTCAAATTCATTTCAAGAGGTTTTGATGGAAAAACAGTTTTGTTATTGTTTCCTTTTCCCGGCTTGGTTGATAGTACCTATCAGCTCTATTCTTTTATTCTCATTGACCTCAACTATCATAACTCTCCAATTACTCTGCCCCTTAGCTAACTTCCTCCAGTTATGTACTTTTGGTAGGTTGAAATCGGGTTTCCCTTCTGCGTGCCATATAAGGCATGATCTTCTCCGAATCGAAGAATTTGTGCTCGGAGGATTCGTGTCTCTTCCCTCTATTTCATCTAGCCATCGTAAGCATCTATTGAGAAGATTTTGTCCCGATCTATGACTCGATAAAGCTCAATCAGTTCATCAATAACTCTTAGCCTCTATAGCCTGTCAATCCGCTTGCGTTAACTGGCTATAGAAGCTAGACACCGAACATTTTTTTTATAAATTTTTACTCCGTTGGGGAGTGAACCCATCAAAGGCTTATTATGTTCGCTTATTTCTCCGACACATACGACTTTCTGCCACAATACCACGGACTGTAGTAGATGTCACAATTCTTCATACTAAATACGCCCAGACCATTCCAGCGTATTTCCTCGGTGGCAGTTACGTATGTCTTCTTTGTAAAAGCTTTTAGGGTTTATCTGGTTTGGCCCACGTTTTCTGTGAAGCGTTCCAACAACAGATACCTACGATGATTCTCTTGCTTAAATCCATTTCTGAACAATCGATTACATTTGGATGAACTTTTCGATGAAGCTGGTATTAAATCATGTCTCGGGTGCGACCATTTCAGTGACTAGATTTTATCACCATCCGATGTTGACTGACCGTTGATTTCCGCAGTATACGTGGAGGGTAATGTACAAAATAGTCACGGCTTTGCTGTCAAGTACGTGTTCTTTTATTGATATTTTCAATATCCGTTTCGTATCAATGTGACTGAATTTCATCGATACACCGCTTAATTTTGTTCTCTCAAGGGGGTGGTGCTCGTGGAATTCTTAACATAGACCCTTGACTTCAGAAAACGGCAATGAAAAAATTACCACGGCGTAGAATCCCAAGCTCTGGATGGCCAATTCCAATCTCAAAAACGGACAATCACACGATTAGAATTTCTCTTGATCTATGCCATATGGCACCATGGTCACATCCATATCATGTAACTTAGTCACTAAAAATTGGATTATCATGTCACGATAACGAACACCATAAATTTTTACTGTCTGACCAGCCAGATTTCCGAAGAAGAATGGTCCAATAACGTCTCCAGCCCAAAATCCGCAACAAACAGGCCTTGTGGATACATTCGTTTCTCAACAACTTATTTCTTGTAGGTTTCTGAACTCCAGACGATTAATGAAGCTTCATGATCAAATGAGCTTCATCTTACTTACTCACTTAAGTGGCGCTACAGTCTGGAATGAACATGGGCCTCAACAATCATGAATCTCCAATTAGCCCCGTCTTTAGTTAACTGCCTCCAGTTGCGCACTCCAAGTTGGTTGAGGTCGGTTTCTACTTGTACGCACCACTTAAGGCCAGGTCTTCCTTTACTGCATCTTCCGCCCGCCCGTACCAAGAAGCTGGTGAGCAAAAGTTTCTGCTTTTTGGTTCTCAATGCGTCATCGGTATGACTGTATAATATTTGCTCAAAGTTAGACCTCATTATCTGTCAATGGTGACGTTCTATCAAAATCGTCGGTGTATGCTTGTAGTTGTACAGATTTTGGGATAATTGTGCCTCTGGTGTTGGCTCGGGAGTATTGAAGAACTCACAGCGTATTGGCTTGCCCAATTTTTTTTGGTATCGAATGTGTCGGTGAGGTTGTTTCCAACCCTGATGGAAGCAACGAGAATTCTCCTTCGTCATCCTAAACAGACGGACGAGTTTGCGATGTAGGGTAGAGATACTTTTTTCAATAGCCTTTTTTGACAGATCACGTGTGAGTCGTGTCATGCTGTCATGTTATTTTTGTTTAGTGTTGTTTGGCATTTCATAATGGAAAGACTTACGCGTGAACAACGTTTACAAATTGTTCAACTTTATTATGAAAATTCACGTTCTGTGAGGAATGTGTTTCGTGCACTTCGCTCAACTTATGGTCAACATAATCGGCCTACTGAGCGTACTATTCGCAACACCATCACCCACTTTGAGAACCAGCATTCATTATTGGATAATATTCGACCGAATAGACCACGTCCAGCACGCTGTGAAGAAAATATAGCGGCCGTAGCTGAGAGTGTACACGAAGACCGTAGAGAGTCGATTCGGCGCCGTTCGCAGCAACTCGGACTGACGTATGGAACGACTTGGCGCATTCTACGTCAAGATCTTAAATTGAAAGCGTACAAAATACAGCTTGTGCAACAACTGAAGCCGCTCGACCTCCCCAAGCGACATCGCTTAGCTCTATGGGCTCTTGAAAAGTTCCAAGAAGATCCGACGTTTTCGAGGCAAATTTTGTTTATCGATGAGGCCCATTTCTGGCTCAATGGGTATATAAACAAACAAAATTGCCGCGAAGAGCAACCAGAAGAGATTGAAGAACTGCCACTTCATCCAGAAAAAACAACGGTTTGGTGTGGTTTGTGGGCCGGTGGAATCATCGGTCCATATTTCTTTAAAAATTATGCCGGTGCGAACGTAATCGTCAATGGCGACTGTTATCGTGCCATGATAACCGACTGTTTGATGCCTGAAATTGAAGCTCGTGATCTCGGCGACATTTGGTTTCAGAAAGACGGCGCCACTTCCCACACATCGCATCAATCAATGGACTTATTGAGAGAACATTTCGGTGAGCACATAATTTCACATTTTGGGCCGGTCAATTGGCCACCAAGATCGTGTGATATCACACCGTTAGACTTTTTCCTGTGGGGATATGTAAGGTCAAAAGCTTATGCCGACAAACCGATTCAGGCCTTGGAGGAAAACATCACGCGTGTCATTCGCCAGTTACCAGTCGAAATGCTCGAACGAGTGATCGAAAATTGGACTGAACGGATGGACCATCTGCGACGTAGCAACGGCCAACATTTGATAGACATAATCTTCAAAAAATAAATGCCAAAGAATGTTCTTTCAAATGATAACAAACATTCTCCAATAAATTTGAATTTTCTGTGTTTTTTTCTTTTAAAAAGTAGGGAACCTCGAAATGGATCACCCTTTATATCAAAACTAGACATGGCTTTGTATAGTTCGTCTCTAAAAATGCTGTCGTATGCGGCTTTGAAATCGATGAATAGGTGGTGGGTATCGATTTGGATTTCTTGGTCCTTGAAACAGAAGTTCGGTATGTCTTGCTTTCTCAAACCAGGGGGCTGGAGTTCGAAGATCCTCTTAGCTGGAGCATTTTTGTCCATTCGCTCGACGTGTCCGAGCCAATGTATTCGAGATGTTTTGGCTTTTTGGACTACATCCACATCTTTGTACAGCTCAAAGAGTTTGCGGTTGTATCTTCACCCCAATTCGCCCTCCTCGCACACAGGACCAAAAAACCCCCGAATTATATTCCCCTTGAAGAATCCCAGCATCAGCTCTACTATTTGCTTATCGTCCAGCACTCGGCGCCATAAAGCAAAACTTGCAGGATAAGGGTTTTGTCGAGCACACATTTCGTGTGTCGGGTTAGGAGTTTTGAACCCAGTTGTTTCGGCAAACCGAAGTAGCAACAGCTTTCTATGGTAATTCTTCGCTGGATCTCCACTATGGTGTCATTCGTGGAGTCTATGTTTACTCCGAGGTAGGTGAACTCCTACACTACGTCGAAACTGCTGTGAGGTTTTGTCCAAGGCGGTGGACAGATGTTTGTTTGTTTGTTTGTTTGTTTGTTAATAGCATGTACTTAGTCGTGTCCTTATTTACTTCAAGGCCAGCGGATTTCGCGCGTTCTTCAATCGCCGTCAATGCTTCCATCACGACATACTGGGACAGACCGATGACGTCAATATCGTCGGCATAGCCCAGACCAATTGAAATATCCATTATCCCATATTTAGTTTTGAACCAACATTCGTTGTAAATTTCATAATTGTCAACCGATCTACGTTGGTACATTGATGTTAGCCGCAATAATGGTCAACATTAGAAAAACTTAATCTATGAAAACAAACATTTCCTGATATTTCAATTCATAGGAAATACATTTAAATGATTTATAGGTAAAAACATTTAAAACTAAAAAACTTAACAGAAATCAAATTCGAAGTAAAATGTAAATATCACAACATTGTCTGTTTTCTACAAAAATTCGTATAATAAACTAGGTATTCTCAAAAAACAAAAATTTTGCGATGAATTCTACACTTAATTTCATGTAATAAATTTCGTGATATAAAATAATTCCATCAACATCTCCAACCAATTCATAACATAAAGCCTCCGCATAACTTCAAAAAAAAAAAAAGAATGCATCACATCACAATCACTCTCCCATCATCAAAGTTTTACTACATCAAGGATACTCTTCTGTCGCACAAAGTCCGTTCAACTTAAAAAAATCATCCCGTTGAGTAAAACAACAATTCGTCATAAAATCGCACCAATTATGCATACAAATACCCTGCTCATTGCAAACCATTATCTTTGCTGATTTAGAGGCAATCCTCAACTTTTTATGCTCTTTAACATGACAGCAACCTCTATTAACGCAAATACTCGCAGCCTTGAAATTTTTCTCAACCGCACCCTTTTATCTGTCATCAGCTGATGACAGCGCGAGTTAAGTATCCATAGCAAGACATATTGAGAAAAAAGATAACATTATTTGTATTCAATGATATCTTTAGTCTCTAGTACAGTCTTGCACACAACGCTACAATGATAACATATGTAAAAGAGATAATATCGTTTGTATACAATGTGGGAATATTATCTCTTCTTCATTATCAAGCAAGACGATTGTACGCTTGGGTCTCCTTGTAGATAGATAAGAAAAGTATATAAATACGACTGTATGATGAATTTATCAATAGTCTTATTGTAACTACATAGTAGCCTTAAGCTCCTTTTAGAATTAGTAAAAAGTATTTCAATAATAAAGGACATAGTTCCAAATAAATATTGTTTAATTTTAAAAGTAAGAAACAAGTGTTTTAATTGGCGATCCTGCCAGGAGGTTAAATATACTTTTTAACTTCAATCGAGCGGACCTCGGGAACAAGTAGTGAAATCTAGTATAAACAGAACACTCGCGTTACCGGTTACAAGAATTACCTAGCATAGCAGGTACAAATATAGCTTCTTCGTACGAAGCAGCAAAGCAATTCAGTGAAAGTGTATATGTGGAGGAAAAAAAACACACAAATTCGACGACAACAGACACGAGTTCAAAATGGAACAACTCGCAGTATTAATGGCAAGATTAGAAGCTTTAGAAACCAGGAGCAACACAGTAACACAAACCCTAGAGCACACACGCACAGAGAATGCAAGGTTAGCAGCAATAATAACTAACCAAAATCAAATAAACACTAATTTAGAAACAAAACTAAATGAAGTAAAATCTGGATTAGGCATAGTACCAAACATACCTGTGCTAGAGGAAATAAGAACCACATATACAGATGGTAGTGAAATACAGTTAGACGCATTTAAAAGCCTACCTATTTTCAACGGCGATCAATCAAATTATCGGTCGTGGCGCGAAGAAGCATCCAGATTAATGGACAGCATTAAAAACTTCAAAACACACAGTAAGTACGCAGCAGCATTGACTATAGTGAAAAGTAAAATACAGGGTGCAGCCGCGAATGTGTTAACTAATTATAACACAATTTTTAATTTTGAGGCGATACGTAACAGATTAGATTATACGTACTCTAATCAAGAACCTCTATACGTGCTACAAGACATGATGAAAGCCATCACGCAAAAAAGAAGCACACTGTCTGAATACCACGACGAGATAAATAAAAATCTCAATTTAATAATATCAAAAATCACTATGTCAGGTGGTCCGCCGAATATAATCGACAGACTAATTAAAAATGCTAACGACGACGCAGTTCGTATATTCATTGATGGTATGAGTGACAACTTTACAAGAGGATCATTATATTCAGCTACAATAAATGATCTAGAACACGCATTCGCAATTGCTCGCAGAATAGAACATGATAATGTGCACAGGCATTTACATCTCACTCAAGATAAGCACCACAAAAATATGCCACATGAACGCAGAAACGAAAGAAGACCAAATTATTCGAGCCAAACAACGAATTATCAACCCCAGAAGCAATACGATAATATGCAGCAACACAATCAAGGACCACAGCCGATGGAGATAAACTCGAGACAAATTGTACATGCACAGCGACAAAATTGGAATCAATACAAACCCGATGTATATAATCCACCAGCGAAACGTGAACACAGCGGGAGTTTCAACACACACAACAGACCGCAACGATCTTATCAGCAGAACTTCAAGCAGCAGAGAGTAAATAACTCCCGACAACAACGCAGAGACGATGTCAGCAGTACATATGCAGAAGCAGATGAAACGGAATGTATGGTAAATAATAACATAAGAATAGATCATTTAAACTAGTAGACGGGTTGCCCTGCTTAAATTTAACTAGTACTATTTCTAAGGAAATTTATAAAATTCTTATTGATACTGGTGCAACCCATAATTACATTAATAGAAAATGCGATTCTAGCGAAAAAATTAAAATTAAACCTATAAAAATAAAAACAATGCATGGTTATTCTATGGTAGATACAAAGAAAGTAGTTAGGATATTAAAGAAAAATATAACATTTTTTGAATTAGAGGATATTCAGTCTTTTGATATGATATTAGGATATGAAGGACTTAAAGTTCTAAACGCGGAAATAAATTTCAGTAATATGACTCTAACTACCATAAGCAGTGTCGAATCTATTCAGAAAATTAATTACATAATTGGGGAAAATAATATTTATAAAGCAGACATAGATAGACTGATTAATAACAGCATAGGACCGTTACCCTTTACAGATACTATAGAAGCAAGCATTAGGACGACCAATGATAATCCGGTTTATGTTAAACAATATCCATATCCCATAGCAGATAACGAATTCGTAAACAAAGAAATACAGAAACTCTTACATGACGATATAATAGAAAAAAGCCATAGTCCTTATAACAGTCCCATATGGACAGTACCTAAAAAAGGTTTGGACGAAAAAGGAAAACCAAAACGGCGCATGGTTGTTGATTTCCAAAAACTTAACGTTCACACTGTAACAGACAGATACCCCATTCCGGATGTCAACATGACAATTCAAAATTTAGGTAAAGCCAAGTACTTTACAACATTAGATTTGGAGTCAGGTTTCCACCAAATTAAAATCAAAACAGATGATAAAGAAAAAACAGCTTTTGCTATAAATGGCGCAAAATATCATTTTAAACGAATGCCTTTCGGGCTCAAAAATGCACCAAGCATATTTCAGAGATGCGTGGACGACATTTTGAGAGACTTTGTAGGTAAATTCGTACACGTTTACATTGATGACGTATTGATATATTCCTCATCTGAGGAAGAACATATACAGCACATAAGTCAAGTATTCGACGTACTCAATAAAGCCACATTAAAAATATCTGATGAGAAAAGTAAGTTTTTTCAAGAAGAAGTAGAATACTTAGGTCACATAATCAGACATGGTAGAATCACTACGAACCCTGAGAAAATAGCAGCTATAGAAAATTTTCCAGTCCCACAAACGGTAAAGGATTTGAGAGGATTTTTAGGTCTTACAGGTTACTATCGTAAGTTTATAAAAGGATACGCAAGCATAGCCAAGCCCCTGACATTATATTTACGAGGAGATAACGGTAAAGTAAACAAAAAACAAAGTAAAAATATTAAGTTAAATCTGAATGATTCAGCATTAGAAGCGATTAGAATTTTAAAAAATTATTTGAAAGAACAAGTCGAACTTTTTCAACCGGATTATAGTAAACCATTCGAGCTTACTACTGATGCATCCAACATAGCTATTGGAGCCGTACTAAGTCAGAATAAGCAACCTATACACTTCTTGTCAAGAACACTGAGTAAGACAGAAGAGAACTATAGCACAAACGAGAAAGAGCTATTAGTGATCATATGGTCCTTACAAAAACTCAGAAACTACATATATGGTATAGCAGACTTAACCATATATACCGATCACCAGAGCCTTATATATTCTGTATCAGAAAAAAATCCCAACACAAAGCTGAAACGTTGGAAGGGAATCATTGAAGACTTTGGAGCAAAATTAGTTTATAAACCAGGAAACCTAAATCTTGTAGCTGACGCATTATCACGTCAACGCATAAATGCTTCTACCATAGAAACAGCACATTCAGCTGAAAGTTCTTCTAATGATATAATAAAAACCGTGAATCAGCCTTTTAATGCATACACTGCACAGTTCGAACTTATTGAAGATATAACAAATAATATCGAAACACAAATCTATTTTAGTAACAAAATAAGACTCATAATAAAGTTTAAGGACAAAGACTCTTTACTAAGGCAGATGAAAGAAGTTATACAACCCCAAAAGATTGTAGCTTTGCATACGAAATTTGAAAACATATACAAATATGGTGAAAACATAAAAAAAGAATTCCCACTAGTAAGATTTATATTCACACCAAGAAAACTTCAAGACGTGACAAATTTGGAGGAACAACTAAAACTTGTAAGGGTAACTCACGAAAGAGCACACCGAGGGTTACGTAACAATATACAAGAAATCTCAGAGAAATATTACTGGCCCGATCTAAATAAACAAGCAAAGAGTTTCAACAGAAAATGCATAGCATGTCTATTTGGAAAATATGAAAGAAAACCTATCAGAGAACCTCTGAATAATTCAGAAATACCAACACATGTGGGAACACACATTCATATGGACATATACTTCAACGACAAGTATACTTTCCTTGTAACAGTAGATAAGTATTCTAAATATACAATCCTTCGGGAAATCGAAACTCGAAACAGACTGTACGACGTTATGGAAGAGGTCTTATCTAATTATTTCCCAAAATGTGAACGACTCATGACAGATAACGAGAAGGGATTCAAAACAGAAATGGTGAACCAAATGTGTTTGAAATACAACATAACTAAAGTAGAAACTCCAGTATACAGATCGACAGCGAACGGTCAGGTAGAACGTGTAAACGGTACAATAACTGAACTGTCTAGAATATTCACAATTCAGAATAAAACAAGACTTATCGAAGAAATATTTAGAACAGTGCGTGAATTAAATAATTCTATACACTCAGTTACCGGTTTGAAACCTAGAGACATTTTCTTTAATCAAAATAAATATAGCAATAGTGAAATTATAATAAATAAACTAAACTCAGCATCCAAAAAAGTGATCGAACGTCTAAATAAAGGAACTCGACACAGAGAGTATAAAAAAGGAGATAAGATAATGGTAAGAATCACAGGTCTTAGAAAGAAATCTAACGCCAGATACATAACAAGAATAGTAGAAGAAGATAAAGGAGACACTGTAATCTCTAAAGAAGGAATAAAAATTCACAAGGATAACATAAAGAATTATCATTTTTCAGATGACGAAAATATTAATATTCCTAACATTACTAGGAATTGTACAGAGTCAAGAAGGGCAAGGAAACGTTCAAATAACTGAGTTACTAAACAAGAAGTTTATACTTACGCAAACAGATGACGTGTATTTATTCAAAGAACAAACTTATTTGTTACATGCCACCAACCTGACTTCGATATTTCAACCTTACGTAAATATCGTAACTAGTAAATATCAATCTACACAAGAAGAAAAAATTTGGTTAAGTAAAATTAAGAATTTAGCAGACCAATTACAAGAACATACTAGGCATACTAGATCAATTAACTTTTTAGGAACAGCTTTCAAATATGTGTTTGGTAATCCTGACCATTATGACTTAGTTAACATAGAAACGAGTATAAATAATCTCATAGAAAACAATAATAAACAAAAAACTATAAATTCTAGATTTGAACAAATTTTGCAACAATTCGAAGGTCAGAGCCTTAAAGAACATTTAGTAATAGAACAAGTGTACGAACAATTATTATTATTGACCAGAACAATTAATGCAGCAAAAAATAATGAATATTTATCAGAAAGCCTAGACTTAGATGACATTAAAAATATTATTCAACATGAAATAATTCAAGTACCCATAATAAATATACTTGAGTACTCTAAAATATTATTAGCTAGAACTGATGAATTCTTCATCACAATATATAAATATCCAGTTCTAATTAAATCATGTAAATTGTATAAAGTAACACCTTTAAATTCAAAACATGGAAAAATCATTACAGATAAAACAATTGCCTTATGTAACCAAACTTATTTAAGAACAAGAAATTGTCAAAATCATCTAAGTAAAAACATTTGTGAAATTAACTTTGAAGAAGAAAATTGTCTTATTCCACTTTTAAAGAATATAACTTCAAAATGCAACATTAAACAAGAATACGATTACGACTTGGAAATTGAATCCGGTGTTATGTTATTAAGCGGTAAGCATAAGTTAAATAATCAAACAATTAATGGTATAAACTTAGTTACTTATGAAAATACTATAAATCTAGACGATAAAATATACAAAAACATGCATAAGCAAATTAAAGAAGTTATATTAAGAAATCATAATTCAGAATCTTACATCGACCAAATAATTAAAGAAGATACAATGTACAAATTCGATAACATAGATACTTTAAAAAAACTAATTATTCCTTTTGAAGAAAAACCGATATTATCAACTATATACACAATTGTAACACTGATTGTTATTCTAGCATTTACGTACGTAATGATAAAAACTATACAATGTATAACAGATCGTCAAAAACAAAAAAAGATTGACGCATATAACAAAACTTATGAAAGAGAAATGTTAAAAATAGCGTCGAAAAATCGGGACGATTTCGTTTAACAAGGGGGGGAGTTAAGTATCCATAGCAAGACATATTGAGAAAAAAGATAACATTATTTGTATTCAATGATATCTTTAGTCTCTAGTACAGTCTTGCACACAACGCTACAATGATAACATATGTAAAAGAGATAATATCGTTTGTATACAATGTGGGAATATTATCTCTTCTTCATTATCAAGCAAGACGATTGTACGCTTGGGTCTCCTTGTAGATAGATAAGAAAAGTATATAAATACGACTGTATGATGAATTTATCAATAGTCTTATTGTAACTACATAGTAGCCTTAAGCTCCTTTTAGAATTAGTAAAAAGTATTTCAATAATAAAGGACATAGTTCCAAATAAATATTGTTTAATTTTAAAAGTAAGAAACAAGTGTTTTAATTCGCGCTCTATGCAGATTTCACGATATGCCGTAGGCGGATGATGGAACAGAGAGATTCCATTTTACCATAATGGAGAATAAACGTAAAAGTAGAAAACTTCATGCCGCACTGTCAGTCAAAGTGTCAGGAAATGGAAGAAAACATTTTTCAACATCAAGCTAGAAGCGATAAGATGTCACAATACATTTTCATATTAATTTGGATGACACTAGAAGATGTAAAAATGTTTTTTTTTTTAACAAACTGAGGCTTAAGACTATGTAGAAGCTGAGAATATTACTTCTACATTCAAGTCAAATGGAAATAGCTTTTGTTCGAAAGGACAATAAGGGGAAGCATCTAGAAAAGTTTGACATCCGAAAGAGTGAAAAAGATGAAGCCTAAGAGACAGCCAACATCGGAAATATTTATCAGTCAAGTAAAACCATCTAGACTCAAGCGCAATGGTAATATGAGATCCATGCCCACTCCATGTTCACTTACTTAACACTCATGCTTTCTCCTTCCATATCCAACGATGAAGTTAACGAGCCCCTTTGGCATTCAACGTGAATTCTCGCTCAAATGAAAGACGCAAGTCAGGAATACCATTAAACATCTTATTGGCAAGACGTGCAGCAACCCAAGGTAAAGTAAGCTTTATACAAGTGTTATAACCAGGAAACAATACTCACCAGGAAACCCTTGCCGACTTCTGTAGGTATAAAGCTAACAGCAAGGAGCTAAGTTACCACTCTAGGAACTGAACCTAAATTCTAAGGACTTTTGCAGAGGCTATTCTGATGAAGAGATACAGGAGGATGCAACATACTTCCTATGTTACTGTCCGTGTTGAGGCATTTAATGATTAAAGACCCTAGGAAAATACTTGCTGGACGATTTAGAAAAACTTTCCCAAAAAAAATCCGCAAATGAATTTTATTCCTTCAATAGATCCTCTGTGCGGTTCAGAGTGCACAGGATATGGTCTCATAATAAAATTCATGCACTTCAAACACGAAGCAAAATTTATCTAAATGTGACAAGGAAAGGCGGCCAAAACTACCGAAAACGCCAGTTTTTGAATTAAGGTTGTGGCCTGAGCAGTATGCAAAGTTAGTTTATCCTGCTGAAACCATATATTCCCAAATTCCAAAGCATCCGGTTGAGAAATTAAAAACCTCTTTGATCACGGTCATTGATTTGGGTTTGCGCATTTTCAGTTTTTGTCTTGAGCGTCGATGACGTAGAACGAAATCTGTTTAGTTGTATCATAGATCATGACTATGTAACGCTCTGCAGAGAACGTTTGCCTAATGTGCGTCGTTGAAAAATAAAAAACTCCAACGAAGACTCCAGTGCAATCAGTAGAGAGGATTGTAATGGTTCATCGAGGGTTACTAAGATTTTCACTAACGATTTGTTGGGTTCATGTTTTCGCAGATACTCAATACTCCTGATAAAACTAGTGGCAAAACCTATGAATACCGGTTTTTATACGGGTGTATCCGTCTCTAGTGGCGCGGGATCAGTGGCGCGATGGTTAGTGCGTTGAATTTCCGCGCAGGAGGTCTGGGTTCGATTCCCAGCCGTAGCAACACCTAAATTATTTTTCACTGGCCCTCCTCTCGTGATGATCTGACAAATCATCCGAATAGTATCAACTTTCATGAATAGCTTATCTCAACTAAGCCGTTCGGATTCGACAAAAAGAAGTACACACGCACACATGAATGGTTGTGAGAAAAAAGCTAGGCCCTGGGTACTAACGAGCCTGTTGCGCCAAAAATTTGTTTTTTTTTTATCCGTCTCTAATTTGGTTTGCTTCACAACTGTGAAAATGGAATCTAATTTATGACAATGGCGGGTTCAGTGGTCTGGCTAGTGCGTTGGACTACTAAGCGTGGTTCAAATTCCTGGTTCAAATCGCGAAAGTACCAACACCTAAGCTTTTTTTAAGCGAATCCTTGCAGAAGTCGGACAAACATCCAAAAGTATAAAACCAGGAATCAACAGTGTAACACTGCTTTCCGAAAACTCTTATGTGTCATCGGAGGACTAGAGTTCAAAGTTTTGATGCTGTTATAAAACAAGGAATACGATTTTGAGGCGCAACAGACTCCATAGTATCGAGGGCCTACATCTTTCCCACATCACATGGATACGTGAGTACTTTTTGAACGATGACGGTGCCCCTGTTCAATGCCGAATCTGAAAAGCTGAGTTGCGATATGCTTTTTTGACATTCGACACTAATCGGATAATTTGTCAGATCATCGCAAGAGGAGGGCTAAAGACAAAGATATTTGGTATTAGGGATCGAAACCAGACTTTCTTTCTTTCTTTTATGTCTGACAATGACATCTTGTCGGAAATTATACGGAAAATAGCTCGTTATGGTTGGCTAAACCGTGATTTACAAAACAAATACAAATTTTTGGACCAAACTGGCTCACTAGTATCCAGCATTAGTACAACAGCAAATGCTTAAACAAAACAGCCAGATGCATTCCACCCCATCAAAAATTCAACCGTAATAACGAATGCTAGTCAGTTCACCCTCAAGCCTATTTACGGACGTTCTATGAAATACAGAGATTCGTTATCAAACCGAAATACACGAATGTGAAATGCCTTACCAAACTCAGTTTATCCTCTCCATTACAAATCTACAGAAATTCAAAACCAACGTACATCGGTATCTCCTATTTTCTACTTCTCTATCTCCTTAATGCCCGCGCTGTACTCAAAACAGTATAAGGGTTTTCATAATCCCCTAAGCGCTAGTCAATTATAAAAAAAAAATATCCGAGCCTTCTAACAAGCAGTCATGTGTGCATGTGTACTTATTGCACGATGGCGGTTCCTTCTGTTTTATGCCTACTCCGAACCGCGAATTTGATAAAAGCTTTTCCTGACATCTGATACTACTCGGATGATTTGTCAAATAATCGCAAGAGGAGGGCCAGTGAAAAGCAGAACTTCTGAGCGGCATTTCATCTCCACTGAGCCCTTCTCTGTTATTCTATTATTTGATCCTGGAGCTAAGGCAACTCGGTCGTATATGAGTTTTGATCGTTTGCCCGATCTACCCTGAAACAAATCTTCTTGTCGTTTATTTCTAAGGCACGATTCTGTAGTTAATACCCAACATAATTTTATTAATTATTTTACTCAAAATGTTGGGGTGGTTTCAATTTGTGAAAGAATTCCGCAACAATTTCTCGTCGGAAAACTAAGGAAGAAATTTAACGCGTAGCTGTCAAAAATTGTTGACTTAACGCATTGGGTCGTCGCGTGACCAAGTGCGATGCATTTTGTAGGAAGATCTGCTCAAAGCCAAACGGATACCTCGGTACACATTTCTCCGATATCGAATAAATCGGAGAAAATTTTGTTCCGAAAGGTACATCGATAGGGGTGTATATGAAGTACCCAAAGAGATGTCATCTCCGCATTTTTGAGAAAGGGAAGGATCGCCAGTTTATGCTATCAACAAGAAAGAGAACACAATATTGTCGAATGGGAACAAACGTCACATTTGACAGTTTAAATGTCAAGGGTGTGAGGCGATACTTAATCTGCTCCGATTTAAAGTCTGACAGTATTGGAGTCCATTCGCTTTACATGCCCTAGCCATCTTAAACGTCCAAGGCGGAGTTTTTTGACTAAGTTTGTTGCTGTTCAACTCTTATAGTTTGTGGTTAAATCTTCGTTTCCATAGCCCATCAAAGCAAACGAGACCGAAGGTTTTAAAACAATTTTTCGCTCAAAATAACTAAAGAACACTTGATCTACTTTTGTAAAGCTTACTTTTCATATAAGATGCTAAGAGCCAGATATACTACCATACACACAATGGGAATTTATTTCTTCTGGGTGAACATAACATGCCTTCAAGCCCAGTCTTTAATTGAGATTTTTCTTAAGTTTCCGTGCTGAGAAGTGTCCCAACATGACCCTATAGCGCGTAACGTCCACTGTTGTCGTTTGACCAGCGGCTTTCTCGAAAAAAAAGGAATGGCCCGATGACTCCTCCAGCGTGAACAGCGCACCATGTGGTAACTTTGAGCGGGTGTAATGGCTCCTCGTGCATTACTAGTGGATTTTCGGTGCCCCAGAAGTGAAAGTTTTGCTTGTTCACGTACCCGCTGAGTAGGAAATGAGCCACATCGCTCATTATGATTTTGGTCGAAAAATCGTCCACTTCGTTCTCGAGATTGAGGATGGCTAGGCGTTTGGCGGTCGACAGCCGGCAGCTAATGCACGGCCTGGACTTTTTACGGGTACAATGTGCAAGTCTTTGACGAAAATTCGCCTTAGGGACGACCGGCTGATGGCTAATTGCGAGGCACGGCGTCTGGTCGACATCCTCGGCAACAGCGGCGATATTCTCGGCACAACGGGCGCTCCGGGCCCGGTTGGTGGCCAAACGGCGGAGTGTTTGCACAGTCGATGCTGGGCGTCCGGTGAATCGACAATTGAATTCGCGGTGCGCAACCACTACAGACGAATTGTTACGCAAAAAAATAGATAATAGGGTGATAGGGTAAATATTAAAACATATACCCATCAATCTTCTCTAACTACCTACTCGCAAATGTCAACCAGAATGCCAATAACACATTCAGACTTTTTGGTATCAAGTCTATGTAGAAGGTCGCCTTAAGCCGCAATGCTCCCAATAACAACCTCGCTCAATCTCATAAACTTCGACGAACTATCCTTTAGCAAATTCCCTGCGTTTTTTCATGACGATTTATTGCTGTCAATTTGATATCTCAAACAGCCCAAAATCACGCTCACGAATCAAATCCTCTGGCTGTCGGAAAACATGCAAAAACTCGCCTGAAGCCCCGTCACCACCAGAAGATGCAACATTAATTTCTCCTACTGCAGTTGATGTTAAAATCCCTCCCCTTATACCAACCCTGGCTTATGGGTATTCGGAGTAAGTAAATTCCACTGACAACTGCAGACATTTTGTTTTTGTCTACATCTACCCCCCTGCCCACTCTGCAAAGCATTGTTAGTTGAGGAGCTCAACTCGTGACGACTTCACATCCCGGGGATATATCTCACATTAGGTACGTAGTCAGGAGTAGAAATGTATATTTTATTGCTTCATTGGAATAAAGCCACGCATAGAACAGGAAACTGGGATTCCATTATGACAAGCTTTGCTACAAAGCGCCATGAAATTCGATTATGTCGACGTCACGCAGGATGGTATGACAGTGACAGACTTTGTCACTTAATTTGAATATTTAATGAAATTATTGTGAAATGGAGCTTATCTAGGTCAGACCGAGATGGGGGCAGAGAACGAATTTAAAAAAAAAAAACACATTTTGACATCTTCGGGTGGCATAAACCTAATGGCAACGATAAAACCCTTAAAGCGAAGGGTGTACCTCAACTGGAAAGGGGTTACATTTCACCCAACATAAAACTAAACAACTTTAACTTTTTCTATCTTTTACTAAAGCGGGAACCTGTGAATTGTCCGTGTACTTTTTATTTTGTTTGTTTATCTGTTTGAGGAGCTCTTCAACCTACGGGGGTTAATGGATGATTTTCACCTTTTATGGTGGTGGCTACATGAACAGAAGCTTTCAAATGGGGGACCCAGTACATACTGTGTCAACATTGAATATGGGAATCGTAAAAATCTTCCACGAGATGAATTTTCTACACATCCGTGATCTTAATGCGCAAAATGGGGGTGAAGTGAAGATGCCAAATGGGTTGAGTAATTTGGTGACAGAAAAAGTAATAATTGCTTGAACTTGTCGGGTGACTTGGACAAACACTGGTAGGTAGTCAATGGTTAAATTGGGCTGGTGGAAGTGACCCTTGGAGTTATATCTTAGACCGATAGCTTTTATCTGGTAGTTGGTCTTTTTCGTTGGAACCTCAATAAGTAAAGAGACTTTCAGACAGGACGATTGCTTTTTTTATTGATTTATCCTGTAATTTTTTAAAATTTCTCTTATTTTTTGTTTGTCGGAAGATTCAAATGTCCAAGGAGTCAGAGGGCGGGCTGAATTTACTGGATGGCTTTCGTTAAATTGTCTTTTGAGGTCAGCAAATCTTTGGGGTTTATATGCAAATAGGTCTGCGATTTATGAAGGCCGAAGGAGGAAGTCTAAGTGTGTTAAATCTAAATGTAGGCAGAAGAAAGAAGTCTAAAAGTGCCAAATCACATGATCTCGGAAATCAGTTCAGTCAGGCCTCCTGACAGCTCTCATGGGGTGCACTGATCTAGTGGTTAGAGCTTTGCACTACTAAGATGGATGACCTAGGTTCAAAAACTTTAACATCGAAAGACTGCGATCATAAGAGACCGCCAACTACTTCACAGGATGCGTATTCCTTAAACTCCAGATTAACACCATATCACCATCATCTAATGTCGGCGATCAGCTGCAACTCATGTGCTATGTTTCTCGCGCCTGCCAGCAAGAAAACCTTGGTTTGATGAAGACTGCTGACAGATGATCGCTGCCAAGAACGATACCTACAAAGCTAAGCTGCACTATAGCCAAAGAAATAAGGAAGAAAAAGAGCCAGAAAAGTGCGCAGTAGTGGATATAAAGAGTTGCCACTCCAAGAACGATGCTTGCAAGTCTTACCAATGCGTGAAACGTCAAAGGCAGAGGTACAAGTCCCGAACAGAATCCTGAACAACAATATCATTGTTGAGACACAGGCGATGCTGAAAATATGGAAGCACCATTTCTCCCGCTGTCAGTCAGAGCAAACCATTCTATATTGGCGAGGACAGCCAAAACTATCAACCACCCGACCCGGGTGAAGTGATGATAGCATTATAGCAATATCCAAGCTCAAGCTTTACAAGTCTGCCGGAATTGACGGACTTCCTGGCGAGTAACCCTTGGAGACGGTGGAGACTATTTGGTTACTAACATTCACCAACTCATAAGCGCAGGTTGGTCGGATGAAAGAATATCTGAGGAATGAACCTCAGCATCGTTTTCTGATCCACAAAAACTCGTTCGTCATGAGGATTATGTTCACTGCAAAAACTAAAATTCTGATTGTCTACAAGCCCGTCAAGCTAGAAATGAGCCTCATTGCTGATGATGATTTTACAAACCCGTCAAGCTAGAAATGAGCCTCACTGCTGATGATGATTTGATACAAATCTGGTTCAACTTTCAGATGAGTCTAAGCTCATTCACCGAACACACGATACGGTTGATGGTCCGCTGGTTCTAGTTCTTGCAGGAGTTGGGTATTATATGCATGTAAGCCAAGATCTTTCTTCAAAATATTCGAAGTAATGGACGGACAAGGACCAAATTGCTAAGAACATCGTGGGAACGATAGATTCGGGTCCTCTGCCACACTCATGTTTACAACGACCAGCGGTGGCTTCTTCCATAGTACTGCTTATGAGTTGCTCAGATGCACGATTATGTGCACCGAGCGCCAATTTTGGAAGGCGACGCAATGTCATGTGACTTTTTTAATCTAATTCATGAGAGGACTAATCTTCAATAAATCGGTACAACTACTAGAGTACCGCGGCGATATTAACATTATTGGTGAAGATAGCAACGTGATGTCACATCCTCGGTTGCCAGTATAGAGATTGAAGCGGTAAAATTGGATTGAGCAGTGAATGAGGTATAGGTATAGGATCGAGAATTTACTGTCAACACGAAAGGACACACAAAGTCCACGAATTAAACTGTTTGTCAGATAAAACCAATGACGGGCTCAGTGGCGCGATGGTAAGTGAGATGAACTGCATCGCAGAAAGTCTGTGTTCGAGTCCCAACCGTAGCAACACCTTAAAATTGTTCACTGGCCCTCCTCTCGTGATGATCTGGCATATCATCCGAGTAGTATTCGCCGTTCAGAGTCGTTCATAAAAGGAAGGAAGTCCCGCCATCGTGCAAGAAGTAAACAAGCACATATGAATGGTTGTAAGAAAGCTCGGCTCTGGGTACTAACGAGCCTGTTGTGCCAAAACATTTGTTTTTGTCAGATATAACCTTGCGGCAGAAAGGGACTTTGTCTAGCTCTGCTATTAATTCTGACAACAACATCTCATCAGAAATGAAACTAAAAAATAACTCTTGCCAACCACTCTTTATTCGGGCTATGAAGGCAAATTAGTATTGAAGCCTTGACTCGCACTACTAAGGCGATCATAGATACAAGACCCTGATCATACTAGTCCTGCTCTACTTCGCTGAAGCATGGATCATATCAAAAGTGAATAAATATACCCTTGACCGTTAAGGTATACAAATTCTTTGAAAAGTTTCCAGTACCATTTGCGAAGACTGGCTATAGAGACGATGGTTCAACTAAAAGCAATACAAGCTGTACAATGACATACCTTTAGTAAAAAAAAACTCCTCTTTGGACGTTTAAGATAACTAGGAGACATAGAGCGAATGGTCACCAATACTCTGTTCGCAGAGTCCTCGATTCGAGCCTGACGCAACAGAGAAATACCTCGCCCTAAGTGGCGCGCACAAGTAGAAACCGACCTTAACCAACTCTACTTGCGCATGCGAGACGGTAAGCTTAGGACCGGGCTAATTAAAGACGGATTTTGGTTGAGTCCAAGGTTCATTCCGTACTGTACCACTGCGAATTGAATTATTAAGTAGGTAATGGGGCAGAATCAAAATTCCGTGTACCCCAAAGGCTGTTGGTCAATGAGTATGTTGTCGATATAAATTGCTTTGCTATATGTCAAGGATAACTCGAGAACTCACGCATCGATCCCAAATATATCTCCGCGCTCGAAACTACTTAAATCGTAGGTAGAACGAAAGATTATAAAGTTCCACAGATGACGCACTGCATATGACAAAAGTTGTTTTATGGCGGTACGAATTCTTGTTACCATATATGATGACAGCTGTCTTCTACCGCACTCGTCTCGTCCGCCCGCGGTCTTATTTAACTGCGGTATTGGCACAGCCCGTCATATTGTTTGGATCACGTTTCTCTCGTTCCGCTGTTTCGCTGCACATTAAAAAATGGGCCTCGTCGCTTATGATGATTTTTTTTTTTTGGCAAAAGTTATGTCAACTTCCAACTACAGTGCGTACCAAAACAGTTGGCCATTCTACTGCGCAGGTCTCTTAAAATGTGTTTTACAATCTCTTAAAATTGCAAAAACAAGCATAAAGAGACTAAAATGGGCGGAGCCATAATAAAAAACGACGTATACCCTGCCTTGTGTTCAAGATCGCTGTCGCGATCTCACTGAGGGTGGTTTCTTCATTTTCCTTCTTTTATACTGAAATTAGGAGCGGAGGAAAAATATAGACCATTATATGTCAACTTTACTTGGAGGAAAATATATTGATTCGTTTTTTGTCTTGTCGGTTCTTTGTAGGAGTATGATGTGATCACGGTCGGATAGATTAAGCAAAACATTGCACATGAATTGATTGTGTGACTGTGTCAGTATGAAGGTGTACGGTTTTAGATTTAAATCCTATTTGCTCATTATGCTTTCATTGATCATTATTAATTGTGTCGTGCATATTGATCATGTAGGTACTGATATTGGCACGCAAAGTAAAGTAAATTGCAGTGTCACACCAAATTTTTTTTGTTTATATCATTGAATTTGGGCGAGGTGGGTAAATTTAATAAAAAAATTACAATTTGGGAATTTTTTGGAACGTAAACGATTTTATACCCAATAACAATAGGCACGATTTTCTGTCACAAAAAAGAGGATGGGGTATTAAACGGTTCGTTAAAGACAAAATGGTGAACGTTCTTGATTCTTCAATAATTTTTTTTAAGAAATGCAGTTTTTAAAACTTATTGAACTACCCACCACTTTTAAATTTGTAACCTTGATTAAAAGTGTAAATTATAGCGAGATAAAATTGAGCACACCTAGCGCTAAACCACGAAATGTTCAACCATAAAAAGGGTTGGGAACCCTTTCAAATACAATCGGACTTCTAGGTAGAAATGTATAAAAGTCGACCTCATAATAAAAAATTAAGTTTATTTAGATATTCAACAGCATTTTAGTTCTAAGCACTGTAAAGTTGGGTTACGCATTGTAAATTACAGGCAAAAACGCTCTTTCGCGTCATTTTTGTTCTCTTAAATCCTCTCTCTGCGCAATCGACCGTTGGCCAACTGTTTTGGTACGGACTATACGTGGTGTTGTGAAGGGATGAGTGATATTCCATCTATTTTATATTTTTTCCCTCTCCTTCGTGTAGTAAGGATATATTCAATGAAAAAAACAACACATTCACTTAATTATGTCCCGTTTATCAGCTTCAAATTAAGCCTTCAAATAGAATTCAATTCCAACGCCATAAATTGCGTTTGTTTTATTATTCCCTCGCCAACAATTGAAGCTGATTAATCAATTTGACGGATAAATTAATTAAACTCCTTTCCGTGGAGTGCTTAATTATTAATATTAACGAATTAACCATCTTAATCTTCCTGCTTCATGAAATTCTCTAATCGATTGGCATGGCCGAATGAAATAACTGTTTATGTATAGGCACTTTCAAAAGAGCAATTAATCCAGATGTGTAATTATTTGATAGGAGAAATCTAATTACCTTCGTGCAGCTTCTCCAGAGGTAAATGCCAATCTAGAAAAAAGTAAATGAAATTGTTTTTGTAAGGATATTTAATTATATTGGATTAGAATTTTTTTGTTTGCATTAATGTAGGAACATATTTATTACTAAAAGAGTAATTAGTGTTAGATTTACAAATAAGACCATTCATTATCTATTGGATATATCTGTTGGATGAAAATATTTGCAAAAAAATATTCTATACGGCTGGTGTCACCCTTGTCAAATTTCAGTTAAATCAGACCGTTGGCGGACGAGAGAGGAAATCTTATCGTAGAACCAATCATCGACGAGTACGGTAGAAGACTGCTGTCATACAAGGTGGCGCAAAAATAACGTTCCGATGTTTTTTGGCTGTAATTTAAAAAAAAAGGAAAACTTTAATTCTTCTTGTGGATTATTTTTATTTGGTCTCTTAATTTTTTTTACATCAAGTCGAGAATATGATGTCATGTAAATGGCCGCCGCCATTTTATGGCCCTTTTTATGGCATTTTCCATCACTTTAGCCAAAACTTCCGGCGATCTCACATTCTCGACGGATATTGTCTTTAAGATCTGCAAGAGTCTGAGGCTTGTTGACATAAACCCGCGACTTCAAAAAGCCTTACAAAAAGAAGTCTGGAGCGGTCAAATCAGGCGATTTGATCAGGCGATCTCCCGTTTTGGCGATTTGCACTGGCCAGCAAGCCAGTGCAAATCGCCAAAACGGGAGATTAGGCGCCCGGGAAATGCATCCTTAAGCATATCGGTTGTGGCACGTGCAGTGTGTGCTGTTGCACCGTCCTGTTGGAACCACATGCTTTCCAATCAAAATTCATCAAGTTGCGGCAAAAAGAGCTCGTTGATCATTGCTCTGCAGCGCTCACCATTCACAGTAACCGTTTGGCCCGCGACGTCTTCGAAGAAAAAAGGTCCGATAACTCCTCCAGCGAAAGCAGCACACCATACAGTGACTTTGAGCAGGTGTAATGGCTCTTCGTGGGTTACACGCGGATTTTCAGTGCCCCAGAAGCGTAAATTTTTCTTATCTTAGCGGGTGCGTAACCGCTAAGATGGAAATGGGCCTCATCACTCATGATTATTTTTGATGAAAAATCATCTTCCTCTTGGTGGTGGCTAAGGATGGCTTGAGCGTATGTTAGACGCGATTGGCGGTCAGCAGCTAACAGCTGATGCACCGTCTGGACTTTGTACGGAAACATCTTCAAATCCTGTACCAAAATTCGCTGTAAAGACCTTCGACTGATACCCATTTGCGTGGCACGTCGTCTGGTCGATGTCGACGGCTCTTCCATGACATCTTCGGCTACAGCAGCAATATTCTCTGCAGAACGTCTACTCCGGGATCTCCCACGCCTGGCAGCATCTCGTGTTGTGCCAGTCCCTTCGAGGCGAGCGGCTAAACGCCGCAGTGTTTCACCAGTAGGCGTTGGACGGCTAGGAAATCTGCGACGAAATTCACGTTGTGCCAAAGTCACCGACCGATTATTGCTCAAACAAATGGTCACCAATATTCCGCGTTCTGGAGCAGGGTAGCGTAACATTGTTTATTAACGTGTATTTCGCATGTGTTTCCTACACAAATGTCAAAACAGAACTGACATTAGGGGCCAATCGCAAAATTTATAGCATTTTCTGATAGGAGGATTACTTTTGCGCCACCTTGTATAATGGTAACAAGAATTCAACGAATATTCAACGAATCAACTTTCTCTACTATTTGGCGAGAAAAAAAATCTACAGGAATGCTATTTTCGTAGTGTCGACATGAAGGAGATGAATCAGGGATGAAGAATGATGTACAATTCGGAGAGACCATTGTAGATCCTGACTGTGAATGTAAATTCACTAATTAGCATCGAACGTAGAGCTAATCTTTTCCAGCTGCTTAAATATCAAAGACCGGCCCGAATCCACTCGAAGAGGCGGGGTCATATATAGTGGTTAAGTACGCCGATCCCTGCTGCTGGAAGCCTGCGTCAAATGCACCCATCCCCAACAAGGGAAGCGACTGTAGGTGAAAGTGGCATCATACGCACCGGAAGCACCTAATCCTAAACTTTTTGCATCAGAGCTCGGAAAACATTTCGAATCCCTTAGAATGAACTCGGTGAAGAGATTTTATCTTTTGGATGGAGACTTGAATGCCAAACACGAAGATTGGGGAAATCAATTACAAAATCCTCGGGGTAACCACCTCGGATGGTCCCCTATAATGTTGAATATAAGATCGACATTCACGACACCGATATGCCATCATTTCGGAGAAGCGGTGCTTTCCTGGATCTTTTACTTCGAGACACAAGACTGACAGTTACTGACAGAGTAGGTCAACACCCGAAACAACAAAATCGACGAATACTTACAAAAATGGACGAAAAGATTCAACAAGCAATGAACAGGACGATACCGAAATACAAAGAACATGACATAACGTCTACGTACAGAAACGCGACCATTGACGCACTACACAGACAAAAAAGCGGACTTCTGACAAGACTTAAACTCTTGTACAGACGACTGACAAACCCACGCGACCCGGAGTACACCGAAGGCGTCAATCAAAAACATCAACCAATTGATCAAGGAGAACTATCGGATGTCCATTGATTTGTTTTGGAATAACAGAATTCAGGTCGTAAATTCAAGCGACCCGAGTATGTTTCCACAAATTAATAAGATCTTAAGGAGGAAAGGTCGTGACGACCTTCCGTGTATTTAGGTCCAACGAACAACTGACAATACGAACATACTTTTGACAGCAGGAATTGATCCGTGGGAAGCCGTCTTCGACGAAAATTTCTATCTAATTGAAGATCCTCAGGAGAAAGTGGAGGCAGTGGGGGCTGTCTTTCAGGAAGTGTATAAGGTGAATGATAGCATTCACCCGAACCGCGTCCTGGAAAACAATGCCCTGTTCCATCATTTCTATCTCCGAAATGACATAACGTAAGGGCGATCTGAGAACCGTGGTTCACCCGGTTTGATGACGAAAACTTGGCAAACGCCATAGTCGCCGAGTGAAGTGGGTCTGGCCTCCCCTTTAATCTCGAAGGTGGAACTCCAGATCATCTTCGATTCCATAAAGAAAAAAGAAGTCAGCGGGAGTCGATGGTATATAAAACGTACTGCAACACTTACTCCCTGAAGTTGTGGACATTTACGACACGCTGTTCAACAACGCACCGAATCATGCATGTTATCCAGAGCGGTGGAAGACGGCGGTGGTCCATCCTCTCCCGAAAAAGGGAAAGGACAACTCCAATCCGGCAAATTTCCGGTCGAAAAGTCTACTTTCGAGCATCAGCAAGGTTTTCGAAAAGATTCTCAATCGAGCTCTGTTCAAGTGGTCTGAGGATAATAATATTATAGCAGAGAATCAGTTTCGGTTCAAGGCGGGACATGACTGTACTCATGCCGCCTACAAACTCGTCTCTGGTATGCAATGGAACAAAGCCAAAAAGTCGTGTACTTGTGCATGTCCGGTTGATTTAGAGAAGGCTTTTGACACCGTACCAGACTTGGCATAAGTAAACCACGACTATAAATGCTTCATGACATGTTGACTGGTAGAATGTTTGTTGTCAAAAGTGTAACTTCTACCACCGAGTTTTTCATTACAACTAGTCTGCAACAGGGAGCGGTCAACTCGCCGATTCTCTTCAGCATTTACACCAGTGATATGATAGGTAGTCTTACTCAGGCAATTGCGTATGCTGACGATCTTATCGCGTACAGAACAGCCTCTACTGTCGAAGTCATTCGAACTCTTTTGCAGCGGGACTTCGACAAGATCCAGAGATATTGTGATGACTGGAAGTTGAAAATCAACTTTCAGAAATCAGATACTATCCTGTTTAGGCCACCGTTGTCTAGGGCCTCTAGGGATACGAGAAAGAACTGGCGAAAGCTGGTGATCGTTGGACCAAACGGACAAGTAAAAGTGAAGTTAAGTACTTTGGCCTCTGGCTGGATCAGTATCTTTTTTCGAAAGACATAGAGATGCTGCTCTGGGGAGAGCTAGGAAAGCGTTTGCCCTGACAAGACGATTGTTTACTGGCAGTCGTCTTCACAACAGAGTGAAGGTGATTTGCTGCATGGCCCTTAATAATCCCATGATTACCTATGGGTACCCGGTGTGGTTCATAGTTGCTCCATCTCAAATGGAAAAGATGCGAGTGTTTGAGAGGCAGTGTTTGAGAACCTGCCTTGTTCTTCACAGAACACCATTATCTGACTACACAAAATATTATTTCAACCAGGTCCTAAACAACGGGGCCAACATAAGCAGAATAGACAAACTCATTCGGTTTCACGTTACAAGAGCGATGGCTTCGAACAATAATCTCATCTTTGGGGACTTCTACCCCAATGATGAATATTTTTAGAGTGCGCGTTTAAGCGGCTTTATTCCGCCCAAAGAATTCCTATATTTGGATAGTCGAGTGCTGATACAGGATAGATCGGCGGTTCCGCTAATCTACAACTGTGGATAGGCGGCTCCTATACGACCGCGACGTCGTCGTTCAGGGCTGTGGGGACTTAAATATTAGTTCGAGTTAAATTGACTTAAAAAATTGTGTGACCGACTTACATAGTTTAAGTTTTGGGTAGGTTCAGCAGTCACGGTGGCACAAGTAAAAGCAAGCAAATGCTCATAAATCGTCAAAAAGGTCAAGGCACAATAAAAACATATGAGAAGGCTACAATCCACTCTGTGGATCGTTTTATACCCTATCCCCTAACATCCTTAAAATTACTATACCGAAAATCCACTCTGTGGATCGAAAATGAATTATGTCGATAAAATATAGGAACTGTCATTGTCACATCATATTGTTCAGACAGTTTATCAAAAGCTCTTATTGTTCGACAAAAAACTACTTTTTTCGCTAAGTTATGCTGTGGCGTATGGTATACATATGGTTTTTGTATGAAAACGCCTCCAAGAAGTAGGCGAGGGTTAAAGTGATATATAAACGAAATGTTGATGTAATCAGTACCAATGATTTTGCATCAAAAGTTTTTTTTTTCAAATATTTTACCATTTGACCGAAAAACGTTTTTTTTACAGAAAATGCCCCCAAAAAGCGGTCGTGGGAGAAAGCTCTGTATAGACAAAATATAGACATTAGGATTGCCTAAATATCTTGTTTGAAAACTTTTTCAAAATTCCTTACAGTTTTGCCGGAAAAAACGTTTTTCTTTACAATGGGCGTGGCAGTGGGCGGATATCCAAAATGTTTACCCCTGTTCTGCTTGGTCGGATGGAGAGACTATATACCATATTTGAAAACTCAAGCTCAAAATTTAAGGCCCAAAAATCGATGACACACAGATGGAAGGGCAGACAGACATGGCTATAGCGAAATATCTTGCGAAATTATTTCTCTATGTTACAAACTTAATATCAAAACTAATATACCCTATGGGATAGGGTATAAAAATAAATAAATACAAATATTCCCCGCAACAGGATCGTTAGTGTGCGTGTGTACTTCTTGCACGATGGCTTTATACCTCTGTTTTATGGCGACTCCGAACGGCGAATTTGAAACAAGCATTTCTTGGCAATTGATACTACTCGGATGACTTGTCACATCATCACGAGAGGAGGGTCTGTGAAAAGCCATATAGTTGTTGCTACGGCTGGGAATCGAACCCAGACATTCTGCTAGGCAGTTCATCGCACCATCGCGCCGCTCAGCCCGTCGCTTTCGAGTCACATTGATGAATCATCTTTTCGTCTCCGTTGAAAAATTATATTGCGAACTCGTAACATAATTTATGCGGTTCAGTAGCAAAGTTTATATTAATTCAAATTGTAGTAGATTTGATAAAGGATTCGAGTTTACTACTTTACTTTCATGGCAGATTTCTTCACCGGGTATTAGTTCTAGTCAGGCCTATAGCGAATAAATTTTCCAGTGAAACTCATCCCACTCAGCAATCTAATTTACATTGCTGACAAGAGAAAAATTCCCGGGAAAATTTATTCCCGATAGTCCTGAGTGTCGATATTATCGATATACCCCTTAAGCAAGTACCCAAATTGGCGCCAAGCCATTTTTTCCCCAAGTGCTATAACGCGCTAATCCACTGATAATAAAATTACTTGGTACCCAGTATTAGTTAGTACTTGGTATAAGCTGGATCCTCAAAATTGACAGTCTAGCGTCGTTATTTCCTGGATTATGATATGTAATTCAATTTCTCCAACACAAGTGGTAGATAGTTCTTGATTTTTGTATTTAGCTTGCTGTTTTATTGAGAAGATGATTGAGTGAGTTCGATTCAAATTCTTGTGCTTAGTAATTTTTTATTTTTTGATTTTTTTTTTGTGTTTGATAATTTTGTGTATTCTATGATGAAATTTATTTATATATAGAAATGGATTTTTTTATTGTTTGGCGGTAATTTTGTTTTGCGATTTCGACGACGAGGAGAACGATGAAGAGAACGATGAAAGAGTGATTGTTCGTGGATTTGAAGCCCGCATCTTCCATATCATGCCACAACGGAATACAGTAAATACTTGAACTGATGTCCATTTTTTCGTCGTTTTCTGTTGTCGAAAATAACTTTTGTGAACGTTCTCCAATTGGTAGTGGAAGAATTGAAGCACCCACAGCCACGGTAAAAAACAATTAATGTTATTTCGGTTTTATTGAATGTTTTTCGTCGTTTATTTTAATTAAATCAGTACGTGCTACATATTGCCTGAGCGGCAATTGCTCATCACTCTGCGATTCATGGCAAGTGAATCAATGCAGATAGCGGTTGCCGATGTTATTCAAGTATCGGCCTCTAGCGTCTGTCGCATAGTACAGATAGTATGTATAAGGGACACTAACATGCCATTGGGATCGATTTATTCAAATAACAACAACACTAGCCGAACGTGAGCCATTGCTCAGTGCCGACGCATATTCGGTGCAATCGATTGCACGCATGTTAAATTGCAATCACCCGGTAGGGAATTGATGAGTGCCGTTTCAAATGTGCAGTAATTTTATATAATGACTACCTGAACCGGGCAGAGTGAGGTGAGGACAGCAATGTCTAAGCTCGAGTTTAATAAGGCTGCCGAAAATGACGGCCTTCCCGCTGAGCTTTATAATGCCGGTGGAGAGGATTTGGTAAGTAACATCCACCTACTTATAAGCCAAATGTGATCGATTGAATGTATGCCTGAAGTATTGAACCTCAGAATCATTTGCCCGATCTATGAAAAATGAGACCTTCTGGACTGAACCAACTACAAAGACATAATTCTCCTCAAGCATAAAGATCATATCTTCGGCCCTTATCACAATTTTCCAAAAATCGGTACAACTAATAGCATACGACGATGATATTGACATCATTGATAGAACTCAACGTGATGTCTTAGCCACGGTTGCTTGTATAGAGCAGGAAGCGGCGAAAATGGATTCAGCAGCAAATGAGGATAAGACTAAGTATATGCTGTCAACACGAAAGGACACACAACATCGAGAATTGGACAGAACGTCACCACGAACAGATACAACTTTGAAGTTGTACGCGACTTTGTCTACCTCGGCTCCGCTATTACCTCTGACGGCAACATCTCGTCAGAAATTAACCGAAGAATAACTCTTGCCAACCGCTGTTTCTTCAGTCTAAGAAAGCCAATTTAGTAGAAAAGCCCTCACTCGAACTGCTAAGGAGATCCTTTATAAGACCCTGATCATCGCAGTCCTGCTCTACGGCGCTGAAGCATTTACCGTCTCAGAAGCGGATGAAGAAGTCCTTGGTTGATTCGAGAGGAAAGTTCTTTGAAAAATCATTGGTTTTGTTGTCGTTGACGGGCTATGGAAACGAAGATCCATCCAAGAAATATACGAGCTGTAAAACGACATGGCCCTGGTCGAAAAACTCCGTATTGGACGTTTAAAATGGCTAGGACATGTAGAACGAATATACACCAATACTCCGGCTCGCAGAGTCTTCGATTCCCAGCCAGACGTCGGACAGAGTAGAAGAAGAACTCGCCTTATATGGCGCGCACAAGTAGAAGCCGACCTCAACCAACTTGTAGTGCGCAACTGGAGGCATTTAGTTAAGGACCGGGGTAATTGGAGGGGCATGTTGGTTGAGGCCCAGGTCTTTCCGGACTGTAGCGCTTCTTAAGTAAGTAAGTAAGTATTTTCATGGACAACAACTGACAACAAATTTTCCATTACCGGTGGATCTTCCAACATTTTGATGCGAATTTTTATTTTTATCTGGAGTTTTTCAACATCGTCGAACGTGGAATATCGGCAAAGGGTTTGTCCAAATCACCTGAGTAACGCCGAATAGTTTTTATACCCTATCCCATAGGGGTATATTAGTTTTGACATTAAGTTTGTTATATAGTGAAATAATTTCGCTAGTTATACCTGAAAGTATCGACTCAGAATCGCTAGCTGAGTCGATTAAGTCATGTCTGTCCGTTCGTCCGTCCCTTCGTCCATCCGTCTGTGTGTCACCGATTTGAGCTATAGTTTTGAAATTCGGTATACAGACTCTCTATCCGACGAAGCAGGACAAGTGGATTTTTTTTTGAAATCCGCCCACTTCCACGCCCCCTTTTTAGAATAACGTAGCTTTAGGCCTAACCATTGGATTAGAATAGATTTGGAAAAAGTGTCTGAACAAGATATATAAACACTCCAAATGTCTATATTTGGTCTATACAAAGTTTTTTGCCACGCCCACGCTTATTGGGGCGTTTTCAGTAAAAAACGTTTTCGGTAAAATTTTAAACATTTCGAAAATTTGTTTATGCAAAATCATTGGTTATGATAAGATAAATATTTCTTCTATACGCCCACTTTTTGGAGGCGTTTTCATACTAAAACCTTTTGCATACACTTCTTCATAGCATAACCAGGCGAATATCATTGTTTTTTGTCGATCCATGAAAGATTTTGATAAACTATCTGAACAGTATGTTATGCAATGACATTTTCTATATTTCATCGCTATAAATCCGGCATTTTGGGGATATTAAGAATGGGATAGGGTAATAAACGATCCGCACAGCGGATGTTTCATTATTTTTTTATATCATTGAGTATTGTGTTTAACACTTAAAGAGAATGTTTGTGTTCCAGAACAAAAGTTTGCATTTTTTCAGCATTTTTGCCATCGGCAATGGTTTTTTTGTAATGTTCCACACATTGCGTGGGTTACTTCAAATATTCCTAGGCAGCTGAAATGTTGAATGTGCTGTTATGGTTCCATCCAATAGAGCTGCTGCAATGCCAGATGATACAATGGCCAATTTGATCGTATTTTGTTTAGAATTAACGAAATGACGAATATTTTGCCAGTTACACCTGGTGCATCCAAACAAAAATACACCTTGTCCAGCCTAAGAAGAAAATCGTCCACAAAAAAAATGGGCGTGGGTTGAAATGATCTATAGACGAGAAAAAGTATTGTTTTCAAAAAGTTGTCATCTAAAGTTTTTTTTTCGAATTTACTTAAAATTGTGCCAAAAGCAGTTTTTTACGAATAACACCCTCAAAAAGTGGCCGTGGCAAACATTGTGCAGACAATTTTTAGATATTCAGAATGTCTAAATATCTTGTTCAGCCACTTTTTCAAAATTTGGTACGGTTTAACCAAAAACAAAGTTTTTCCTCGAAAAGTGGGCGTGGCAGAGGGCGAATTTGGAAAAAAATGGAAAATCCAATAAAATTGGCTGAATTATGAGTGAGATTTTGGCTTAAGTCGGCAAGTGCGTTAAGCCATGAATCGGCGACAAACATTTTTGGGCTCAATTTGTATGTATGCAGATAGATATAATTAATTTAAAGACGCACAGACTACGCAAACGATATAATTTACATAAATGATGACATGTTAAATAAAAACATACCGTACACATAGGTGTTAGACAAGTTTAGACGTATTAGCAACTAGCACTGCTCGGTGATCATAGTTCCAGTTCTAGGGATGTGAAGAAATGCAGAAGTGCCTAAACTAACTCTTCGTTGGTAGTGAGTACTAGAGCTAGTATCTGGATTAAGGTAGCCCTAATCTGCGAACATGTTCGCAGAAGCTGCTTGTGCTCGCTATGATATTCTTGTGTAGGGGCTGGTTCGCGAGCCGGTCGATTTCTCCGTGTAGGGCCATGTTCGCGAGCAAACCTAATGTTTGCTGTGAACGCCGCCGAGTTCCGATCGTGGATATTGGGCTTTATCTTCTCTATCGCACAAGTTTCCGGTTTGAAGGATCAACCCAAAATAAATGTTCGCCAAATGTTCTCATCGTGTTATAACGCGAACGAGCAAGTTCGGCCAGCATGTTTGTCGTTTAGGACTACCTTTTGCTGGTCCACATACTGAGCCCGGTTAATGCTCATATGAAGAAAGTTGACGTTAGTTAGTTATGGGGTAAGATAATTGGTGGAATTTCAATAAAGCTGTACCTACACTATAATCTGGTAACTAACTAATGTCGAAATTTGCGTTTGATTTTTAGTAACGCCGAATAACTTAAAAACTTTTAAATTGAAATTACTTCTCAAACCTTAATAACAGAGTTCCAGAGTTCTACTAAGTTTTCAAATTTGTACGGATAAATTCATTTTATGGCTGAAAAACAGCCTCCCGCAGAGAAGCTATAAACCCTCGCAGATCTAAAAATTATATAAATTATTTATTATATAAATTATTTTATTGGATAAAGTCCTGAACCTGATTTAGCAGTCATCCTTCAGATACTGAACGTTCACTTGCAAACATTTCCCCCCACACGTTTGTTGTCGTTTATCATTTTCATTATTGTTTTTCAAAGGATCTTCCTGTAACCCTAACTCAAATTAATTATTTTTCAAATGAAATCCCTATGGCAAGATGTTGGCTTAATAACTCCAAACTTTTGGACAGCAGCTGCTTTTGGCATGCCTGTTAATACTTTGAAAGGTAGTTGATCCAAAAAAAAAAAATTGCCTTCGCCTTCAATAATAAATCAAGCCCCCCAACTGCTTGCTTTCTCACGTAAATTTCATTTTGCAAGCAAGTCCTTAATCACATTATTTTTGACAGGAAAAGTTACTAGCACTATTCGACAAGCTCAAGTAGTTTGTATCTCTTGCTAGATTTTATGTCACAAAATCCATGCCACGTCATTCAAGAATCGGGAATTAATGTCGTTTTATCTCCTCTCTAACTTAGTATCCCTATTTTACAAGACCATTGTGTGTCACTGACACACGCTATAGATAACATTTTCTCGCATGCAGTAGTAAAGTTTTATCGATATCCTAGCGAATGGGGACACCACACTCACGCGCTCATCAATTTCATAAATTAAATCGCTAGGATGTTGAAAAAGTGGTGTGGGGTTTACTTTTATGACGGAAGTTCCGTCATCGACTTAAAATCCAATTTGCTAGCAAATGGAGTGGAAATCTCGTGGCCATCGTATCTCCCTCTACTCGTTAGTTTGACTTCTTATATGAGATACCCGTATAGCAGTTACATCCGTGAAAGCATACACCATCACGATTAAACTACTCATGTGAATTGTCATTCCCATTTGAGCTTCACGCTCGTCCTTGTGAGAGTTTAACTTTGCTAACAAGAGGAGCAAATCAATGTGGTAAATACATATGTATGCATGTATGGTTGACTGTGTCAATCCTTTTACTGCACACATGCCCAGAGAACACACGTACGCGGGGAAACCGTAAATATTTTCTTTAAAAATATTTCACTTCAACGACTTTCTTGAGCTTTTCGTCTCCTGGGTAATCAAAGGAAACACATTGAGAGGCACTCCAGAGACGTTGGCACAATGACGCAAAGATGTAGGTGGTGAAACGGATTCGAGTGAGTAGTACTCAAGGACTAGTCTTTTAACTTGTGAAACGGCATGGATCTTCAACCTCCGTGATTGGGATGAGAAACGCCTTCCGGATGCGAAGCAAGTTGAAATACGTACAGGTGCACATGCATAAATTTATTTTTAATTCAGAACAGGGAAATAATATTTTGAAGTTGTTTATACAGCGAATGGATGGATGTAAAGGTTAAGGTTGGATAACCAAGTTGAGAGTAGTATTTTAGGGTATATGAAACGTGATGAATTTCGGATACCAGGACTTGTTACGGATACTCGTATATCATATGTGGAAAGTTGCACAACATCTCATGTATAGTGTCTAGTTCGGATGCATCGCAAATGATGAATGGACTTAAATTGTCGCTCAGACTAATGAACAACTTTGCGATGGAATACAACTCTATTAATTTTTTATTGCAGGTCCGTTGAAGTCCGAACGTATGACGTACATCTTGCCACCTAGAATACCAAGGACGGGAAAGCATGGTTAACGGGTTGACAATTTTTAACTAATACTCAGTTTTCGAAAGCCCCTGCTGCTCGAAAATTTTGCTGGTCATCACCATACCTTAACAACGCAAAAGAGACGCTATAAGCAACGAATAATTTGTTCTTCGATTTTGATACAGTCTTTGTCCCAGCGCAGAGGTTTCCTTTACTCCCTGCTTGCTGGTCTTCGATCCTTGATTTTCATATCAACAACATTTCTGTCACCTGTTTTAGGTATCAGAAACATTATCAAACTGCTGACAACTTCTTGGAGTTTATTGGTATTCTGAGGTAAAGATGACTTACTTGCTTCCTTAGGTGGAGTTACAGTCCCGAATAAATCTAGGCCTCAAAAGCAACATGGGTCTAATTTCCTTTTGTTACACTCTGAACCCAGCATTGGGAACATATATTGCAACAAATTGACACAACTAAACTTTCCAATTCGATAGCTGAAAGAATGGCCGAAATTTATGAAAAATCGACAGTTATTCACAAACAGAAAGCTCGACGTTGAAATGCCACATGGAATCCTAGTGACGGGATTGAGATTTGTAAAGAAAAAGTCAGACTTTATCGTAGATCGAAGCAATCGAAATAACTTAACATACGTAGCCGTGTATGAGATACTACGAAACCAAGTTAACCAAAAAATATCGAGGAATAAAGTTTAGTCCTTCAGAGAAAAGTTCGAGCAGAGTAAATTCGATCCAAAAAAAAACTTGGGCGTTAATTACCGAGCTACTGGAACCGTCATTAGATGCAACTATTGTAAAGAACTTTAAAATTGGCATCAATATAGGAGTGGTAGACGAGGATTGTGGACATCTGTCGCATCTGTCAGTATCCATTATCCACATGTCCAACAAAGTACCATCAAATCATCAAATCCCAAGTGTAAGAAACTCTATTTCTTGGGAGAAACTCACCCTATAGAGGTATCGAACAGAGGTATCGTCCAAAAAGAAAACACAGCCTACCACGACTCCCGGCCTGGCTTAGGCTTTAGGCACGTCGTTTCCTCACATGGATATGTTCACGTAGTGGCATCCAGATTAACGAACGGCCGTTAAAATGTATCACTTTGCTATAGACAAGAGGCAGACATGCAGTACTTTGGAAGTTCAAACGATCCAAGCGGCTTACATCGAATCAGATCACTACCTTGTTAATGCCATGGTAAAAAATATCGAAAAAGCATCGAAGAATAATGCCAACGATTTTAACAAGCCATTAGATAAGCCAGGAAGTCGTTGGTGGGCTTCCAGTGCCCAACAGCAGGAAACCCTTGGTTTGATAAGGAGTGCATAGAGAGCTAAAGTGCGGGTGAAGACGAGAGCTGCCATTCAGTTGTATAGGCAAAGAAAGAAGGCAGAACACCGGCTTTTCAGAAAGAATACAAAAAGCTGAAAAAGGGAGTGATAGAGAATGTAGGGAGGTGCCACTCCAAAAATGATGTTCACAGGTTTTACCAAAGTATAAAGGCAGGCACCACAATACTGTTGAGATGAGCAACAAAATACCGTAGTTAAGACAAAATCGCTGCTAATATGGAATATGGGAGAACCACTTCTACAGGCTGTTAAACTGCGATGACAAAAAATCTCCCAATGTTAAGCAGAACGATCCATTCATATTTGCACCTCCAGCTAAAACTACCAACCACCCGCTGATGGAAAAGACAGGCTTCCTGTCGAGCTTTACAAGGGAGGTGGAGATGATTTGGTAATAACCATTCAAAAACAAAATTAGGTCGGATATATACATGAAGAATGGAAACTCAGTATCTTTTCCTCGATCTATAAAAAGGAGACCCTCTGAACTGCGCCAACTACAGAGGCATGAGTCTCCTCAACATCGCTTTCAACAACCAATTTCCAGAATGAACCTGAACCTGGGCCTCAACCAACATGCCTCTCCAATTAGCCCGGTCCTTATCTAACTGCCTACAGTTGCCCACTCCAAATTGGTTGAGGTCGGTTTCTACTTGTGTGCACCACTTCAGGCGAGGGGTACCTCTACTACGTCCGACGTCTGGCTGGGAATCGAATACTCTGCGAGCCGGAGTATTGATGTCCATTCGTTCTATATGCCCTTACCATCTTAAACTTCAATTGCGGAGTTTTTTGACCAGAGGCATGTCGCTGTTTAGCTCGTATAGTTCGTGGTTGAATCTTTGTCTCCATAGCCCATCAACGCAAACGGGACCGAAGAATTTTCTTCTCCACTCGACCAAGGCTCAGTGGAGCGATGATTAGTGCGTTGATTCTGCGCGGCAGTATGTCTGGGTTCGATTCCCATCCGTAGCAACAACTAAATACATCCGAAGAGTATCAATTGTCATGAATAGCTTATCTCAACTTAGGCGTTCGGATTCGGCATAAAACAGGAGGTCCCGACATCGTGCAAAGAAGTGCACACGCACTCATGAATGGTTGTGAGAAAAAAGTTAGGCACTGAGTACTAACGAGCCTGTTGCGCCATAAATTTATTTTTCTTATTTTTAATCGACCAAGGCTTTCTTCATCCGCTTTTGACACGGTTTGGGTCTGGGACAGGACTGGGATGATCAGGGTCTTATGTAAGATCTCCTTAGTAGTTCGAGTGAGGGCTTTACTACTGAATTGCCGTCTTAACCTGAAGAAACAGCGGTTGGCAAGAGTAATTCTTGTTGTTGTCAGAGTTAAAAGTGGAACCGAGATAGACAAAGCCCCGTACTACCTCAAAGTTATATCTGTCAAAGTTGACGTTCTGCCCAAATTCGTCGATGTTGTGTATCTTTTCGTGTTGACAACATACACTTTGTCTTGCCGTCATTTACTGCTAAGCCCGTTTTTGCCGCTTCCTTCTCTATGAAAGCAAACGTGGCTATGACATCAAGTTGATTCCTACCAATGATGTCAATATCGTCGGCGTATGCTAGTAGTTTGTACCGGGAGTTTTGCACAATCCTCTCAAAAATCAAATTGAAGAAGTCACATGGCAGCGCATCGCCTTGCCTAAATCCTTTTTTGGTATCGAATGTCTCGGTGAGGTCATTTCCGACCCTGATGGAGCAGCGAGAATTCTCCATCGCCATCCTATACAAATGGATGAGTTTTTGCGGTATACCAAAACTAGACATGGCTCTGTACAGTTCATCTCTATAAATACTGCCGTCTGCGGCTTTGAAATCGATGAATAGGTGATAGGTATCGATTCGGACTTCTTGGATTTTTCCAGGATCTGCCGAAGTGTGAAAATTTGATCGGCTGTGGACATTTCTGGCCTAAAACCACGCTGATAAGAGCCGATCAGATTGTTGGTAAACGGTTTCAGGCGTTCACATATTACGACAAATAGGATGTTAAGGAGACTTATGCCTCTGTAGTTGGGGCAGTTTAGAGGATCTCCTGTCGCTGTTTCTGCTCACTATAACACGGTCCGTAGTAGATGTCGATGTTTTTTATCCTCTTTTTGCCCGGCCCGTCCATTCCCATAGCATTCTCGTGATGATTTAACACATCAATCAGTTGTAAAGAAAAGCTTATCTCAAATCCGACGTTCGGAGTCGGCATAAAACAGAAGGTTCAACCATCGTGCAAGAAGTACACACGCACACATGAAAGTTTGTGAGAAAGCTCGGCCTTGGTTACTTACTAGCCTCAAGGCAAAAATCGCGATGAATCGATTCGCCACCATTTTAACATCTTGGCCTATCACATGGGTGAACATTTGCGATTCTAAGCAGATATCTTTCATTGTTGGATGGCATACACTATTCACTTGACGCATGAATTGAAGCCGGCTGGCCATTGCGGCATTGTTTCAGTGAATGGACTCTCGAAAGACTTGCTGAAGGTGCACTGTTTTCGACTAACAGACATTAACCGGAAGGGGTTCAAGATATGCAGTTACATCCACTCCACACAGCTGTGCGGTATGGCCGGTGGAATCATCTGTCCGTATTTCTTCAAAAATGAGTCTGACGCCAACGTAACGTTAAATGAATGGACATCACAGTACTTCGCACATGAATGCAACGAACTAAAGACACGTAACAGCACTGGCGAATGAGGCCATCGGCTGGGACAGATCAAGACATTTATACAACAGATAGAGACAGATAGATACAAAGAAGGAAAGACATATAACATACACCTACGTGGCACAGAGGAGGAGACATAGATTAATATTGTCTCATATTATCGCACAGGTGGCCTCAGATAAGCTGGCGATTTTCGTAGAAAACAAATGCTGCCGAAGCTGGGGCTTGAACCCGCAACGTTTGGCTTAGTAGTCAACTACGCATTCCTCTGAGCCATGGCCACCTGTTTCAATTGTTTGCTGGAAATAGAAGCCCATGATCTCGACAACATTTGATTCCAAAAAAACGGCGCTACTTGCCACACATCCCGTGAAATAATGGACTTTTTGAGACTTCGCTTCGGTGAAAAATTCATTTCACGCTTCAGACCAATTGACTGTCAGTCAAGATCATGCGATATCACGCCGTAAAAAATTTTCTTTAGGGCTACGTAAAGTCTAAGGTGTTTGTCGATAGCCAGCTACGGTCCTATCATTGTAGACCAACATTACCCGTGTAATTCGAAAGATACTGATGAATATGCTCGAAAGCGTCATCGAAAATTGGAAGGTCCGCATGGACGAGCTACAGCGCAGATGCGACCAACATTTGAAAGGGATTATCTTTAAAAAGTGAATGTCAAGAATGGTTCTTTAGATAAATAATAAAGATTTCAATATATAGTTTGACTTTTTGTGTAATTTTGCATTTTTTTTTAAATTCCTCTTGTTTGACCACCCATTATAATAGAATAACAAGAAATCAATTTTGAAGAACACGATTTATGGGTTCACTACTGGGTCGTACGCAACTTTCTCCTTCACAGCGAGTTTGGCGTTAGATCAAATCGCAAGCATAAGAGAATTTGACATTTTCACAATTTGGCCAAAATCCAAAATAATATTCATTTCGATTATTGATGCTGAAAATGATATAAATGATCAGCCCTAGCGACAAAAATTCTCAGATTTCGTATGATTCGAAGAATTTTAGCTTCCAGGTATTCTTCCGAAAAGCTGTTCGGAATATTTCCCCCACGTTTTGTAACGCATCCCGTCGAAGTGCGTCAGGTGCATTTTTTGACAGCTAAGTGGAATTCTTTTTTCGATTTCCTCGGATACAAAATCTTAGTGGAATTTATTTACGAATCGTAGTGAAGCGATTTTTTTTTCTCCAGCGAAGTATGCGTTGCGGAAAATTGTTCGCTCCGACGGATATCTCATACTTCGCTAGGGCAGAATGTCGAAATGTGATTATAAGAACGTTCATTCCGGAATTTGAAGGGAAAAAATGGCCTAGAATTAACGGGTGATCCAAGTAGAGATACTTTTTTCAATAGCCTTTTCTGACAGACCACGTGTGAGTCGTGTCATGCTGTCATGTTGGTTTTGTTTAGTATTGTTTGGCATTTCATAATGGAAAGACTAATGCGTGAACAACGTTTACAAATTGTTCAACTTTATTATGAAAATTCACGTTCTGTGAGGAATGTGTTTCGTGCACTTCGCTCAACTTATGGTCAACATAATCGGCCTACTGAGCGTACTATTCGCAACACCATCACCCACTTTGAGAACCAGCATTCATTATTCGATAATATTCGACCGAATAGACCACGTCCAGCACGCTGTGAAGAAAATATAGCGGCCGTAGCTGAGAGTGTACACGAAGACCGTAGAGAGTCGATTCGGCGCCGTTCGCTGCAACTCGGACTGACGTATGGAACGACTTGGCGCATTTTACGTCAAGATCCTTAATTGAAAGTTTGGTGTGGTTTGTGGGCCGGTGGAATCATCGGTCCATATTTCTTTAAAAATTATGCCAGTGCGAACGTAACCGTCAATGGCGACCGTTATCGTGCCATGATAACCGACTATTTGATGCCTGAAATTGAAGCTCGTGATCTCGGCGACAATTGGTTTCAGCAAGACGGCGCCATTTCCCACACATCGCATCAATCAATGGACTTATTGAGAGAACATTTCGGTGAGCACATAATTTCACGTTTTGGGCCGGTCGATTGGCCACCAAGATCACACCGTTAGACTTTTTCCTGCGGGGATATGTAAAGTCAAAAGCTTATGCCGACAAACCCGCTTCGATTCAGGCCTTGGAGGAAAACATCACGCGTGTCATTCGCCAGTTACCAGTCGAAATGCTCGAACGAGTGATCGAAAATTGGACTCAACGGATGGACCATCTGCGACGTAGCAACGGCCAACATTTGATAGACATAATCTTCAAAAAATAAATGCCAAAGAATGTTTTTTCATTCTCCATTAAATTTGAATTTTCTGTGTTTTTTTCTTTAAAAAAGTATGGAACCTCGAAATGGATCATCCAAGCCGTTTAGGCTGGAAAGACCCTTACGGACAGTCGGACCACGGACGGAATTGCAAAAAAAAAAACGCTCTTTTGGGTACCTCTACAGGTGTCAATGGCTCACAGGAATGCGTAGCCAAACGCTGCGGGTATAAGCTCCAGCTTCGGCAGCTTTATTTTTCTACAAAAGTCTACAGCTTATCTGAGGCCACCTGTGCGATAATATGAGACAATATAAATCGATGTCTCCATTTCTGTGCCGTGGCTTTCCTTCCAGGTGACTATCTGTCTCTCTCTGTCGTATTAATGTCTTGCTCCGTCCCAGCCGATGGCCTCAGTCTCCTGTGCTGTTACGTGTCTGTAGTTCGTTGCATTCCTGAGCGAAATACTGTGATGTCAATGTCAATAGGTTCCTCTGTCATTGTTATGTTAGAATCAAACAAAATCTCGAGGTCTAAAATTTTCACGAAAACACCTCAAGTCAGATCAATATCAGAGATGTCTCTCTAACATTAAAAAAAAAAAACTCACAGTCTTGTGTGATTTTTCGTCACCGCCTTTTGTGAGATGTGCCATATGTTTCTCAAATAGATACAAGCAAGGCGAATAGTATCAAGAAATGAAAACCATTTTGGTTACCTTGCTTCTTCATTGACAACTTGTTGTTTCAGCAAGCCCCAGCTATAGATGTAAAAATGTCCATTTCGTGACTTTCTGAAATTTTTAATCACCGAAATATTACTCCTCGTTCCTGAAGCCGTCCCACAAAAGCCTTGCAAAATCCATCCATTCTTCCATTAAAAAATACACATGTCGTGTTATGGAAGTCAACTCATAAAATTCCCATGATACGATAGTACCTCATTCCATTGCGGTGTGTTTCTAGGTTTATAGTCCTTATAAAAATTTATTTTTCAACAAGACCATCACAAGTGTATAAATATAAACTGAATGGCTACCGTTTGGCAGCGATTACGTTTTTAATTCTCTTTCGGTTTGTCTGTCTGCGTTTTATTCTCCCTTTGAGTCACCCCTTTCGTATTTAACAAATGTGTTTGGCTATTTCTTTGTTGTGGTAGTAATTTTTTGTCCCTCCTTTTTTTTGGCAACCAATGGATTAATGAGCAAAAAGTTGGCATTATACCAACAAAAAATTATTTAAAAAAAAAATATTGCAGTTGTATCTAGATAGATGATGGAACATAATATTCTGCTTTGCTTTGTAGTTTTATTGTTTTGCTTGTGCAATATTATGCGCAAAAGTGTTTTATAATTATTATGATGCACTTACTCATCGGTTGGCTGTTGTAGAGTTTTAATGGCAAATAAATTGATGTTTTATGGCATTTAAAGTGGTTGCTGAAATTAAATGGCAGAAACGTATTCCTGCGCGAGAAAATAGTAAACGTATATATTTTTAATGATTAAAATGTTATGTATTATGTTTTTGTAGAGATTTAAGATTGTTGTTCTCGCAGGGGTATATTTATACGATTAAGTTGCACAACTTACTCCTTAACGACTCCGCGACAAGATCCCCAAATTGTGGAGTCTCAACGCCAGCGAATGTCAACTGAACTCAACTCTGATCTTGACACAATTATCTATTGGGGTACCAATAACCGGGTTGAATTCAATGCGTCAAAAACCCAGTGCTGTCTCATATCTCTGAAGCGGGATACAAATGTAGCTAAACTCAACATGGAAGGAGTTGAAGTTGAGGAATCTAATGGCCTGTCTATGCTTGGCATGCATATTAGCCCAGACCTTCGATGGAACCAGAAAATTATAGATGCTGTTAAGGGTGGTGCTAAATGCCTAGGATTTCTCAAACGATGCAAACGGTTTTTCACCGTTTTAGCTAATATCTATAAAGCTTACATTCGTCCAAGACTTGAATATAACTCGCACATCTGGGCGGGTGCCTCTGCAACATGCTTGAGCCTACTTGACAGAGTCCAGCGTCATGCTATCAAACTTATTGACAACCAATCAGTTTGTAGCGAAATTCATTCTCTCGAACACCGGCGGAATGTTGGATGCCTTGCGCTTCTTTACCGGTACTTTCACCATAAATGTTCCGACGAAATATATAGTTGTATCCCGCCTGTCCGTCTGTTTAATAGAAATACTCGTGCGACTTCTTCGGCACACCCATATTGCATAGAGCCTGTTTTCGGGTGCACAGTAAAATTTAGAAGATCACTTCTTAACCACACTTCACGATTATGGAATAGCTTGCCTTCTATAATATTTTCAGATGACTACAACCTGCAAAGATTCAAAATTAACGCGCATCGTCACCTCACTCTTTTCCCACCTACTCCCAATCTCTAACTATCCTACAAACCTTTTTCCTTTCATCACTGGGTTTTATAACCTTCAGGGACTGAGTCCTAAGTGTTGAAAAATATTAAAAAAAAAAACACAATACCGTTTTTTTTCTTGCAGCTTGCTTTACAAATGTTTCCTAAAGCATGCAGAAAAAAACACATAATATCGGGTGTGTTTTTTTTTTTAGAGATATAGAACTTCGAATTGAAATAAAATATAAGAAAATCGTTTAGTGTCCATTAACTTGGCTTAAATATGACTTTGGGAATATGGCCGCCACAACTGGTTCAAATAAATCTAGAGGTCCAATTCCAACAACTTTTTCGAGCATTTGGGGCCGTATGTCGGCAACAACGCAACGAATGTTGGCTTCCGAGTCTCCTTACGTTTCTGATGTGTTGGTAAAGACGAGCGACTTCACATATCCCCAACGAAAATAGTCCAATGGTGTCAAATCACATGATCTTGGTGGCCAATTGAGAGATCCATTCCGCGAAATTATGCGCTCATCGAATGTTTCCTTCAATAAATCGATTGTGACGTGCGCTGTGTGGCATGTAGCGCCGTCTTGTTGGAACCACATCTCATCTACATTCATGCCATCCAATTCGGGAACAAAATAGTCGGTTATCATGGATCTATACCATTCTCCATTAACGGTAACTGACACTCAAAGCATCATTTCGGTAGAAGTATCGCCCACCGACTCCACCAGCCCATAGAGCACACCAAACAGTCAGTTTTTGTGGATGTCATGGCGTCTCAAGGTTCTCATGTGGATTTTCTTCACTTCCAAATGCGGCAATTTAGCTTGTTGACGTAGCCATTCAACCAAAAATCAGCCGCATCACTGAACAAAATTTTGCGATAAAAACCAGCATCGAGATCAATCTCATTTCCGGCCCAATCCCCAAAATCACGACGCAGTGCATGGTCTCTCGGCTTTAATTCTTGCACAAGCTGGTTCTTGTAGGGTCGTAAACCAAGATCTTCCATTAAGTTGATGGACAAAGCTCCAAATGCTGTGCACGGTGGCGAATCAATTCATTCGGGTCCTCTTCAACACTTTTCTCTACAACGGCAACTGTTTCTTCGGTGCGCACTGTTCGACGTCTCTGCGGGTGCGTATTATCACATGAAGTAAACGTGTTGTGAAAACGATCCACGGTTAACCGAATTAGTTGCTCTGGCGGACGATTATGTCGACCATAAAATGGACGGAGCTTGCGGTAAACTTTTCGAATAAATTTGCACAATTTACAAGCGGTGTTCGTTTTTCAACCTGTTCATGATGAATTGGCAAACCAAACTGAACATAAATGACTTTAGAGTTGCCCGATTTGACCACAAAATGTCAGTTTAATCTCTATTCGAAAAACCAACCTCTAAAAAAACACCCGTTTTCTATAAATTGCCCAATGATTTATATAATTTGTATGTTAGGAACATTTTAGAGTTTTCATACCGGCATTATTTATTTATTTTTTTATTTTTATAAGGCCGGCGCGGCGAGATGCGATTATATGTAACCATCAGTTTTCACCTAGCTGATGCATATAATGACAGGATCAGGAATACACAAACGAAATATATGCGGAATTTTTGACAGCTGCCACCCAAGCCTGCTCATATTAGGATGCGGATGCATTATGGGGAGCCGACTTAGATCATGATTGTGATCCGCATCTGTGCAACGTTTTTCACCATAACTCTCTTAAAGTTGAGAATAAATACCCTATCAAGGAGGAATTTCACGACCTCATGGACCTTGTCCGGAATATTATATAAAAATCGAAATAGGGGACGTTAATCTTCTACGGGTTAGTTTGAAAGCACAGCCTCCATGAAAAGACATCAGAGAATGGGAACAGATAATTCCGCGGAATTAAGGCCCTCGGTGCTATATGCCCCACTCTATATTCGTACTTGGCATACTTCCAATTTCGCACGAATCCCAAATCCAAAAGTTGACCAAAGGAGTTGGATTCATACTTTGCATATATCCGATTGCTAGTTTGGTTGTATGAAAAGCTTGAATATAAGGGGGGGTCATGTTGCCCCTTTTTTTGTGCGAGTTTAAATGCATGAAAATGAAACAAACCCCACAAGCAAAAGACATTAACAGCCACGGGACTTATTTATATTTCGAAAAAAAGAAATAAGCTCTGAGGGGTCTATGTTTTGTTTGGGCCGCACGACTTTGTATCCACAAGAATCCTGGTGATCTCCAAACGGTAGAACCAACAACCAGATCGGCCATGTGCTGATAGATGACAGGCATCCAACATCCCGTATTTGTACACATGAAGAATGGCAATCGTCGGTTCTGAACATTTTCTCGTTGCAGCCAAATTCAGAGTTCGACGAGAAAAAGCTGCGAATAGTGCAAAAAAAATAAGACTTCGCGTTAGACACCTTAGTGAGCCGAAAATTGCCTGAGTCTCAATCAAAACTGATTGAGAGACTCGCAGTTAATTGTACACGTATTCAGGCAGTATTGCCAGCAGCTGTTTAATGGGCTTTTTACTTTTAATTCATTTTTTTATTTACTTAATAATAGACAAAAATGCTTAAATCTAACTTATCGGCCCAAAGTCCGCAAAGACCTGAGGAACTGCAGAAATACTTTCCTCGTTTAGCCACCAAAACGCGGTGCGCTGCTTTTCAGCGTCGGTCCTATCGCGATCCGATACCGCCGTGCTAAAGCGGAGGAGCTCCGGAGCATTGTCGACGTACCCATCGCGGACTAGCCGCTTGTCCCGCGCTACACGGTAGCGATGGTATAAAACCGGGATACCGTTCCTGTCTTGTATTAACCCTAACGAATCGATATAAATGAATGCCTCTGGTGGAATAAAGCCGGACATGAGCGCACTCTCCATGTACATTTCATTGGGGTAATAAGCCCCGAATATCAGGCTGTTGTCGCTACTCATCGCCCTTGAAGCGTGCCTTCGAGTCACCTTAATTAGGAAATTGTCAATTCTATTCAACTGAGCCCCATTGTATAGAATCTCGTTGCGATAATATTTTATGTACTCGGAGTCCGGCGTTCGGTACAATCCTAAGCAGGATCGGAGACAACGCCTCTCAAACAGCCGTATCCTTTCCATGTAGGATGGTGATATATTGAACCACACGGGACAACCGTAAGCGATGATCGGCCTTATGAGGGCCATGTAGCAAATGACTTTCACCCTTGAATCAAGTTGACTGCTATGAAACAATCTTCTTGTCAGAGCATAAGCCCCCTAGCCCTGTCCAGACAAGCATCCACATTTTTATTAAAATACAGAAACTTGTCAAGCCAGATGCCAAGGTATTTGACTTCACTTCTCACCGCCAACGGCCGTCCATGCTGTCCCATGATACACAATCCTCTGCACTGGGGTCCTGAACAGAATTGTTTCGGTTTTTTTGGCTGTTTAATGGACATAATGCAAAAAGGCAAAAAGGCAGCATACCTTCAGCATCTGGAATGAAAGAACAATAAACAGGAGAGGTACAGAGCCTAATATCCTACAAAGCAGACATAACTGCTATCCAAGAAATGCGATGAGATGGGCCTGGCAAAAAATGTACCTCGCCACGGAACGAAAAGCCACTATAGCCAGCACACTGTCGAAAGACTGCAATCGCATGAGACCGCCAACCTCTCGATTAACACCATACCACCAGCATCGATTGTCGAAGAACAATGGCAGCGATGCCAACAAATATTAGTTCAGTCACAACCAGTGTTGCCATAACTAGAGATTTTCCCTTAGTCTAGGAGAAAAATAACACAATTTCGGGCAGGGTAGGTACTAGGGATTTTCAAGGGGAAAATAGGAAACCATATTTATTTTATATTCGTATGAATAGTGATATTATATAGGTGCAATATAATTTATTTTCTTAAATGCATAACAAATATATAGTGAAACAGAATCTTAATTTTATTTCATAAAAAAATACTAAATTTTCATTAGGTTCTTGCTATTTTCGGTCGTTTTTGTCAAAATTTACTTTCACTAGGGATTTCTAGGGATTGGTTGACGTTCATCTAGGGAAGACTGTAAAAAAATCTCTGGCAACACTGGTCGCAACTGATGTGGTAATTTTCTCGCGCCGACATGTAAAAAACCCTTGGTTTGATAAGGAATGCCGACGGATGCTCGCAGCCAAAACCGAGACCTACAAGAGTAAGCTGCAGGTGAATATGAAAGCTGCTATTGAGCTCTTAGGCAAGGCGACGCGCTGTCATGTGACTTCTTCAATTTGATTCTTGAGAGGATTGTTTAAAACTCCCGAGCCAACACCAGAGGCACGAATTTCCAAAAATCGGTGCAACTACTAGCATATGCCACGGTATTGACAACATTGGTAGGACTCAATGTTATGTCATAGCCACGTAAGATGGCAAAGAGAAAAAAAGCGATAAAAATCGGTTAAGGACCCACAACATCGAAAAATTTGACAGAACGTCTCATCAGAAGTTAAACGAAGAATTAATTTTGTCAACCTCTATTTCTTAGGGCTTAGAATGCAATTTAGAAGTAAAGCCTTCACTCGAGCTACTAAGGAGATCCTATATAAGACCCTGATAATCCCAGTCCTGATCCACGGCGCTGAAGAATGGACCATTTCCAATATGGATGAAGAAATCCAAGGTCGATTTTAGAGAAAAATTCTTCGAACAATCTTTGGTCCCGTTTGCGATGATGCGCTATGGAGATGAAGATTCAGCCAATAATACGAACTGAACAGCGTCATGGCCTTAGTAAAAAAAAACACATTGGACGCTTCAAATGGCTTGGACATGTAGAACGAATGGAAACCAATACTCCGTCTCGATTCCCAGCCAGACGTGGGAGGCAGTATAGGAAGACCTCGCCTAAAGTGGCACGCATAAGTAGAAACCGACCTCAAACAACTGGAAGCAGTTAGCTAAGGACCGGACTAATTGGAGAGGCAGGTTATTTCAGGCCCAGGTACTTTCCGGACTATAGCGCCACTTAAGTAAGGAAGTCTTTGTATACGGAAAAGTCGTGATAATCAAGTCGTAATGTTTGGACTTTTGTAAGTAGCTCGTGATTCAAAAAGGGTATTTCATCAAGATCGCTACTAGTGCGAACGAAATTATTTACAATGTACATACCATTACAAGGTTTTTAAGAAAGGAGCTTAGCGAATCCCTGAAATTAACGTCTTTTGAGTCGATGCATGCATGCTTTATGCCGATATAGCCGAGAGATCATGCCTTTTATCATGGACTCATGGAATTTCATTCCATGTCGATCCATTCCCGTGAATATTTTATTTACTTGCATAGAAATTTGGTCTAACTCGTACTCTGAGGCCTAACAGACGCAATGCGATGAACTGCCACGCAGAATGTATGGATTCGATTCCCAGCCCTAGCAGCACCTAAATGATTTTTCACTTGCCCTCCTATCGTGATGCTATAAATTTTCCGAGTGGTATCAATTGTCAAGAAAGGCTTATCTCAAATTCGTCGTTCGGAGTCACGCCATCATGAGAAAGCTCGGGCCTAGTTAGTAACGAGCCTGTTGCGCCAAAAATTTGTATTTTTTTGGTACCCAGAGCACTCTTTAGATAAATTTGTATTTGTTGTACAAGCCTTGAAGTCCAATTTGGTGTTCGTATCATATTGTACATCCTAAGTATAACTATGAGGAAATTGGCTGTGCCTGTATCACGATGAGAAAAACAAATGTCCTTTAAGGATTTCATGTAAAGATCAGTATATTTATACTTTAATTGTTCGCCTGTCTACTAATAAGCTGTGAAATTTGCTGCAAGTGTACTTAGTGTCAAGTACACTTGCAGCTAAGAACGTAAGATTTCTTACTCCGAATTCAGCAGGATGATATTACCAACTTGATGGGTTACAACTGGTGTCTTACGACTGAATCACATCTATTTGCAGTTCAACTAATAGGATTCATTAGTTTTATTTCTAAGCGTTCCCCATGAATGCAAAGATTAAAATCACCATGTATCCTTCTCCAGCTTAATAAGACCACATTTTCCTAGAGAAGCTCATAAAATAGAAACATAACCACACATATTTGAGGCTAAACATATTCGGATGTAAGTAAGCCGACCTTACATTCCAACGTGACCAAATAGTTAATATGAGTGGTCCATCTTAATTAGTCCTGTCTTTTACACGATATGCATCAAAACGAACACACACTATGCGATAGGGTGTACAACTCGGTAATTTATTCTCCCTCCACAACAGTACTCTCATTGCAGACATTATTTTCCAGTTGGAAATAAAGGTTTGAATGGACCAACTTCCTGAAAATTGCAGTAGCTACACTCATTTTCCCAATTGAATTTCCTAACATAATTGAAACGAAAATTTACCTGTCCTTGAGAGAAAATTAAATTTCGGTCTTCCCACTTAAGTCTAATTAAGCTGACTAAAGGTACCAGCACATAGTGAGTGTACTTATCCATGCCCTTGTGTAATAGCATACATCCATTGTCACTCTTTGAAATGTTAAGAACATGCCTCTGTATACGTAAGGATATTAATCCCCCAGACTAATTTATTTGCTCCAATATTTCCTCAACAGATTAACATCAGCCGCCGCAACACAACATAATCCTCCCTTAGCTGAGCAATTTGCCAGTGGGCCCTTAATGAATATGGAATCCGGTGTGAATTGCTAAATTGCGTAACTGTACACTGAATTTGTATTGATTTATCCTTTGTAATGCAAGCGTTCATGTATCCATCAGTTAAGATATTTCTCTGCGAAGGATCTTTGACTGGATACAGTTTTGTTGAAAACGATTCCATTTTATTCTCAGAACTTTGTTTTGCACTTGGAATAAATTGCGTCGTTCTTGACATTTTAGAAGAAGTCCTTGTCAAAAGGATGTTGTTCGTTGATAGTTTGCTTTGTGAGATGCTACTCGAGAATTTTGTTTTTTTTTTCTGTGAAACAGATATGATTGTTGTCCTGAGAATAAATTGAAGGTGTTGTTGCTAAGAATTGCTTCCAATTATGGGAGCAGTTCCTATAGAAGTGTGTTGTGGTGTAACTGAATGGTCATTTTAAAACATCTAACATCATCAACGTTCTCTTGGATCAAATTGAAATTCTTCAACAAATCAAGGGGGGGTCGATCAACAGAATGGATAACGTAGCTACAGGTGAACCTAATAATTGGCAACCCGCATAGTACCAAAGAGTATCGAACAACATAGAGTATGCACCTCATACAATGAAAATTTGCTATGGGGGGTACTAATATTGATACCCCAGATTCTAACAACAGCATAGCCGACGCTTACGATCGACGAAATTTTCCCTTCGCACTCACCGCCGGAGTCTGAAACGGCAAGAAAATGTTTAGCTGTGATGCGTACTCTATGTAGTTCTATACTCTTTGAGTGTGCATGATAGTACCTATCAGTTTGAAACTAGGTCCAAAAAAATCACCAACTCCATACGATGTGACACTATCAGATCTATGCCGTGGCATGCTTACGTGCTATATGGAGGCATATTACAAATTTTTCCCGACATAGTAGTCACCTGAAGGATAATCGAGTACACTCAGCGTAAGTATACTCGATTATCCTCCAGACGATTTTATATAAATAAACGTCATAGAAGCGTGTCCAAACTTGTGGGGCGTACTTCAATTGATGACGGAGGCGACATGTCGGCATTTTCGGCACTTATTTCCCCCTAAATTTATCATTTTCCCCACTGTGCGACAGTTATATAATGAAATACTAAACTGAACTCTTATGACCAATTTTGTTCGGGTGTATAGACGAGAAGGTGAACGTGTTTAATAATCTCCATTTCGGGATTGAAAAAGGCAACCAAAACATTTAAGCTGTCGATACGGCTGAGTTTACGTGAACTTTGTACGGTTCAGAATTAAATCGATTTTAAACCAATAAATTGCAAAATTCTTTAAGTGGGTTTGGAGTGCCAACCACTTTATTGTGTAATCAGGAATACCCCAAGGAAGTCACTTAGGCCAAAATATTTATTTATTATACACGTTTATAAATTTCCATATCATCAGCATAACCGAAGACTGGACAGACGATTTTTCGAAGATCTTTCCTCTGGAATCGACCATCCGCTTTTGATACGATCCATGCTTCAGCGCCACCGTAGAGCAGGAATGGGATGATCTTATATAGGATAGTCTTAGTAGTTCGAGTGAAGGCTTTAAAGTAGTTCTTCGTTTAATTTATGACGAAATGTTGTTGTCAGATTTAATAGCGGAGCCGAGGTAGACAATGTCCCGTACTACCTTGAAGTTATATTTGCCAATGGTGACGGTCTGTGCAATTCGTAGATGTTGTGTGTCCATTCGTGTTGACAGAATAATTCTTGGCTTAACCTTCATTTACTGCCAAGCCCATTTATGCCGCTTCATTCTCTATACTAGCAAACGTGGCTATGACATCACGTTGAGTCCTACCAATGATGTCAATATCATCGGCGTATGCTGGTAGTTGCACCGATTTTTGGAAATTTTTGTCTGATGTTGGCTTGGGAGTTTTGCACAATCTTCTCAAGAATAAAAATTGAAGAAGTCACATGATAGCGCATCGCTTAGTTGGGGTCGCGCAAAGCCCGGTATCGAAATTTTCTTCCATCGTACTCCAGCAAATGGAAGAGAAGCTGTGTCGACTTTACAAAATTCAACACACAGGATTCACGTTGATGCAATAAATGGTTTCTAGAAAAATATAGAATACCTGGAGGTAATAAATTATTTATTTTATTTAATAACGGATGTTATTTTTAGAGGGAACGAACTTTAAGTTGGCAACACTATTTTAACTGGCAGCCATTCTGTCAGCTGTCAAGTGATCTATTTTTAGTTTGGTTTGGCATTTCAACATTTATAGACTGACGTCTGAACAACGCTTCAAAATTGTGCAAAGTTATGTTGAAAATCATGGTTCTGTTCGAAATATGTATCGCGCACTTTGTCCATTTTACGGTCAACGTAATCGTCTATCAGAGCAATTATTTCGATGACGTATGGAACGTTTTCGCACTGCGTTTACTATAAATGATAATGCGATCCACGGAGACGTCGTACAGTGCGTACAGAAAAAGTCATTGCTGCTGCGTAGAGGAAGACCGGAATCAGTCTATCCGCCATCGTGCACAGGAATGTGTGATATGTGTCCATTCACTCTATGAAAGATCTTGAGGAAAGATCTTGGTTTGCAAGCTTACAAAATCCAACTCGTGCAAGAATTGAAGCCACAGGATCACCTAGAAGAACCATGCTGTGCAGGAGCTTTGGTTTCAACAAGACAGCGCAACATGTCACACAGCTCGTGTCCCAATCGATTTGTTCAAAGAAATGTTCGAAGAGCGCGTTATTTCGCGATTTTACGCCACTTGACTATCTTTTCTGGGGAAATGGTGATAACTGATGTCTGCAGTCTACGATGATAAGCCCGAAACGATTGACCACTTAAAGGACAACATTCGCCGCGTTATTGCCAATACTTCCTTACTTACTTACTTAAGTAGCGCTACAGTCCGGAATGAACCTGTGCATCAACCAACATGATTCTCCAATAAGCCGGGTCCTTAGCTAACTGCCTCCATTTGCGAATTCCAAGTTTGTTGAGGTTGGTTTTTTACTTGTGCGCTCCAAATAGGGCGAGGTCTTCCTCTACTGAGTCCGACGTTTGGTCGTGAACCGAAGACTCTGTGAGGTGGAGTATTAGTGTCTAATCGTTCTACATATCCTCGACATCTTAAACGCCCAATGCGGAAGTGTTTTTTTACCCAGGTGCATATCGCTGTACAGCTCTTATAGTTCATGGTTGAATCTTCGTCTCCATAGCCCGTCAACGCAAACGGGACCGAAGATTTTTCGGAGACTTTTCCTCTCGAATCGACCAACGATTTCTTTAGAGCGTCCTTACCTCAAAGTTATACCTGTCAATGGTGACGTTCTGTGCGATTCGTCGATGTTATATGTCCATTCGTGTTGATAGCTTATACTTATGCTTACCCTCATTTACTGCTGAACCCATTTTTGCCGCTTCCTTCTCTATACTAGCAAACGTGGCTATGACAACACGTTGGGTCCTACCAATGATGTCAATATCGTTGGCGTATGCTGGTAGTTGTACAGATTTTTGGAAAATTGTGCCTCTGCTGTTGGCTCGTGAGTTTTGCACAATCCTCTCAAGAGTCAGATTGAAGAAATCACATGACAGCGTATCGTCTCCATCGTCATCCTACACAAACGGAGGAGATTGGGCGGTATACCAAAACTAGACATGCCTCTGTTCGTCTCTATAAATGCTGTCGTCTGCGGCTTTGAAATCGATGAATAGGTGGTGGCCTGGAGGGTATCAATTCGGACTTCTGGAGTTTATTGTAGGATATGCAAAGTATGAAGATTTGATCAGTTGTCAACTTTCAAGGCCTAAGACCACACTAATAAGCGCTGATCAGGTTGTTGGTAAACGGTTTCAGGCGTTCACATATATATTACGGCAGAAATGTTCTTGAAGGCTCATCCTGGTTCATCCGACCAGATTTAAATGATGAGTTTGTGGATATTACTTGCCAAGTCATATCCACAGGCTTTAAAAATCTCAGCGGGAAGGCCGTCATTTATGGCAACCATATTCAGCTCGTGTTTAGATATTGCTATCCTTACTTCAGGTTGGGTGGTTGGCAGTTGTCACTGTCGTTGCCAGTATTGAATGGTTCGTTCTGCCTGACAGTGGAATGTGCTTCATCATCGCCGTTTAACAGTCTGGAGTGGTGGTTCTTCCATATACTCAGCGTCGACTGTGTCTCAACTACGATATATGCTTGTTCATCTGGACAGGATTCTGTTTGAGCCTTCTATTCTTTGCTTTGACGTTTTAGACTTTGGTAAAACTTGCGAACATCGTACCTCTGATATCCTCTTTTTTCTGCTTTCTGAAAAGCCTGTGTTCTTCCCTTCTTCTTTTCATATAAGGCTCAAATTCAGCTAAGCCTTGTAGGCCTCGTTCGTGGCTTCGAGCATCTGTCGGTTTTTTTTATGAAATCAGGGGTATCTTGCCGGTTGGGCGCGAGAGACCTACCACACCAGTTGGGGTTGATCTAATAGCTTGTTAGCTTCGCTGCCACTATTTTTCAACATCCGATGCTGGTGGTATGGTGTTATTCGACAGGTTAAGGGATGCGGGTTGCATCTCATGCGATTGAAGTCTTTCGACATTAAAATTTACCCAGTATTTCTGGTCTGTTGTGGCATGGTGGATATCCGCATTCTGACCTTTACAGCAACAACGTAGTGAGCCGAGTCGATGTTAACCCCCTGGTTTGGGAATGAATACTAATTTTGTTAAAATTTTAATGTGGAGACTTTAATGTGGGCTTTTTCAAATCCTTTTATGTTAAGTCACCTAAGAGACAGTTTTCGAGCGAAACCTACATCTAGCAGAAAAATGGAATTTTTCAATAACGTCTTGCCTGACTATACTTATTACAAGTTCGTCCGTTTTTATAATCACCCGCCTGAAGGCTGACATTACAAGCAACGAACATGTACCTGTTTCCCGAATATTCGGTTGTACATTTACCCAACCGCGCTGAGAACAAGAAAATTTAAAATAAATTTCAACATCAATTGTAAATCCACCTCCCCAAGTCCAAAGGACACCATAATCCTTTCCACTACGCAATTTACTGAATAATATAATTACATTTAAACACGGTGCCTTGCCACAACGTGTTGATTACCTTCCAGGACAACGATGGGGGTTACTTATTTATAGCTCGGACAAAAGGAAACAACGACACGGCACTCATGAAACGTTCCATTGATTATTGTCATACCCCAGCCCCAACACCTGCGTGTACGGAAAAGCCTTTTCCAGGCTTACCTTGTAAATATAAACTTCGAACAGGTGTTTTGCGTTCGTGTTTTTGCTGAAATTATCTGCAAATAACTGCAATTTATCGGATATGTCGCATGGCTGGTACACAATATGTAGCTTGATTTTATGTCCTTTTATAGTGGGGTTCATATGTGTGCTAACTTTTTTTTGTGTACCGATTTAATTACAGCAATTATATTTTTAAATTGAACATAATAATAGGGAAACGTATGTGCATATGAATGAAAGGATTTTTTTTGTTATTCAAAGTGGGTACGTGTTGCCGATACTTAAGAGTCATTTTAATGGCGTTTTGTACGTAATACTTATCAGCGCAGGTCCTTAGAATGTCTGCTTTTTATATAAGTGGTTTCGAAGAAAGTCATTCATTCCCTACGGTCTTACAGTCTTTTCTTGAAACATGACAATTAGAGAGATTTTGTGATGGCACCCTTTGCTGTCAATGTCACCGACATCCTTTCATGAACTGGCATTGATAACTGACAACCAGATGTGCTACTGGGATGTTTGTGTGCTGACTGCTGAATGGAAAGTTGCGATGTTTCTAGGAATAGATGGAAAGATGTTTTGAATTTGTATAGTCGATCTTGGGTTACATCACCTTAACGACTCAACGAAATAATGCGCCTTTAAGAGGGTTGTGACATCTACCTCTAAACGATTATGTGTGGATTTAGATTTATTGTTGGAGTTAGTTTCATATTTCTTAAGGAACGTGGGAAATTTACAAGGCTAAGTAAATAAAGTAGTTGACGGGTTTCTATAACATTATGCAGCAGAGGAATAGTCCTAAATTTCATAAGGCTATCCAGAGTTATGCCTTATATTGACTTTGAGAAAGCGGAGATGTGGTTATATCTTCTACGTCCATAAAAGTATCGTAAGTTGCTGTTGTAAGCAACATTAAGCTTACCCTTGAGCTCGTATTTTCAGTTACCAAAAATTTACAACCAAAGAGCATAATTGGAACGAGTTGAATTTTGGACCCCGTTCATCCTACCAAGAACAAGACGTATGTGAGAGTCCCATGTAAGATTGTTTGTGAATGTTAGACTTAAATTCATTGTGGCATTTACATACTCAATGCCTTACCCTTACTTGAGTCCTAGAAATCAAAAGATATTTGCATTTGGTGGGCTTTAGAGCAAGACCGTTTAATTCTGCCCAAAAAAATGTTAATGAAGATCTTTGGTAACTTCTGGCTTGAGCTTACCCTTGAGCTCGTATTTTCAGTTACCAAAAATTTACAACCAAAGAGCATAATTGGAACGAGTTGAATTTTGGACCCCGTTCATCCTACCAAGAACAAGACGTATGTGAGAGTCCCATGTAAGATTGTTTGTGAATGTTAGACTTAAATTCATTGTGGCATTTACATACTCAATGCCTTACCCTTACTTGAGTCCTAGAAATCAAAAGATATTTGCATTTGGTGGGCTTTAGAGCAAGACCGTTTAATTCTGCCCAAAAAAATGTTAATGAAGATCTTTGGTAACTTCTGGCGCACCATTTTCAATCAGGCCAGCTGTTACATAGATGAAGCTGTATGGATTTTGGTAGCTCCTTAATGTACAGGGAAAATGATAGAGCCCTATGAAACGCCTTAGAATAAGGGAAGAAAATATGACATATTGTCGTTACGGACGACTGCTTGTGATCACTCAAATAGGATACGATTAAGCTCGCAGCTGATAATGAGAAATTAAGCTTTTCTACAAGTTTTCTACACAATTTATCATGGTTAACAGCGCCGAACACTTTTGTAAAATATAGCAGAGCAAGAAATGTAAGATGAAAGATACTCACGTAATTATTTTCGAGAGGAATGGTAATATTGCGGTCAGCTTGTACTCACCCTTACTGCGTTTTTTTAGAATAGAATTCATTTTTAGCAACTTCTATTGATACTCAATACCTGGGCCTCAACGGACATGCCTCTCCAATTAGCCCGGTCCTTAGCTAACTGCCTCCAGTTGCGCACTCCTAGTTGGTTGAGGTCGGTTTCTATTTCGTCGCTACAATGCAGAACTAGCCTAAGTCCAAAAATTCGAAATTTGAGATTTTTACGTCATATGGAAGACAGTTGCATTTCGCACGTTCCAGTGTGAGCACCATCTGCATACTTGCGGTAGTTCGTTTACAGTTTTAACAGTACAAAAAAATCCTAAGTCCTAAGTCATTAATTTCATGTTGCAAAACTAGCCTATGTCTACTATTTGGACTTAGGATTTTTATGCTGTACAAAAATTTTAACCTAAGTCCACCTAACGGACATAGAATAGTTTTGCATTTATACTAATTCCTATTATATTCGAGTTATTTATTGTTTTTGTATTGACTTAGGATAGTTAAACCAGTGCTTAAAGTGAAAGCGGAATTTAAAAAAAAAAACGATTTTTGTTTGTTGTTTTCCAAAATGTCAAACATGTCAAGAGGCCAAAAGATGCTCAGCCTTGTCTTAAAAAGACACGGTAATACAGGTAAGTTTATAAATAGAACCATCTAATTTATAATATGTATAGTATTACATTTCACAATTCAATTCAACAAACGTTATGAAAATAATCTATTTATTTAATAATGTTATAATAGTTACAAACTTTATACTTATGTTAACTAATCTTTGATTTTAAAGATTCATTTCAAATACAAAGAGAAGCAGTAACATCTATAGAAAATTCAATCAATCATCAAAATGAAAACGGTATGATCTATCATATTTCTAACAGTAGTTGAATTACAACTTTTGACTAAATAAAATTATCTTAACCTTTGCAAGATTCATTTGAAATACAAAGAGAACAAGGAATATTTGGAGAAAATGCATTAGATCAGCCCAATAATTGTGAAAACATTATAACGGAAAACGGTTTGTTAAATTACAACTACATTTTGGTCTTTTAAAAATCATTACCAATCATTATTATTAGAAAGAACATACTTGGTTTTAAATGGTGAACTTGATCCTTTCGAAACCGATGATGGTGGTTCAGACTACAATCCTTTAAACAGCAGTTTTTCCTCATCTGATTATGGTAATGAAAATCTATCAAACCATAATCTTTTCAAAGATGGAGATCATTCAGTTCGTTACTCAAGAGAAAACGACATTACACACGGTAAGTGTAGTTCTATTGTTTCAAGAAAACGCATTCGAAAAGAGGCAGAATGGGACCAAAACAAAAAAAAAGTCCTTAGAAATACTGGACAGGAGTACGAACGATTAGGCGAACGATTAATGAAACCTCCTTGCCTTGAGAAATGCAGACTAAAATGCAACCTTAAAGTTGACGAAAAATCTAGACAATATTTTTTCAAAGAATTTTGGAAACTGGGCGACATAAATCGCCAAAGAGACTATATCGGCCTGTATCGGCAGGTGTTCTTAAATGAGTTTAATTTGTCGTTTCATATTCCTAAGAAAGACCAATGCGATTTTTGCAACAAATTTAAAAACTCGGACGGCATAGAAAAAGAAAATGTGGGTGAAAGAATGGCGAAGCATCTTAAGGCTAAGGAATTGTCCAGACATGAAAAAACCAAAGACAAAATTTTATCTGAAACCTCTCCTGATTTTTGCGTGGCTGCTTTTGATCTACAGAAAGCACTTTTGTCTCCAAAAGCTGAGATCTCACAACTGTACTACAAACGTAAGATCTCCACATACAATCTGACCGTATATGAAATTGGTTCTAAGTGACACAACGAAGAATTGGAAGAAAGACGAGGAAGGAAACGTCGTTAAGTGGAGCAAGGTAAAAGTTATTCAAACGTTACCAGAAAGTCCCCATTTGATAAAATTTAAATATATCTATGATGGTGAAACTAAAACGATTAATATTATCGAAAGAAAAAGAGGAGCTATCGTTAATTTGGAAACGTACAGTCTCATACCTTTGAGAAATACGCAAGTTCCAATACCCAAACTTAAGTATAAGGATCTTATGGATCTTTGCCGAGAAAAGGTAATTCCTGAAATTTACCATCCATTTTACAAAAATCTTCAAGAAGGGAGCAGATCTACAGATTTACCGGACAACTGCGATTCTGATTAACAAAATGTTGAATTAAATTCTATTTCTCTCACATATACTACTTTTATTTAAAATAAGCTGAATTCATTGAAAAACTTAAATTTATTAACTATTTTATTATGTGTTAAACAAAATGATGACCTGAATATGAATTTTATGACCTGATTATATTTAAACTAATTAATTTGTAAGTTAATGTTATAGGTAATACCTAATATTTATTTTATGTGCAATGAAAATACGCATTTTTTTATGTTTTTAAAATGAAAATTAACATTTTTTTCTGTGCAATGATGTCTGTGTGCACTTTTGTTAATACAAAAAATAAAGTTATGGACCTCCATTTTGTTATTTAAAATAATAAAGTATTTAAAGTGATTAATTTGTTCAAGTTTTCTTTCGTCGTCGATCCTATGTCCATTTTAAGAGACAAAGAAAATTTGAAATTCATTATCTTAGTGTAGACACTGTGGAGATAAGCTCATACTGCACTCGAAATATATATGCACAATAATCCTATGTCCAAAAATCAACAGAATGAAGCATTTGTTTAGATAAAACTAAAAGTTGGATTTTACAGCATAAAAAAATAATATAGTGTGTTTTACGCCAAGGAATTTCAATAAAAGGTGTCGGAGTTATAACTTTTTTAAGGTTTCAAATCGCTCTCCTGAAAAATTTGCAAATTGTGACATAGTCTAGTTCTGCATTGTAGCGACGATTTGTGCGCGCCACTTAAGGCGCGGTCTTACTCTACTGCGTAACTTCCATAGATGCGAGAGGAAAAATGTGAGTTTTATTGGGATAGAATATAGCAAATGGCAACGTGCAACATCCTGCTCAGACAGTTTATCTAAATCTTTTGTGGTTCGACAAAAAAACAACGCATTTCTATTGCAAATACATTGGGGTGTGGTATGGTTTTTGTATGAAAGCGCCCCTTAAAAGTGGGCGTGGATGAAAATGATTTGAATACAAAATGTTAATATTACCCCTATGAGAGTATTTGCATCAAACGTTTTTCGAATTTCTTTCAAATTTCGACAAAATAGGTTTTTTAATAAAAAAAAACACACCGAAAATAGGATGTGGCAAAAAAATGAATCTGGGCGAAATATAGATATTAGGATTGACTATATATGTTCTTCGGATACTTTTTTTCGAAATTCCCTACCGTTTGGCCATAAACAACGTTTTTTTGAAAAGTGGGTGTGACAGTGGGCGGATTTTGAAAATGATTACACTTGTTCTGCTACGTCGATCTGCGAAAAGGGACATGGAAATCATCCAAAAGCTTCCGAGGGAATCTAGAACGACCTAACAACACGTCAAATTAGTCTGGGGAACAGAAGTTGCCGCTACAGTACCCACTGAAGAGAGTGATGACACTAGAGCGCCAGAGATCGTTGGAGCAAACCCCTTCCGTCAAAGTGATAAGCACAACAAGTCATTCCAAGCCCTCCAACACTATATCAAGATCCTTCATTACACAAAAGTACACCATAAGTAACTTCATGCTGGCGGCGACGGACCACAGCCGTTGACCATACAATTTCACCTGAGCGACGGAAGACGGTACCTCACAAGATGCCGACAATCTTCCTCTGAATAAAGAGGGAGAACACTTATTATTGATTCTCTGATCCATGATGAACTTTTGGTCTTCTCGGACTCGGAGGACACTAACACCGCCATGGTGGAGAGACCTGATTGAAGCAAAAGGGCTGCGATTAAAAGAGATTAACCTCCAACCCTCAAAAACGTCTTCGTCCATACTTCTTCTCCGATTAACAACAAACGGAGAAGATATTGTGCGGATTCAGGAACCTTGGGTTGTCAATGACTTTGACGATGTTAACTCTAAAGGGGCTAACATCAATAAACCGTCAATCAATTTGAAAAAATTGCGATAGACAAAAAGCACACATCTAGTGTTTTGAATGTCAGAACATTCCGATGGGGTTAACATGGACTCGGACCACTTCATTGTTGCAGCCAAGGTAAGAATGCAGATAAAAACCATAACAAATAAGAAACACTGCCAACGAATTAATGTCGAGAGGTTGTTATCTCAAGACCACCAAGTCCTTCGCAGAACGCGTATCCATTAACCTCTCGATGAACACCATACTATCAGCATCGAATGTCACAGCACAATGGCAATGACGTCTTCAAGCTCCCACCTGCTCCAACCAGAAAGAAACTCTGGTTTGATAAAGAATGACAAGAAATGCTCGCAACCGGAACGAGGCCTAAAATGCTGAGCTGAAGGTAAAGACGAGACCTGCCATTGAGCTTGCTCTATAGGCAAAGAAGGAAACAAAACTCTGACTATTTAGAAAATAGAAAAAAGAAAAGCGCGCCAAAGAGGATACAAAGAGGTGACACCGATGGAATGTGTTACCGAAGTCTAAAATGTTCGAACCGAATCCAGTGAGATGAACAAGGAAATATCTTAGTTAAGGCACAGTCGATGATGAGGACAGCTTCTACAGACTCTCAAACGGCGATGACGAACAAACTATCTCTGTCAGGCATTTAATATTGGCGACGACAGCAAAAAATATAAACCCCCCAACCTTAGTAAATTGAGGAGATCATTATCTAAACTTAAGCTTTACGAAGAATTACTCCTGCCAATCACTGTTTCATCGGGCTATGAAGCCCTCATTTCAACTACTAAGGAGAGACTATATATCACCCTGATCATCTCAGTCCTGCTCTACTGTGCTGATGTATGACCCGTACCAACAGTGGATGAAGAAATCCTTGGTCGATTTGAATAATTCTTCAAAAAATCTTCGGTCTCATTTGCATTGACGGGCTATGGATACGAAGATTCAACCAAGAACTAATCGAGCTATACAGCGACATACCCTTAGACAAACAAAAATCTGTGTTGGACGTTTAAGACGGCTAGAATATGCAGAACAAATGGACACCAATAATCCGGCTCGCAGAGTCTTCGATTCCCAGCCAAACGTCGGACGCAGTAATTGGAGAGACATATTGGTTGAGACCGGGCTTATTCCATGCTGTAACGCCACTTTGATAAGTAAGTAGAAATAAAGACGGCCACACATAAGATTTTTCGTCAAAGTAGGCGTGGCAAATTTGTTCGGATTGGGGAAGCAAAGAGTTCGTTTACCAAATTTCATTAATCTTGTTGAAAATGTTGGGCCCAAAAGTTGAAGACGTATGGACGGACGCACAGATATGGCTTAATCGACTAAGACAGCGATTCTGAATCGATCCTTTACGATAGGTCTATCTTAATGATTTTTTTTGTGTTACAGAAGCCCTAAACTGCTACAAAGCAGACATTACTGCCATCCAGGAAATACGATGGGATGGGCACTGCAAAAAGAGGATGAAAAACTGTGACATCTACTACGGCCCGTGTTATAGTGAGCAGAAACAGCGACTATTCGGATGCGGATTTGTTATAAGTGCCTGACTTAGGAGAGAAATCTTATGTTTCCAAGACATGAGCCAACGCATTGTAACGATCCGCATCAAGGCCAAATTCGCCAACATTATCCTTAAATGCGCTCACGCCCCAACGGAGGAAAAAGATGATATAGCTAAGGACTGCTTCTATGAGCTCCTTGGCAAAACCTAAGAGCGACTACCGATGTACGATGTTAAGATTATATTAACGCAAAAGGTAGAGGAAGAGAACAAACCATAGCCTACACGACAACACGTCTGGTAACAGACTAATTGACTTCGCCACGGAACGAAATGCCACTATAGCCAGCACACGGTTTCCTCACCTCGATATCCATAAGGGGACATGGCGGTCTCCAGATTTTTTTTTTTTTTTATAATTTACACGTACTCAAGGGGTTATGAATACCCTTTTATATGTTACCATAGTACGAGCGTTAGTGAAGGGGAAGAAAGTGAGGATAGGAAAGATTTTGGATGTAGTGGAGACTTAACTCCATGGGTGGTGTCCGAACTAGCTTCGGGGAGTCACTTTTTCTTGTGTTCGTTAAATTTGAAGAAATTCAAGATGGTGTGCATACTTTTAGGTATTACACCGACCTTTTATTTCTTTTAAATAAAAGTGAAATGGATTTTGGTTCGGATTGAACGCGCAACCTTCCACTCAACAGACGAACACATTAACACTACACCGCGGGGACCCAGATCAACGAACGGTCAATCACATTGATTACATAGCGATAGACAAGCGCCACACATCCTGTATTTTGGATGTCCGAACATTTCGAGGAGCTAACATCGACTCGGACCACTACCTTGTTGCAGCCAACGTTAGAATGCTGATATCCACTACGCCACAACAATCCAGAAATACTGTAGAAAAATTTAATGTCGAAAGAATGCAATCGCAAGATTGCAATGGCAACGATGCCATGGCAACGATGCCAACAAGCCATTAGATCAGCCGCAACTGATGTGCAAGGTTTCTCGCGCCCACCAGCAAGAAACCCCTGGTTTGATGAGGAATGCCGACAGATGCTCACAACCAAGAACGAGGCCTACAAGGCTAAGCTGCAGGTGACGACAAGAGCTCCCGTTAAGCTCTATAAGCTGAGAAGAAGGGAAGAACACCGGCTTTTTAGAAAGAAGAAAAAGAGGAATAAAAGCGCGCAATCGAGGATATAGAGAGGTGCCACTCCAGGAAAGCTGTTCGCAAGTTTTACCAAAGTGTAAAACGTCAAAGCCAAGGATACAAGGCTCGAACAGAACCCTGTCGAAATGAACAAGGAAATATAGTTGTTGAGACACAGTCTATGCTGAGGATATGGAAGAACCATTTCTGCAGACTGTTAAACGGCGATGACGAACAACATTCCGCTGTCAGGCAGAACGAACCATCCAATATTGGCAACAACAGCGAAAGCTGCCAACCACCCGACCTGAGTGAAGTGAGGATAGCAATATCTAAACTGAAGCTTAATAAGGATTCCGGATATAACGGCCTTCCCGCCGAGCTTTATTAAGCCGGCGGAGATGACTTGGTAAGTAACATCCACCAATTCATAAGCCGAATCTGGTCGGAAGAAAGTATGCCTGAAGAATGGAACCTCAGCATTGTTTGCCCAATCCACAAAATAGGAGACCCTCTGAACTGCGCTAACTACAGAGGCATAAGTCTCCTCAACATTGCATACAAAATTCTATCTGCCGTAATATGTGTACGCCTGAAACCATCTACCAACAACCTGATCGGCCCTTATCAGTCTTCACACTTCGGCAGATCCTGGAAAAAACCCAAGAAGTCCAAATCAATACCCACCACCTATTCATCGATTTCAAAGCCGCATATGACAGCATTTATAGAGACGAACTATACAGATCCATGTCTAGTTTTGGTATACCGCCCAAACTCACCCGTCAGGGTCGGACACGACCTCACTGACACATTCGATACCAAAAAAGGATTTAGGCAAGGCGATGCGCTGTCATGTGACTTCTTCAATCTGATTCTTGAGAGGATTGTGCAAAACTCACGAGCCATAACCAGAGGCACAATTTTCCAAAAATCTGTACAACTACCAGCATACGCCAACGATATTGACATCATTGGTAGGACCCAACGTGATGGCATAGTCACGTTTGCTAGTACAGAGAAGGAAGCGGCAAAAATGGGTTCAGCAGTAAATGAGGACAAGACGAAGTATATGCTGTCAACACGAAAGGACACACAACATCGACGAATTGGACAGAACGTCACCATTGACAGATATAACTTTGAGGTAGTACGAGACTTTATCTATCTCGGTTCCGCTATTAACTCTGACAACAACATCTCGTCAGAAATTAAACGAAGATTTACTCTTGCCAACCGCTATTTCTTCGGGCTAAGAAGGCTATTCAGTAGTAAATCCCCCCCTCGAACTACAAAGGAGATCTTATATAAGACCCTTATCATCCCAGTCCTGCTCTACGGCGCTGAAGCATGGACCGTCTCAAAAGCGGATGAAGAAATCATTGGTCGATTTGAGAGGAAAATTCTTCGAAAAATCTTCGGTCCCGTTTGAGTTGACGGGCTACTGAGACGAAGATTCAACCATGAACTATACGAGCTGTATAGCCACATGCCCCTGGTCAAAAAAACTCCGGATGGGACGTTTAAGATGGCTAGGACATGTAGAACGAATAGACACCAATACTTCGGCTCGCAGAGTCTTCGATTCCCAGCCAGACGTCAGACGCAGTAGAGGAAGACCTCGCCTTAAGTGGCGCGCACAAGTAGAGACCGAGCTCAACCAACTTGGAGTGCGCAACTGGAGGCAGTTAGCTAAGGACCGGGCTAATTGGAGAGGCATGTTGCTAGAGGCCCAGGTTCATTCCGGACTGTAGCGCCACTTAAGTAAGTAAGTAAGTAGAAGTACTGTTATATGGAATATTGATTCACACGAGTAATAATAAAAAGGAATCACCTGTATTTCCAAAAATAAAAAATAAAAAGGAATCTGTAAAACTAGGTTACAACCTGGCTTAGCAAGACCTCTCTTATTTTTGTGACGCAGGCATATGACGCCTGCTAAAAATTCAGAATCACCGCCCGCAAAATAATTAATAATTCACCCGACTTAATACCTGCGTTTAATCTGGGTCAACATTTATTAATATAACTGTAACTAATCATCATCAATACCATTCGTGTAAAATTTACGTTAACCTATATCAACACAGGTCATACACCTACCGCTAACTTATCATTGCTCATGGCATCCACATAACTTATTAAATCGCATTATTTGGATTCCTAAAATATACACCTCTCCAAGGACGACATCCACAGGTGTTTTACAGACTCACATGTACACCTCATACAGACACTGTTTATTGTGATCTGTCCATGGCGAGTTAATTTATCTGCTTTCGATTCAATTAGCTCGTCTTACGCGCACAAGTATATCATCAAAAAAATTAGGGCAGCCATGTTTTCAAATTTCCACTTTTATTAGAAAAGGAAGAGCCCCAGCAATAGCACACGCAATAAATAAAAAAAAAACACAAAATTGAATTATTCGGATTATTTACTCGAGAATATGAGTGCGGAGAATGTTTATCTGCGTTGAGCACCAAACCAACCGAAGGTTTGTTGTCATATAAAACTCAATCAAATCCATTACACTAGATAAAAAAAAAGAGGAGAAATAAAATCATTTTATTAGCATTTAAATGTGTGTGTGTTTTGGTTTGTATTTCCTTCACTTTTTCGGTTAAATAGACCATGCTCTTAAAAAAATAATCCATTGTGGTATGTACACAGATTTATCTATTTTTTTTTTGGGTTCATTAAATCCAGGACTCAATGACAAATCACGCACACTTTTTTTATTTTCAAATAAATTTGTTTATTCCACTTCCACATAAAGAGGAAATGATAACGAGATTTATTTTGTTCTCTGAATTGACTAATTGTATATACAAACTTTAATATAGAAAAATTCGCATAAATATAAAATCAATTCGAATATTTGTATAACACATTAGCATGAATAAAATATAACTTATGAATGCTTTTAGACGTGTCATTCCTTTCACACAATCTACAAAGAAATTGATGGTATTAATTTGTCAACATCATGGAAAGTGAAACGTCATCTTACATCTTAAATATAATTATATACGACATATACACGTATTTTTAAAAATGTAAGGTACATCTAAGCCATTTATTTTTTCATAAATTGTGTGGGAAGATTTTTATAATGTTTTAATTTATTTTGTTAAATTATTACACTCGCGTTTTATAAATACTTGGCACAAGCATTATTGAAAATATTTTCAGACGAACGTTTTTTTCGCAGAGCATAAAGGAATTCAGTTGATTGTTTTTTTTGTAACTTTTTTAATCTACTAAAAACATGATTTTAGCTCGTGGTTAGCGGTAATAGGCTGCTTAGATAAAACTAACGACTGCAACTGGGCTTGCAGAGGAGACTGTAGCAGCGATTGCAGAGTAGACACTACACTAGACTGCAGTTCTGCCAGAAGTACTGCAGTAGCAGTATTATGCTGTACAAATTATACTGCTCCGTCGAAAAATCCACTGCCAACAATTAAAGTACCAAATCATTTTCCGATTCATATAACGTGTGGTTAAATTTTAAGGGCCGATGTTGAATGTGAACCACACCTAAACGTCAAGCTTTTTTCTGCATTTCATTTGACATTTCTGAATTTCTGAATTTCTGAATTTCTGAATTTCAGACTAACTCAATTTGAACCATGGAAAGATACACAACCAACAAAAATCACCACAAAATCAAAATGCATATCGTGCACTTCCTGATTTTGTCGGTCAATTTAATCCTCCAAATGTGCATAGAATCGAAAAAAATCGTGCAAAAGTTTGAGTAAACCGGATCTGTAGGAGATGCGAAAACACCAGTGCATGCTCGTACAGCTCCTACTGCAGAAAATATTGCTGCTTTTCGCGATAATGTGGTTGAAGAGCCGGCCACCTCAACTCGTCGTCGTGCCCAATAATTGCACATCTCACGCTCATCGTTAGTGAACATTATGCATAAAGACTTGTAACGGGTGATCCAAGTAGAGATACTTTTTTCAATAGCCTTTTTTGACAGATCACGTGTGCGTCGTGTCATGCTGTCATGTTATTTTTGTTTAGTATTGTTTGGCATTTCATAATGGAAAGACTTACGTGTGAACAACGTTTACAAATTGTTCAACTTTATTATGAAAATTCACGTTCTGTGAGGAATGTGTTTCGTGCACTTCGCTCAACTTATCGTCAACATAATCGGCCTACTGAGCGTACTTTTCGCAACACCATCACCCATTTTGAGACCCAGCATTAATTATTGGATAATATTCGACCGAATAGACCACGTCCAGCACTCTGTGAAGAAAATATAGCGGCCGTAGCTGAGAGTGTACACGAAGACCGTAGAGAGTCGATTCGGCGCCGTTCGCAGCAACTCGGACTGACGTATGGAACGACTTGGCGCATTTTACGTCAAGATCTTAAATTGAAAGCGTACAAAATACAGCTTGTGCAACAACTGAAGCCGCTCGACCTTCCCAAGCGACATCGCTTCGCTCTATGGGATCTTGAAAAGTTCCAAGAAGATCCGACGTTTTCGAGGCAAATTTTGTTTAGCGATGAGGCCCATTTCTGGCTCAATGGGTATGTAAACAAACAAAATTGCCGCGAAGAGCAACCTGAAGAGATTGAAGAACTGCCACTTCATCCAGAAAAAACAACGGTTTGGTGTGGTTTGTGGGCCGGTGGAATCATCGGTCCATATTTCTTTAAAAATTATGCCGGTGCGAACGTAGCCGTCAATGGCGACCGTTATCGTGCCATGATAACCGACTATTTGATGCCTGAAATTGAAGCTCGTAATCTCGGCGACATTTGGTTTCAGCAAGACGGCGTCACTTCCCACACATCGCATCAATCAATGGACTTATTGAGAGAACATTTCGGTGAGCACATAATTTCACGTTTTGGGCTGGTCGGTTGGCCACCAAGATCGTGTAAATTTGTCGTTCGGAGTCGGTAGTATAGTTCTTGGTTGAATCTTCGTCTCCATAGCCCGTCAACGCAAACGGGACCGAAGATTTTGCGAAGAATTTTCCTCTCAAATCGACCAAGCATTTCTTCATCCGCTTCAGCGTCGTAGAGCAGGGCTGCGACGATCAGGGTCTTATATAAGATCTCCTTAGTAGTTCGAGGGCTTTACTACTGAATTGCCTTCTTATCCCGAAGAAACAACGGTTGGCAAGAGTAATTTTTCGTTTAATTTCTGACGAGATGTTGTTGTCAGAGTTAATAGCGGAACCGAGATAGATAAAGTCCCGTACTACCCCAAAGTTATATCTGTCAATGGTGACGTTCTGTCCAATTCTTCGATGTTGTGTGTCCTTTCGTGTTGACAGCATATACTTCGTCTTGCCCTCATTTACTGCTTAACCCATTTTTGCCGCTTCCTTCCCTATACTTGCAAACGTGGCTATGACATCGCGTTGGGTCCTACCAATGATGTCAATATCGTCGGCGTATGCTAGTAGTTGTACTGATTTTTGGAAAATTTTGCCTCTGGTGTTGGCTCGTGAGTTTTGGAGAATTCTCCATCGTCATCCTACACAAACGGACGAGTTTGGGCGGTATACCAAAACTAAACATGGCTCTGTATAGTTCGTCTCTATAAATGTTGTCGTATGCGGCTTTGAAATCGATGAATGGGTGGTGGGTATCGATTTGGACTTCTTGGGTTTTTTCCAGGATCTGCCGAAGTATGAAAATTTGATCGGTTGCGGACTTTCCTGGCCTAAAGGCACACTGATAAGGCCGATCAGGTAGTTGGTAAACGGTTTCAGGCGATTTTTAGGAGACTCATGTGGATCGGCCAAACGATTCTGAGGTTTTATTCTTCAGGCATACTTTCTTCCAACCAGATTTTGCTTGGTGGATGTTACTTACCAAGTCATCTCCACCGGCTTTATAAAGCTCTTGGAAAATTGGAGTGACAGAATGCGCTACTGCGAAGACAGTCGGGGCACATACCTGAACGACGCTATTTGTTATAACTAATGGGAAAGAAACTTGTATTTGGCGCACCCGTTGCACAAACAGAATGCAAAAAAAATAAAGGGCTTTTCAATAAGAGCGCTACAAAAGTTTTTTTTTTAAATAAAATAAAAACGGTTTGGGTATCAATGAAATTCTTTATTCGTGTGAAAGTACGTTCGATGCCCTTATGTATGGAACTCGATTTCTTTTACATGGGAACCACGGGCACGCTTGCAGAAGCCCAGACGCTGAACCCAATTTTCGACGGTTTTCAAGCATAAATCGGCCGATACTGCTGCAATTTTAGGTTCGATATTCGTACAAAGTTCATCAATCGCCGCTGGCTTGTTGGCATAGCCCATAGACTTGACGTAGCCCCACAGGAAAAAGTCTAACGGCGTCAAATCGCACGACCGAGGCGGCCAAGCGACTAGACAATTTCGTGAGATAACACGATCTCCAAACTTGGTTTCCAATAAATTGATTGTGGCAATTGCTTTGTGGCTTGTGGCGCCGTCCTGTTGGAACCACATGTCCTCCAAGTCCATATCATCCAATTGGGGACAAACATTTTCGGTTATCATTGAACGGTAGCGATTCCCATTCACAGTAACGTACCGGTCATGATCATCACGGAAGAAGTACGGCCCAATGACGCCGAGGGCCCATAAACCATACCACACCGTAATTTTTTCGGGATGCAATGATGACTCATGGAGTACGTGTGGATTGCTGCCTGACCAATACTGCATATTTTGTTTATTGACGATGAAGATGACTTTTCGATGAAAATCCGAATCATTTTCAAGTTGTTGCTCAGCCCAATTTACGAACATACGACGAAATTTTTCCACTAGACGCTCAATTGTTGATCTGCTAGGACGATTATGACAGGACAGTCGCCATTAATAGAGTTGTGCATACTGAATCCACGGACAGCAATTCAGTCCATTTTCTCAGTTCAACTAATGAAGTACCAGGCGTCCTCATCAGAGTGACATATAATCCCGCTTACAAGATTGATTTTATTTTAAATATACCAGGACATTATTTATTTGAATTTTCAATAAATTATTAGCATTGAGCTAGTGCTACTGAAAGATAACTTTCATTAGCATTAAAATTTTCAGTGCTAGTGCAAGATAACTTTCATTAGCATTAAAATTTTCAGTGGTAGTGCAAGATAACTTTCATTGCCCAAGAAATGTCCAATGCTACTGCAAACGAACTTTCAATAGCATTGAATATTTCAATGCTAGTCCAAATTCAACGGCAGTGCTTAGGTACACAGGTCTGGTGGTAAGTAATATGGATTGACTGTCAAGAGAAACGGGCAGCAACATTTTCCAACTTTTACGGGATTCTCCATAATTGTAATGTTAGGTTTGATAAAAATCTCGAGTTTGAATTTTTCCACGAAACCAATACCTGCTTTATTGAGACAAGTAAAAATACACTAAGGCGGTTCCAAAATAATGCGGGTATAAACGTGGGTAAGGTATACTTAAACGTCTCTCTGATGTTGTCAGTGTCATACGAACGGAAGTATTGGTCATTGAAAAGGCTTGCCACGCAAACAATACTCCCAAAATAAATATCCCCATGTTGGGCAACAATTAAGCCCCCATAAAAAAAATTAAGTCGGCAAAGACTAGTTGCACAATGTCCGAAATATAATCGCATCGATTATTAAGCAGTACTGGCTCGATCTGGTATGGGTTCTAGGTCATAGTGACATAAATAGAATAATGGGCCTGTTTACATCCGTCAAGGGTATTCTTTCTGCTTAAGACAAATTAAGTTTCTAAAGACTTTCGAACAGAGGTATAAAAGGCATATCAACATGATATATGTGACCAAGTTGTCTTTGTAGATAGCGCCACCAACTCAATTAAATAATTACGTGATTTGATTCTCCAAGAGCTTAAATCGGATTGCAAATGGAACTTCGTAAGAACACATTAAGAAATTCTAAGGGCTACTTATTGGCTAGCAACTAACCATGAGACCATATATATGCACCTGGCTTTCTAATCCGATATGGGGTTTCGGAATAAACACTAGATCGATCTTAATAACCTGCAATGCCTTCACCCAAAGGGAAACCACTAAGCCCACCAGCACGTGGAAGTTCATATACTTTATGCAAATTGCTTTTGATGTACCTACGAAGAAACATGGGATGTATCTACGAAAAGTGAAAAAAAATACTTCTCTTCATATTTTCTATACTTGTCGCACACTTTTTAATAAAAAAATCTTCACATTGTTATCATTTGGTTTTTTTTTTTTGATTGAGAAGCACCTACCGGTATCCTTAAATTATTTGATTCCTCAAAATATTTTTGGGGTTGTTCTTGATAGACAGCTCAAGCGGAAGCTTGCAAACGCATTAAAATGGCCACAGTAGCTTTCTATATATGTAATCGAATATGCGTAAAAAAAACTGGGTTCCAACCCCTCGATTTTCGTCATATCAAGGACGATATGGCTCTTCTACAACAAAAACAGAACAAAAAACAAAAATATAACGATATGCGATAGTCACGGGACACTGGCCAATTGGAGACCATAACGCCAGACTAGGAATGCCATACATCTCCCAATGCCACAGTTGCGGAAACACAAATGAGAGAAAAATTGTCTCCCATTTCATCTGGAAATGTCCGGCACTAGCAAGAGCCAGATTGCTTGCGTTAGACCAACCATTCTTCGACAACCTTAGCAACATCTCAGGCAAAGGGATACAAGATCTTATCAACGAAAAGTCACATAAGTGCTTCTTGGGTTCATGCCGAACCGTCACTTCTACCTAACCTCGCGATTAAAAAATAAATAAATGTATGGGTACAACAGGCTCGTTAGTACCCAGGGCCTAGCTTTTTTCTCACAACCATTCATGTGTGCGTGTGTACTTCTTTGCACGATGGCGGGACCTCCTGTTTTATGCCGAATCCGAGCGGCTAAGTCGAGATAAGCTATTCATAACAATCGATACTACTCGGATGACTTGTCACATCATCACGAGAGGAGGGTCTGTGAAAAGCCATATAGGTGTTGCTACGGCTGGGAATCGAACCCAGACCTTCTGCGCGGCAGTACATCGCACTAACCATCGCGCCACTGAGCCCGCCCGGATTACTCAATAGAAATACACTGCCATTGTTAGACCTTTATTTACATATGGAGAACTTGTCTGGTGGCAATCCACAAACAAAGTCACCCATCTGACAACATGACAAAGGTACATAGGACAGCATATGTGGGCGCTACTAGTGCTATGAGTACCAAACTAGAAGAGGGACTGAAAACCATCATCAACCTGATGAACTTTTGGCTGCACATTTTTACATGTAAAGGTCAAGGACTTTACATGCCAGAACCTACATCCAATTGTGCACTAATAGGTCAGCCAGTTCAATTGATGGAAAATGAACTCATGGGAGCACGCTCAAATCCTAAACAGGTACCTGGATTCCGCTGTGTCTTCTGACTACACGCTGCCTCACCGCGACTTTCAAAGACCATTCTCCTGGATCTTTCCAAGTAGAGAGCAGTGGGAGGGAAACGAACTGAGCACTGAAACCATATCCATCTACATGTTGGTTCAGAAATTGACGGAGGAGTTGGAGTGGGAGTGTTTCCTGAAACACTTGATCTAAATAACACCTTTCGTCTCCCTCAGTACAGCAGTGTCATCCAGGCTAAGATATTGGCAGTAGAAGAGGCAGACAAAGTGATCTTAATGCCAGCGATACCACCAGATGATAACTCCATCTTTATCAACAGTCAGGTTGCAATGAAAGTAATTTCTACTGTCGAAATAAAATCTAAGCTTCGGAGACGTTGTCGGGAAGATCTGAAGTTGGTGTCCAACATAGTGTTACGATCTGCTGGTTCCCTGGACACAGATACATACATGCAATGGAATTGCTGATGAACTGGCGAGGAAAGTATCTGTCAACAGCATTGATTAGGCAGACCAGTCTGTCAAGCCACCAATATGTCCCGTCAAATCACGGACATACATGCAATGGAATTGCTGATGAACTGGCGAGGAAAGTATCTGTCAACAGCATTGATTAGGCAGACCAGTCTATCAAGCCACCACTATGTCCCGTCAAATCACTGGTGGGACAGACAACTCTGGATATCACAAAAAAACAGGTAGAACTCCCTCCCCACCTGTGAAATTACCAAAAGGATTTGCCCCGATTATGACAAGGCCAGAACCCACAAACTCCTTCAATGAAACAGGAAAATTGGTTCGACCCTAGTTTGGATTCTTACTGGACACAACTAACTCAAAAGCCACAAACTGAAAATGCATCTTTTAGATGATGACCTTTGTAGACGATGCGATGATAAAGAAACATACGAGGATACCCTCTACTTTCTTAGCCACTGTCCAGGCTTCAGTCAATTAAGAATAAAAGCTTTAGAAAAATATTTTATCCATGACCGCATGGATTTATCCGAAATCTCCCCCTCTTATCTTTTCAAGTTTTCAACAACATCTTTATGACTGGAAAAGGACTAAAAATGGACAGTTACGAGACAAATGAAGGAACCACCCATACATGGGGACCCCCAATGGGAATCACAATGGATCTACATTGACCTGAGTATGATGAGGGAAGACGTACATCGCCTACGGCATCGATCCACCAACCTAACATGACCTAACGCCCAAAGTATTTTTTCATAAATTCAATGTATCTAGGTTTGTGTTTGGATGCATTTGCGTATCTGAAAGATGGCTTAATACAAACAATAGCAGTGAATTTTTTAATATATGTGGTTACAACCTGTTAACAGCTGATGGTTATAATAGGATTGGTGGGGGCGTTGCGATTTATTTAAAAAAAAATCGTTAAAAGCGTAAGAGTGTCGTAAAATGTTCTCTTTCCACTGATAATTTTTAATATGTTTTACTGGATGATTTAAATGGAAACAATAAATTTAATATTGGCTTCCTCCGCATGTCAATCACCGCAGAAACGTTGGTGATGTGTTGGAGGACATATGGGTATTAGCCTCTAAAGTGATTCTTTGTGTTGCTATAAATATAAATTTTTTTAATAACGTGTCATGGTTGAAGTTGATTGATACTGATTCCTCATTTGATATGTCTTTTGCAGATATGTCTTATGCAAGGCACTATATCTCTGATAGAATCTTCTCCTGTTAAGTTGCTTAAGCATTATTCTCAACAGATTTTCCCTGTTTTTCGTTATCATAATCTTTTGTTTGCCGTCCTTAATATACCAGCATATATTTGCTATACTACACAAATCGATTTCAAGAGCATAAACTATTTGTATCTACTAAATGAATGTATTTCTGTAGAATGGGACCGAATTCTTAGTTATTATAAAGGGTAATCCATTTCGAGGTTCCCTATTTTTTTAAAGAAAAAAACACAGAAAATTCAAATTTAATGGAGAATGAAAGAACATTCTTTGGCATTTATTTTTTGAAGATTATGTCTATCAAATGTTGGCCGTTGCTACGTCGCAGATGGTCCATCCGTTGAGTCCAATTTTCGATCACTCGTTCGAGCATTTCGACTGGTAACTGGCGAATGACACGCGTGATGTTTTCCTCCAAGGCCTGAATCGAAGCGGGTTTGTCGGCATAAGCTTTTGACTTTACATATCCCCACAGGAAAAAGTCTAACGGTGTGATATCACACGATCTTGGTGGCCAATCGACCGGGCCAAAACGTGAAATTATGTGCTCACCGAAATGTTCTCTCAATAAGTCATTGATTGATGCGATGTGTGGGAAGTGGCGCCGTCTTGCTGAAACCAAATGTCGCCGAGATCACGAGCTTCAATTTCAGGCATCAAATAGTCGGTTATCATGGCACGATAACGGTCGCCATTGACGGTTACGTTCGCACCGGCATAATTTTTAAAGAAATATGGACCGATGATTCCACCGGCCCACAAACCACACCAAACCGTTGTTTTTTCTGGATGAAGTGGCAGTTCTTCAATCTCTTCAGGTTGCTCTTCGTCCCAAATGCGGCAATTTTGTTTGTTTACATACCCATTGAGCACGAAATGGGCCTCATCGCTAAACAAAATTTGCCTCGAAAACGTCGGATCTTCTTAGAACTTTTCAAGAGCCCATAGAGCGAAGCGATGTCGCTTGGGAAGGTCCAGCGGCTTCAGTTGTTGCACAAGCTGTATTTTGTACGCTTTCAATTTAAGATCTTGACGTAAAATGCGCCAAGGCGTTCCAAACGTCAGTCCGAGTTGCTGCGAACGGCGCCGAATCGACTCTCTACGGTCTTCGTGTACACTCTCAGCTACGGCCGCTATATTTTCTTCACAGCGTGCTGGACGTGGTCTATTCGGTCGAATATTTTCCAATGATGAATGCTGGGTCTCAAAATGGGTGATGGTGTTGCGAATAGTACGCTCAGTAGGCCGATTATGTTGACCATAAGTTGAGCGAAGTGCACGAAACACATTCCTCACAGAACGTGAATTTTCATAATAAAGTTGAACAATTTGTAAACGTTGTTCACGCGTAAGTCTTTCCATTATGAAATGCCAAACAATACTAAACAAAAATAACATGACCGCATGACACGACTCACACGTGATCTGTCAAAAAAGGCTATTGAAAAAAGTATCTCTACTTGGATCACCCGTTATCAGATGGTTATAATCCAGTAGAGTTTTTCAATAAATTTACGACTTACTTACTTACTTAAGTGGCGCTACAGTCCGGAATGAACCTGGGCCTCAATATACGTTCCTCTCCGATTAGACCGGTCCTTAGCTAACTGCTTCCAGTTGCACATTCTAAGTTGGTTGAGGTCGGTTTCTACTTCTGCGCGCCACTTAAGGCGATGTTTCTACTGCGTCCGACGTCTGGCTGGGAATCGAAGACTCTGCGAGCCGAAGTATTGGTGTCCATTCGTTCTTTATGTCCTAGCCATCCTATACATCCAATGCGGAGTTTTTCTGATCAGGCTCATTTCGCTGTACAGCTCGTATAATTCCTGGTCGAATCTTAGTATCCATTGCCTTTTGAGCTCTAAGAAACAGCGGTTGGCAAGAGTAATTCTTCGTTTAATTTCTGAGGAGGTATTGTTGCCACAGTTTATAGCGGAGCCGAGGTAAAAAAAGTCCCGTACTACCTCAAAGTCATAACAGTCAATGGTGACGTTCTGTCCGAATCGTCGATGATGTTTTCTCGTGTTGACAGCATATACTTAGTCTTACCCTCTTACACTTCCTTTTGCCGCTTCATTTTTTATACCAGGGAACGTGGCTATGACTTCGTATTGAGTCCCACCAATTATAACAACGGCAGATAGGATCTTGTAGGCGATGTTGAGGAGGCTTATGCTTCTGTAGTTTTGGTGGATCGGGCAAATGATGCTGAGGTCCCATTCTTCAGGCATACCATCTTCCGACCAGATTTGGCTTATGAGTTGGTGGATGTTACTTACCAAGGAAATCCGTCATTACCAGCGGCCTTATTGAGCTTGGGTTTAGATGTTACTATCCTCACTTCACTTGGTTGGCGGTTTTAGCTGTCGTTCATCATCACCGTTTAACAGTCTGCAGAAGTGGTTCTTCCATAACCTCAGCATCGACTGTGTCTCAACTACGAGATTTCCTTGTTCATCACGACTGGATTTTGTTCCAACCTTGTAACCTTGGCTTTGACGTTTTACACTTTGGTAAAACTTGCAAACATCGTTCCTGGAGTGGCACCTCTCTATATACTCGATCGCGCGCTTTTCTTGCTCTTTTTTCTTCTTTCTGAAATGCCGGTGTTCTTCTTTACCTGCAGCTTAGCCTTGTAGGCCTCGTTCTTGACTAGGAGCATCTGTCGGCTTTCCTCATAAAATCTGGGGTTTCTCGCTGGTGGGCACGAGAAACCTAGCACATCAGTTGCGGCTGATCTAATGACTTGTTGGCTTCGTTGTCATTGTTCTTCGACATTCGATGTTGGTGGTATGGTGTTAATCGAGAGGTTTTGAGATACGCGTTGCGCGAAGGTCTTGCGATTGCAGTCTTTCGACATTAAATTTTTTTTACAGTATTTCTAGATTGTTGTGGCGTGGTCCATATCCGCATTCTAAACTTGGCTGCAACAAGGTAGTGGTCCGAGTCGATGTTAGCTCCTCGGAATGTTCGGACATCCAAAATTCTGGATGCGTGGCGCTTGTCTTTCGCTATGTGATCAATTTGATTGACCGTTCGTTGATCTAGAAACCGCCATGTCCCCTTATGGATATCGAGGTGAGGAAACCGTGTGCTGGCTATAGTGGCATTTCGTTCCGCAGCGAAGTCAATTAGCCTAAGTCCGTTACCAGACGTGTTGTCGTGTAGGCTATGTTTTCCGACAATACCGCTTAAGATGTCTTCCCTTCCTACCTTTGCGTTAAAATCTCCCAGCACGATTTTAACATCGTATTTCAGTAGCCGCTCATAGGTTTAGTCAAGGAGCTCATAGAAGCAGTCCTTAGCTATATCATCTTTTTCCTCCGTTGGGACGTGAGCGCATATAAGGCTAATGTTGGCGAATTTGGCCTTGAAGCGGATAGTAACAATGCGTTCGCGAATGTCTTGAAAATCTAAGACTTCTTGCCTAAGTCTGGCACTTATAACACACCCGCATCCGAATAGTCGCTGTTTCTGCTCACTATAACATTGTCCGTAGTAGATGTCACAGTTTTTCAACCTCTTTTTGCCCGGCCCATCCCATCGTATTTCCAGGATGGCAGTAATGTCCGCTTTTTAGCAGTTTAGGACTTCCGCTAGTTGTTCGCTTGCACCTCTCCTGTTTAATGTTCTCACACTCCAGGTGCAGATACGAACGTCGTTGTCCTTTTTTCGTTCATCCGGGTTGTCAGCAACAAAATCAATCCTTTCCGAGGCTATTTGTTGCTTCGTGACAACGTTTTTTTTAAATCCGTGGGTAGTTAACCCAAAGCAAATCCCTCTACCATGAAGTACTATTTCCAATTTATTAAATACCCCGAGGCCCCGGGGCCTTCAGTATTCACTACGGTATTGAGCGCTGCCGTTCGCCTTTCGCTTCATCCGCCACCAACTCTGTTCAAGGGGCCTGAATTACCCTTGAAATTCCTAGACAATCTGTTGTCGGAATATGTCGAAGCAGCTTGTCTCGGTTTGCCTGTGACAATAGGCCGGGTATCCATTGCGTACCATTCTGACCTAGCTGGTTATAGTGTTGCTGTTTTTCGTCGCGTTATCAACAATCGCACTTATCGTTTAGCAAGTCAAATCCAGTTGGAAGAGACCAGTACCGATGGTTACCACTTGGAAGTTCAAAAAAGAACATTTGATGTGAAGTCAGAGTTACAACCACTGTGCAACGCCCGCCTTTTTGGGGGCTTTTTTAATAAACAAAACGGTTTTCGACAACATTTCAAGGTAATTCAAAAAACTTTCGAATAAAATAGTTTAATAATATTGATTCAAGCATTTCGTCGATAGATCATTTCAACTCACGCCCACTTTTTGGAGGCGTTTTTTATAAAAACGATGTTTAGAGCATACCATGGCTGTAATGGGAATATTACAGGAATACACATTCACACAGCCATGCCACTTTTCAGACGTCGATTTTATACGAACTAAGATGGATTTTGAGTGTCTAATCACGACATTCTGACAGTCACATTTGCTATATTTCACCCATATAACGTTTTTAGCCACGCCCATTTTAAGTGGATGTTTGTAAAAGGATGGAATGGTATTCTATCGTTTGCACAGCGGATTTAAGCCTTGTTATACGTTTTTTTTAACTTTTTCAAAAATGTTTTTTTTTTTTATCATCAGCAACAAGTTCTATAGGGACATATTGTATAATTGTGATGTTTATTTGAACATGGCTTGACCCAAAGCGTGTTTTTTTTAATATGGTGCCAGTGATCGGATTTTTGAAATGATTACACATATGGTGGTTTATTTAACAAACAATTCATAGCTCAAAAATTGAGATCGAATAGTCCGTGAAAACCAAACAGGCAAACAGGTGGATATTGCTGGATTGATTTGAGAACATTGCCTATAAATAATCCTTTAAAAACACAAAGCAACAGGGTACGAAATTTATCAATTTAATGGCGATTCCGAACTGAGAAGCTTGCTGTTTTTTTTTGTTTTTTTTTTTTAAACATCAGTGCCACAGAACCAATACTAAAATTACAACTTGTGGGACTCAAACAATTTGTTTAGCGAATTTGTTAACAATCATGTTGTTTTTATTAAAACGTGCATTGTCAGAGCTTCTATGTACAAAAGTTTGATCGTCAAAGAAGGTTGAAAAAGTGATGAACAAAGAGGACTAAATTGCATCCAGGAAAACTTTTCAGAAAACATACTTTTACAATGGTTTTCTTTCGTGAGGAGTTTGAAAACTTTTTGTTTTTGTTTTTGGACTTTTTTGTTTATTTTTGCATTCATAGGACGGCATTAGAAAAATAAACTTTACTTATATACTAGATAGTCGATATGTTTTTGAAATAAATTTGCAATCATTCTTGGTCCATTTACGCTCTTTCTACCATCCCTTAAAGCACCACCATTTACGCATAAACCATGACGTTAATTTATACGATTGCAGATGAAATGCTTCACTTTATGAACAATGGGAATTGAAGTAAACATGCGTTGATTCGTAGAGCTATTCAAAAAGTGTGCCTTGCCATAACAAAGATCCCAGGCGTTGTTTATTATTCCATAAATGTAAGCGGCTATACGGAAATTATTTTGTAACCATAAGCTAGGTTGGTCTTTGGTGGGCTATAAAAAAGTCATTACTTCATGTTTAATCGTAAACACGTTAAAAAATTAATCGATTCCATATGAATATATTTTTATTGGTTTGCTGAACTGTTTGGTGGTGGTCATTTAGTTCAATTATAACCCTAAGGGAAAATACCTAGAAAATCCATGTCCAATGATAGAGAGCTCAGAATTTATTATAAAAACGTGCCCTGAAATTTTTTTTGTTATTTTTTAACAGCGCGATTGTTTGATGAGAATAGAGAAAATGGCTAAGATAGGGAGTTATCTAGTGGCATACTTCATGGGCGGTCTTCGCACTTACTATCGGGAGTGTGATGATTTCCTTGTGCAGGCATGTATATAATTCGCAAAATCATTTTCAAAAGTTTGTGTTTCTTAATAACTAGTATCCACTGATTCCTCTATATTTTATTTCTTGGAGTTGTGGTCTCATCGCTATCAAAATCACAGCACGCCTAAATCAAGATACAAGGAAACAGCTCTCCACGAGGTAATGCGGACGATTGAAAAATCCTGACACTATAAAGAATATACTCTAGCCTCCTTCTAAGATATAGAGGGATCTTTCAACAACGCCCTCACTACTGGAGCTATTCTTGAATCTCTGATCGAGCTGGGTTTTTGGCGCAACATGCTCGTTAGTACCCACAGCCGAGCTTTCCCACAAACATTCATGTGTGCGTGTGTACTTCTTTCACGATGGCGGGACCTCCTATTTTTTGCGACTCCAAACGGCAAATTTGAGAGAAGCTTTTCTTGACAATGGATACCACTCGAATGAAAAGTCATTGAAGTGTTGCTATGGCTGGGAATCGAACCCAAACCTTCTGCGCTCATCCCACTAACCATCGCGCCACTGAGCCCGACGAGCTGGGTATAGAGGAATCTATTAGCCAATAGTCACAAAGTCCCATAGAGAAATGCCCCAGGGCGAGGAATGGTTCAAAGTTGTAGCGTATGCGGATGACGTGGTGATACTAGTATCATGGAGATTATCCACTCCGAAGTGAAATCAGGGGGGCAGCTCTTGACATGGTTAGCATCTGGGCTGCAAGTTGTGCCCTCGGTGTAAAACCGAGCAAAACAGAATTGATGCTATTCACCAGCAAAACCAAATTATCCGATTTCACCCTCCCACGTCTAAATGGCCAATCACTCACACTATCTTCCAGCGCTAGGTATTTGGGTATCATGCTTAAACCAAAACTTAACTGGACATAGGGAAGGGAGGCGTATGTTGCATTCTATGCTTGCAGCAAATCCTTTGGAAAGAAGTGGGAACTTCAATCAAAGATGACCTTGACACAACAGTGGTACGTCCAATTCTCACATACCGCTCACTAGCATGGTGGCCTAGGCTGCAAACAACTGCCAGTAGTATAGGCACCACGGACACGTAGGTCGGCGCCAATGGATGCCTTTACTGTGCTATTGCATCTTTTGCCTCTCGCCCTACACATTAAATATACCGCTTTATGCAGCTCATTAAGACTCAAAGAGGCCCCAGTAATATCCTGGACTCGTAACCTAACGGCATGGCCACATTTCAAACAGATTACATAACACCTATACTAAGCTTTAAGAAAGTCTTCAACGCAGGCTTTCGTACCAGAGCTCAGTGCAAGAGGAAGACAGCAGTAAGTGATTTCGACACGGTCTTATACACCAGCGGATCTAAGATGAACTGTGGTGTGGGGTCCGGAATCTACACGGAATCACCGAAAATATCAGTATCAAACCGCCTACCTGATTTGCCAGCATAATCCGGGCGTAACTACTGGCTACCCGAGAGGCTTGCACGCTACTGGGACGTGACACTACGAAAAAGCAAAATATTGCTATCCTCACAGATATTCAAAGGCCTTAAGGCCATCAACTTGGCTATCATAAATTAAGAACTGGTACAGGAATGCCGGAACTAACTTGCTCACCTTGGCGAACGCTTTAGGGGTACATTTTTCTGGGTTCCTGGGCACGGTGACATTGATGGAAACGAGCATGCAGACCAGCTAGCCAGACAAGGCTCAGCTCTACATGGCTTACCTGCGGCTAGGGTCCGTTAAGTGCGGTTAAAGGAGGAAACCACTCATACTTCCTGAAGAATTCATAATGCAATTTCGTTTTACAGAGTTTTGAAATTTACTTGAGGTAGGTGACGCCATCTACTGCCTATACATTGAAAATCCTCATTTGTGTGGTTTTTATCTAGTACCAGCGAACTTGACAGACAGGTCAGAAAGGCACAAACTCGAACTAAGACAACCTTGTTCGACAACAGGTTGTTTAGGAATTTCAAGGGATAGTCAGGCCTTGAACAGAAACGATGGCGGATACTCATAGGTTTTGTCAAGGACTACCGAAGTATTGTGCTGGGAGATTATAAGGCAAAGCTATAACATGGCCTTCACGACAACACGTCTGGTGACGGACTTAGGCTAATTGACTTCGCTACGGATCGAAATGATATTATAGCCAGCACACGGTTTCCTCACCTCGATATCCATAATGGAACACGCCGGTCTCCAGATCAACGAATGGTCAACCAAGTTGATCAGATTACGATAGAAAAGAGACAATAATAAACGCCTGAAACCGTATACCTACTACCTGATTGCTGCCCCTTATCAGTATGGTCCTAGGCCAGGAAAGTCCACAACCGATCAAATTTTCAAACTTCGGCTGATCCTGAAAAAAAAACCCAAGTAGTCCAAATCGATACCCACCACCTATTTATCGATTTCAAAGCCGCATACGACAACGTTTATACAGACGAACTATACAGAGCCATATCTAGTTTTCGTATACGGCCCACATTATTCCGTTTCTGTAGGATGACGATGGAGAATTTTCGCTTCTCCATCAGGGTCGGAAACGACCTCAGCGACATATTCGATACCAAAAATAAATTTAGGCAAGGCGATGCGCTGTCATGTGACTTCTTCAATCTTTCTCTTGAGAGGATTGCTGAAAACTCACGAGCCAACGCCAGAGGAACATTTTTCCAAAAATCCGTGCAACCGACGATATTGACATCATTGGTAGGACCCATCGTGGTGTCATAGCCACGTTTACTAGTATAGAGAAGGAAGCGGTAAAAGTGTGTTAAGCAGTAAATGTGGGAATGACGAAGTATATGCTGTCCACACGAAAGGACACACAACATCGACGAATTTTAAAAAATTACGGGATTAATACCGGACTTTTGTTTACCTCGGCTCCGCTATTAACTCTGACAAAAACATCTCGTCAGAAATAGAGCGAAGAACTACTACCGCTGTTTCTTCAGGGTTTGAAGGCAATTTAGCAGTAAAGCCCTCACTTGAACTACTGAGGATATCCTATTTAAGAGCCTGATCATCCCAGTCCTGCTTTACGTCGCTGAAGCTTGGACCGTATCAAAAGCGGATGAAAAAATCTTTGGTCGATTCGAGAGGAAAATTCATCGAAAAATCTTCGGTCCCGTTTACATTGACGGGCTATGGAGATGAAGATTCAACCAAGAACTAGACGAGCTGTACAGCAATATGCCCCCAGTCAAAAAAAAAAAAACTCCGCATTGGACGTTTAAAATGGACACCAATACTGCGGCTAGCAGAGTCTTCGATTCCCAGTCAGACATCAGAGGAGTGCATCTATTTTGAGGTTTTTTTTGTTTTTTTTTTATGTTTATAATAAAATGTTGCAAAAATGCTAGGAAAATATTATATATCACATCACTGTTACTCAAAATTCCAAACTCTGCGACAGCACAAATTTGAAACAAAATAAAATATTCGTCGGTTGATGTTTTTTACTTTTTTTTCCGTACCCATTTTATTGATAGGTTTTATTTTTCACTCAGCGAATGCAATCATGAATTTCTCAATGAAATTCTTTTAGTACCTAAATTTAGCTTTGCTTTTGCTATAATTACTAAGAAATAAAATTCAAGTTCACCTTTATAATTTGTTATTGTTTACTATATTTTCAAGTGAAAACAGTCCTCCGATGGGATTGTTGGTACCAATTTTTTTTTTTAGGAAAATGAGGAAAATTTTCACATCATTAACATGAAAAAAGGAAACACATTTCAACACCGTATTCGTCGGTACCTTCTGCTTGTGTTCACAGATAAACAATATAAACACGTCTACGAAAATATACTACAAAATGTTCCTGCATTTTAATGTTTTAAAAATTTACTTTTTTATTGTTGAGTCTGTCTGTCTATATAAACAATTTTATTTGACTCAAATTGTTGCGAATGCATTTTTTAACAAAGAGAAAACACACTGCTTATGACTAAAAGAAAAAAATGTGCTATTTAGCAATTTCTCATTTCGCCATATTTGTTTTCCATTTATTTTTGTATACCCTACCCCGTGGGGGTTTGTTAGTTTTTGTACATAGTTTCCAAAATAGACAAATCAGTTAGATAGACACACTCCAAACAACCATTTATCTTCTTACTTACTTAAGTGGCGCTACAGTCCGGAATGAATCTGGGCCTCAACCAACATGCCTCTCCAATTAGCCCGGTCCTTAGCTAACTGCCTCCAGTTGCGCACTCCAAGTTGGTTGAGGTCGGTTTCTACTTGTGCGCGCCACTTAAGGCGATACTGCGCCCGACGTCTGGCTGGGAATCGAAGACTCTGCGAGCCAGAGTATTGGTGTCCATTCGTTCTACATGCCCTAGCCATCTTAAACGTCCAATGCGGAGTTTTTTTGACCAGGGACATGCCACTGTACAGCTCGTATAGTTCTTGGTTGAATCTTCGTCTCCATAGCCCGTCAACGCAAATGGGACCGAAGATTTTTCAAAGAATTTTTCTCTCAAATCGACCAAGGATTTCTTCATCCGCTTTTGAGACGGTCCATGCTTAAGCGCCGTAGAGCAGGAATGGGATGATCAGGGTCTTATATAAGATCTCGTTAATAGTTCGAGTGAGGGCTTTACTACTGAATTGCCTTCTTAGCCCGAAGAAACTGCGGTTGGCAAGAGTAATTCTCCGTTTAATTTCTGACGAGATGTTGTTGTCAGAGTCAATAGCGGAACAGAGATGGATAAAGTCCCGTACTACCTCAAAGTTATATCTGTCAATGGTGACGTTCAGTCCAATTCGTCGATGTTGTGTGTCCTTTCGTGCTGACAGCATATACTTCGTCTTGCCCTCATTTACTGCTGAACCCATTTTGCCGCTTCCTTCTTAGTACTAGCAAACGTGGTTATGACATCACGTTGGGTCCTACCAATGATGTCAATATCGTCGGCGTATGCTACAGATTGTACAGATTTGAAAAATTGTGCCTCTGGTTTTGGCTCGTGAGTTTTGCACAATCCTCTCAAGAATCAGATTGAAGAAGTCACATGACAGCGCATCGCCTTGCCTAAATCCTTTTTTGGTATCGAATGTGTCGGTGAGGTCGTTTCCGACCCTGATGGAGCAGCGAGAATTCTCCATCGTCATCCTACACAAATGGACAAGTTTGGGCGGTATACCAAAACTAGGCATGGCTCTGTTTAGTTCGTCTCTATAAATGCTATCGTATGCGGCTTTAAAATCGATGAATAGGTGGTGGGTATCGATGTGGACTTGAATTTTAAACGGTTTTTCTCAGTAGGGTTGGACTTCTATGACCGATATCATAAACGTTTCATCCTAACAGCCTTCTTACAGCTCGATTAATACCACTCGTTTACCTTCGCTTTGATTCTCTTTACCAAGTGAGTGATAAGGATTTTCATACCCATGAGAATGGTGTTAGCTATGGAATTAGCAGTAGCATCCATGTAACTATCGAGGAAGCATTATGACCAGTTGAAATTCCTTATGAAACAGTTTAGAGCTTCACAGTTGGCTTTCTCGTAATGTTATCTTACGGACTATGGTAAAAACTATTCTTGTACCCAAATGTTGAAATTATCAAAGTTGGAGAGTCCCTTCTAGGTTTCGTCGTTCCTGGTGGATGCATTGCCTTAGATGAATCAACAAAACCAACATGGAAGTTGCAATTTTCTTTGAGGTTCGTTGCAAATCTTCAGAATATATTGTATTCAGATCGCTAGCGACCTTCAAAATACCCAATGATGATGCGCTTCTTAAAGTCCAGATTAACGAGATCCTTCAGCAAATGGAATTCTTTAAGCATCAGCTGATTATTATCCACGATAGTCTCTCCTTGTCAACTGTCCGTTCCGTATCAAACGTGAAATATTTTGTAATGTAGAATGCTAGCTATTACAATCTAAATGGTGGTTAAAGTTTAAGGGTCGATGTTAAATGTGAACCACACCTAAACGTCAAGTTTTTTTCTGCATTTCATGTGACATTTCTGAATTTCTGAATTTCAGACTAACTCAATTTGAACCATGGAAAGATACACAATCGAGAAACACGTTAAAGTTATTCAGGCTTATTAAAAAAATGGGGGTTCGAATCAAAATGCATATCGTGCACTTCGTGGTTTTTTTCGGTCAATTTAATCGTCCAAATATGCGTACAGTCGGAAAAATCGTGCAAAAATTTGAGCAAACCGGGTCTTTAGGAGATGTGAAAACACCAGTGGATGTTCGTACGGCTCGTACTGCAGAAAATATTGCTGCTGTTCGTGATAGTGTGGCTGAAGAGCTGTCCACCTCAACTCGTCATCGTGCCCAATAATTGCACCTCTCACGCTCGTCGTTGATGAACATTTTGCATAAAGACTTGCATTTACACGCTTAAAAGGTGCAATTGACTCAAGAACTAAAGCCCCTTGAACATTTCAAGCGTCGTCAATGGTCAGAATGGTGGCAAGAAATGGAAGGAGTTGATGATCAACTTTCAAAGAAAATCATCTTCAGTGATGAGGCACATTTTCACTTCAGTGGATTCGTCAATAAGCAGAATTGCCGCATTTGGGCAAATGATAATCGAAAAGTGATTGTCGAAAAACCAATAAACCCTCAAAGAGTGACTGTTTAGTGCGGTTTATGGGCTGGCGGCATCACGGACCGTATTTATTCCAAAATGTGGCCGGTCGGCAGTTACTCTGAATGGTGTTCGCTAACGTGAGATGATAACGAACTTTTTATGGCCCGAATTGAAAGATATGGATGTGGACGATATGTTGTTTCAACAGGACGGTGCCACTTGCCACAAAAAATTCAATGCCCGTGTACAGTCCCTCTGTCGGTTGGGTTGTAGAAAACATAAAACATTTTACACGTTCTAAAAGTAGACATTTTGTACTGCTGAATAGATTAATACTAAATATAATTGCTTAGAAATTGAACACGAATTTTATGATAATTTCATGAAACAAGATAAATAAAATGTTCCCCGTCAAGAAGAATCTCTTTCTTTGCTTTTGACTTCTTCACAAACAGTACTCAGGACCTAGTTTCTTCACAACCAGGCATCTATGCGTGTGTTTTATGCCAACTCGGAACGGCTAAGTTGGTTTGACATTTGAAGCCCTTAGATGAAAAAGAAGTTAAGTGACACTTGCATAGTTTCGATATACTTGAGACTAAAGTTTTTAAACTGTTGCTTTGATTGTATTAACAGCTCAGACTAATACATGAGGAATAACCTAAAGTATAGATATACGGTTTTCTAAGAGTAAAGTTTTTATTTAATCGAAGTTATATGTAAGAATATTTTTTTTAGATTAAAAAAAAATTCCCGAAAATGTCGGTTTACACCTTCTTTACCTCAGCCCTTCAAATATTTTAGGTTTCGATTTTTTTTTATATTGAAGTCGATTTTTTTCATGAGACCAAAATTTTAATTTATAGAGATGGCACAAGTGTCAGGTACAATGACTTCACATTGTTAATCCCCATTTAATTCCCCTAAAATCGTAGTTCGGGCTCAGTGGCGCGATGGTTAGTGCGATGAACTGCAGTGCAGAAGGTCTGGGTTCGATTCCCAGCCGCACCAACACCTAAATGATTTTTCACTGGCCCTCCTCTCGTGATGATCTGACAAATCATCCGAGTAGTATCAATTGTCATGAAAAGCTTATCTCAACTTAGCCGTTCGGATTCGGCATAAAACAGGAGGTCCCGCCATCGTGCTAAGAGTACACACGCACACATGAATGGTGATGAGAAAAAAGCTAGGCCATTGCGCCATTTTTTTAAATCGTAGTTCATCCCTTTAAAAATGAAAAATTTATATTTTAGAAAATAATCGCTTACTAAAAATGCACCTAAATCGAAATGACCAAATTAATTTCCTTTAGAAAATTGATTTTACTTTTTCCACATCCAGCGTCATTATACTCCCCAATTTATTCACACCATTCCCCACTAAAACAGTAATCAATCCAATCCTTCTCATTTGTAAATCATAACTCGCTTAAGTGTCAGGCCCTCAACAGCGTCAATGCCGCAATCCAATTTATTCTCAAAAGCAAACTGCATCACCTGCGCTTTCACTTAAGCAATTGTGCAAAACCGCATTTTTTCTCCCCTCCTCCTAATGTATTTCAATTTTAATTACCACTCAACTAAAAAAGCAGAAAGCAACAAAAAAAATCGCAATAGAAATTCATACCTATACGACAAATCTCACAGCAGCAGGCGTTCGCGTGAAGAACAAAAAAAAAATTTTCTACAGCCTTGGGTTATCCGTTCTATGTCAAACTAAAAATAAAATTGTCGCCTCATTTCAAAAATTAATTTTCGCAGTTTTTTTTTCTGTTCTTCTCGTTTCCCCAACAAAGTTTTGTATCCCAACAACAAGAATAAAATTAAGAAAAATGTTTTTATAAATATGTACCTATCAGCATTTTATATATTTTATACAAGTAAAAGTTGATAAATTCGAAAGAGAAAAATATAAAAAAAAATAATTTATTAAGATGAGTTTTTTTATAACATTCAAACATTTTTTTTTTCGTTAAAAAAATTCTGTGCACGAGGAAACCATCACATGCGGTGTTTTTTTATGATTTAAAAAAATTTTTTTTTGTAAATTTGTCTATATAAAGGAAATTTGAATATTCACCTTGAGCAGTTAATTATTATTTTTAGTGGCCACCGGCTAAGGGAACACTATTTTGTGTGTTCATCTTGTTCTGTTCGATCTATTCTCGTGCTGTCTGGTGAATTGTTATCCAAAGTGCGTGTTTCGTTAGATATACAGATTGTATACACTTGAGATGGATTTTGCTAATTTCATTTTGATTTATTTACATCTCATTTGATTGGAATATATTTTTATTCACTTTGATTTTTTTGTTTAAATTTAATAAAACAAAATTTAAATATTTTTATGGAGAAAACACTTTTTTTTTGGTGAGCTAAATTAATTCGAAAATGTCGTGCAAATATCTCTGGATTCGAATTTTTATATTCTTCACACTTTAATTTTAATTTTTTTTAGAACTAAAATTTCATAATGTCGCGTAAATATCTCATTCAATTAGAAATTTTTTTTTCATTTATCACTTAAGAACATTTTTTAAATATTTATTTCAAAACTTTATAATTAACAAGAAGCACTTTTGTTGGTAATTTTTTTTAATTTTTTTTTGAAAAGTTGAACATTTAACAACGGACTGATTTGTAATTTTTTTAAAATTACAATTTATGCACACTTTTCTGGTCGAAATAACTTTTTAATAGACCAACAAAAAACCAAAAAAAAAAAAACTTTTTTTATGACAAATAATCGGCACCGTTTTATTCGATTTTCGTATTCCCTTCACGAGATAATAATTAGTTAGTCAAACCACGAACTAGAAAAAGAATTCTTCTGCGATTGAAGGTCGTACTTATAGCGCGGGGTAAACGCGAACTATTCACACACACATTCGAAACGTAGTGTCACGCGTCGAAACCTCAAAAGACGATGTGAACCAGCAGCACGTTGAATGCCAACTAAAGATTGAAATTGAAAAAGACTTGTGTAGCCAATTTCGAAAAAAATGTATCTCAAGCGAAAGTTTGTTGACAGTGACAGAGGATAGTGGGTCCGATGGAGCCCACGCGATTTTCGGGGTGTATCGCCTGGCTAGGGGGTGGTTTTTAGTACACGTGCTCAGCTGTTTCCTTGTGAATGCCGGAGTTTAGATTGTAGAACAGTTTTCGAGGCGGTGGTTTGCCGCCAAAAGTGAATGCTCTTGCCATTCATAAAATCCGTATGTTTTGTTATAACACTTTTGGTGTGAGAGGTGATTGGCGCATGGCATTTGTCAAGGTGGAGAATTCAGAATTGTTTTACGATATATGCAGGAGATACGAACGAGACTATTTTTAGTACTCCCGATGAGGGTGTTGGTTTTGTTGTTGCAAGTTCAAATTGATTCAATCGGAAATATACGCCTGAAGACATTGAGATACTAAATTGTGAATGACTAGTTGCGGTCAGTAAACTTAACGTAATTGGCAGCAGCATTTTAGCAATAGATGCGGCTGCATTCCTAATTCAATTAGATTCCGTTTGGATGTAGTTGTTGTTGTTGTGCAATGGCGCTTAAGTCAGATAGTATGTTTGGCTTGATGGGATGTCTTTATGCACGACGACGTTGAGTTTGATTTGATGTGTGCTTGGCTCGGAGCAATTTACTTGTGCATTGTTTGGGGGGGAATAATACGAACAAATTGACTTTTGAAAAGATTTTGATTTAGTTGTGTCGACTGTAGATAGACTGCATGAGAATGTTGTGCAATAGAGAGCACGTATCATATGAAATTCAATTTGTGTTCATTTAAATGGAAGTTGTTTCTAGTTTGACAGTTCGTTGGGTCTTGAGAGAAAATTGGTCAGCCAAATTCTAACAATGTTTGGGCAGTTTCTTTAGATTGGATAATAATGATTCGATAACGACGATGGTGGAATATATAATTGGGCCAATGTACTGGGCAACGACTTGGATTTCATATGGTACTTTAGAACTTTATTTACGATCATATAATGTTTGGGCCAAGAGATAGCCTTTTGTTAGCAATAATTTATGTGAAAGTGTACTTCTGGTGGTACCTACTATTTTAAGACGAATCTGATTGGCGAATAAATCTAAGATTTTCATGAGTTTTAACACTACTCGAATGGTTTGTTCGATCATGGCTAGAGTAGTGCCAGTGAGAATAAAATTGGAGTTGGCACGCTTGGGGAAGGATCCCTATAATCCCTAAACTTTTGTGCGATAGCTATGACTACCCTTTGAACGTTTCAGTATAGTCCGATCATTATAGAAGTTGGCGAAATAAATAATAGGTAGCGATGCACCTTTTTTATAAAATGTTCTCAGTCAAAGCGAACCAACCTATAGCACCATTAAACGATGCCTGCAGATTCTTATTGACTCTGCTCCTCAATTGTAATAGATTGTATATTGGTGTCGGAAATGGTGTAGAACAATTTGTTTGCTGTTGTTTGTAGTGATTTCGTACACAATACCTGTTAACTATTTTTATGAAGTCACAAGAACTTGTGGACCTTTAATCGTTATGGCAACCATTGGTCCTGGTTATATAGTCGTACCATCAGTCAGAACTCCTTTAGTCGGTTCACAACTAGGTTAGGCTGTAGTACTTTGCGTTACAAAACCTGTCAACTGTTTTTATGATGTTGGTTTGTATGGTAGTAACAGGAATTTTTGGACCTTATGGAAACCATTGGCCGTCATGGTAACCATTAAGCCATGATAGATAAACCAATCCACGAGATCCAAGAGCGTCCAATAAATTCCGAAAAAGTCACTGTTTGGTGACACATCAGTCCATATTTCTTTGAAAACGAATTTGGCCAGGCCATCACCGTTTACAGCTTGGAATGTATGATTTGGATACCAACGATATGTGGTATCAACAGGACAGTGCTACGTGCCATAAAGCTCACTCCACGTCCTGCACTAGCGATACGAGGGCACGGTTTTCTCACGTATGGATTGAAATGGATGATTTGGATACCAACGATATGTGGTGTCAACAGGACAGCACTACGTGCCACAGAGCTCACTCCACGTCCTGCACTAGCGATACGAGGGCACGGTTATCTCACTTATAGAGATGGTGTGAACCCCATATGAGTTTTTCTTATGGGGTTTTCTGAATTCGCAGGCTTATGCGAATAAGGCCCAAATCATATCGGCCCCCGAAGCCATGAGTCTGATTTAGACAATTTAGGGCACGATTTTGCGTAAGTCTGAAAATCTTCAAATGCCAAAGACCGCCACATTTTCGTTTTCAGTGAAACTTTTTGCCGCAACAGGCTCGTTAGTACTCAGGGTCTAGCTTTATCACAGCCATTCATGTGTGCGTGTGTACTTCATGCACAATAGCGGGACCTCCTGTTTTATGCCGACTCCGAACGGCGAAATTGAGATGAGCTATTCTTGACAATTTATACAACTCGGATGATTTGTCAGATCGTCACAAGAGAAGGGAAAGTGAAAAATCATTTTAGGTGTTGCTACAACTTGGAATCGAACCCTTCTGCGCGGCAGTTCATCGCACTTATCATCGAGCCACTAAGATATCATCGAGCCATTAGATCAGCCGCAAATGATGTGATAGGCGTCTCGCGCCCACCAGCATCAAATCCTTTGTGAAATCCTTGAACAGTGCCGACAGATACTCGCAGAAAAGACCGAGGTCTATAAGGCTAAGCTACAGATGCAGACGAGAGCTTCCATTGAACTCTACAGGCAAAAAAGAAGGGAAGAACACCGGATTTTCAGAAAGAAGAAAAACAGTGCAAGAAAATCGTGCTATTGAGGATATAGAGAGGGGTCACTTCAGGAATAATATTCGCAAGTAATATAACGTCAAAGCTAGGGTTACAACCCCCAAACGAAATGTCGGTATGAAAAAAAAATTATCGTAGTTGAGACACAGTCGATGTTGAGAATATTGAAGAACAACTTCTGCAAACTGTTAAACGGCGTCGACGAAAATCTCCAGCTGTCAGGCAGTCCGAAATCTTCAGATCGAAAACTATCAACCACCCGACCTATGGGAATTGAGGAAAGCAATAAATAAACTGAAGCTTTACAAGACTGTCGGAAATAAAGACCTTCCCGCCGAGCTTTATAATGCCGGCGAGGAAGGTTTGGTATGTTACATTCACCAACTCATAAACAACATTTGGTTGGATAAAAGTATGCCTAGAACCAAGGTAAAGTTTGGCTGATCCACAAAAAGAGGAGGACCTCTAAACTGCGCCAACTAGAGAGGCATATGTCTCTTCAACATAGCCTTCAAAATGACTGAAAGAATGAAACCGTTCAGAAAAAGCCGGATAAATCGTTGCAACTATTGTATAACCCCTTAAGGTCTTCGTAGACAGAGCAGATTTGTTCACATCTCTTCGCTGACATGCGAATCGCTTGAGTCAAATACTATCATCAACAAAACTAAAAATGTGTGTACATCTAGGATGTTGGATGTATGCCTCGCACTAACGAGCACATGGTCGATTTGGTTGGTGGTCCGACCATCTGGATATCGCCAAGTTGACTTTTGGATTTGAAGTCTTGAGAGCCTAGTGTTGCTGATAACCGTTGTGCATGTTGCCGGGTAGTCTGCTAGTCGTAAGCCATTATTTACTGTCGCTTCGTGGAGGCTGTGCTTTCCAAAAAAATCGCCGAATATCCGTGCCGATTTGCGAATTAAAGTCCCCTAGTCCGGCAGGGACATGTAGCCATATAAGTCTGATGCTGTAAAACGTGGATATAATGCAGACGATCAATAACCGGCTTAACGTACGTCGATAGTTCTTGACCTAAGTCGGCTCCCTGCATTTCTAAAAAGTGAAACCTTGGATGGCAGATGTAATAAATGTCGCATTTTTTTCGTTTGTGTATTCCTGATCATGACCAACGTATTTCCTGTAAGGCGGCTATGTATGCCATCTACTGTAGGAGGACAGATTCAAGTTTTTGAGTAGCACACGGGGTAGCCTACGTGGGTTACAGCTGCATACTTGTAAGTCGTTGTCTATAGACGTTACAGATCTGGTTGATGTATGTGGAATCCCAACTAACAATTTTGCTTTGATAAAGCACTATCTAAGCAATTTCCCCTCCCAGCCATATTACCTCTATGAAGTGTTATGGAAAAACATTGGCGCACTTTAAGGAAGCTATTAACTTCTATAAGTCTTCTTAAACATTTCTGAAAAGCCTTACAGAAAACAATTTGTTTGTTGCAAAAAGCTTTATAGAAGCAAATTATAGGCTTCGCAAAAAGTCTTTCCGAAAATATTTATATATTAAATAACTACACTCATCTTACTAGGATTCGAACTCGCGTTCTCTCGCACGGTAGTCCACCACGCTATCCACTTGGCTGTACTCTGGAACATGAAATTACAGTTAGTACAACGAAGTAGTTCCATGGTGTTGCTCATTTTCTGGTAGGTTCCCGATCTTTTCACCTTTTTACCGGTATTTTCACCTTTTCCCGATCTTTTAGCCTTAGCTTTTTTAAGCCTTCATTCGTATGCTCTATACATGCTTTGCTTAACTTCTTAACTTCTAGCGAAGTTCTACCTATACATCTTAACGTTTGATACATTTTCACACATCTTCAGATGCTTAAAAACAACCTTACAGAGGTTATACCTTCATAACGGTTTCGCTTGCAATCGAGTGCAAAAATACTCAACCTCCGCGGACAAGTACTTTATAAGGCCTACAGAAATAATTGCTTGTGGAAATTTAAATTTATTGCCTTATAGAGGAAAAATTGTTAGTTGAGAAGCTACCTGACTTTACGAGCCTTATTAACAACCACGGGATTGAACTTTGTCGTTGGCTTTTCGCCTCATCCGCCATCAGCTCTGTTCAACGGGCCTGACTTAAGCTGGAGAATCCAAGATGACATGTTGTACGAATATGTCGAAGCAGTTCATTTAGGTTATTAACTTTGTCTATCCTAACTGGAATTGTAGACGCCACCGTTAACTCCATCTTCTTATGCTGCCACCTGAAATGGAGTTTTTGCATTAGTGTAAGACAACGACTTCCCCCGCTCCGCTTTCTAATTAACTTACAGGGATTGAGAGTTGAGATCCCATCTACGGTCAAGGACATAATAAATTTGAATATTCTTTCATAATAACCGAAGGACATTTTTGATTGACCTCCGGTTGCATCCACTGGTATACCACCACTAAGTGTGGTGAATTTATTTATGTACTCTAGCCTTTTGAGCCTGCAAATTTCGGGTTTCATATTATTTATGCCTGAATCGCATTCATTCGTATAACCTTACGTTAATAACTTCATCTGATATTGTTGAATTTATTAGCCAGTTTCAAGCTTTAGTCCTTCAAGCTGTTTGATCAAGAATTTTATAAATTCAATGTAATAAGGCGTGGCTAAATTTTAAGGGCCGATATTCATTTTGAATAAAACACAAATTATTTAAGAAATTATTAGCATTTCTTTTTATTATGATATTATTGGTATGGTTCAATTGTATATGCAACAAAATATCGACCAAATGGCCGCCGCGACCTCGGCGGTAAGCCTCCATCCGATGGTCCAAATTTTCGATGACGCTGAGGCATAATTGAGGTTCTTTGCCGTTCATGTGCCGAATTATCTCATCCATTAGTTCTTGAATTGTTGCTGGCTTATCGACGTACACCTTTTCTTTCAAATAACTCCAAAGAAAGAAGTTCAACGGTGTTAAATCATATGATCTTGGCGGCTAATTGACATCGCCACCACGTGAGATTACACGGCCATAGAATTTGTCGCGCAAAAGAGTGATTGTTTTGTTAGCTGTGTGGCAAGTGGCACCGTCCTGTTGAAACCACATATCGACCATATCCATATCTTCAAATTCGGGCCATAAAACGTTCGTTATCATCGCACGATAGCGAACACCATTCACAGTAACTGCCTGACCGATTTCATTTTGGAAAAGATACGGCCCGATGATGCCGCCAGCCCATAAACCGCACCAAACTCTTTGAGGGTGCATTGGTTTTTCGACAATCACTCTTGGATTATCAGTCGCCTAAGTGCGGCAATTCAGCTTATTGACGAATCCACTGAAGTGAAAATGTGCCTCATCACAGAAGATGATTTTCTTTGAAAGTTGATCATCAACTGTTGCCATTTCTTGCCACCATTCTGACCATTGACGACGCTTGAAATGTTCAAGGGGCTTTAGTTATTGAGTCAATTGCACCTTCTTAGTTTGTAAACGCAAGTCTTTATGCATAATGCTCATCAACGACGAGCGTGAGAGGTGCAATTGTTGGGCACGACGAAGAGTTGAGGTGGACCGGACGGCTCTTCAGCCACACTATCACGAACAGCAGCAATGTTTTCTGCGGTACGTGCTGCACGAGCCTGCACTGGTGTTTTCACATCTCCTAAAGACCCGGTTTGCTCAAATTTTTGCACGATTTTTCCGATTGTACGCACATTTGGACGATTAAATTGACCTAAAAAATCACAAAGTGCACGATATGCATTTGATTTGAATGCCCATTTTCCATAATAAGCCTGCATTACTTTAACGCTTTGCTCGATTGTGTACCTTTCCATTATTCAAAAAGAGATAGTCTGAAATTCAGAAATGTCAAATGAAATGCAGAAAAAAACTTGACGTTTAGGTGTGGTTCACATTCAACATCGGCCCTTAAAATTTATTGCATAACAAAAAACACATCCTTTCATTCTGCGAATACAAATCCAATTCCTTTTGATGATTAAACATTTCTTCCATCCACACTGTACTCCTCTTTAATGCGGTATATTTCATATACATAAATTTCAAGGACTTTTTCGAGGTTCCCTGTCGAGTATAATGTTAATAAAAAGACATCCAAATTGCGCACCAAAACAAACACGTTTGCTTGTAAAGTGGGCGAAAAGCCGAAGGCTAAACGAGTATACACCCTCAGTTTAGGAATACTGCAATTCCCAGGATCAATGAACTCTGACAAAATAAATAAAAAGATTCCTAATTCAATCTAATTATCTAAAAATTTGTGTTGTAATTATTACCCTGAGCTCTTTGGCGAATTCCTAGCACGTTTTGGATTTTCGTTCTTCCGGTAGTTCGTCACTTTGTATACCTACATCATAATTGAGAAAATATTTCACTTTTTCCTAAGCTAAAAAGAAAAATATTCCGATTATAATGTTCGTGATTTATAAACTCGAAATCAGCTTTTTAATGTTTTTTGTTTAACAATTTTTTTTTTAAGTTAAAAGCTTCGAAAGATGTCCTTATAGTAATAATTTAAGTTAATGGCAATGCCACGTGACGAACATCCTTTTCAATTAGTTTTAATATGCTTAAGGACATGATGTTGCTTTTTCTACTCAGAAAGTTTTTTGAAGGGATTGTCATTACATCTACTGATACATATTTTTACTTAGAGAAGAAAGAAGGTCTAGATGTTAGCAAATGTCTAATGGGCTCTTGGTACTTTAATGAGTTTTGAGCTCTTTTCGTTGAAAATTTTGAGGTTGACTACCTAAAAAAATTGCCAAATGTCACTAATGTGCTGATGTTGCTTGACGTTGCACCCCCGATTGACACAATCGTTTCATTTTATGAGTCTGAACTGCACAAGAATTTACGCAAAAATACAGTTTTTTGAGTTTCAGGACAAATAATTCTTTATGTACGAAATGATTCTCCTTTTTGTTTCATGAGATGGACAGTCTTATAACTATCTAACAATTTTTTTATGTTTTGTTTGTTGTTTTTTATTTTTTAATGTGCCAATCTTGCAACGCATCTTGCAATCCTAGCACAAAATACTCTTTTTTCATGGTTTCCTGGTACCTAAACAATATTTACCATGTTCTGTTTGCATAGAGCTTTGAGCCTATTCGAGAATGATTGACGACGCTAGTTTCACAGCATCGGATACTAGTGCCTTTATCGATATATCACCACGATATATGTCTAACAATATAGTCTATTCGGCTGCCACGCCTACTTTTCAGAAATAAAACAAAAACGATGAAATTCCTTATTCCTGTGAAAGTACGTTCGATGCCATTATGTATGGAACTCGATTTCTTTTGCATGGCCACCACGGGCACGCTTGCAGAAGTCCAGACGCTGAACCCAATTTTCGACGGTTTTCAAGCATGAATCGGCCGATACTGCTGCAATTTCACGTTCGATATTCGTACGAAGTTTATCAATCGTCGCTGGCTTGTTGGCATAGACCATAGACTTGACGTAGCCCCACAGGAAATAGTCTAACGGCGTCAAATCGCACGACCGAGGCGGCCAAGCGACTGGACCATTTCGTGAGATAACACGTTCTCCAAACTTGGTTTCCAATAAATTGATTGTGGCATTCGCTGTGTGGCTTGTGGCGCCGTCCTGTTGGAACCACATGTCCTCCAAGTCCATATCATCCAATTGGGGCCAAAAATATTCGGTTGTCATTGAACGGTAGCGATTCCCATTCACAGTAACGTGCCGGTCATGATCATCACGGAAGAAGTACGGCCTAATGACGCCGCCGGCCCATAAACCACACCAAACCGTATTTTTTTCGGGATGCAATGATGACTCATGGAGTACGTGTGGATTGCTGCCTGACCAATACCGCATATTTTGTTTATTGACGAAGCCATTCAGCCAGAAATGAGCCTCATCGCTGCAGATGATTTTTCGATGAAAATCCGAATCTTTTTCAAGTTGTTGCTCAGCCCAATTCACAAACATACGACGCTTCTGGTGGTCAAGCGCCTTTAGTTCTTGCGTCAATTTAATCTTGTTAGGATGTAGGCCAAGATCTTTTCGCAAAATTCGCCACAACGACGTCACAGAGATGCCCAACGCTTGAGAACGACGTGTGAGAGACACATTTGGGCTTTCTTCAACTGAAGCCTCAGCGGCAGCAATATTCCCGACACTGTCTCACTGGCACGAAAACATTTTGTACTGTGCCTGTGGATTCAAATTTTTCCACCAGACGCCCAATTGTTGTTCTGCTAGGACGATTATGAGGACCATAAATTGGACCTAGCGCTCTTAACGTTGAGGCCACTGACTCCGGATTTCGGTTGTAAATTTTAATAATTTCGATTCGTTGTTGGATCGTATATCCCTCCAGCATGAAATGTCAAACCTTACTGAAGAGAAATGTCAAAAGAGCGGCAAGAAATATGACGTCGTTTGCTGTCCCTGTCGCTCAACTTTTGTAGCGTCCCTGTTGAAAAACCCGATACTTACTTAAGTCTACTACAGTCCGGAATGAAAATGGGCCTCAATCAACATGCCTCTCCAATTAGTCCGGTCCTTAGCTAACTTCCTCCAGTTGCGCACTCCAAGTTGAGGTCGGTTTCCACTTAAGGCGAGGTCTACCTCCACTGCGTCCAACGTCTGGCTGAGAATCGAAGACTCTGCGAGCCGGAGTGTTGGTGTCCATTCGTTCTACATGTCCTAGCCACCTTAAACGTCCCATGCGGAGTTTTTTGACCAGGATCATGTCGCTATACAGCTCGTATAGTTCTTGGTTGAATCTTCGTCTCCATAGCCCGTCAACGCAAACGGGACCGAAGATTTTTCAAAGAATTTTTCTCTCAAATCGACCAAAGATTTCTTCATCCGCTCTTGAGACGGTCCATGCTTCAGCGCCGTAGAGCAACACTGGGATGCTCAGGGTTTTATATAGGATCTCCTTAGTTGTTCGAGTGAGGGCTTTACTACTAAATTGCCTTCTTAGCCCGAAGAAACGGCGGTTGGCAAGAGTAATTCTTCGTTTGATTTCTGATGAGATGTTGTTGTCAAAGTTAATAACGGATCCGAGGTAGACAAAGTCCCGTACTATCTCAATGTATTTCACAGCGATTTCAAATCTTTTGACATTAAATTTTTTCACAGAATTACTGGATTGATGTGGCGTGTTGGATATCGGTATTCTTACCTTGGCTGCAACAAGGTAGTGGTTCGAGTCTATGCTGGCTCTTCGGAATGTTCGGACATCCAAAATACTGGACGCGTGCCTCTTGTCTATCGCAATGTGTTCAGTTTGGTTGACCGTTCGTTGGTCTGGAGACCGCCATGTTCCCTTATGGAAATCGAGGTAGGAAACCGTGTGCTGGCCTGGCTATACTGGCATTTCTTTCCGTAGCGAAGTAAGTAAGCCTAAGTCCCTTACCAGACGTGTTGTCGTGTAGGCTATGTTGTCCGACAATACGGCTAAAGATGTCTTCTCTTCCTACCTTTGCGTTTAAATCTCCCAGCACGATCTTAACAACGTACTTCGTAGTCGCTCATAGGTTTTGTAAAGGAGCACGTAGAAGAATCCTTAGCTGTATCATATTTTCCTCCGTTGGGACGTGAGCGCATATAAGCCTTATGTTGGCGAATTTGACCTTGATGCGAATTGTTACAATGCGTTCGATAATGTCATGGAAACATCAGACTTCATGTCAAAATCCGACACTTATAAGAAATTCGCATCCGAATAGTCGCTGTTTCTGCTCACAACAACACTGTCCGTAGTAGATGTCACAGTTTTTCATCCTCTTTTTGCCCGCACCCATTTCCTGGATGGCAGTAAAGTCTGCTTTGTAGCAGTTAAGGGCTTCCGCTAGTTGTTTGCTATCACCTCTTTTGTTTAATGTTCTCACATTACAGGTGCGGATACAAACGTCGTTGTCCTTTTTTCGTTTTGCAATGTCGTCATCAGTAAAATCAGTCCTTTCCGAGGCTATTGGTTGCTTCGCAACATAAAGTTTTTTTCCATAGTTGGGTAGTCAACCCAAAACACAACCCCCAACCTGGAGGACCAGTTTCAATTTATTAGATACCCCTAGGACAAGGCGCCATCAGTATCAACTACGGGATTAAGCCTTTCTGTTCATCCGCCACCGTTTCTATTCAAGGGGCCTGACTATCCCTTGAAATTCCCAGACATCCTGTTGTCCGAATACGTCGAAGCAGCTTGTCTAGGTTCGCCTGGGACAGCAGGCCGGGTATTCATTCCGTGCTATTCTGACCTGGATGTTATCAATACTCGCCCTTGTCGTTTAGCAAGTCAAATCCGGTTGGATGAGATCAGTACCCGATGGTTACCACTTGGAGGTAAAAAATAAGCACTTGATGTGTTGTCAGAGTCACAACCATAGGGCATTGCGAAGGTAAAGCCAATTAGAGTCTACCCTCGTTCTTCCACACCCAATCTCTGAATGAGCACATGTTGTTTAATCGGGAAGGGTTCCACATATATTTTTTCAAATCTTTGCAAATCGAATTACGAATTCTTTTGACTAATCGATTGACTTATCGGATGATCGTCTACGTTTACGTGTTCGTTGACGGATGCCATAATACCAAATTACACTACGAGATTACGAGTCATCCGTTCACGGATGCGATGATTTGACTCAGGAACGCAAGGTGGATTCACAATGCGCATTTAATGGTATTTTGGAATTCAGCCATAATAATCTAAAAAAACAGTTTAACTTAAAAAAAAAAGGAATGATGTTCATGTAACTAGAAACCCAAAATTCAACATTTTGTTTAGCGTCGAAAAGTTGGTGTGAAAGTGTCAAGTTGTTTGTTTTGCCATGTTTTCTTTTTACTTCAAAGCGTTCATGTACTTCTTCGTAAATGTTTCGCTTTCTAAAAGGATTTACCCAGCCTCTATACAATTTTAAAATTTATAAAGTAAGGGAACCAACCTAATGTCTTGCTTTGATGTCTTACTTTTTATTTTAATCATCCATATAAAAAATAGACGTGTCCCACTTTATTAAAATTACTTTTATTGCAAATCGTACTATATGCGAAAGTTTTCTTAGGAAATTAAATTTTACAAAAAAAAACGAACTATTTTCTAATTTAAAATTTAATTAGAAGGCTTTTTTTCCTACGCAGAGTTAACTTGCATTTGAAGATCCCAAGGACTTCATCGAATGCACTATATGACAACATTAGGTATAAAATTATTCTTAAAAAAAATGTTTTTTTTTTTATTTTCTAAAATACAATAAAATGCATTTGCTTACAACATAATATTAAGTAACAAATAAAAAAAAATCAATGAAAAACATTTTATAATATTCTTATGTAGGATTTTCTGTGTGAGGGGAGGCGGGAGTTTGGTGATGGGGGAAAATATACACTTTTAACGGAAACAACTATGGATTGGGGTTTCAGCGTGGTTTTGGTGGTGTAACATGGCAGCTATTACAGTTAATGCTTGAGATTATAATAAGTGAGAGGAAATGTCGTCTTCGATTGTAATAAATTTGTTTTATTTATTTTTTGTTTTTGTTTATCTCGGTGTGCTTATTTTTTGGCTTAAGACAAATGCTTCAGTCACATCTACACATTTGCAAATGAGTAAAAAACTAGATTAAGGCACAACGGCTGGATGACACTCATGGGGGCTTAGAAATTGTATTGCTCCTCGTTTCTATTTTAAGCAAAATTATGGTTCTAGTTTACTTCGAACATAACAATCGGATGGCAGGGCTTCTGATATCGCCTTGATGTTGCTAACCTCGGCTTGAAGTTGGGCCAACTCCTTTTCGTACTTGTCAACCCATTTGTTTTGTTGATTTCTCATTTCGCGGAACTTTTCAATTCTACTTGTGAGATTGGCACGGTTGAGCTCTTTTTCAACAGCGTCTAGACGACTCTCTGGATGAAATAAAAAAAATGTTATGAAGGGTCTTTGAAATTTTGGATGGAGCCTTACCTAAGCCGTCCAAATCATTGGTGTTTATGTCCGTAAGGTTCTCTAACTCTTCTTTAATCGAGTTGAGATCTCCAACTGCTTTGGTGATTTTCTTTTGAGCTTCTTGTGTGTCAGCCTTGGCTTGACCGACCTAGGAAAAATCATAAAGGATAGAGATCTGCAATAAAGTATTGACCTGATTGGATATACCTTTCGTTTAGCTTCGTCAACCAATGTATCGTCCTTGCTGGATAGTTCCTCTTGCTTGGTGATGTCTGATTCGGTAAGTTTGACACGGTGGTTTAATTGATCGGCTTCGTCTCGAAGTTTCCTTGCGTTTTCTTTGGTATCATTCGCTTTTTTGCGAATTATCTCAGCGTCCTTATAAAAAATTACGAATGAAAATAGGATTGGTTAAGCTCTTGTTTTTGGGGAGTTTACCTTCGATGCTTGTTCAGCATACTTCTCCTGTGCCTCCTGGGCGTTTGCTTTAGCCTCATTAGCATTCTTATTGGCTCCGGTTAATGCCTAAATTGTAATTTTTTTTTGTTTCAATAAATGGAAGGATATCTATTTTCAGTATATTCTTACTTCATCTGCCTGCTTGATAAGATCCTTTGCATTTTCGATTTCATTCTCAATTCCGGGCACGGTCCTTAGTGCCAATTCTGCCTTTTCTGATGACTTCTTCACATCCGTTTGGAAACCTGAATATGATAGGTTTGAGTTAAGGAAAATCATTTCATACGCTGCTTTAATTAAAACATACGTGACAGCGTTTGGTAGGTGTTGTTTGCTTCTTTTAAGGTATTGTCGCCTTGTTTGACTGCTTGCGTTGCATTTTCGAATGCAGCCTTGGCTCTTTCCAGGAGTAAAATTTCATCCATTTTCTGAACAATTGACCTGAAATTGTGGAAAGTTTTAGAATTACAAGGGCTCTTATCATGTGTTATTGAAAATTTACCGTTCTACTAAAATTGCGGCCAAATTTTGTTCTTCTTCGAAATCGGCGAACAACTCTCCGTTGCTATTGGATACTCCGTTGACGCGTTCTAAAAGTTGGTTTGCCTGAAATTAGGTTATTTGGTTATTTGTGGGGTTTCTTAACTGTTAAAAGAAAATGTTTGTTACACAATCGCATTTTTTTTTAACTTCGAAATCATTTCTTTTTTTCAACTTCGAAAAGTTAACTTTAACTAAAAATTGAAAAATAGACAAATTTTCGATACATTTTTTCGAAAATGTTTTTAACCATCTTAACGGTACTAAAACAATGTCGAATACAGTGCATAATCGTTACTACTTTTCCTCAACTTTGAACGATTTTTTTTTTTCAAATTCGAAAAGCTATCAAGAAACAGTAAAAAGTTTTGAAATAAAATTTCGATTTTATTACTTTGAAAATTTAAGAATAAAATTCGCAACATGATATTCTATCGAAATATACTTTCGAATGATTTGATGAACTTCGAATAGTTAATAAAAAAAAGTACTAGAAAACCAGAACAGGACAATCGTATGAATGTGTTTTTGCTTCGAGTAATCAAGAATAATGTTTGGTATTTCAATTCAAAATTTCGAAAAAAGTTAACTTCGAATATTTAAGAAAAAAGTTTACTTAACTAAAAAACCGCAACACAGAAATGTATTTTTGTAACTGGCTAAAACATCCATTTTGTTTTTACTTTGGAAATTCAACAAAGAAGTTCGAATTATTTTTGTATTTTTCTAACCTTAAAATAAAATAAAAGAAAAACAAAGCAACCTGACGCTCTCCATGCGGTTGAATCGCTAACCGAGACGACCATGTGCTAATAGATTCAAAGCACGTATCCAACATCATCGACGTGCACACATTCAGAGGGGCAAATGTCGACTCTGACCATTTTGTTGTCGTGGCAAAATTCAGAACTCGACTGTCCAGCGAGAAGAAACTGCGAACTGCCCAGGAGAAGAAATTCGACGTTGGACGCCTTAGCCATATCACGAGCAGCCATAGCCTACAGCGAGCGCCTGTGTATGAAACTCTCTCCTGTGCACTCACCTACCACAGACGCCAATAATCAGTGGTGCCGGTATCGCAACATCATCAAGAAGGTAGCCGAAACCACTGTAGGGTGCCAGCCACCCCCAAGAAAGAGCCCTTGGTATGATGATGAAGGCCTATACAGAAAAAAGGGTGCAGAAGATACACACAAGAAAGCACTGCAGCGTGATAAGAGTATCGAGCCAGGAGAAGGGAGGAAAAGAAGACCCTGCGTAGAAAGAAGAGGGCTTACGTAGCCTGCCAGCTCAAGGAAATCGAAGAGTCGCAGGTTTTGTAAAAAAGCCAAGCAACTGGCTGCTGCTTACAAAACAGGAACGCAGGCTCTTCGAGACAGCGAAGGAAACCTAGTCACCGAAGCGCAAGGATTAGTAGATGTGTTTAAGCAGCATTTCCAACAGCTGCTTAATGGGCATCATGTAGAGAGAGTGATAGGTCAAGAACAGAACCCACGTCCAGTCAATGAAGAACTAGTTCCATCACCTAGTATAGAAGATGTTGGCCTAGTTATAAAAAAGCAAGAACAACGCAGGCTCTGATGGCTTACAAGCGGAGCTTTTTAAATACAGTAGTGATGTTTTGGTGGAAGAAAACATGCCCGATCCATCTTCCATATGCCCGATCTACAAAAAAGGCGATCATATGTCTCGTAAGAACTATGGAGGCATATCCTTGCTAAATTTCGCATACAAGATCCTATTCAACGTACTGTGTGAACATTTATAACCTTTCTGCAACACACTAATCGGCACGTACCAGTGCGGCCTCCGGCTCGGTAGATCGACAATAGACACAATTTTCACACTGATGTAAATCTTAGAAAAGACGAATTTTAAGTCGAAACTCACCACCTATTCATCGACTTCAAACCCGCGTATACATACATCGTCAGGAGCTCTATATGGCGATGGCCGAATTCGGAATTATTCAGCTGTGTCGCGTGACGATGCAAAATACGCCCTGCTACGTGTAGTTTGGAAGTAGCTTCTCCGAACTATTCCAAACATGCGCCGGATTTCGGCAAGGAGGAGCAGATAGTACTAAGGGCAGGTGTCAACACTCCCAGCGTGCCGTGATAGAAGCGTTCACGGCGATTGAAGAACAGACGAAATCCGTTGGCCTTGAAGTAAATGAGGACAAGACATAGGACAAAACGTCACTATTGATAGCAGCAATTGCGAGGTAGTTAAGGAGTTGACCTACCTCGGTTTAAACATAGACTCCTCGAATGACACCATAGTGGAGATCCGGCGAAGAATTACCCTAGGAAACCGTTGCTATCTCTGTTTGGCGAAACAGCTGGGTTCAAAACTCCTACCTGAAGGAAAAAATATGTGCTCTACAAAACCCTTATCCTGCCAGTTTTGCTTTATGGCGCCGAGTGCTGGGCGATAAGCAAGAAGGGAGAGCTGATACTGGGCTCCTTCGAGAGAAAAATACTTTGCCGGATTTTTGGTCCTGTGTGCGAGGGTGGCGAATGGATGAGAAGATACAATTCTATGACCTGTAACAAAATGTGGATGGAGTCCGAAAAGCCAAAACACGTCGACTACATTGGATCGCCCACATCGAGCGAATGGACAATAATAAGGCAAGAGGATCTTCGAATCCCAGCCCCCGGGTTCGAGAAGGCAAGGAAGATCGAACCTCCGTTTCAAAGACCAAGCCATGGCGGATGCCAGAGCGCTTGGTCTAGACAACTGGAAGCAGCGAGCCCTGGATCGGGGAGGATGGAAGGCTGGCTGCAGTGTCTCAGACAGAGACTCTTCACGGGTTGGGAGCCCGCTAAGTAAGTCAAAATAAAAAAGGAAGGAGATACTACAGTGGTAAAGTACATAAAGACTAGTAAGGTAACTAAATGCTCTGGGTGCAATTTTAGGCTGATTTCAAACTTTCGCTAAAACAACGATCGTTTCAAAATTTAAAAGAAAACCATATCACTGCAAAGTAAAGTTACAAAAACCGTCGAAATGCAAATTCTAGTCAATTTTGAATTTTTGAAAACTGCCGAAATTGTTTTGAAGTTGGTTTCGAACCGAATTTAAAAATGCTGAACAATGAACTTACTTTCTCGTTGGCTTCCAAAGCCTCACGTTTCAGCTGGGCAATATCAATATCTGGAGTTTTTAATCCATTCACATCCGTCAATAATGTCAACGCTGCATCGTAGACTTCATTAGCCTTGCGCAAAGCATCCTTTGTAGCTTGGGTAGCTGATCCTAGATTTGATTTAACTGTATCCAACTCCAATCGGACATCAGTACGTAGTTCATCTCTACAAAGATCCAAATATTAAACCGAAAGCAATTTTTCAGGATGACAAAACATACGTGACTTTCTGTTGTAGGTTAATGGCAGCCTTAGCCAACTCATGTGCCTTAGCTATAGCGTCATTAGCATCCTTTGCATTTTTCAAATCGAACTGTGCCTGTGACTCGAGCTTATCGGCGAGTGCACGAGCTTCACGTGAAATACCACTTATCTGTTCGGATTGCTCCCCGAATTCTGCAGACTTGTTCTTGGCCTTTGCAAGTGCTATTGCACCTTCGTCGTTCAACAAATTCAGAGCGGTCTAAAAAGATAAAAATTTTGTTAGTTTACTCTCATCATGGCCACCATAATATTCTCTTACCTGCAGCTCATTCTTGGCTTCCTCGATGATATTGTGCGCAATCGTGTAGTTCTGCTGAGCCTTGCTAATCTCCGCATTCGCCGTATTCTTGAGCTCATCGGCAGCAACCAAATGATCCCGTACCGTGTCCAGTCGTTCGTGCATATCATTTAATCGTTCCAACAATGTTCGATCTCCCTCACCAGCGGCAGACTTGGCATCTGCCAACAAAATATCCACCTTCTCCTGAACAGCCTTCAACTTGGATTCGAATTCTTCATCGTTGGTGACAGGAGTGCGGGCAATATCATCCAGGGTCTGGCTTAGGTTTTGCAACTTGGCACGGTGTTCATCGGCGGCGTCTTGTACCAGATTGTAGCAAGCTGGACAGTCTACACATCCCTTATGCCGATCAAATTTATTCTCCTTACAACGATCGCAGCGGCGTCCCTCAACGTTGTCATTACATGGACACTGGCCGTTCTGATCGCATTGGAATCCCCTAGATCCGCTCTCGTCACATTCACAGGGCTTGCAGCCATCGGTGGAGAAGCCGTAGTAATACTGGTCACATTGGTCGCAGTGTTGTCCAATCACACCTGGCTTGCAGTAGCAGTTACCAGTGAATTTGTCGCAAGTCGAGTTGTAACTGCCGATAGGATCGCACATGCAGTTTTCGCATCCGTTTCCAGAAACAATGTTAAAGTATCCTGGTTCGCATTCGTTACAATCGCGTCCAATGACGTTTGGTTTGCAATGGCAGTTTCCAGTGACCTGGTCACACTGCGTGATGCCCTCTTCGGTTTGTTCGGTTCCTGGTGGGTAGCACGAGCATCGGTCACACTGACCATGTGGCAAGGCGAGTGGGTCTCCAAAGTGTCCAGCTAGACACTCATCGCAATGCTTACCAGCGGTGTTGTGGGTACACTTCAAACACTCGCCAGTGGTCCTGTTGCAGTTGCCCACAGCATTGGGATCAACGTTTCCGTTACAGTCGCATGCTTTGCAAACTTGAACTTCGCCCAGTAGACCGGTTGGATCGCCATAGAAGCCATCCGAGCACTGCTCGCAACGAGCTCCGAAGTAACCCACGGGACATTCGATACAAATCACTGTGTCTCCATTTATCTGGATGCAGGCACCATCATCGGGACATGGACAACGCTTGCAGTCATAGGGAGTACCCTCCAATGCATTACCATAGTAACCCTTGGCGCACTGGTCGCAAGTATCTCCAGCGGTATTATGTTGACAGATGCATCGTCCTGTTTCTGAATCGCAGATCTCTGCGTGCTTGTTACAATCGCACGGAATACATGGCATGAAGGGTCCTCCCCTAGCCGGACTGTGTCTGAAGCCAGGTGCGCAAGATTCGCAGAACTGACCCAAATATCCCTCAGGACAGGTACACTGCTCGATCCATGTTGCAGGTTGACCGGCGGCACCACGATGTGCACTTTGCAATTCCACGTCATCCAGAATAGCCTCACCTTGAATCGAGTACGTAGCACGGATTTTAATAGCCGTCAGGTTGCTCAATATCGAAAGGAATCCTCGAGCCGACTGACTCGGCTGCCATTGATAGTCTGTGTGTTCATTCAAACGGAACTGGTATGACTTTGCAGTTTGATCCGGCATTCCGTTGTTCTGCGCGAAAATAGGCAGAGAAATCTTTGTTCCAGATCCTTCCAAAACGATATCACTGGCACTGGTGCTCGGTCCAACTTGGCCAACTAACTGGAGTTTAAACTTAAGCAGGCGATTGTAGGACGCCCGCTGATCGCCCAAAAATCTGTCGGGAGCGTTGAAATATATGAACTCATTGCCCTGCGCTGTGGTTCCAATACTCTGACTGTATTGGTTGTACTTGATGTCGGCAAAGCGACTGTAGATATCCACTGCCTGCCAGCGCTCCTTGTGCTTGTTGAAGTTTGAAGCCACTGATACGACAGAGTATCCAGGTGCACTTTGACACTCCGAAGTGTGACCGTAACAGAAGCAAGGGGTACAACCGAAACGGTTGGTAATGTCCAAGTTGAAGAAGCCGGGCTTACATTCGTTACATCTTTTGCCCTCAACGTTCTCCTTGCAGTAGCAAATACCGTTCTCAGGGTCACAAGATGGGATGTTCTCGAACGAACCACGTGGATCACAACCGCATGGTTGGCATCCGTGTGGACCGAATTGGTAGTAGTTGTTCGCACAACGATCACACTTGTCACCGGTTACTCCGGGCTTACACTGACATTTTCCTTCGCTGTTACACTGAAGTGATCGGGAACCTGGAACGGTTTCAGATTAATAATCAAGTGGGAGGTGGTATTGGAAAAAAAAACTTACCTATCGAGTTACACTGACAATGGATACAATAACCATCGTCACGCATGTAGAAGTTCTCTTTGCAACGCTCGCAGTTGGAACCATCACGGTTTTCGCGACAATCCAAACAGTGTCCACCATGCCCGGTCATGTTGTACAGATGTTCGTCGAAGAAACACTTATCCGCGTAGCCATTACAGTTGCAAGCTAAAACGAGGGCATATTAAGCTGGTTAGGGATTGCATATACATGTGGGGTGTTACAGATGGGGAAATATGATGCCATGTCAAATTTGACCAGCTAGAGGTCACCTATCTCCACAAACTTATAGATCTTACAGATCATCATGTGATGGATCAATTAGATCAAACCCTCTGGAAGGCCCAACAGTTTATTTTAATGTTACTGCTGTCAAAAATCTATTTTCGTCAGTGTGGAGTAGAAAATGGGACTCGTTCATGACAAAAAGCACTATTCGCGCACCAGGGATAAGGTCCTCTAAAAAAAAAATATTTTCCTGGTGGCAGCGAAGAATTAACAAGATGGAATCAATGGTAAAGGTAGAATTTCCAGGCTAGTCAATCCTAATCAAACGAAGCTACGGGAAGTCACGGAAGGGTAGGATTATATAAAAAGCAGACATTACTGCCATCCAGGGAATACGATGGCATGGGCCGGGCAAAAGGAGGACGAAAAAAACAGGAAACCAGTGACTATTCGGATGCGGATTTGTTAAAAGCTCTGGGAAACCACAAGTAGGGTTGGTGCACTGACTTTTGTCATGAAAAGTCACTAAACTATGAGGGAGAATGAAAGAGTATAAGACCGATTCACTCAAAATACGGTTGACTATGGTGCCACATTATGAGAGGGGAGAAGGGAGTAGAAGTTAGAAGAGTTAGAATGAAGTGAACTGTCTTTCTCCGGTCAATTTTGCAATTTTGTGGTCTTTTAAATATTTTGAACGGACAAGTGGTCAATCAGTTCGGGACTTGCAATTCAGGGTGTTGGTAGGTGTAAAGGTGTTAAAATAAAAGAAATCGGAGTGAAATGTCGAAGTATTATAGCAATCGTTCAAGTGTGAGTGTGCAATTCACTGCTCGATGGCAGGACCTACCGTTTTATGCCGATTTCGAAAGGCTAAGTTGAGAGAAGCTTTTCTTGACAATTGATATTACATACTCGATTTGATTGATTTTTCAGACCATCACGTTGCTACTGCTGAGAATCTAACACAGACCTCATGCGCGGCAGTTCATCGAACCAGCCATCGCGCCACTGAACACCACTAGCATTGAATGGCGAAGAATATGGTCGACGATGACAACAAGCCACAAGATTATCCGCAACTCATGTCCTTGGTTTCCTCTGGTTTCGTGAAGAATCTCGACAGATGGTGGTAACCAAAAACAAAGCCTACAAAGCAAGGTTGAAGTTGATATCCGCCTGTGATGAAATGAAGACCACTTTTTTATTTAAGAGGTGCCACTCCAGGAATGATGAGTTTATGATTTACCAAGAGTAAAACATCAAAGCCAGGGATACCAGGCCTAAAGCAAATCCTGCTTAGATTACCAATTCAAAAATTTATTCGAATCAGAGTCGATATTGAGGGTATGGTTGAACCAAATTTTGAAATGATGTTGGCGAGGAAACATTTGGTATTGCCACCGATAGTGAAAAGAATTAGCCACCTGACCTAAATGAAGTGAGGATAGAAAGAGCTCAGCTTAGGCTTCTCATGGCTACCGGGGTACATAATGACGGTGGATATAATTTACGCAAAACGACAGCGACTTACTGCCATGTGACTTCTGTAACATGAATCTTGTAAAACTCACGAGCCAATATGGCAATCTTCCACATATCTGTGCGACAACTAGCATACGCCGAAGATATAGTCATCATTTGTCGGTCTCAGCGTGATGTCAAGGCCATGTGAGCTAAAATCGGGCGCGTCCCCAGGTGGCGGTTATTGGGCCCCTGTGTGTGTAACCCACTCGTAGGGCTTGTTGAAATGAAACACAATACCGTCCGCGGACCACAAATAACTTAAGGTCTGGATTACGGTGTTGACCTACCTGCGCTGATAATCGACCAGGCCGCACCAAATGCTCAGTCGCTATCGGAGTATCCAGATACCGGGCAACCTCCATATTCCACAGTCTTTCCACATAATACGGATCTATGTGTAGGTGTGCCGATTTTCTCCGCAATCGTTGGAACCAAAATGAACACAAAAAAAATACACAGTCATAATCGGGCGGACAGTTCTCCAAAAAAACCCTCTTCTAGCATCGCAATAGTGACACCTGTAAGTACTTCCGTAGCCAAGACCAACAAGGCAAGTGGGGGAAGGTAGGAACCCCAAAGATTGCTTAGTGCGCATCGGTAAGAAGGTAAGAAAGGTTTTAAAGCCTAGTCCGAACCCAAACCATGGACGAATGCTGTAAGGGGACTCTCTCCCTTACACCTAAAACCTTTAAGTTCAACCGACTGTTCGGCTTCGAACTGCACTGTATTGATAATACGCCTCCATCAAGAATGGGTTGCCCACTTCTCCGACCAATACTGGTATCCTCTCCTGGCAGTATCACCGCCGAAAACGTAAAAAATTCAGGAAAAAACTTGTCCAAGCGTAGCGGATGAGTGTGCCATGGTAGGTCATACCTCTTTGGCTGATAACGCATCCGAGAATGGTTTTGGTCCAATCAGTAGCCAAAAGATGCTGTACCCCTCTCATCTCATCCTTATTCTGTGTCATCGAACATACAAAACATGCTTCCCCTCGAATCTTTAATAAATCAAACGTCCCTCAGATTCATTCAGGTCAAAGCTACCTACAAGAATAAACGGACACTCACCAAAATCATTGCCCGTATCCAAAACATCTCATGCGTAGACCTAACTGTAAGGCGAATTCGTCTTTGAGCTGAGCAAAGAAACAGCTTCAACGGTTTGCTAGATCCTCTAAGGACACTGCGTCCAAAAGACAAAGATCAGTGGGTGATGCCACAAGGAGCGCCAAAAAGATAAAAACGGCTAAACCCTCACCTTACAGAACCCCTGATAGGACATTTATTCAGATGTTAAAAGGACATCTGGTATATGCTGTAATTGACCGCAGTACCCGGATGAAATACTACACCGGAAAAAAGGAGGAAGGTAGAAGTAAAACATACCTCCAGCTTCCTCCAAATCCTTCCCAACCTTTCGGGCTCTGCTCCCATTTGCTGCGACCTAGATATCTATCAAGAGGACCAGAGGGCCAAAGATCTGTACAAGAATGCAGTATCCAGGGCAGGGGAAGTTCGGCCAGGATCACAACTATTGGTAGTTGAAATGGGTCGGATTCCCAACCACATCAACTACCTTGAAGTGCACAACTGGAGGCAGTTAGCTAGTGACTAGCCTTATTGGCGAGGCATGTTGGTTGAGGCCAAGATTAATTTCGGACTGCAGCTACACTTAAGTAGAGAAGTCCAACGCTATTAAAGAAGACCATGCCGTAAGCTGACTGTCTAGTACTAGCTTTTGTGTTGTCATGGGGTTATGCCAATGATTCTCCAACAAATGTAGGGACTTGGTAACCGAATTGTTTAGCCTGCAATCAAAGACAGGCTAACTTTTTGTTCCCGATCCATTTTGTTAAGTTTTCACTATCGGCTTAGATAATTCCCGGGCTTGAGTTTGTTTCTTTTCTTAATCTTATTGCTCCCAATCCGTTTTGGCAAACTAACATCCACGATACTGACCACATAGGGAACTCTGATCATTCATTACAATCCAGCAAATCCAGAGTTTTGCTGCATGAAGTCAAACTTTGTACAGGTACCGATCGTGCACCGATATAAACTGTCATCTTCGCCAAAAAAAAAAAAAAATTGCTTCACCTCATCCCCATTATTTTAGTAAATCTCCCAAGAAGTGGGGCAAAATTTTCAATTGGTAGATATGCAATAAAAATAAAACCGTCCTCTTTGTATGACTCCATCCATTCCATTCAAGGGCTACTCACTGACGAATACTTACACAAAAACGCAAAAATTAAAAAAATCCTTACATATCACAGAATACCACGACGAGAACGTGTGAATCTTATTCGACTCATAATCCCAGTACTGCCCAAAGCTACTCCTCACCAGGAACCACAAAAACACTAAACTTAATATCATCTCAGCCACTACGCAACTAAGCGGCACCACACCAACTTACACTCATCATCGAAGAATCTATATGATGGTTAAGGAGAAATGACTTTCCAGCCAATCGCCTCATAATGTCTGTCTTACATAACGGAACGAGCAAATCTATTATTGTCTTGTTGACATAAAAGGAAACCCCCATTCTATCCGGTTACACTACGTTATTCCACACACCGCCACACGAAAGGGCATTACGCAGTACGCATCACAACACAACCCATCCATGCCTGGACATACGTCTATAGCGACTTCTCTACTTCCTCCCTTACTTACCCTTGCACTCGTTGACTTCTTGGGAGGTGGCCATCTTCCATTTAACATCATTGTACAGCGGCAGGCATTTTTCACAGTCGGGTCCATCGGTATTGTGGCGACATTCGCAAACCAACTTGTGTTCGCCGTGCAAACCGGTGCTGGGAACACACTTGCTAGCATGTCCGTTGCACTTGCAACGTGCACCAACAGCAATATCCGAGATGGCATAGAAGTACGACTGTAAGACCTGTGCGTCACCGAACACCTCGTCACCGAAAGTGTTGAGGCGATCCAAAGTGATACGGATGTCGGTTGCAGTTACCCAATGCTGTAAGGGTCATTCATTATAGAAGGGGTGAACATATAGATACGGTCTTGCAAACTCACCTGAATTTCAGCACTGCGTTCAAAGTTGACGCTACTTGGTCTGCCCTCGAGTGTGGAGAAGGCAATCTCACCATCCCTCAGCGGAGAGATATCACTGTAGTCACTGGTACACCAAGCCCGTCCCTCAACCTCTCCGGTTGCAATTGAACGTGCATCCGGCAGGCTATAGGTATCGCGACAAGTCGCACTGTAGTACTGATATGGCACCCATGGTCCGTCTTGTGAGCTTCGTTTGTAGATCGCAAAAGACTCTGGCCGCGGTGAGCGGAACAACAAACGCACATATGTGATATCGAATGCCTTGCCTGTGTGTGGATTGGGGCTCATAAGTCTGAGATACATTCTCGTAACTAGGTCAACAACTCACCTAGATGCAGCGTCAGATTAACATGGTTCGGGTACTGGATACCCTGTCGCATAGTCTCCGACTGCCACCAAGTGGGGTTCTGTGGATCGTGCAAGTCCGTAAGGTACGAGGGGTCATGGTCGCCATACCTACAATGAAAGATTCAGTTACACTCTACTTCGCATACAGCATGGTCATGCTGATACTAACCTGCAGAACTCGCAACTCTTCTTGTTCGAGTAGATGGTCTGGATGCAGAAGAGATTGTCACCCGTGTCGCCGCAAGTGTTTGTCGAATGAATCTGCAGTTGATACGCCGCGTTGACGAACTCCGGCATACATTTCTGAAAAGAAAAAAACAAAATCACTGTCAGTGCTGTGTTCGTCATGAAGGCAATCTATTTGCTGCCAAAAATGGTATGAGATCATGAACTAAATTTGGCTCCTAATCGCTTGGCATATGACTGTCATGCGTGAGGAATGTTCACATGCCAGAGAGTCTATAGTCAGACAAACAAATTGAAATGATACCGAGCTACTGGAGACTTCTGATAATGATTGGGGGAGTACCATTGGCAGTGTTATTCACTTTGGTGTACGCTCCATTAATTGCGGTACTTTGGGGAGGATAAAGCGGCTTTGGTCCTATAACATCCCACAGGGTTATGTGGAACAATGTGTGCGTGTGTGTTAGGTTTAACAACTCTGTTTATTCTTGGAAGTAAGAACAAAAAGCTTTTTGGAATTTTAAGGGCCTGGATGGGGTAAGGGTTGTAACCGAAAACGTTTTACTTCATATTTTGGGTTTATTCCGTCTGATACGGCTTGAGGGGTTTTAATGGATTTAGACATTGGGCGGATATGTGCTATATCAGGTACATTGGGTGGAATTGCGTCTATCCGTAGCAAGTCATATAAAAAGAACTCAAGGCTTAAGTTGGGAAAATAAAATGTGCAAGACAGCAGCACGTATACAAAAGTAAATTGCAGTAAAATGAAACGTAATACACCTACATCCTTTCAATCATGCTGGAAGGATATCCTGTCCATGGTACAAAAATCATATCGTCAAGGTAAGGAACGTGTCTATGAGGGATTAATTCTATTTGGCATGCTGTGCAAGAGGCTCTTGATTTGATTTTTAAAAAGGAAAATCCAGGCATCATGCATTTTCATGATTTCTCTATTGTTGCATGAATTTTGTTAAACATTGAAGGATGCTTTTGAAGTGGATGTATCTGAGAATGAACTATAGATCTGCATTGGCAAGATGCAGAGGGTGAATCTCCATTTTTTTTAAAGCCATGCAAGGTCCTTTGGAGTCATTTTCATGCATCATTTGGGAGGTCAAATAGGTGACAATGTGATAATACAGAACACAAAACCGAGCTGATGCCTTACAACCCCAACTTTCAGCTTTCACAATACTGAGCTTCTGATACCTTGACAGTAGATTGTGTGCAAAAGTCAAGATGGCGCAGTAGGCAAAAGCGGGAGAGCGGATGTATCAGTATCATTAAATGGCACCTCTTTACTTCCCAGATGGCAGCGTCAGAATCCCCAATTCGGGGTCAAAAATGCCGTCTACAGTTTCAATTATCATGGATGAAGTGAGCAATCTGCATGAGCTGCTCTGACTTATTCGAAAAACAAGTCAAGGGATTTCAAGAGTTAGGCATCATCAAAGAAAGGACAATGGAAGCACACATACCCGTAGAGCGCATGAGAGTACAGAGAACCCAGCACACAACAGCTTTAGATAGAATCCCTACAAATACTAACCAGATTCGGGAAAACCATGATAGCCGACTTACGAATTAACGACAGATTCAGAATGACCGCGTTCAGCAACTAAGGGGTATGGATCTCTTTTTTAAAACGTTTCTCAGCTGAGGCTAACCTTTAATGTTCAAGGAGCATCTTCTGCTTGCAGATGTTTACTGAGACAGCTCTTGAACTGTTGTACATTAAATCTTAGCGGAAATTCGTGTTCTGAAACTTCATTCCGGTGTAAGCTGGTTGTGTTTCGTGTCGTTGTTAAATGGACAGTATGTCTGTGAACATACCTGAGGTAGTACTTCAAAACTTAAATCTTTAGAAATGGGACAGATATCAGCCTCGTTATCTGTTTCTCTCAATTAGGAACCACATAACCCGGGCGCCTGACTACACCATCCCATACACGACTTTGATACTAAATACTCAATCGGATCACTTCGTAGAGACAAATGGTCGCCAAACAATGTGGTATCCAATAACGAAATAGCAATCTATACCGATGGATCTGAAATGCAAATAGTAGCGAGCTCCGAGAGAATCGGGTTAAACAAATCCATTCGATTGGTAAACTCTTAAAGTGTTTTCCATGCAAAGATCCTAGCCATACCGAAGTTGCCCAATTGGCTATAGGATTAGACATGTCACATTTACGTAGATAGCCAAGGGGGATCACTTCGTAGAGACAATGGTCGCCAAACAATGTGGTATCCAATAACGAAATAGCAATCTATACCTATGGATCTTAAATGGAAATAGTAGCGAGCTCTGGAGTCTACTCCGAGAGAAGCGGGTTAAGCAAATACATTCGATTGGTAAACTCTTAAAGTGTTTTCCATGCAAAGATCCTAGCCATATCGAAACTGCCAAATCGGCTACAGGATTAGACATGTCACATTTGCGTAGATAGTCAAGGGGCCATAAAAGCCAAGTAGTTGGACACTGCCACTCTGAGCTCAAGGCTTTTTGTAACCAGAACAAAATCCAAATTATCTGGGTGCCAGAACACAATAATATTCCAGGAAACGTTAAAGCTGACGAGCTAGCCAGTCAAGGATCGTCCAGAAAATAACGAGATTTACACAAAGTGAAGCAAAATCTAGGTGGCAAAACATCAACACTTGCAAACACACAAAAGACTTTTGGTCGGAAATAAGCGGTAGCAAATCTAACAAGCTTAAAGCTCTAAACAGAGCTCCCATTTCTACAGCGGTGAGAGTTATAACAGGTCATAATCTGCTAAGTAAACACTCCAAAGTGATTCGCACCAACTTAGAAGGAAGTGTAGAGACCCAGACGTCGAGGAGGACATCGTCTACCGAATGTGTCACTGCCCCGCGATCAGCAACAGCCGTATCAAAATCCTAGGCAGCTTCTACTACGAGTACTTGACGGATCTAGCCACAACACCTATTACAATGATCGTCAGTTTCTGCTGAAAGTCGGGTTGGAGCAACTTCCTGTTTGAAGCACAAACCACCTAAGTATCCCTCATCTTATTAACGCAGCTTTCTTTTCAGGTACAACAAAGGGTATCGCTATGGGCCCACGCAGACCTAAGCGGGTTTGTCGACTCACTTGGGCGTCAATAGCCCATCAAACCTGACCGAAGCACATAACCTTGTTGCTACTAAAAGTCTTGACTTTTTCCCCTCTACGTACCAGACAGATATTACCGCGATTCAGGAAAAACGATGGATAGGACCAAGAATGTAAAAAAAAGGGTTTGACACTAAAGGATGAACTTGTTAGGATGCGGGTTCATTTTGGGGAGCCAACTATGATCATGTGCAATTGACTTTAAGCCGGTTAGTGATCATCTTACTATAATCCACAACTTCGTAACGGTTTGTGATGAAAATGAAGATCCTCTCAATTTTATGATCTCCTGGACAGACCCTGTGTAGGGAAGGGAAACATCTGCAGTGGGCTAGTTGGAAGCCACAGAATCCAGGAAACTGAATTCGCAGTAGCGTGTAAAACTGTGACTTTTAGCAATAGATCGACTTCGAATTCGAAAACAAACCTGGCGATCTATAGGGGTCGAACCGCCAAACAAATCAACTATCTGCTCATAGATGCGAGACATGCTACATTCCGGGGTTATTCGTTGACTCTGACCATTTTCAAGTAATAGTCCAATTCAGAGCTCACTCTGACTACTTCACTTTAGTCGCTTTAGAGAACAGGAAATACCCACTGCCCAAAAAGAACAAGTGAGTGAATGACCCCCAACTATGCCTTCAAACTCCCAACCACGCGATGCATCCACCTCCATAAAATTACGGTAACAGAAAATCCTAAAGTAGGAAAATAGATAACACATAGCATCCCAGCTTAGAGAGATCGATAGGTCTCGCGACAAGTAAAAGTCCGTTAATTGTAAAAATAGCCAAATAAAATGGAAGTTTATTTCAACAGGGACGGTTTTTTGAAATAGCAATGGCAAACTAACCCCAGACGTGTAGGGAATTTTAGACAATTTAAAATTCCCGGCACTTTTTTAAGGACTACATACACACACGAACGGATTTGCTGAGTAAGGTCACAAGGCAGCTATCATTCCATCTATTCTCCCATTCTTATACTCATAAGTTTCAAATTTTATCGTTTGGGACGAATTAATGGGCTTGAACGTATCAGTCAAGCTAAGGACTCAGTCGCTAAAGTTTTTATAAAGATAGTTATCCAGCTCTTAATCCAAGAGTCTGCAATTTTTAGTTATTTGACTGAGCAGATCGATCACACCACAGGTACATTTTTTTCCAAAAATCGGTGCAACTACTAGCATACGCTGGATATATTGACATCATTGGTAGGACTCAACGTGATGTCACAGCCACGTTTGCTAGTATAAAAAAGGAAGCGGCAAAAATGGGTTAAGCATTAAATGATGATAAGACTAAGTGTATGCTGTCAACACTAAACGACACACAACATCGACGAATTGGACAGGAAGTCAACATTGCCAGATATAATTTCGAGGAAGCACGGGACTTTGTCTACCTCGACTCCGCTATTAACTCTGACAACAACATCTCGTTAGAAATTAAACTTGCCAATCGCTGTTTCTTCGGATTAAGAAGGCAATTTATTAGTAAATCCCTCACTCGAACTTGGTACTAAGGAGACCCTATATAAGACCCTGATCATCACAACCTGCTCTACGGCGCTGAAGCATGGACCGTATCAAAAGCGGATGCAGAAATACTTGGTCGATTCTAGAAAAAATATTCGGCCCCGTTTTCATTGAAGGGCTATGGAAACGATGATTCAACCAAGAAGTAGGTATACGAGCTGTACAGCGACATGCCCCTGGTCAAAAAAAAAAACTCCGCATTAGACGTATAACATGGCTAGGACATGTAGAGCGAATGGACAAGACTTCTTCCCTTCTTCTCAGCCTATAGTCTCTCTTGTCTGCACCTACAGCTTAGCCTTGTAGGGCTCATTCTTGGCTGCGAGTATATGTCGGCATTCCTCATTAAGCCAGGGGTTTCTTGCTGGTGGGCGCGAGAAACCCAATACATCAGTTGCGGCTGATCTAATGGCTTGTTGGCATCGTTACCATTGTTCTTCTAAATTCGACGCTGCTGGTATGGTGTTAATCGAGATTAAGGGACACACGTTGCGCGAAGGTCTTGGCGGTCTCTTGCAATTGCAGTATTTTGAATTTTTTTCACATTTTTTTCGCATTCTTACCTTGTCTGCAACAAGGTAGTTGTGCGATTCGATGTTATAAAAAAAAAAATGTATGGCGCAACAGACTCATTAGTACCCAGGGCCTAGCATTTTTCTCACAACCATTCATGTGTGCGTGTGTACTTCTTCCGAATCCGAACGGCTAAGTTGAGATAAGCTTTTCATGACAATTGATACTACTCGGATGATTTGTCAGATCATCACTAGAGGAGGGCCAGTGAAAAATCAATCCCAGCTACGGCTGGGAATCGAACCCAGACCTTCTGCACGGCAGTTCATTGCACTAACCATCGCGCCTGAGCGATTCGATGTTAGCGCTTGGAATGTTCGGACGTTCAAAATTCTGGATGCTCGACTTTTGTCTATCGCATCAATTTGGTTGACTGTTCATTGATCTGGAGATCCCCATGTACCCTTATGGATATCGAGGTGAGAAAACCGTGTGATGGCTATATTGGCATTTCGTTCCGTAGTGAAGTCAATTAGCCTAAGTCCGTTACCAGACGTGTTGTCGTGTAGGGTATGACTTCGAACATCACTGCTAAAGATGTCTTCTCCTCCTATCTTTGAATTAAAATCGCCCAGTACGCTTTTAACATCGTACTTCGGTAGTCGCTCATAGGTTTTGTCAAGGAGTTCGTAGAAACAATCCTTTGCTATATCAAATAAGGCTTCTGTTGGCGATTTGCCCTTGATGCGGATTGTTACAATGCGTTAGCTAATGTCTTGGAAATATAAGACTGCTTGCATAGGTCTGACACTTATAACAAATACGCATCCGAATAGTCGCTGTTTCTGCTCGCTACAATAGGATGCGTAGTAGATGTCACAGTTTTACTTTTTTTTTCTCTTTTTGCCCTGCGTATCCCATTGTAATTCCTGGACGGCAGTAATATCTGCTTTGTAGCGGCTTAGGGCAACGCTCCTGTTTAATTTTCTCACATTCCAGGTGCAGATACGAATGTTTCACTTTCTATCTATCACCCTTATAAAGTTTTTAGCTTAGTTTTTTGGGATATTTATTTTAAGATTGGGATAGGATAGGGTTTTATTCGATTTGCAATCATATGTTTGTTTTATTAACTTCGCAAAAAATTACATTATAAACGATTTGTTTTTAACGATTTTCTTATTTATCTGAAAACTTAAGCTTCAAGTAATTTTTGAAATATGCGTTTTAAATTCAGTGTTCATAGTCACACTGAACTTAAAACGAAGATTTCACTGAATTTGAAAATTGGGGTTTGAAAATTGTTTTACAACGATCAGCTTAAGGACACCCGCAAACGGAAGTGTGTTGTCGAATTTTTAATTTTCCAATTTCCCAAGCGATTATTTGATAAAATCTAACAGATCGATGACCATAAGTGTACTGTCACAATGAAATGTAAAGGCGGTTACTGAACTCAAGTAAACGAGTCAACATCTCCCCCACGATAATTCGACTTTTCACCTAACTCATCAAATTTGAAAAACACAAAAACAAAACGGAAAGTGTAATCGGAGGCATGTTAACATGACATAAATGCTGACACCTGAAGATTAAATGTTCAAAATTCGTGCGATGTATCGTATGCAGTAACCGTGCAGCCGAATACTAAGAAGTGTTGTGAGAATATGTAATTAGACAACAATTCCTGAGATTCGAAAGAAGTGATGCGAAATGGCACTAATTACGGGTATCAGATCGACAGGCAATTTATTTTTAGGTGCATATCCCTATAGACTATCGAAGCACACACAAACGTCACATGTAAAAATACGTGTGACCTGTGCAACAGGTAGTCGAATAGTATTTTCAGTTGACCTAAATTTTCATTACATACGTGCTTAGCAATCGTTTCTTTGAATTGGCAATATTTTGAGGAACAAAAGGATTTTATGACGCTAAAGACGAGGCATATGCTGATGTACTCTGACGCGAGAGATGTCAGGCACATGTACAAAGTAGGCTGCAAAATAGGTGTGTAATTGGCATTTTGTGTAAAAATAAAACAAAAATAATTTATTTCACGTATGATTCGTTGAAACAATCTCCATTTCCGAATTTTTACTAAACTCTTCCAACAACTCCTCCAATATATTACTACACGATGGGATAAACGCAAAGGCAATATCATGTGCATGGTAAATTGCGAATTGGCTTTCATTTTGTAATAAATGAAGAAAATTGAGCCCTAAAATTCAAAATTCAGTAAAAGATGTAAATTTGATGACTTCATCTAAGTTGAAACATCCTGAGTTGATGTACTCTCCAAATAGCTGGCTCCAAATTGGTGATTTTTTTGTATATTGGCTTTCAAAAGTTGCAAGGTTTGTAGTTTGACGAGTCAAACATGAGGTTTAAAAAAGCTCCGATAGAATAAGCCTGGCGGAACTCACGGTAGTTTACAAAAATATACCGTACGTTAAATGTGTATCCCTAATTTGCTGTTAAAAGACTTCGCTACAACTTCAGTGTCAAATAAAAAGCACAATCTGACAGCTATAAAACTGCTTGAAAATATTTAATGGTTCAATGTAAATAGTGTGCAAAATTCAAAATAAAAACAAAATCAAACAAATCATATTGAAATATTAGGAGGAGTTATTGTTTGATAAAAGAGGAACTTACTAATCTTTAACTTGTTCAAACCTATCAAACTTATCCACTTCGCAGTTGTCAAATTTTATCATTTTTTTTAAAGCAATAAATCCATAAATCAGAAATATGAAATATGTCCTTGTTTTCAAAAATATTGCGTTGACGTATTAATGAGAGATTGTGAGAGATGTAGGTAGCCGCAGTACTCTTGTGTAAATTTCACCTACAAAAATGTGACATTTGACGCCATTTGCAAAGTTAATGGCATCTTTAGTTATGACTCATTAGTTTTGACCCACTTTGTATGAAAGAAAAGGTTTATAACTATTGCTGTTGGATATCTTAAAGGTCAATAAAGGATGAACCGAAGATATATAGAAAGTTTTTGATAAGCTCCAAGTATCAGGTCTATCATAACGCAACAGGGTCAACATATATCCACTCCTTTAAACTCTCCATTAACACCATACCACCACCATCTGATGTTGCAGGACAATAGCAACGATGTCAAAACGCCATTCGATCAGCTGAAATTGGTGTGCTAGGATTCTGGAGCCCACCAGTATGAAACCCTTGGTTTAAGCCATTGAGAAAAGAAGAAGGGAAGAACACCGGGTTTTCAGAAAAACGAAAGGGGAGCAAGAAAAGCGCGCGATCGAGGATATAGAGAGGTGTCACTCCAGGAAGCAAGTTTTGCCAAAGTGTAAAACGACACAGCCAGGAACACAAAAGATGAACCGAAGCCTCTCGAGATGAACAAGAAAAGATCGTCGTTGAGACACAATAGACGCTTAGAATATGGAAGAACCACTTCTGCCGACTGTTACACGGCGTTGACGACCAATTTTCCGCAAGAGAAACCATTCCATATTAACGATTACAGCGAAAACTCCCAAACACCCACCCCAAGTAAAGTGAGAATAGCAATATCCAAACTTAAGCTTAACAGGGCTCCCGGAAATGATGGCCTTCCTGTCGAGTTTTATAAAGCCGATGGAGAAAGTTTGGCAAGTAACTTTAACCAACTCATAGCCAAAATTTGGTGGGATAAAAGAGTGACTGAAGAATGGAACCACAGTTTCGTTTGCAGGATCCAAAAGGAGAACCTTGTATTACTCCAACAACAGCGGCATTAATCTCATCATCGCCTATAAGATCCTATCTGCCGTAATATGTTAACGCATGAAACCGTTTACCAACAACCTAATCGGCCCTTATCAGTGAGGTTTTAGGCCAGAAAAGTTCACAACTGATCCAGACTCCACACTTCGTTTGATCCTGGAAAAAACCCAAGAAACCCAAGTCGATACCCTCCATCTATTCGATTTTAAAGCCGCATACGACAGCATTTATAGAGGCGAACTATACTGTCTAGTTTTGGTATTCCATTAGTGCCGGAAACGACCTCACCGACACATTCGATACCAAAATAGGATTTGGGGAAGTCGATGCACTGTCATGTAACTTCTTCAATTTGATTCTTGAGAATTGAGAATTTTGCAAAACTGACCAGCCAACACCAGAAGCCCAATTTTCTAAAAATCGGTGCAACTACGGTGTAGTGAAATAACCCCCGCGGGAAAAAGTCCCAAGAGGCTTAATTCATAACAAAAAGGAAGCCTCCTAAGGGCTTATTTCTTTTGTGTAGTGAAATAACTCCCGCGGAAAAAAGTCCCAAGAGGCTTAATTCATAACAAAAAGGAAGCCTCCTAAGGGCTTATTTCTTTTTGGAAATGGAAATTAGTCTAGTGGCTGTCAATGCCTTTTGCTTGTGGGGTTAATTTCCTTTTCGTGCATCCAAACTCGCACACATCCAAAAGTAAGCCCAAGCGGGGGGGTTGCAGTTGGGCAGTATGCCCCCCAAATCATATTCAAACTTTGCATACACCAAACTTGATTATAATTCCAATTTAAATTGGTAATAACATCTGCGGGGGTTAATGATTTTTCTTGGCAGGGGATTATTTCCATTTCGAAAAGGAAATACGCCCCGTGGGGTTATTTCACTCCACCGCAACTACTAGACAACGCCGACGATATTGAAATCATTGGTAGGATGTCATACTCACGTTTGCTAGTATAGAGAACGAAGCAATAAGGGTTTAGTAGTAATTGAGGGTAAGACTATGTGTGTATATATAACGGGAGTTCATCTATTTCGATAAAAATTAAAAGAAGGATTACTTTTGCAAACCCTTGTTTCCAATGGATAAGAAGGCAATTTAGTAGCAATGGCCGCACTCAAACTACTAAGGAGGTCTTGTATAAGACCCTAATCAGTCCCCCAGTCGCCCAGTCACCCAGAATATTCAACCAAGAACTATAAGAGCTGTGCACTGACAAACTCCACATTGGACGTTTAAGATGGCTAGCATATGTAGAGCGTATGGATACGACTGCTCATAGAGTCTTCGATTCCCAACCAGACGTCAGACGTTGTGGAGGAAGACCTCGCCTTAAGTCAGGCGTATAAGTAGATACCAACTTCAACCAACCTGAAGTGCGCATTTGAATGCTGTTAGCTACGGACCGGGATAACTGGAGAGGCATCTTGGTTGAGGTCCAAGTTCATTACTGACTGTACTGTAAGGAAGTAAGCATGTAAAGTATCTCAAAGACTGTTGTTAATGAGTGACTACATAGTACGCAGAATCATCTAAATACCTGGGTCTGGTTTTGGATAGGAAACGGAACTGGAAAGCCAACATCCGAGAACGCGTTAAGAAAGCCACCGTAGTCTTATACTCTTATAAAAAGACAACCGGAAAGAAATGAGGTATGCAACCCTATATCGCTTTCTGGCTGTACGTGTCTATCATCAGACCTATACTCCTGTATGTTGCCTTAGTCTGGTGAACGACTCTAAGAACAGCCTCCAACCGCAACCTGCTAGGTAAAGTTCAAAGATCAGCTTGAATATGCATTAGCGCAGCTTTGAAAACAACCCCCTCCGCAGCCCTAGATGCTGCCCTACACATATTGCCCCTAGATATCTACGGCAAACAGACAGCGGGTTGTGCAGCTGTGAGACTGAGAACCTCGTCACAATGGACACCCAATTGGGGTGAACACACGAAGATTCTGAATCACCTTAACATTACCCAACTTAGTTTTGAGCATAACTTCAGGACAATCATTCCCAGTCGCCTTCAATGGTAGTCGGATTCGATCCAAACAAATAACTCAATTCACATCTACACGGATGGGTCTAAAACAGAATCTGGAGTGGATGGAGGTATTTTCTCCGAGATGCTTAACCTAAGTTAATCTTTTCGCCTTCACGACCAATGTAGCGTTTTCCAGGCAGAAATCATGGCAATCAAGGAAATTTTGTCCTGGCTGAAATGCAATGTAATATTCGCTATGCATATTAGCATCTTCAGTGACAGCCAAGCGAAAATAAAATCCCTGGAAGCAATCTCGTTCATTTCGAAATCAGTACATGAATGCCGACTGTCTCTTAACGATATGGCGGAACATTTTACCGTTAACTTCTTCTGGGTGCCGGGCCACAGAGACATACCATGGAATTGCAAGGCAAACGAGCTTGCCAGACAGGGCACAAATCTCGATATTCTACCTCCAGTAGACATGATAGGTATGTCCAGCGCTGCATGTAATTTACAGATCAAACTGGATGACATCAAGAAAGCAAAACACAGATGGTTAAACGGCACAACGTGTTAAACATCCGGACAACTCTGGCATACCTTAACCAGAAGCGCTCCCTCTGCTTGACAATGCTGAACAGATCAAAAAAGAGTACTGTAATCGGTTTACAGGACACTATCCGATAGGCCTACACGCAAGAAGACTAGGCCTCTTCAGCAATGACTTCTGCAGAAGCTGCTTAGACATCGTCGGTTGGTCGATTCATCGGTTCGTCGGTCCATCTGTCCGTAATGGTCTCTCCAACCTAAACGACTTGACCGATTAACTTCAAACTTCGTATTCAGAAGTTATTTTGGTCATAATTCTAGGCCGTTTTTTTTTGCTTTTAGCCATGTTATTACCGGTACCTGACATATAAAAATTATACATAACCTCAATCTTATTAAAAACGTTTGCTTTATCATATTTCGACACTATCAGCCTTTTTCTCATTATAAGCAGTGTATAAATTTATAAGTTATATAAGTCCTTAACATGCTTCTGAAAGTCTGAACGCAAAAGCTGTATTCATAAGACTTATACAATGTTAAATAGAGGCTCCTAAACGCGCCTGATGGTTCAATAGTGCTTTTATAAGGGCGCATTTTATTTTTTTATTCCTTTATACACAGGCAGCTGAGCATTAGGGTTACCAAAGGTTCAATATGTTGGGTGACAAAAAGGAAAGTATTACTCACCTTCGATGCTCTTGTCCTGCTCTCTCAGAAGAAAAGGAAACTTCATCTGCGAGAGTACTCCTTCGACAATCTAGGTGAGCTGGCTTACATCAATGTCAGAAACCTCCTTCGCTACATAGTTAGCTCTGAATGGTTCAATTAGGCAAGCGAATATAGGAAAGTCGACAGATCCACGTAGTACCACAACGGTGCAGCCACTACAACCTAACCCAGTACATAGTTTAGAGAGTAACCCTTATCTCTTGTAGGCCTAAGAGTCTTTTTTAAGATTTTGAGATGATATAATGCGAGACTTATTTATCTGCCACTGAAAAGTGTTTGATTTTCCCCACAATTGTGCTTATTTTTCAGTTAAAAAATGTAAACTGGACCGTTTCTCAGTATCCAAGATCTGAGTTTTATAAAACTTCTGTACTCCCATAATATTTTTATAAAAACTTCATGGCACTGAAAATGTCCCAATGCTACTGTAAGATTAGCAATGGAATCACACTTTTTGCAAAGAATCTCAATAAAATATTTTACTATGACGTTTCAAACATCCAATCTGAAAGCTCAATTACTTAATGACCTGAAGTGGAACGTAATTACTTAAATTATTCAAAGAAGAAAATCAAGAAATTCCATACAACGTTCAACAAGTTTGTACATCTTAATTTATTTGTTTACCGATTATAAACTCCCTAAGGACACTTATTTAGAATTGTAGATGTTGAACTTGTAGGCACTTGTTTTGATTATTTTTGAGCCTTTGATAAGTAGCATTAGGAGCCTACTAAGATTGTTTTACTAATCAACAATGTAAACAGTGTTCGTGGACAATCTCCTCTCTTCGTTGCACCCTATGAATGTGTCAACCAAAACTTATGTATTTGAACAAATAACGTGGTTATGTATTCATCATGTGAATTACATGATTTCATAAAAACCCGTCGATTAAATAACAAAATTCTTATCTTCACAATGGGTTTGTGTATGAGAACAATTTTTTTCCTTTTTTCCAAAACCAAGATTTTTTTCTAAGTTATAATGTTCATACGTTTTTTTTTAGAACAAATGCGATAAGATGAACGCGCATGTATTATTATTAACTTTATTTATTTTTTTCAGAACGTATCTACGATTTGCCTCAAGTATCTTATGCTATTTGCCCACACTGAAGCACCCATTCATACTATCAGTGCAGTGATCGGGTGAAAGTTAATTATTTTTTCTCAAGGACTCGTGATGAGTATGGGATGGGAATCCAATCACTTTCCATCTCACTACAAATGTATGGGTGTATTTTTTTTTTAATTAAATCTCAAAGGAAAATGGTTCAAGAAACTTGTCACGCGCAACTTATAAGAAAACGGAGATAACGCACTTCCGCTTGATGTAGCACATCTTGAAGTTTGAACTGTGCAGCATTGTGTAGCTGTAATCAGTTGGGGTTACATATACAAACATTTAAGTGATATAAAGGAATCCCTCTCATTGCTTGAGATTATGCGAATACATACTTTGAGTTTATCTGTTGGATTGCTTTGGTTCTGTTTTAATTCATCGTCTTTTCAATAAGGCTTTATCAATGGCAATCGCATTTAAAAAAAAAAGAGTGAATAAATCAAAAGCATATGGCAATGGCAAAGAGAAGAAAACCATCAAAAGAAAAGAAAATCAAGAACATATCAGAAGGCTACAGTTTGTTGTGGGAATTGTAGAAATACCCTATGGCACTTTGTTTTTGAGGTGAAGTGGCAATGGGTATCAACTGCAACAGACGAGATTCATGCTGATTTTTTTTTTGTTTCACAGCCATTCTTGCGATAGTGTATACTTTTTTGCGGGTCCAAAAAATGTGCAACGAATACAAATGGATGACCAGATTTGTTAAATCAGTGATTTCGTCACTGAGCCGTAATCATAAAAACAAAGGATATCCTGCCAAGAATGTTTTTTTTGAAGAGGTGTAAATCTTTGAAATGGAGTTAAACAAAGATGATTTCTTTTAATTGACAGGAAATTTACTTCATTCGGAAGATAACCTTCTGGCATTTTAATTTAAATATGATTTCTGGCATATAACCGCCACGGCTGGCTCGGATGTAGTCTTATCTGGAGGTCTAATTTTCGATGACTTTTTCCAATAATTGTGGCTGTATATCGGCAACAACGCGACGAATGTTGTCCTCCAAGTGCGGTCCATCGTTTCTGGCTTATCGGCGAAGACTACCGACTTCACATATCCCCACAAGAAATTAGTCAAGCGGCGTTAAATCTCACGATCTTGGAGGCTTATTCACAGGACCAAAACGCGAAATTATAGACTCACCGATTTTCTTCAACAAATCAATTATGGCATGAGCTGTGTTACATGTTGCTCCGTCTTGTTGAAACCATAGCTCCTGCACATTATGGTTATTCAATTGATAAACGAAAAAGTCAGTACCTAATCATGGCTATATAGCGGTCAACATTGACTGTAACCAATGATTATAAAGTCATACAGATGACTCACTGCATACAAGAAAAATTGTTCTATGGCGGGTCATACAGGCACAGCCCGCCATATATTTGGATCTCGTTTCTCATGTGTGCACGTGTGCACCGCAATGACTTCTTCTGTGTAATGATGCTGGTGAGCAAAAGTTTCTGTTTTTTTTGTTCTGTATGGCTTTATAATCTTTGCTGTAACGTTCTGGCCAGCATCGGGTAAGGACCAATTATTCCACCAACCCATAAAGCACACCAAACAGTCAGGTTTTGTGGATGTAACGGTGTCTCAACATAGACTTCAGGATTATCATCACTCCATATATGGCAGTTTTGTATATTGACGTATCCACTCAACCAAAAGTAAGCTTCATCGCTAAACGAAATTCGCTTATGAAAATCGGATCAGCGGTAATCTTGTTTTGTGCCCATTCACCCAATCTACGCCATGCTAGGTGATCCTGTGGCTTCAATTATTGCACGAGTTGGATTTTGTAAGCACGCATACCAAGATATTTCGCAAGATCTTCCATAAAGTGGATGGACACATATCACACATTCCTGTGCACGATGGCGGATAGACTGATACCGGTCTTCCTCTACGCTACGCTCTACCCCAGCAATGACATCTTCTGTACGTACTGTACGATGCCCCTGTGGATGCGTATTAGGTATCATTTAGAGTAAACGTGATGCGAAAACGTTCCATATTTAATCGAATTAATGCTCTGATGGACGATTATGTTGACCGTAATATGGACATAGCGCGCGATATGTATTTCGAACAGAACCATGGTCTTCGAAAGAAATTTACACAATTTGGAAGCGTTGTTCAGACTTCAGTCCAGAGATGAACTTCCTTTATCTCTGCGTGAGTCTGTTCATGCTGAAGTGCCAAATCAAACTAAAATTAAATCACTTGACAGCTGACAAAATGGACGCCAGTTAAAATTGAGTTCCCAAGTAAAAGTTCTATACCTCTTAACAAAACACCCGTTATAAGGTAGAAGTAGAAGGATTTCTTTCTTTTCGTATTTATGTTGCTAATTGCTAGAATATCTTTCTTTTTTTTTGTGCCAGCTCCCTTCATTTCATTTTGCACAGTACTACTTCTGTTCATAGCAGAGGGTGTGGCCGCTCGTTATATTGGAAAAACCTCTAGTACCAAAAATAAAAATAATGAAGGATGCAACAAGGAAAACTTGTCAATAAATACGCAGCAACGTTTGGTAAACCTGTTAATGTTAAAGAAAAATCAAAAATATGAAGACAAGGTTGAAGAAATAAAACGGACTTGAAAAAACTTGGAATCAAGCGATAAGACGTAGCAACACCTAAATGATTTTTCACTGACCCTCCTCTCGTGATGAACTGACATATCATCCGAGTAGTATCAATTGTCATGAAAAGCTTATCTCTACAAGGCCGTTCGGATTCAGCATAAAACAGGAGGTCCCGCCACCGTGCGAAGAAGTACACAAGCACACATGAATGGTTGTAAGAAATAAGCTAGGGCCTGGGTACTAACGAGCCTGTTGCCTTTTGGATTCCAATCCAACAAAGGCTATTAAAGTTGACAGCCGTCGGGAGAATCGGTGGTGCCATCCAGGTCGGTATTCATTAAGACGAATCTATACAGCAAAGAGTGAGTCAACTAGCTGAAGAACAAAGAAACACCAAGTTCTTTACCGATACCTTTCTGATATCAAGGATCACTGAGATATCGCGAACTTGCCTCCATTCTATGGACATTTGAAAAGGCACATCCAAGAGTTTCTTTCTCTTAATGTCCTCGAGCCGCTGCAAATTGCTCTCTTCAAACGGTATAGTCTTGTTATATTTAGCATCCCTCACATCCAAAACATGTGCCTTCGTGCCTAAAAATCGGATAACACAACCGTTTATTACCGAGACGAGTCTGCTACTGCCCTTACTCAGACTTCTTGAGGGATTTGTTTTTTTATTTAAAATAAAATGTCGAATCTATGCAACTCATTTACTTTTATGTGAATAAAAGGATGTGCTTCTCCCTACTCGAAAAGTAGTACAGTAGGTTGTGTTCGAAATTATAACGAATACAAGCAGAAGAATTTCCTTCCTTTTCTTTACGAATACGCCTTTTTGAATCCGTTTTTTGGAGCAAATTATTAATACCAGCAAGTGGGTTCTGGTTCAAATCCCGAAACGTATTTTTACTGCCACACCTCTTGCGAATGGCTAACAAACATCCAAGGGTAACACTGTCGTGAGAAGCTTCTCAAATTTGCCGTTCGGATTCGACGTTAAACAGGAGGCCCATTTATTTGTTGCAAAACAACAACCTTACATACACAAATCAGGGGAGAAACTTTGTTTGAGGCCCTATATGGCCCGATAATGCCAGATAGCGTGTACTGTGTTGTCATGTGAGTAGAAGGCCTGCCCCTTAAAAACTAACAACTGTCAAAAAAAAAAATTGGTGCAGTGGCCTACTGTGGAAATATTAAGCTTAGTTCAGATCAAGAAGATGACATCACCTACATTTGAGTCAGTTCCCCACGTTTTGCGAAAGTCTGACAAAATCGAAGAGTTAAGACAGTCAACGGGAGATCCGCAAATTTGTTGTATGAAATAATCATTGAACCAGAGATTCCACTCTTTATAGAAGAAACACATCTTCGTATACACAAAATAATGGACAAGCTGTGTTTGAAGCCAGGAATGGGCCGTTTAAGGCCACTCCATGACTTCTCGGTATGGTATCCGTAATCGAAATTTTTATAAGTTACCGAGAGGATACCGATACCGCGTTTGTCTGCTAACTTGTCAGTATTTAAACTTCAACTTTACAGAATCTTTGAAAATATTTGACAAACTAAATTCACATGAATATCAATTTTTGCATGGCTACCACGGCTCGGTATACCGGTTGTATACCACCCCGTTCCTGCACATACCGAGCGAATCAGGAGGATCGCATTTAAATACATGTATTCGGTATACATTCGGTACTGCATGTGTACCGAGCGTACCGAACGAAATGATTCCGGACCGACAAGTGAGCGGCCTAAGTAAGATATGTTTTTCCATACAATATGCGCCTCGCTTTGGGCCAGTCTATTCTCCTTTAGAGGACCTACATTTTGAAAATATTTGATTTCTGAGAGACTTATAGCACGCAAAATGCAATCTCATGATGATCTGATAAATCATCCGAGTAGTATCAATTGACAAGAAAAACTTATCTAAAAAAATAGGAGGTCCCTCCATCGTGCTAAAATTACAGAAGCATGAATGAATGGTTGTGAGCAAGCTCGGCCCTGGGTATAACGAGCCTGTTGCGCCAACAAAATGTATTTGGATTCATGTAACAGGTGTTTTCTAAGAGGGTGGTTTTTCGAATAGATATAGATGTGGTCAAATCGGGCAACTCTAATGTCATTTATGTTCAGTTTGGGTTGCAATTTCATCATGAACAGGTTGACAAATGAAGTACGCTTGCAAATCGTGCAAATTTATTTCAAAAATAATGGTTCAACTCGGGAAGCTTACCGCAAGCTCCGTCCATTTTATGGTCGACATAATCTTTCATTAGACCTTACGAGACCTTACAAGATCCACCTTGTGCAAGAATTAAAGCCGCCAGACCATGCAATGCGTCGTGATTTTGGTGTATGGGCCAAAAATGAGATCGGTCATTGCAAAATTTTGTAGAGTGATGAGGCTCATTTTTGTTTGAATGGCAAAGTCAGCAAGCAAAATTTGCCGCATTTGGAATGAAGAAAATCCACATGACACCCTTGAGAAGTCATTACATCCACAAAAACTGACTTTTTGGTGTGCTCTTCCGAAATGATGCTGGAGAGTCAGTTACCGTTAATTTAGACCTGTATAGAGCCATGATAACCGACTATTTTGTTCCCGAATTGGATGGCATGAATGTGGATGAGATGTGGTTCCAACAAGACGGTGCTACATGCCACACAGCGCACGTCACAATCGATTTTTTGAAGGAAACATTCGATGAGCGCATAATTTCGCGGAATGGACCTGTCAATTGGCCACCAAGATCGTGTGATTTGACACCATTGGATTATTTTCGTTGGGGATATGTGAAGTCGCTCATCTACGCCGACAAACCAGAAACATTAGGGGACTTGGAAGTCCTGTTACAGGCCCCAAACGCTCGAAAAATTGGTTGGAAATTGGACCTCTAGACTTGGCTTTATTCGTAACAGCCTCTGCGGCCACATGCCCGAAATCATATTTAAACATAAAATTGTCCTTCCAACTAAGCTTTTGTTTATTACAGAGATCGATCCATATGCGACTTTATATCGATTCCTTACCTAAGTTGGTAGTTGTGCATAGATGCTATGAAGTGCCAGACATTCGGAAAGGAAGAACATTGTGGCTGTATTCTGTTACCACGGTAGGCAGAAATTGCTGTTATTGCCTCCTGGATGTAAATCGTAATATCATCGTGATTCCCTTAACCAACACCCTGTGATGATTCAATTTTTGCTTTCTAGAGTGGATTTTGTTGTCTAAAACATTGTAACAAATTTTCAGAAAACTTGAAACATGTTACAGGTTAGATAAACTAAATGGTGGTATGAAGTAATGTGGGTACAAACATTCACGTATATATACATATATATAATGGGTGATCCAAGTAGAGATACTTTTTTCAATAGCCTTTTTTGGCAGATCACGTGTGAGTCGTGTCATGCTGTCATGTTATTTTTGTTTAGTATTGTTTGGCATTTCATAATGGAAAGACTTACGCGTGAACAACGTTTACAAATTGTTCAACTTTATTATGAAAATTCACGTTCTGTGAGGAATCTGTTTCGTGCACTTCGCTAAAATTATGGTCAACATAATCGGGCTACTATTCGCAACACCATCACCGGCCGGTCGATTGGCCACCAAGATCGTGTGATATCACACCGTTAGACTTTTTCCTGTGGGGATATGTAAAGTCAAAAGCTTATGCCGACAAACCCGCTTCGATCCAGGCCTTGGAGGAAAACATCACGCGGGTCATTCGCCAGTTACCAGTCGAAATGCTCGAACGAGTGATCGAAAATTGGACTCAACGGATGGACCATCTGCGACGTAGCAACGGCCAACATTTGATAGGCATAATCTTCAAAAAATAAATGCCAAAGAATGTTCTTTCAAATGATAATAAACATTCTCCATTAAATTTGAATTTTCTGTGTTTTTTTTTTTAAAAAAGTAGGGAACCTCGAAATGGATCACCCTATATACATAACCCAAAACCATAGCAGAACCTTTTCAATGCAAGTCAAAGTCTTGTTTACAAACGTTCTTAAGACACTTTTTTTCAATATATCCTACGTCTTGCGGATTTTCGAAAAGATTTCAAAAATGTTCAGACTGCAATAATTTACAATTTTAAAACATAGTGACCTATTGACTTACATCGTTTCTCTGTATGAAAAAAATAAATACAACAACGAATATACCCTATGAAGTATGGTTTAATCAGTCCAAATGAAGGCATTCAATTTAACAGATAATGCTCTGTCTTTGATGTGAGTTTTAACTTAGAAGAACCAGGGAGTATTTCTTTATACATTTTGAGGAATTCCAAATGAGTCGTTGAATGTTTGGGAATTGTGAGGCATTTAACCGTCTGACGAAGAATGGGGCACATGTGTCCAATAAATTTTCTCGTTGAAGGAGTAACAATTTTTAAATTTAGCCAACACTTCTGTATTGAAATGTTGTGTTTCCAAACAAAAAATCAGAAAAAAAAATTCAAATTTCTACCGGAAAAGGGTTTAAGTTCGCATTGCAGGATGGAAGAAGTGAATAGTTCGGTTGAGACGATATAATTATATCAATTTAAAAGTGCAGCTTCACTTAAAACAGGGTGTACATGATTTAAAAATATTATATGATATTATTTTCAACGATATTTGTCAGAATTTCGAAGCAGGTGAGGCAGTGAAAAATATATTAAGCGGTTTTACCTTCAGAAATTGATCCATCGCACTTCAAATGAAAAAAATGTTAAACGAAAAATGGAAAATTTGTGTCGCAAATGACTCGTCAGAGCCAAGGGTTTAGCATTTTCCTGACAACCATACATAAGACATAAACGAACGCATTAACAATCCGCAATCATGGCCAAAGTTGTCAACGAAAGACTTAAATACGCTTATGCACAGCAGGAAACAGAAGATACTGCTTTAACCAGCTCCTTGGTAAAACTTGTAAGCGACTCATACTGGGAGATTTTCGCGCAAAGATAGGAAGAGAAGACATCTAACGCAGTATTGTCGGAACTTACAGCCTACACGACACCACGTCTAGCAATGGACATCGATATGAGATCCTGTGATCTACGCCATCTATAGAGGCATAATTCTCCTCAACTTCACCTTCAAGATCCTGTCCATTTACCATTTATCAACAACCCGATTCGACCTTAGGAAAGTCCACAACTGATCAAATCTTCAAACTTTTGCAGATCATGGAAAATTCCCTAGAAGATAAAATCGATACTCACTACCTATTCATCGATTTCAAAACCGCATATGACAGCTTTTATAGAGACGAACTAAAGAGAGCCATGTGTAGTTTTGGTTTACCGTCTAAACTCCTCCGTCTGTAGAGGATGACGACACAAATGCTCCCGCTTGCAGAGTCTTTGATTCCCATTCAAACGTCGACCGTTGTAGCACAAGTTAAAATCGACCTCAACAAACTTAAAGTGCTCAACCGGAGGCAGTTAGCTAAGTGCCAGGCTAATTGCAGTGCAATGTTGCTTGTGTTGATAACAAAACGAAAAACAGCAACGCTTTAAACAGCCAGGTCAGAAAGGCGCGGAATGAATAACCGGCCTGCTTCACCAGGCGAACCTAGACAAGCTGCTTCGACATATTCGGACAACAGGTTGTCTAGGAATTTGAAGCCCCTTGAACAGAGATGGTGGCGGGTGAACCGAAAGGCCAACGGCAGCGCTCATTCCCGTAGTGGATACTGATGGCCCCGTGTCCCTATAAACTCAAGATTAATCAGAGTGCGGAAATGACCGCCTTCACGGTGAGCTTTATAAAGCCGGTGGAACTAATAAGCCAAATCTGGTCGGATGCCTGAAGAATGGAATCTCAGCATCGTTTGCTCGATCCACAAAAAAGGAGACCCTCTGAACTTGCCAACTATAAAGGCACAAGTCTCCTCAACCTATCTGCCGTAATATGTGAACGCCTCAAACCGGTTACCAAAAACCAAATCGGCCCTTGTCAGTGTGGTTTTAGGCCAGGAAAGTCCACAAGGGAAAAATTCCCTTGAAAATTTATTCGCAATACGCCTGAGTAAGTTGCTTTATCTACCTCGGCTCCGCTGTCAACTCTGACAACAACATCTCGTCAGAAATTAAACGAAGAATTACCCTTGCCAACCGCTGTTCTTCTGGCTAAGACAGCTGTTCTTACAAAAGACCCTGATCATCCCGGCCCTATGATACGGCGCTGAAGCATGGCATCAAAAGCGGATGAAGAAATCCTTGGTCGATTCGAGAGGAAGTTTCTTAGAAAAATCTTCGGTCCCGTTTGCGTTGACGGGATATGACGGCAAGGATTCAACCAAGAACTATACGAGCTGAAGCATGGACCGTCTCAAAAACCGGACGAAGACATCCTTGGTCGATTCGAGAGGAAAATTGTTCGAAAAATCTTCGGTCCCGTTTGCGTTGACGGGCTGTGGCCACGAAGGTTCAACCAAAATCAATACGAGCTGTACAGCGACATGACCTTGGTCAAAAAAATCCGCATTGGACGTTAAAGATGGCTAGGACATGTAGAACGAATGGACACCAATAATCCGTCTGGCAGAGTCGTCGATTCCCAGCCAGACGTCGGACGCAATCAAAGAAGACCTCGCCCTAAGTCACGCGCACAAGTAGAAACCGACGCAACCATCTTGGAGTGCGCAACTGAAGGCATTTAGCTAAGGACTGGGCTAATTTGAGAGGCATGGTAGTTGAGGCTTAGGTTCGTTCCGGACTGTAGGTCCACTTAAGAAAGAAAGAAGAATCAACAGGCTAATAAGAGTTTCAATGATTCCAAAAAGCCCTCATGCCAAAGAAGACGTTCTGCATTATGCTGAGTAAATTCGTTTTAAAATTTGTCTCTTCAAGCTTTCTGCCTAAAGTGTAGGTATAGCGTATTATTTTGTATGTATCATGAGGAAAATTTATCATTATTCTGGCCTTGCGAGAAGAAATTATCTCATTCAGCAATCTGATTTACAATGCTGACAAACAAAAAATTCCCCAGAAAATTTATTCGCGATAGGCCTGATTAAAAACTGCGACGTAAGGAAATTGCGGTTTGACACAAAAGCATCCGAACTGCTCAAAAAATCTCAAATGAGGGAGCTGAGGAAAATCTCTATGGTGTGTTCCACTACGGATTCCACGAAGTTCGTTTGAATGGTAAGTGGAACATGATCTCTCAATTGAAAAAATCAGCGGTTTTCTCAAATATGCTAGACTAAAATTTGTGGTGTCCGTATCCTCAAACTTTGTGCTGCTGAAACAGCATATAGAGATATTTTCGATAGATCATGAAAGGAATTCATCGTTATAATGTCCTGTGAGCATGTTAAGTAAGGAAATCATTGTTTCACAGAAAATTTTCCACTCTTGTGAGAATGTTGTTCCACTTAATCCAACAATTCTGAACAGAGTTGGTGTATTTTGCGGAAATGGTGGTGATGTGGAGTGGAATATTATATCAAGGAAATTTCAGCATTTTGAGTATGTTTTCAAATTGTCATTTCGGGTAAAAGCTGAAAAGATCCAGGATACCTATTCCTAAAGCCAAAAAGTAGTAACGAGTGTTCTTGGAAAATATTTTTGTTTGAGAAAAATCAAATAAAATTTTCGACTTCCTCATATTATTTGAGATGAAGAATGTACTGGATTTGTACCTCTATGATAAGTTAAGGTGAAAAGAAACATTTCATATGCTTCTGCAAGCAAACATCAACACCCATGTCGTTGCCATACTTCCAAAATAATTTCATGACATAACCGCAGTGAGTGAAAAATTTAAATCATATATCCATGAGTACAAAATAATTTATTTTGCACTCAAACCAACACCCAAAACGGTTGGGCAATGACATTCTCCATATGAGATCATAATGTGGAAGGAATTACAAACAAACTGTATACCAACTTGAGGAGTAAATATTTGCATTTGTCTATCTATCAACAAATGAATTTACTTATCTACTTCAACCAAATGGTAAATATTGGTTTAGCAAGCATAATTTTAAAAAATACACCTTACCTGTGGTCTTCCATAGGGATCGTAGCACTCTAACGCTGGCATAAACGTCGTCTCTTCGTGGGCAGAATTTGTTGGGGCATTATGGACTAACACGAACACTAACAGCGCACTAGACACCAGGTTCCTTGAGGTCCACCTTATTCTTGTCATTTTTTTTGGTAAATAATTTTTGTATAATTTTTTTTGTCAAAATTTAAACTAATATTCGAATATGTATATAATTTTATATTTTTCACTTAATTCATCATAATTATAGATGTAATGAGAACATACACTTTTTTTCGTCAAAAAATGGTTTATTACGGTGCAGTTGCAGAAACGCACTTTGCCTGCAAACAAAATGTTTTGATTCATGAGCTCACAACGACTTGAAAGATATTAATTTGTTTTTTTTTTTTTTTTTAATTAATGTGTGTATCCATACGAAATGATCTAAGCGAATAATGCCTAAATTGACTCTAACGATACGCATATGTTTGTGGCCCCCATATGTGTGATGTGTGTGTGCTCAAAATGCCTTGAGACTTATTGACACAACAATCGACTTAGCCGGCGCAAGTTAACTAGAAGAGCACAAATGGCGTGTAGGTACTTTTGCTGTTCAATTATGTACTTTCAATCCAGTCGCGTATAAATAGAACTAAGAACTGAAATCATAAACAAATAAAAGATCTTCGATTGGAAGTACATAAATTTTGCGTTACAAATTGATTTTGCTTCAAACTAATATCTTTCAAGTCGTCGATCTTGGAATCATGGATCATGGATCGTGTTCCACCCTACTCTCCCACCGCAGAGTGCAATTGCATTTCACATAAAATTCCGAAACCGATAAATTCAACGAAAAACAGGGTTACCCCGCCGATCCCCGACCGTTCGTTTTTGTCTGTCCTCTTTCTCGGTGCTGATATGAGAAATTCTTGGAATAGGGACACATCCGCTGTACAACACAAAAGCAGTACAAGATTGAAAAAAAAATTAAAAAAAAAAATCAAATCAAATTAGTTTCCTTAGTCGACGACAACGACGACGCACGACGAGATAAACTTTTGGCCTCCTTCCTGTGTATAGGCAGGCACTTAGCCGAAGGCAGTGTATTTCCGAGTTTTGTTGTTGTGAAAAGAATTCTGTTCGATCTCATTTAAAGGATTTCACTTTTGCCGATTACGAGAGATACAGGAGAGGAAATCCATAAGAAAACGTAATTTCCATATGTTGAGATGCACACAGATACACACGCACACCTTATGAAACGAAAAAAAAAACGTTCGACAAAAAAAAAAACACATGCAACGTAGTCGATGCACTTCATAAGCGATCGTTTGACTGTAGATACACTTTTTTCACTTTTCTTAGATAGGTGTATTTTGTTTTGTATTTTATGTAGCACTTGGTTTTTTTGAAAACCTAAAATTCTATCTAGGAAAACATTTCATTATTTCACAGATACGAAGAATAGACACGATCACTTGAAGCAGATCGTTTGCAGAGATTGGGCTGGAGTTTTGAAATCGTAATCCATTTGGTGGGCCATCGCCGTGTTAAGCAAACAATCGAATAGTTAGATTTTTTTTTGAAGTACTAACCCAAAAACACAAGACACAAGTGCAACCACCGCCGTTGCCGTCGCGCGATCAAAACGGACTGTACACGAGAAGTTGCCTCGAACCGAATGGAAGTCCGGCGATAATTTGAGATTCTTTTTATTTTTCTCTAGGGCTGTGTGTGGTTTAGATTTGAGCATTCGCGGTACAGAGGGATTCACATAACCACAGTGAAGTGATCGTGATGTAGGGTTGCCATGTAGTTGAGTAGAAAGGTTTATGGAAAAAATATTTAGTTCACTGGATGGCTAATATATTTAGGGAATTATTTTTCCAAAGGAATTTTAATTTTTAATTTTCCACAAACCGATTTTCATTTATTTATTTTTTTAATCTACCATATTTTTATATTCACAGATTATTTTGACTTAATACTACGAAATTTTTAATTCCGAAAACAAATAATAGAACTTAATAATTGATAAAAAAATGTTTTTCATAAAAAACGCTGTAATCATAGAGAAAACAATAATAAAATAAAAAATAAGAGAATGTGACAATCCACTGTGCGAATCGTTTATTACCCCCACGACATCCCATCCTTTACATTAATATCCCCAACTCAACACGGGTGGGCCCGGTGTAGGGGCAATATGTTCGCCTGTTAAAGTGGAAGGTTGCGCGTTCAATCCCAGCCAAAATCCATGTAACTTTAAATCAAAAACAAATAAAAAGGTCGGTTGTTACACCTAATAGTGTGCACCACCTTGAAATGTTTTCGAATTTAACGAACATAAGAAACAGTGACTCAGAGAAGTTAGTTTGGACACCACCATGGAGTAAGTCTCCACTACATTCAAAATCATTCGAATCACTCTCATTCTTCCCTTTCATTAACGCTCGTACTATGGTAAAAATCTTTTAAGCGGTTCTGAGTTCATCCATATACTTATACCTAGCGAAATTATTTCACTATGTTACAAACTTAATGTCAAAACTAATATACACCTAGGGGATAGGGTATACAAATGTGGGCTTTATGATAACGAAATATTGAAAATGACATTCCTACAACATATTGTTCAGACAGTTTATCAAAATATTGTATGGTTCGACAAAAAAAACTGCGTTTTCCGCTGCTTATGGTATGGTGTAGGGTATACAAATGGTTTTTGTAAGAAAGCGCCTCCAAAAAGTAGGCGTTGGTTAAAATGATATATAGACTAAATGTTGATATTATCATGCATAACCAATGATTTTGCATCAGTAAGTTCTTTTCGAATATTTTAAAATTTGAACGATAAACGTTTTTTACTGAAAATGCCTTCCAAAAAGTGGGCGCGGCAAATAACTGTCCAAATATCTCGCTCATAAACTTTTTTTCAAAATTCCTTACCGTTTTGCCAAAAAGAACGTTTTTCTTAAAGGTTAGCGTGGCAGTGGGGGGATTTCAAAAAAATTTTACACTTGTTCTGCTTTGTCGGATAGAGAGTCTATATACCAAATTTCAAAATTAGATTCTATTTTGAGTCGATCCATATACTTTGAGGTATATCTAACAAAATTATTTATCTATGTTACAAACTTAATGTCAAAACTAATATACCCTTATGGGATACGGCAAGATAAATGCTTTCTAAGAGTATAGACTTAGCTGAGGATTGTTAGTATTTGGGATGTGAGATTGTTCCGTTAGTAAAATGTCATGGAAAGTTATTTCTTAAATGCTAATCAACTATTTGAAAAGTTGCACTCAACACTGCACATTTCGTTAAAGTATGTAATACAACTTCATATTGGTTCATTTTAGCAGTTAGCACCTCACATAGATATTAAGACTGGCTAACAATTTGGATGAATTTATCCGAGAACATAAAACAGCCCTTATGAACATAACGCCTGCCAACTTCCTTCGAGCAGAAAGAGTATGCAAGCTGTTGGAAATTAGAGAACCCTCGCTGCAGAAATACACCGACTTCACAAATGTCGTGCGTTTATTCTCTAAAATATATAAATTATAGTATTATTTTATTGCATATTCAAGATCTCACTTATTTTAGCAGCTTCTTCAGTGGTTCGGGTCCTATTCCTTCAACGGCTTTGTACGGAATGCATTTTTCCCATTTGTGTTTGACATTTTCATTGACAGCCATAAAAAAAAAACTGTTCGCTATAAATTTTGGGTGCAAGCCACTGGAGAACTGTTCGACTCATAATTTTTACTCAAGACAAGCCATGTAATAAACATCGAGCTTTATAATCGGGTAACAGTTTATTATTTTTTGTTACATAACCTGGTAAAGTTTTTCTGTAGCCTCTCGATTCTATTTATATGAGTTTGCTGGTAAGGAGACCAAAAAATCAAAGCATCCCAACTTACAAATTTGATTCGATAAGGCACTATCGAAGATATTGCCCTCCCAGCAATATTACCTATGTGAAGTCTTATGGAAAAACATTTGCGCCACTTTGAGGAAGCTATTTACTTCTTTAAATACCTATAAAAAGCCTTACAGAAAAAACGTTGTTTGCTGTAGAATTCTTTATAGAAACAAATTATAGGCTTCGCAAAAGACTTTCCGAAAATATTTGCAAGCCTTCTCGAAATTCAACATAATATTATATTATTTTCATTTGTTTTTACATTTTATTGATTTCAATTCTTTATAATTGTTAAAATTGTTATAATTGTTATTATAAAAGTATGAAATTATATGCATTTAAAAAAACATATGAGAAGGCTACAATCCCCTGTGAGAATCGTTTTATACCTTATCGCATGCCATCATTCAAATTCATATCCGTAAAATGTAGGCTTTCTGGCAAAGAAATACTAAAGTTGACATTGTTACAACATATTGTTCAAAATCTGGTTTGGTTCCACAAAAAACACGTTTTTATTCTGCATATGGTATTGCGTAGGGTATACATATGGTTTTCGTATGAAAACGCTCCCAAAATGTGGACGTGGGTTAATATGATGTATAGACGAAATGTTAATATTATTAAAGCTAATGATTTTGCATTAAAAGTTTTTTTCGCAATGTTTGAAATGTTACCAAAAAAAAGTTGTTTAATAAAAACGTCCCCCAAAAAGTGGGCGTGGGAAAAAACTTTGTATAGACGAAATATAGACACTAAAATTTTCTAGATATTTGGTTCAGACATTTTTTAAATTTTTAACGGTTTGGCCTAAAACTACGTTTATCTTAAAAAAGGGCGTGGCAGTGGCTGGATTTCAAAAATATGTACACTTGTTCTGCTGGGAGCAACAGCAAATACCTGTACCGAATTTCATCCCTCTGGCTCAAAAAAACAGCGTTTTTCACCTGGTTATGCTATGAGGTAATGTATACAAATGGTTTTGTATGAAAACTGCTCCAAAAAAAGGGCGTGGATTAAAATGATTAATAAAAGAAATATTTGTATTTCCATAACCAATGATTTTGCATCAACATTTTTTTTTAAATGTTTACAATTTTACGGAAAAGCTTTTTTTACACAAAGCACCCAAAAAAATAGGCGTGGCAAAAAACTGGGTATAGATGAAATATAGACATTGTCTACATATGTTGTTCAGACACTCATAAAAATCTCTAACGGTTTGGCCTAAAACTACGTTTTTGTAAAAAGAAAGCGTGGCAGTGGGCGGATTTCAAAAATGTTTACACTTGTTCTGCTTGGAGAAACAACAAACACGTGTACCAAATTTCATCATCCTAGGTCAAAATTTAAGGCCCAAAAACTGGCGATGTACTGACGCACGGACGGACAGACACGGCTAAATCGACTCAGCTATCGATTCTGAGTCGATATATATAATTTAAGCTGTATCTAGCTAAATTATTTCTCTATGTTTAAAACTATTCAAAACTAGTATACCCCTATGGGAGAAGGTATACTAAAAACTCTTATCTTACTGGGATTCGAAATTGCATTCTCTCGCAAGCGATATCCACTGTACTCTGGAACATAATAGAATAGTAAGTACAACGAAGTACTTGAATCGTGTTGACTCATTATCCCGTAGGTTCCCGATCTTTTCATTTTTTTTTTCGGATCTTTTAACCTTAGCATTATAAAGCCTTCATTCGTAAGCTATATATAAGCATTGCTTCGGATTGACTTCTTGCGAAGTTCTAACAAAACATCTAAACATATGTTACATGTGCACATATCTCCGGAAGATTAAAAACAACCTTACAGAGGTTATACCATCATAACTTCGGTTAGGCTTGTGAACTTTCCTGTATAATTCTTAAACAGGCTTCTACTTAAGCAATCAACTCCAAAAATTGTCGAAACACCTGGCTACCATTACCTTGTTACCCCAGTTGGTATAAATAATTTAAACTCCTCATCCAACTTCTGCAGGCGCCTCTGTAAAGAGTTTTATCAACAGGGCATGGTCACCTTCGCCGGTTCAAAGGACTTTTTTAATACGCAATTTTTTTTTACAATTTGCAAGCACTCAAGGGATTATGATTAGAGATTAGGGAAGAGGGGAAGAAAGAGAGTGATAGGAGAGATTTTGGATGTAGTGGAGACTTAATCCATGGGAGGTGTCAGAACTAGCTTCCGATAGTCACTGTTTTTTGTGTTCGATCTCCATTATACTGTATACTTTTAGGAGTAATTACCGACTTTTTTATTTCTTTGAATAAATGACGGGCTCAATGGCGCGATGGTTAGTGCGATGAACTGCCGCGCAGAAGGTCTGGGTTCGATTTCCAGACGTAGCAACACCTAAAATGACTTTTTAACTGGCCCTCCTCTCGCGATGATCTGACAAATCATCCGAGTAGTATCAATTGTCAAGAATTGCTTATCTCAATTTCGCCGTTCGAAATTGGCATAAAATAGGAGGTCACGAGCCTGCTGCGCCAAAATTTTAATTTTTTTTTATTTGAATTAATGTTTCATGGATTTTGGCTGGGATTGAAAACGCAACCTTTCACCCACATTGCTTGATCCATACGCACACAAGACCAGACATGCCACGAAGAATTTTTCTTTCGAATGTGCCTCATTAGGGTAACCGGGAATTATTTTTTCTAAGGAATTTTTCCCATTCAGCAATCATTTTACATTGCTGAATGGGAAAATTCCTTTTGAAAAATAATTCACCATAAATAATTCAACACTACTCGACGCCGAAAAGTAGGACTGATAGGATTAGGGTCAGGTGGAGCAATCATTTGGACTTTCGGGTTAAGAGTTTTGATCTCATTTGGTTAGCTTAACCCTATCGGTTTCCTTGGGATAGTATTCATAGCATATCCACTAAGGTGTCATTCGTGAGGTTCGAATTGACTCCGAGGTAGATGAACTCTGTAAGTACCCCGAAATGGTTGCTGGCAACAGTGACATGTTGTCTATAGTTGAGCTTCGAGAGTACTTTCTTTGTTTACAGCGTAGATATATGTCCTCTCACCCTCGTTCACTACACGATCAACGCGTTTCGCCTCTTCATCAATGACCGTAAATGCTTCTGCAAAGGCATGGTGAAGCGACCAAAGATGTCGATTTCGATTGCGTATCCGACGTGAACGCATTTGTTGAAGACAGTCCCGTTCGTATTAACTCCTGTTCTGCGCACTTCCTGCCCAGTACGAGATTGAAGAAATCGCGTAAAGTTTTGAAAAGTTCAGGTAAGCAGTTTCCAAACTGAACGTTGCATCTTGTTTCAGCTTGAATGGGCATAAAGTCGAAGAACAGGTGATGATTCTCGATTTGAAATTCTTTGGTCTTTTCCAGGTTTTTTCTTAGTGGTAAAATTTGGTCTATGGTCAAAGTGTATTGCAGAAAAGCTTGAGATGTTGACACAGTATGTTAGGATCTTAAAGTGCGACATTTAGCAGGGTAGTTGGTGCAAGACATGGGAATCGCCTTTTTAGAAGATGGAACATATGGAGCTGATATAACTAGTAGTCATCGGATATGCTTTAATCCCCCGAGCTTTTGTTGATGGCTTGTTGCATGGACACTTCTATGACAACATCTCCGCACTATAAGAGTTCTACTGGTAATCCATCAGAACCGGATGCCTTGTTGTTCTTCAATTTTTTTGATGACTGCACTGATTTGTTCAATGCTGGGAGGGAGTGTTACCTCATCGTTATCTGGAGGCAGGTGGGTTTTTACCCTAACTGCTGGAAATGTTTCCTGAATATATCTACAATTCTCCGCGCGTCTGTGACTAGATATCCAGAGCTGTAGAACACATCTACAGTTCTCTGCGCGTCTAGATTTCCGTTGTTATTTCGTAGAGCCTGCGTCAGCTGCCAGTTGTTTGGCTTTTTTTTATAGAATTGACGAAGGATTATCTTGTCGCCAAAATCTTGGATTTCCTTAAGCTGGAGATAGTGTGTTCTTTAGTTTTCGACCCAGGATTTTCTTCTCTTCCTTTCCCTTGGTTCGATATCCTTCCTTCCATCGTAGCGTGTGTTTTGCTTTAAAGCCCCTAGATGTGTGCCTCTTCTGTCATCTCTTTTTGGTACTTGCAAATATTATCACACCACGGACATGATTACGTGGACGCTGTTTTCCAATGTTTTCGATTTCCACATCATATTCCAGACAAGATCCCTGGACATGCTTCGAAAAATATCACCTTGATACGGTCTTTAGCCTTATCCACAGGGCCGTGTACATTTAGGGCTGATTTTGTAGAACGTTGCTCCGATGCGATCACTAGTCGGCTTATGCTCGATTCTCTAGTTGGCTCTCCACAACGAATCCGCATTATAACATGTGCAGTGCAGCCTTGGGTGGCAGCTTTCATGAGTGTCGCATGTTTTTCGTTGTCATATTCCTGATCCTGTCTAACGTAAATATAATGGTGGTAATGACTACTCTGAACGGCGCTTGAAAATTAAAATCTTTTCTCATTAGCACCCTGTGCTTATTCAGGTAAATACTCGTAAAACGCTATCCGTGGTCTTTCTGGTTCTGGAGCTGTTGACCGGCTTCATCCTCACCATTTCTGTGGTCTCACTAACCATTGACATTCCTAGATGGCCTGTTGAATGTTGACTGACTGCTTACGCCACCTTTGATTCCGACTTGGGATGCCAAATCTCACCCTCACTCTCATTTGCTGCCTCCGAGACTGAGGAAGACTGAGAGCCGGAGTTGGTAGGCGCCAGCCAAGTGAAAAAATTCAAGGTGTCATATAATCGCATTGCCACCTGACCCCTTATGCAGAAACCTTATTGAAGCTTCAAGATAAAATGAATTTTGAGAATTTAAATGCATTCTTCGACAGCAGATTGACCGTCTGAATAGCTTATTACATTTTGTTCATATCTCACACTCTGGATTACAGTGCCCAATTTTTAGGTAACCTCTCAACCCTTGGCAACTCTGATCGAACTTCAAGATAATCTTCCATCAGTGTGTGGTGGTGAGCACCATCATCTCTTTCTTTACTTTTGTCGCTATTCCAAAGGCGAATTCCGGTTCGGGGGAGTTTTATGATCACAGATACTAGCTCTCGCACACATACAACACAATACACTGTCTCAAGAGTCAAGACTTCATTCAATTCGCTCCGAATGAGAATGCGAGAGAGGAAAACAAATATCTGAGAATTGATCTTTTCTTTCTTCCCTTCGTTACGCTTATACCACCACACTGATGTGTTAGATACTTTGCTACCCAAAGTGTATGGTGGAGTGTACAACAAAAATCTCCGTTTTTTTTTTTTCTTGAAAAATGTGGATAAACAAACACATGATGTATGACGGTGTAAGTGCGGGTGGTTTCGCTCCAGGTAGGCGCAAAGATCACTGATCGTCATATGGTTGCAATGTTATTGATCATGTTGCCAATACCCAGACTTGTTGAAAAGGCACTCCTCTCAGTCACAATGCATCTGAATATGGTTACGATTTTGTTTTCCCATCACACCAAGACCAAGTGGTGGTAAATAATATTTCAGCGGAGCGTGTGATAACGATTTGAAAAATCGGTAGTTTTTGGAATCAGGAACCATTAAATATTCAAAATGTTCTAAATGTGGCAACCGCAGTTCAGAGGTTATCACAAAGGCAGCATAAGTATTCTCTGATAAGAGTTCATTGTGCCAGAGATGGTGATGGTATGTTCGCTCCAGCACTTCGGAAACGATCACTTACATCGACAAGTAGTACGGTTTGACTATATAAATATATTCCAAGAATATTCACATAAATTATTAAGAACAACGAGCCAAGCAAGGAATGATGACCGAGTTATCTGTACATGTAGCCGGTCCGCGCTGAGATCATTAAACCAGAGCGGCTTATCTGCAATTACCCACGATAGTACCAAATAGTGTGTGGAATGGTCTGTATAGTTTCCCCACGTACGATGAAATCGTCCAAAATTGTTATAATTAGAGAACTCGTATTCTGAGCTGCAACTGAATAGGATTTCATTTCGCTAAATTACAGAATTAATATGAAGGTTGAGTTTCAAGATGCAGTGATGCAATCCTACCCACGAACATAGTTTAGTTGCATCGTTTATCTGTCATGGGATATATGCGTTTTATCACGTAATTGTACTCCATGCGAGGGTATATGGATCCAAATAGCTACCAAATGAAAGATCATGCCAGACATGATCCATGACATTGTCAACATTGAGTATAGCGATCCTTCAGAAGTGTAAGCATTGAAACTGAAGATGAATGTTTTGCAAGCTGAACTTTTTTTTATTTCTAACTCTAATCGCAAAATGTGTTTTGTCACAGATATACAAAGTGATAGGGGACGTTGCTTATCTCACTTGTATGGCGTTTCTTCCGGTTGAAGCTAAGATTGTCACTGGATTTTTGTTCCTAGGGTTTTGAATATTCCAATGCCACTAATGAAATTTCCAATGTAACTGATATATTCCCAGGCGGTCAAGCGATATCGGATAACTCAGTTTGAAAATATATATGTTTTCATATTGATGGACAAAAACAAAATGGTAGATTTCAAACGATACAAATTTAAGTGCATTTTTCCATTTATTTCTTGGAACTCTTGGGTTATTACTACGATCTAGTACTCCAGCAAATATGGGGTGCTATTTTAGAGACGTAGAACTTTTATAAAAATAAACCCCACAACCAATTGAATGGAAGGGCAAAAACTTTTTCTTGATTAGCTCACAAATTTCATGACATTTAATTTTGAAAAATAATTTCTGGCATATGGCCTTCGCGCAACGCGTATCCCTAAACGTCTCGATTAACACCATACCACCAGCATCGAATGTCGAAGAACAATGGCAACGATGCCAACAAGCCATTAGATCAGCCGCAACTGATGTGCTAGGTTTCTCGTGTACTCCAGCGAGAAACCCCAGGTTGGATGAGGAAAGCCGACAGATGCTCCTAGCCAAGAACGAGGCCTACAAGGCTAAGCTGTAGGTTAAGAAGAACACCGGCTTTTCTGAAATAAGAAAAAAAAGAGCAAGAAAAGCTGGAGATCGAGGATATAGAGAGGTGCCACTCCAGAAACGATGTTCGCAAGTTTTACCAAAGTGTGAAACGTCAAATCAAGGTTACGAGGCTCGAACAGAATCCTGTCGAGATGAACAAGGAAATGTCGTAGTTGAGACACAGTCAATGCTGAGGAAATGGAAGAAACACTTCTGCAGACTGTTAAACGGCGATGACGAACAACATTCTGCTGTCAGGCAGAACGAACCATTCAATATTGGCAACGACAGCGAAAACTGCCAACCACCCGACCTGAGTGAAGTGAGGTTAGCAATATCTAAACTCAAGCTTTATAAGGCTGCCGGAAATGACGGCCTTCCCGCCGAGCTTTATAAAGCCGATGGAGATGACTTGGTAAGTAACATCCACCAACTCATAACCCGAATCTGGTCGGAAGAAAGTATGCCTGAAGAATGGAAAATCTGCATCGTTTGCCCGATCCAAAAAAAAGGAGATCCTCTAAACTGCGCCAACTACAGTCTCCTCAAAAACGCATACAAAATTATCTGCCGTAATATGTGAACGCCTGAAACCGTTTACCAACAACCTGATCGGCCCTTATCAGTGTGGTTTTAGGCCAGGAAAGTCCACAACCGATCAAATCTTCACACTTCGGCAGATCCTGGAAAAAACCCAAGAAGTCCAAATCAATACCCACCACCTATTCATCGATTTCAAAGCCGCAAACGACAGCATACAGACGAACTATTCAGAGCCATGTCTAGTTTTGGTATACCGGCCAAACTCGTCCGTTTGTGTAGGATGACAATGGAGAATTCTCGCTGCTCTATCAGGGTCGGAAACGACCTCACTGACACATTCGATACCAAAAAAGGATTAAGGCAAGGCGGTGCGCTGTCATGTGACTTCTTCAATCTGATTCTTGAGAGGATTGTGCAAAACTCACGAGCCAACACCAGAGGCACAATCTGTACAACTACTAGCATACGCGGACGATATTGACATCATTGGTAGGACCCAACGTGATGTCATAGCCACGTTTGCTAGTATAGAGAAGGAAGCGGCAAAAATGGGTTTAGCAGTAAATGAGGGCAAGACGAAGTATATGCTGTCAACACGAAAGGACGCACAGCATCGACGAATTGGACAGAACGTCACCGTTGACAGATATAACTTTGAGGTAGTACGGGACTTTATCTATCTCGGTTCCGCTATTAACTCTGACAACAACATCTCGTCAGAAATTAAACGAAGAATTACTCTTGCCAATCGCTGTTTCTTCGGGCGAAGAAAGCAATTTAATAGTAAAGCCCTCAATCGAGTTACTTAGGAGATCCTATATAAGACCCTGATCATCCCAGCCCTACTCTACGGCGATGAAGCATGGACCGTCTCAAAAGAGCAAATGAAGAAATCTTTGGTCCTTGGTCCTTGGAAAATTCTTCGAAAAATCTTCGGTCCCGTTTGCGTTGACGGGCTATGGAGACGAAGATTCAACCAAGAACTATACGAGCTGTACAGCGATATGCCCCTGGTCAAAAAAAACTCCGCATTGGACGTTTAAGATTGCGAGGACATGTAGAACGAATGGACACCAATACTCCGGCTCGCAGAATCTTTGATTCCCAGCCAGACGTCAGACGCATTAGAGCAAGACCTCGCCTTAAATGACGCGCAGAATTAGAAACCGACCTCAACCAACTTGGAGTGCGCAACTGGAGGCAGTTAGCTAAGGACCGGGCTAATTGGAGAGGAATGTTGGTTTATGCCCAGGTTCATTCCAGACTGTAGCGCCACTTAAGTAAGTAAGTATGGTCATCAACAACAAAATCAGTCCCTTTCGAGGTTCCTCGTTGCTTCGTAACAACCTTGAGGGCCAGGGGCACGTGTTAACCTGAGGACAGCAGGCCAGATAATCCGTGCCAGTCATTCTTACCATCCTCTTTATAGTGTCCCTGTTTTTGTTCTTGTTATCAACACTCGCATTTATAAGTTTGGTAAGTCAAATCCAGTTGGATGAGAACAGTATCCGATGGTTAACACTTGAAGGTATAATAAGCTCAATTGATGTGTAGCCAAATTCAACGTCTGAGCATCGCCAAGTTAAAGCTGTTTAGATGTTGCCTAAGTTATGATACTCAACCATCATATTAATAAGCTACGTGTGAATTCAAAGAAGGCTACGGTACCCGTTTTGAGACAAAAAGACTATTCACACATGCGGAGTCCAAAATGCGACATGCTGCTCTTGCCTGGGCAATGCAGCGGAAAAAACTTCCATAATCTGCGTCCAGGCATATCAACTGTGACAAGACTCAGAGTTCCTAACGTTGAAGAATTTTTTTTCAATGACACTTTCCTTAGAAAAATGTTATCTAAGGCCTGGGTTAATAGCAGAGGCGCATTGCCAAGGGTTCATGTTGACCAAGGAATATAGCCCCATGTAGGAAGTAAAAGTATTTCGCTGGCTATATATTCCCTTCCCGTCTTGGATTCCCAGCCAGACGTTGGACGCAGTAGAGGAAGACCTCGCCTTAAGTGGTAGAAACCGACGTCAACCAACTTGGAATGCGCAACTGAAAGCAGTTAGCTAAGGACCGGGCTAATGGTAGAGGCATGTTTTTTTTTTTTTTTTTTATATAATTTACACGTACTCAAGGGGTTATGAATACCCTTTTATATGTTACCATAGTACGAGCGTTTTGAGAAGGGGAAGAAAGAGAGGATAGGAAAGATTTTGGATGTAGTGGAGACTTAAACTCCATGGGTGGTGTCCGAACTAGCTTCGGGGAGTCACTTTTTCTTGTGTTCGTTAAATTTGAAGAAATTCAAGATGGTGTGCATACTTTTAGGTATTACACCGATCTTTTTATTTCTTTTAAATAAAAGTGAAATGGATTTTGGTTGGGATTGAACGCGCAACCTTCCACTCAACAGACGAACACATTACCACTACACCGCGGCCACCCACAATGTTGGTTGAGGCCAAGGACTGTAGCGCCACCTTAGTAAGTAAGTAATATGGTTATAAGGAAAAAGACCTCACCCTACTCAAAATGAATAGCAAAGGATTTCTTTCATTTGAAAGCACAGTTGCAAGCACATTTGGAAAATTCATCAATTTAAAAAAAATGTAAGTTTCCCAAACTCTTCATCATCTTTGTATGTCACTGTAGCAGAAGTGTTTGAAATACAATCCACAACGAGGTTTGGGTCATCGGCGGTTCACGTATTTGCTAAATCTCTTGCGGCATCTAGTAGTCAAATTTGCGGACACCTAACTTATATAGCTTATGCATCAACCATTCAACGCCATTAGGTTAATTCGAAGTTCTTTCGTTCTCGATTACAAAACAAAAGGGTGACACCACTTTAACTTAAAAAAAAACGAAAACATTTTTTTAATATATTGTGCAACTAAAACTAAATTTATTCATAAATCTTATTTTCTACAAAATCATTGGGAATTCCCTTTTGGAATTCCCTTACAAAAAATCCAACGTATCACGTTTCGCGAAATACTCTACCGGTCTACAAACGTTGGCCCCTCCTAATCGTTCCCGTTTGTATCAACAATCTCATTTGGTTCATCGGTGGTGGTACCAGCCGCCTTGATAAGAGAATTTTCTAAAATACATTCATCACTGCCAGTGGTGCTGATCGTTATAGTGGGTATATTGTCCGACCACACGGACGTTTGTGAGTCTTGACGCGTAGGAGTTGGTCGATCAGCCCAACGTAGGGATCCAGTTCTGACGGGTGGAAGTGTCGGTCCGATTTGATCGTCCTCTTCGGAGTCGATTGGTGCGGCAGGTACGCTCTTCTCCAAAGGTGGACGAGTAAATGGTTTTGGTGTAGGTTGAGCTTCAGAACTCTTGGGTTCTGGTTTTGGTTGATGATCCACTTCATGCTCTGGTTCGGGTGAAGATGGTCTGGGTGGCGGGGAATCACCATTTGGCGAATTGGGTTCAACCTTTTTCACAGCATCTCGCATAAGTGTCATAAAATTTCCGATTCTCTTGCGGCCTTGTTTGGAGAAGTTGGAAAATATATCGTGTATGTCTGGCTTATCGTCATCATTGACTGCGTTAGTGGGCTTCTTCTCATCACCAGCTTGGTGGTCTTTTTTGGCTGTTTCATCTGGCTTGTGAGCTTCCTTTGCCTTGTTTCGTTCTACGGATTTCTCATCGAATTTGAATACCTTTGGCTCGGATTGGGGATTTTTCCGCTTGTGCTTTTTCAGAGTGTCGGTCGCTTTTTCGTTGATGATGGTGAAGTTATTCATAGCCTCTACAGGGTCGGCTGTTGTCTCGGAATCTTGTGGCTGTTTTCGCATTAAACTCATCCGTCGCTCGGACACAACTCTTGAGTTTGTTTCGGGGTCATTGTCGTGATCGATGTTTTTTTCATGTTTTACTGGCTTTTCAGCTTTTTCTACTTTTTCAATCTTAAATCGTCCCTTTGGTTGTTGGGTCTTGATCTTGTTTTGTTCTTTCGCTATTTGGACAATATCCACGATAGATGGTTTTCGGGTTCTTCGAATATTCTGCAGCTTTGAGAGGCCAAATATCTTTTCTTTAGATTCCTCGTCGTGCGGAAGAGATTCATGATGTTCGGTGTCAGTATCATCCTCATCTCTGCCTTTAACGAAGCTGTCGTCTTCGGAAGTTGCTGAACCTTTGCGTAAAGCTTTTTTCATGATTCTCGCGAGAAGTTCTGCAAAAGTAAGAGTTTTCAAGTAATTTATATTGGAATTTCTAGAACCTACCTTTCCTAGCCTGATTTTTATAAGCCTCATCAAAATCAGGCGGTTGCTGTCCGCCGGGACCAGTGGGAGTAGCTGGTGATGATGCTTCCAGGACCTTTCGCCATCGATTAGTCAATGCAGTTGCAGCCTGCTCATTGGTCTTCGTCTCTGGCGACTTGAACATCTTCTTTCGCTCCTCTTCACGTTCTTTAAGGAGTTGATTCCTTAGATCCTGATTAGCCTCACGTAGGGCGCCAGTTAAAGATACCAAGTAGTAAATAATGAGTGTCAACAACACCAGCAGAGGGATCACAGTACTCGATGAGGTCAAGTATTCCAGCGGTTTATGGAGTTCTCTGAAAATGGAATTGCATTCAAAAATCGCTTTTTTTTCAACACCTCCACACTTACGTAGGTAAAGCATTTATAATTGTTTTGGTGAAAAAATCTGATATACGGTCATGTTCTGAAAACGGACCACAATGCCACGACGGACGCAGCCACACTATAGCGTATCCAACCGGTAGCACACACAAGAACAGCATCATCAACAACAAGGCCAAATAAAAATTGTTTGACTTGGAGGCCCTGAAAAGAAACACCACCCCATGTTGTTAGGCTGCAAGATGTCGTAAAGTAAGCCAACTCACTTAAATACCACCTCATGTGGCACATTACACGTAAGGACTATCCATGATCTCAGGTACATGAATATTATAAGTTTGACGAAGTTGATGATAACCAGTCCGGGCGAAAAGAAAATCCCCATCCACACTTGTCCTTGGTTGTAGACCAAATTTAGGATGTTCTCCGCAATTTTGAAATCCCCATACTGTAAGGGTGTGTGCGAAAAGTTTACACTCACATCACATGCACTTGCCACTGAAAGGATAATCGACATTTACCTGTGGAAAAGTTTTCTCCATGTCCCAACACCAGTATTTATTCATGTACCGCACGAATAGGGCTCGCAGGAAGTCGATGAGTAGTATAAGCCCCATGGACATTATCTGCAAATTAAGTTGACATTAAGTTATGCAAATAAAGGATGTGTAGTGTCTATTGCACGTTTAAGTATGTGCAACCGGAAGGAAAGTGTTTAGCAGGAGTTTTTGCACACCTGCTGGAATTTCAATTACATTTCACTTTCCGCAAATGAATGTTGCCTACAGTTTGAGTGTATGGGTTGTATGTGAGGTGGTGAACGAGGTGACACTGAGAGTCAGGGATTTATGGTTTGCGAGGTTCCATGGCGGTGGTTTAATGGTGGTATTTATTTACATAATTGAAAAGGTAAGTAAGTGGTATTTGCCATTGGGAAGTGTTACATACGTTGCGGGGAGATATCCTGCCGTTTGCAATTACGAAAATGGGTGAATCAAAGGATAAGCTTATAAATAAAAGGACTTGCATTATAGATAGTGTTGGATGTAATCTTTAAGTTTAGGTTGGTGAAGTTACTTGGGAGTGCAGATGACGTGTGGAGAGAAAGAAACCCCAGGGAACTTTCTAATATAACCGAAGACACTGTGGGTTCAAAAAGCAAAATCAACCACCCTCCCATTATTGCGAATGTTGTTTTGTCCATTAATAACTTCAAAGTTTTTATTTTTTATTTATTTATTTCAATTAAGACTTAACGAAATAAAGACTTAACGACTTTGATGGTTGGGTGTTGTAGAACGAGTGTAGACCCATGGTAATACGTGGTAATACCCAGTGGTTGTAACTCTGACTACACATCAAGTGCTTTTTTTTAACCTCCAAGTGGTAACCATCGGGTACTGGTCTCATCCAACCGGACTTGACTTGCTAAACGATAAGCGAGGGAAGGTAAGAACATTTAACAGCAGCTATCGGAAGCCCTGAATTGCTACAAAGCAGACATTACTGCCATCCAAGAAATACGATGGATGGGCCGGACAAAAAGAGGATGGAAAACTGTGACATCTGCTACGGACCGTGTTATAGTGAGCAGAAACAGCGACTATTGGGATACGGATATGTTATAAGCGCCAGACTTAGGCACGAAGTCTTATGTTTGCAAGACATTAGCAAAAGCATTGTAACAATCCGCATCAAGGACAAGTTCACCGACATAAGCCCTATATGCGCTCACGTTCTAATAGAGGAAAAAGATGATATAGCTATGGATTGCTTCTATGAGGTCCTTAACAAAACCTATGAGCGACTGCTGAAGTACGATGCTGGGAGATTTTAACGCAAAGGTAGGAAGAGAAGACGTCTTTAGCAGTGTTGTCGGAAAACAGAGCCTAAACGACAACACGTCTGGTAACGGACTTAGCCAAATTGACTTCGCTACGGAACGAAATGCCACTACAGCCAGTACACGGTTTCCTCACCTCGATATCCATAAGGGGACATGGCGGTCTCCAGATCAACGAACGGTCGACCAAATTGATCACATAGCGATAGACAAGAGGCCCGCATCCAGTACTTTGTATGTCCGAACATTCCGAGGAGCTGATCTCCGAGCACTAACTTGTTGTAGCCAAGGTATGAATGCGGATATTTACCACGCCATAACAAGTCTGAAAAATTTAATGTGGAAAGACTGCAAAGCAAGAGACCCCTAAGTCATTCGCAGAGTGCGTATCCCTTAACCTCTGGATTAACACCATACCACCAGCATCGTATGTCGATGAATAATGGCAACGATGCCAACAAGCTATTAGATCAGCCGCAACTGATGTGCTAGGTTTCTCGCGCCCACCAGCAAGAAACCCCTGGTTTGATTAGGAATACCGACACATGCTCGCAGCCATGAACGAGGCCTACAAGGCTAAGCTGCAGGTGAAGACGAGAGCTGCCGCTGAGCACTATAGGCAGCGAAGAAGGGAAGAACACCGGCTTTCCAGAAAGAAGAAAAAAGAGCGAGAAAAGAGCGCGATATTCCACTTCAGGACCGATATTTGCAGGTTTTACCAAAGTGTAAAACATCAAAGCTAAGGATACAAGTCTCGAAAAGAATCCTGTTGAGATGAACAAGGAAATATCTTAGTTGAGATACAGTCGATGCTGAGGATATGGAAGAACCACTTCTGCAGACTGTTAAACGGCGTTGACGAACAACACACCGCTATCAGGCAGAACGAACCATTCAATATTGGCAACGACAGCAAAAACTGCCAACCACCCGACCTGAGTGAAGTGAGGATAGCAATATCTAAACCGAAGCTTAATAAGGCTACCGGAAATGACGGCCTTCACGCCGAGCTTTATAAAGCCGGCGGAGATGACTTGGTAAGTAACATCCACCAACTCATAAGCCGAATCTGGTCGGAAGCAAGTCTGTCTGAAGAATGGAACCTCAGTATCGTTTGCCCGATCCACAAAAAGGAGACCATCTAAACTGCACCAACTACAGAGACATAAGTCTCCTCAACATCGCTTACAAGATCCAATCTGCCGTAATATGTGTGGTTTTATGCCAGGAAAGTCCACAACCGATCAAATCTTCACACTACGGCAGATCCTGCAAAAACCCAAGAATTCCAAATTGATACCCACTACCTATTCATCGATTTCAAAGCTGCACATGGCAGCATTTATGTCTAATTTTGGTATCCCGCCCAAACTCGTCCGTTTGTGTAGGATGACGATGAGAATTCTCTCTGCTCCATCTGGTTCGGAAACGACCTCACCGACACATTCGATACTAAAAACGGATTTAGGCAACGCGATGCGCTGTCATCTGACTTCATTTATCCGATTCTAGAGAGGATTGTACAAAACTCCCAAGCCAACACCAGAGGCACAATTTTCCAAAAAATCGGTACAACTACAAGCATACGCCGACAATATTGACATCATTGGTAGGACCCAACGTGATGTCATAGCCACGTTTGCTAGTATAAAGGAAGCGGCGAAAATGGATTTAGCATTAAATGAGGGTAAGACTAAGTATATGCTCTCGACACGAAAGGACACACAACAATGACGAATTTGACAGAACTTCACCATTGACAGGCATAACTTAGAGGTAGTACGAGACTTTGTTTACCTCGGCTCCGCTATTAACTCTGACAACAACATCTCGTCAGGAATTAAACGAAAAATTACTTTTGCCAACCGCTGTTTCTTCAGGCTTAGAAGGCAAATCAGTAGCAAAGCCTTCACTCGAACTACTAAAGAGACCCTGATCAAGGCACGATGAGTAGTTCGATTGACTGCCGCGCTTAAGGACTGGGTTTGATTCCGAGCCGTAGAAACACCTAAAATGTTCCTTCGCTGGGCCTCTTCTCTGATGATCTGACAAATCATCCGAGTAGTATCAATAAGCTTTTCTTAACTCTGCCGTTTGGATTTAGCATTAAACGGGTGGTTCGCAATAGCGCATCAAATAGGCATGCACACATGAAAGGTTGTGAGAAAAAGCATTGTCCTGGGTTCTACAGATTATTCCAAAAGTTTATATTTGTAGTCGGCGCAATTTAAACCATACATCTCAAGGTCAGTATTCCAAAACACAAACCACAAAAGCCACACTGATAAGAGCCTAAAATGAAGCTTCGCCAGTAACTCCTGTTCACGGTATGACTTTCACTCACAACCAAGCGAAAATCTAAATGTTCATACCCTATTCGAAAGGTCGTTGTCGAATAAGAACCATCCTCACAAGTCACAACCCTTTACGTTGATTTTACACTCAAACATCTTCGTTACTCAATAGCAAAATCCACGTAAAAAATGTTTCCAAAAAAAACACCGATATCAGCCTTAAGGCAAAATGTCCTTTCAAACAATGACCCCGACAGGAAAATAAATCCCAACTGTTCTCCAACTCAAACGGTTTTGTTTTGCTTTCGAATCGACCTACAACTGCTGGCTTGAAAAAACCATCATTCACGCTGATTTTAAGTATTTTTTGATTTTTCCACAATTGTTTTGAATTTCCCAAGCACCTAGCCAAGTCTATTGAATCGGAAAATTCAGTAAGACCTAGAAAAACCCACAAGTCGTAGGTAGGGATACATAGGTATGTGAATCTCATTGTGGCCAGAAACGGTTCTGTGGAGCAACTTTTCCAATTTCCCTTTATTAAATCTAGCGTGCAATATTATTTTTTTGCTTTTCACGTTTTATCCGTTCCCCCCGTCATCGGGACAAAGGAATTTAGTCGCCCCATCAGCCACCACCCCACTGTGGGAAATATTTCTCCCTCATCGATATGAAATGATTTTTTGAATTTTTCAAAGAGCTTGTAATTCCTGCACCCAGGGGAATCTATTTCGATGGAAGTAATGTGTTCGCGCTCCGAAGGGCTGAGCAAGTGAGGAAAATATAAAAACAGGAATCATCGTGTACTCCCTAGGGAGGGGGCGCAGATTCAACAGTGGGAAAACAAACGAAGGCGGACAGATGCCATTACGATATTTTCTGCACAATTTGTCAGAGGATAAGGGCGTATTGCCGGAAGACAAGGCTTTTTCAAAAAAAAGAAAAGATCCAAACAACAATTTTCTATCGAGGGATGGGGGTGCTGTAAAATACGTCTGAAGATGATAATAAGTTAATATCGGCACTCACCATGTCGAAGACGACAATCTTTGATAGCTCCTGGCCCAAGGATGTCTCCCAGCACATTGTTGTCAAATCGCGGCGTACACTCTCCAGCGTGAGTGTTATGTTCCTTAGCCGCTCCTTATGGTATTCTATCTGATTTGCGGGTGTCATAGTTGTGATGGTACTCAGGGTGGTTGATGACGTTAAAGTCGTTGTTGATGAGAGCACTGTCGTTGGCAAAGTTGGTAAAATGAATAGATCCGGTGGGAGGGTGATGCAAAAGGTTTCCATGCACACTTCCTCCTCCTCCTCCGCCTTCTCAGTTTGGCCATCACTACCAATATTGTCGTCGGTGGTCGTGTCGAATGTTGTGCTGGGAGGCGATGTGTCCAGTTCATAAGGCTTCAATGTGGTGATGTACTCAAGAACTTTGTCACGTACCGTAGTCGAATCAGTTGAACCCTCAACAGTAAACATGGTTTCCGTGAATTCGGCCAAGGTGATAGGGTTGCTGGAAATCCCGATAGAATAGGGATCATCACTAAAGGCTGTACTGTACTCGGTGCTATACGGAGATGTTGATTCAATGCCAACGTCACTTGACGACGACGTATCCTCCGTATCAGTAGAACGTGTGCTATCTTCAATCGAGCGCTTCACCCTGTCACTTTCCTCGTCCGTATCGCCCTCCTCCAATGACTCGAAATTGTCAAAGTAATCATTGTAGTCGAAAAAGGTGGCGTTAAATTCAGGACGGATGTCCTCTCGAGTCGTGGACGATGGCGGCGGTGATGTGCTATAGAACATTGTCGACGTACTGCTCCAATCGTAGTCGGTTGAGGAATCTACAGTGGTACTGCCTGTACCTGTTGTAGAATCGTTAAAGTCGATTGTCGACGTTAGAAAGTCGACGGTACTGGTCACCACATCATATGGTGTTGTTGAGAATGTAGATGGTGTGGTGGATGGACTTGTCCACAGATTTGGAAGCATAGTGGTACTTAAATTTAACAACAGCATCGATGTAGTTAAGCTGCTAGTTGGAGAGGTTTTTGGCGTCCTTGAGCAATTCACTGGTACTGTGAAACATTTCGTCTGGTTTATGAGGTGTGCCCAGGGTAATGGAGTAGTGCTGGGTGTAGTGGGTGTCATTGTGGATGAAGTCATAAAATCACTGATATTCGAATTATTTGGGGTTGGTGTGGTAAAATTCGATGCTAGGATTAGGCTGGCGATCACCTTTTCGATTTGTCCCTTTTCGGTTGTGGCATTTTGATTGATACCTTTCAGCAGCTGCAGGCTTTCATCCTTACCGGTAATTTTTATAATAAACGAGAACATCATGGTGTATAAATTCAGTAAATTGAGGATCATAATTCTGTAAAGATAATTAGAAGGTAAGGTCAGACCAGACATTTTTTTTTTGTAAAAACATATTCTAGGGCTGGAAACCGTTGTGAAATTTTTGAAATAATCCCATATAAAATATTGAAGACCCCAGAAACGAAATGTTTCTTAAGACGAAAGCTAGAGACCAATATTGTCTTAATAAGTTATTGTCAAGACACTTACCCGTCATCAGTCACTCCTCAATTCCAATTGATTTGGTAGCTACCCCACAAAACGAAAAATTCGCCAGAATGCTTTCAGACAAACTGGTGGTCGTAACCATAACTTGCGTATTTTTACAACAGATGACGGGAGTAAACGTTCATCCTCGGCAAATAAGAAACGTCATCAGCAAGTCAAAGTCAAGCAAGTAAGTCAAGTCAAGTCGCTAAGAAAGCATTTTGACACGACGTGTTTATTCTGAATAGCACAACGGACAAATCAGCTTTTACCGAAATATTCAAATACCTAGAATTAGCGGAGCTCTAAGAATTACCCCCTTCGCAGCCCTAGATGCTATTTTGCATCTACCGCCCCTAGATATCTACGGCAAACAGACCTTAGCTTGTGCAGCTGTGAGATTGAGAGCCTCGTCACATTGGACACCCACTCAAGGTGAATACACAAAGATTCTGAATCACCATAACATTATAGCAAACACCGACCACAGCACTTTCCAGCTCAGTTTTTAGCACAATTTCAGGACAACCATTCCCATTCGCCTTGAGTGGGATTCGGATTCGATCGGATTCGTCTAAAACAGAATCTGGAGTGGGTTGAGGTGTTTTCTCCACAGCATATCTTTTCGTTTCCTTGGTCATTTTAGCGTTTCTCAGACGGAAATCAATTAAAGAAGCCTTGTCCTGGCTAAAAGGGAATTTTGTATCGATGAAGTATATTAAGATCTTCTGTGACATCCAATCCGCAATTAAATCTCTGGAATCAGCCTACGAATGCCGACTATCTCTTAATTAGATGGCAGAGCATTTCACAACTCACCTTTTCTGGGTGCCGATCCACATTCCAGGGAACTACAAGGCGGATGAGCTTGCCAGACAGGGCACCTCCCTTGATACTCTACCACTAGCAGATACGTAAGGTATGACCCTGGCTATATGTTATTTACAGAACAAACTGGGTGCGATCAAGAAAGCAAATCGCAGATGGATATACGCAACAACGTGTCAAATATCCAGGCAACTCTGGCCAAACTACAACCAGAAGCGTTTAATCTGCTTGACAATGCTGAACAGACCAAACATAAGCACCATAGTCGGTGTCCTTATAGGACACTGTCTTATAGGCCTTCTGTAGAAGCTACGTGGACGAAGAAGTAGAAAAAAGTATCACTCACCTTCTCTGCTCTTGCACAGCTCTGTCCGAAAAGAGAAAACTTCATCTGGGAAACTTCTTCTTTGATAATCTAGTTGACCTGGCTAATATCAATGTCAGAAACCTCTTACGCTATATAATCTAAGTGTGCAGGCGCATAGCGTGCAGCTAATACAACCTAACCTAACATATAGATAAGGTTTGGATAGATTGGGTTTCGGAAAAAGAAGGGTAATATGGAATAATAGAGCATCAAGAAAAGGTCGCTATGATTTCTCCAAGACTTTCAAAATGAGACTCTCAAAGAACTTTGGAAGGTTTCCTGAAGACTACATCTCTATATTTCTACCAATAATGTCGATAATATTTCATTAATAAGGAGCTGTGGGTCTTAGAGCTTGAGTGCAGAATGTTTATTTTCAGATCTTTTAGCATTTTGAAGAGTAGAAGCGTCTTTTCATTTTTGTTTCAAGAACTCGTGCGATTAATCAACTCTGTCTAGATTGATTCGCTGATTTCATTATCATTAATTTGGCATCTCTTGTACAAATTGGAGGCTTCCGAGCCGTTGAAGGTCTCTGCCTGAAACCAGGACACCTTAAATCGTATGCGATCATAAGCAGGTCACTTTGAATTATTCAATCCAAGCTTCCTGCCATCCACACGGAGGTCGGTCTATCTTGTCGTCTCGACACTGAAGGCAGGGATTCGAAGATTCTATTTGCAGGAGAATTATTGTTCATTCGCTTGATGTGGCCGAGTGGCCTAGTATTCGACTACTTTCGTAGGGAACGAAGTACACTCCGGGTGCTACTAAAAAACTTGAATACTCCTCACGTGGTAAAGAGAAGATTTAACCGTGATGCAGAAAATACGTTCACCAGGATCAGGCATACAAAAACGAAAACATGCGACAGTCATTACAGCTGCCACCCAAGGTTTGTTGCAGTTTCGTTGCAGGAAGCCGATCTAGGTCAAGAATAATCAAACCGGTTTTTGATTGTCTGGCAGTGATCTGCATCAGAACAACGTTTTGCAACAACAGCCTTATATGTGCATACCGATCAGACTGAAGAACGATCTCCTGAACGAAGCCTACGGTGCCTATGAAAATCGTACTACCGGGACTTCAATGCAAAAATAGGTAAGGTAAACGTCTTCGGCGGCACAACCTTGAACGAAACGACAACCTTCGCATTAGCGAGGTATCCATCGGGATGAAAAATTTTCCCGCACGCATTCTTCGTCGGAGGATTGAATTCCATTCGTGGTAGGTGTCATCGGAGAAAACTTCACTACAATTCGTAAATAAATTCCGCGAAGAATTTGTGTCGGAGAAAATCGGGAGAAAAAATTGCACTTAGCTGAACTAAAAATGCATTTAAACGCAATTCAACGCAATTCGCCGGGGTACCGGAATCGTACAAAATTTGAGAATTTTCCGCTGCGACGGATACCTCGCTAGGATGATGTACTCGTAGATGCGAAAGACGCATCCACCATCATGGATGTACACATATTCAGAGTGGCAAACGCTGACTTTAATCACGTTCCCGTAGCAGCCGAAATTATAGCCCAACTGTCAAACGAGAAGACGCTACAAATGGTACAAAAAACATAGTAGAAGGCTACAATCCGCTGTGCGGATGGGCGTGAAAAAAGCGAAATATAGATACTGAGATTTTCTCGTTCACTTTCACACTTTTTTCTTAACCGTTTGCCAAAAAAAAATTTGTTTTCTAAAAGTGGGCGGATTTTAAAAATTTGTTCACTTGTTTGAACAGAACGTGTCAAGGATATCTGGTATAGCCAATTCCATTATCTAAGCTTAAAATTAAAGGCCTAGAAACCGTCGACCTACAGTTTTACAGACAGCCGGAAGGACATGGCTTTATCGACTTAGCTAGCGATTCTGTGTCGATCCATATACCTCAACTATTTTTCTATGTTACAAGCTATGTATCAAAACTAATATACGCCTATGGGATAGGGTACGAATAGACTTCACGCTGGGCGCCTAATTGAGTTTTATAATTTGCAAGCACTCAAGGGGGAAGAGAGAGAGTGATAGGAAAGATTTAAGAAGAAGTGGAGACTTACTCCGTGGGTGGGGTCCGTAATAACTTCGGGGAGTCACTGTTATTTGTGTTACTTAAATTCGCAGAACTATCAAGGATGGAGTATACTCTTAGGAGTAACTATCTGAGATTCTAGACAGAACAACAGAGTGAGAGACTCCTCCACAAAATTATCCACCAATTTTAACAATCTTAAGCCGTGAGTCGAAATGTTTGCTCTACCGAACTCTAATCTTACCAGTCTTAGTACTACCAGTCAGAGTACTTTATCACCCCGAGTGATGGAAAAAGTAGGAAAGCGAAATAAATATAAAGCACTTTCGACAAAAAATTCTTCTTATAAATTTTGGTTTTGTATGCGAAGAAGGCGAAAAGAGTATAAGATACAACCGCGAAATTTATGAACTGCACCAAGATAAAGGTAAAAACACGAAGACCACATATTGGCTCGGCCACAACAACATTGCTATAGCCGAAATAATTTTCAAATCCCTGCATTCAGGTTCCAGGCGACAAGGAAAACCGAACCTCCGGTTTAAGGTTCAAGCGATCGCGGATTCCAGAGCGCTTGAACTAAATAACTGGCAGCTAACCCCAGGCTAAATGGCGCGATGGTTAGTGCGATGAACTGTCGCGCAGAATGTATGATAGCAACACCTAAATGATTTTCGCTGGTTCTCCTCTCGTGATTATTTGACAAATCATCCTAGTAACGGGTGTTCGATTTTTAAGGGCCGATGTTGAATGTGAACTACACCTAAACGTCAATTTTTGTTTCTGCATTTCATTTGACATTTCTGAGTTTCAGAATAACTCAATTGGAACCATGGAAAGATACACAATCGAGCAAAGCTTTAAAGTTATTCAGGCTTATTATGAAAATGGCGTTTAAATCAAAATGCATACCGTGCACTTTGAGATTTTTTTCGGTCAATTTAATCGTCTAAATGTGCGTACAATCAGAAAAATGGTGCAAAAATTTGAGCAAACAGGGTCGCTAGGAGATGTGAAAACACCAGTGCATGCTCGTACAGCTCGAACTGCCGAAAATATTGCTGCTTTTCGCGATAGTGTGGCTGAAAAGCCGTCCACCTCAACTCGTCGTCGTGCCCAACAGTTGCACCTCTCACGCTCGTCGTTGATAAACATTATGCATAAAGATTTGGGTTTCCACGCCTACAAGGTGCAATTGACTCAAGAACTAAAGCCTCTTGACTTTTTCAATCATCTTCAATGGTCAGAATGGTGGCAAGAAATTGCAACAGTGGATGATCGATCATCATCTTCAGTGATGACTGATGAGGCACATTTTCACCTCAGTGGATTCGTCAAAAAGCAGAATTGCCGCATTTGGGCGAATGCTAGCTAATCCAGTTGTGATTGTCGAAAAACCAATGCACCCACAAAGAGTGACTGTTTGGTGCTGCTTATGGGCTGGAGGCATCATCGGGCCGTATTTTTTCCAAAATGAGTCCATTCAGGTAGTTACTGTGAATGTGGTTCGCTATCGTGTAATGGTAACGAACTTTTTATGGCCGAATGGGAAGATATGGATGTGGACAATATGTGGTTTCAAAAGGACGGTGCCACGGTGTGGCACAGATAACGAAAAAATGGCTCTTTTGCGCAACAAATTCAATAGCCCTATTATCTCACGTGGTGGCGATGTCAATTGGCCGCCAAGGTCATGTGGTTTGACACCTTTGGACTCATTTCCTTAGGGTTATTTGAAATAATTATACGTCGATAAGAACTAATGGATGAGATAATTCGGCAAATTAACGGCATAGAACCTCGATTATGCCTCAGCGTCATCGAAAATTCTGACCATCGGATGGAGCTGTGCCGCCGGTGTCGCGGTGGCCATTTAGCCACTATTTTGTTCGATTCATAACTGAGCCATAACAATATTATCATAATGAAAATAAATGACAAAAATTTCCTAAATAATTTGTGGTTTATTCAAAATCAACATCGGCCCTGAAAATTTAACCACCATTTAGTATCAATTGTCAAGAAAATCTTATTTCAACTTCGCCGTTCAGAATGGGCATAAGACAGGAGGTCCCGCTATCGTGCAAGAATTACACGGGCACACATGAATGATTGTGAAAGCTAGGCCCTTGGTACAAACGACCCTGTTGCGGCAAAAATTTGTAAAATTTGTAAACCCCAGGATAGAAGAGAACAGAAGGCAGCCATGTCAGAGACCCTCAAATGATCGGGAACTATTAAAATAAATTAAGTGTTCTAAGAAAAATTCCTTTCAAGAATAATATTAGAGATATGACATGACAATGAATCAAGTTGCCCAAATCCCAAGGAAGGTTTCGGTAGTTTAAACCCGTTCTGCTGTACCCAATCGGAGAACTGTTTGGAGAACCGATCTGCCTTTTAACACCATCCTGCTTACAACTTCTGATTGCCCAGCAAAAAGTCCATCATAATTTCAGAAAGTTCCTCCTGACTTTTTGTACTTCGATGCATCGGCATTCTCTGAGAAATTCTCTCAATTTGACGCGTAGGTACTAACTTCGCTTCAAATTTTCAAACCTCTGCTGTTGTTCCTTGGGTTTTTGAAGTCTCAATCAATCTTAAGGTAAAAGTCCTCATAATTTAATTGCAAAATTGTTGTTGCCTCCTTCATGGGTTTATTTTTAGATTATATAACAGGCTATCTGATACATACCCTATCAGGTTTCAGAAACATAATGTCGCTTACGTTTTGTAGGGTTTTTATTGGCAGAATTATCTTGAGTGTACTGGCTGCAAACTGCCAGTTACTTGAAGAGACCTTTTATGTCACGTAGCGTTGGGGTAATATTACACCCTTCACATCAACAGTAAACATACATAATAAGCGGTAAACATTCAACCGCTAATATCCACTAATGCTGGAACCTGGTATTTCTGGTTTCCAGGTAATTACAACAACTTTTCGAGATGCTATTTGAAAGCAAGTTGATATATAGAGGAGAAAAATTAAATATTTGGCATTAACGGGCCGTAATACCCTTAAACCTAGTTTCCCATTGTTCTTGTTTTTGCTTTTTTTGGCCACAAAGAATGGGACCTTCTGTTTAACGACGATTTCGAAGCCTCTCATAAAAGTTTTTTGTCAGGCTTTCGCATATGGTGGAGTAGTGACAAGCAACTTAGGTGCTGTCACTTTCGGGAATTAAACCACGAACCTCGCACTTGGAAGTATAACCCACTAACTACTGAGGTACTACACCCACAGTTCTTGACTCGATATGATATTTGCTGTCTAGTCTTTTATTTGTGGCCTCGCATAGATCTGCCTCCAAGAATATTACTAAGGAGGCTCTGCTCGTGTTAACTTGAGCTAATACTCACACATAAATGGTTGCGAGAATAAAGCTAGGGCTTGTATATGCTTAGGACCCTTAAAGTCATGTCCTCATTTATGTATTTAGACTTCCGAGTATCATACAAGTTAAGTAATCATTTTCGGGATCAAAACTCCATATTTAACCACCATCAATTCCAGTTACCTACATTGTTTCCATGTCCAGTCTACGACACAGAAATTCATTATGGCGGTGTGTATTTCACGGCTTTCCCCCAACCGTTAAATTATCCTCAAAACTATACTGACAGCGAATTACAATCGGCGTCATTTCCCCGGAGAACAAGTGTTTATTAGCACAGCGTTCAGGCATAGAGCTGCACCATCTGCAGAATATATTGTTTTGGGACTGCGAGAATAACAAGATTATTTATTCGCAACACGTATACTAGGGATGTCTTGAAACACAAAAAAAAAAAAGGAATAAGGAACAAATGTATTCGAATGTGTTTATTGTGGTGCATACAGATTGCTACTTTGGAATCGAGAAGGAATAGTTTTTATTTGAACTTCCTTTTGATGTTCAATAAATGTAAACAAGGCCACAAGACTGATGATGCACATGGAGTGCATTTCATGAGAGAGATCCCTTTGCACGGTATATATCAATGAAGATGAATAAATTGACGTAGAAGTGGCTTATGACACAGCTGTGTCTATGTCACTGCATTTATTACTGAAACGTGGGATCCAGACATGTTTCAGAAATGCGGTTTAGGACAGTCTTAACTATGAACTATTTATTTATTTTATTTATATTTAAGATTGTATGTGCGATTGCCTAAAGGATAGAGCGTCGCACTGTAGAGGTTTTTTCACTGCTCTACTTTTTGCAAAGGCTGACAATCATTTAAGCATATCACTGATAAGAGAAGTTTTACAAATGTGCCGTTCGGATTGGGCGGTTAACAGAAGGTCTTTTTCTTTGTGGCAAAAATAATAACCTGGCAGATACAAATGAAGGGGGAAGCTGGGATTGCAAGAATACGTCTTTATTATAACTGACCACAAACACATTGCAGACTAAAATAAGTCTACCGGTTTGGACTAAAGCTCCAATTATAGACTCCAAACGTCAGTGACACACCTTTCAAAAACCATCGCACGCCAAAACACATTTATGAAAGATAAAAGAAAATCCAGCACCATCAATTAGAGGAAAATAACCGTTTTAGTCACCTTACCCTCAAACCGAGAAGAGAATATCTTTCATAATGAGTTTCATAATGAGTTTCATAATTTGATCTTGATCACACACAGTGCCGCGTACCCAAATTTAAATATTGACAGACATTGTAACTACTACCTTACCACCAGATTTTCTTGGGGTGCCCGTGCACCATCGTCCTTTATGCTTTATGCTAACATCTGCTTGTTCTTCAACCATCATGACAACACGAATCCGTCAACGCGAAGAAAGGACACCGCACACTTTGGGTAAATTACATTCCAGCTAAGCACTTCCAAAAATAGATCCCTTTGTTGACTGAGATACAAGTACACCCGTTCAATACATGCAATCAAACCACCACAGCACTCTAGGAGAAGCTGCAAAATGTTGTGTTCTCCTTTTCGTGGCGCCTTTTCGTTTCATAAATTACAATTCACAAAAGAAGTGTTACATCAAAAATCGAGTGTGAATTCACAATCGGTAGAAGTGAAACTGTATTCTGGTTACTTTCTCCCTCAGTCTGTTAAATACCTCCATAGTGTATCCATCTCATTGGTCAATCGCACGTAGGATGAGTTCAATGAGTCAATCGCACACGACAGAGACTATGCCGGCAAGGTTTTGAGTTTGTGTGAGATTTATATGCAACTACGTCTCAGGGAAGCACTTGAATATACTTAAAGAATTTCTCCAAAACGCAGTTAGTTTTGTTTAGGGAGCCAACCCCACAAGACTGAACTGGTCCTGTTCACTAGGATATATAAAATTGCTCACAATGATCCACTTCACTAAATGGAATCGAAGAAACCTCCGCAGACGAAGCTAAATTGCTGGGAATTATCTTTGCAGGAAGCTTAACTGGAAGCCGAACATAAAAAAAAAAAATTAAGCTTAGATACAGTTGCCATGTCCGCCATCCGTGTGCTGGCTATAGTGGCATTTCGTTCCGTAGGGTAGTCAATTAGCCTAAGTTCGTTACCAGACGTGTTCTCGTGTAGGCTATGTTTTCCGACAATACTGCTAAAAAGGTCTCCTCTTCCTACCTTTGCGTGAAATCTCCCAGCACGATTTTAAAATCATACTTCGTAAGTCGCTCATAGGTTTTGTCAGGGAGCTCGAAGATCCAATCCTTAGCTTAGTTGGGGCGTGAGCGCATATAAGGCTTATGTTGGCGAATTTGGCCTTGATGTGGATCGTTGCAATGCGTTCGCTAATGTCTTTGAAACATAAGGCTTGTTGCCTCAGCCTTGCACTTATAACAATTCCGCATCCGAATAGTCGCTGTTTTTTTGTCGTGTTATCAACATTCGCGCTTATCGTTTGGCAAGTGAAATCGGCTTGGTTGAGACCAGTACCCGATGGTTACCACTTGGCATTTGATGTGTAGTCAGAGTTACGACCACCGGGCATTGACAAGTTAAAGCCAATCAAAGTCTGCCCTTGTTCTACAATTCATCTCCATTCTCCGCTTGACTACGGTCCATACCTAATTACGTACGACCGACTCTGATTGATTTTTGAGATCAAGCGAGAACCAATATTTTTGTATCTCTTTTTCGTTGCGCATTTTCGTTTCATAAAATCCCATTCACACAGTCCCAAAAGAAGTTTCACTTAAAAAAACCTCATATATGGAAATCTATTTTGAAGTTGAAGCACCCTATATACGGTTGGGTTATGTTTGGTGGCTAATCTTCAACTGTTTACTCGCTATTTTACATACAGAGTTTGGGTATTGCCCTGCAAGTTTGACGGCATTTCTATAAGTTCGTCTGGTTTCATGTTTTTGATCAAATAAAACCCAAAACTTGCCCTTACTGAGTTCCACAAACACTTCGCCTTCATCCCTCTCCTTGCGTTGACCGTGAACTTACAACTATCAACATATTTTCCTTTCTTATTCCTATGGACACATCACCACATCCTTTTTAGGGTTCAAATGGTAGTAATAAAATTGTACTTTAGCTACATTGGGCCATTACACTTATGGAGTGTTATAAGCCCTACACCGCATTCCTGTGTGCTTTCGCACCCGTACCCATGCTCAAGAATCCGAATATAGACATATACTCGAATGTGTCCTTCCAAAATAAAATCTTAAATGGCCTTTTGTGGGCCCAACAAAAATTGTAACCCATTTCTAATTGACTCACCTTGCTAACTGCAGCCTCAACTGTTGTCTCGGATGGCAGTTCTCGAACATGCCCAACGCATCAAATATCATCGGCAGGAAGAACGACAGGATGCCCATCACTATGTTTACCTCATTGCGTCGGAAAATGTTATCCGAACTCTTGATGGTCTCCGATCTGAAATTACAAATTTCCATCAATAAATTCGAAAACAGAATAAAAAAAAAAAAATCCAATCACCTATCAACACAATACACAATGGTCCCGCCAGATGCAACCAATAGCCCAATAATCACAATATTCACAAGGACCCTTTGAATTATGATACGCCAACTGTAAAGGCAAACGAAAAACCGTTAGCATTTGTTTTGAATTTCGTTCGTTTTCTTGATATTCTTACTTCCGATTGTCCTTCTTTTTCTCAGCCTCCTCGAGCAGAGTTTCCTTGAAGCCCAGCACAACAGATGCTATCCGATTATTGGCCGTTTCCGCATGACCTATGGAAAAACAATTGGGCCCGTTTAACATGGAACTCACTCTTGCAAATGGTAAACTTTACCAATCATAAAATCCCAACCCGTGAAGAGCTTCCAGGAGAATATACATTCGTCGTCCTTGGACGAGAGCTTTGAATTTCTCGAGTTCTCCGCCATCCTGCAAAATGGACAAGGGCGAAATTCAATTACGTGCTAAATTCAAGAATGCTGATGCTGGATGTCTATTTGGCCGACCGGAAATAATAAACCGCTTACAAGATACTCAGATTACAATCAAGTGAATTTGGGAACATATTATGGCACAGCGACTCATTCTCATTCACCCGGTCTCCTGTGTCATGTATCATTTCCGGCATGGCTAACGTCGACCGTGTACGACGTCAGCAGTGTGCTCGAGTATGTATTAATGAACAGCAGGCACTTCCGCTACCATCTATGCGGTTATCCTCTGATGAGCTATAATTTATATTGTTGTCGAACAATTGAGTTGAACTTACATCTACAAGCATATAGTATCGGCAAAGGATGTGTTGATGGTGTCGAGTTGGTGCAAAATTCAGGACACGTATCAAATTGATTCAGAAAATGTGCTAGACAATGAATTCTCTTGTATGCCGTTTTATGACCGTGAAGCTTCCCCTGATGTAAAAATTCTCAAAATGCGTCTCCACTTTATGTCAAAGTGATGAGTATCCAATAAGGATGCGCGTGTTTCGATAGTAAGTGCATGTTGTTATGGTGAGATATTAAATTTGGAAACATTGCGAAATGAATAAGGACATGGAGGGAAAAAATAAAATTTGTTTTCGATTATGACATATGATAAGTATGTATTGCTAAGCCTTATAAATAAACGGTGAGGACATGCTAACATTTAAAATACAATCCCAATATTTTTCACGAATGAATGGGTTTAAGAAATATTTTTAAAGCAAGGATGTAGATGTCCATCATCTTCACCTGAGTGCAAAAACCAAACACAAATATGTGCTTCTTGCACGATGGCGATGCCTCCCGTTTTATTCCGAATCCGAACTGCTTAGTTGAGATAAGCTTTTCTTGACGATTGACGATTGATTACTACACGGATGATTTGTCAGATCATCACGAGAGGAGGGCCAGTGAAAAATCATTTAGGTGTTGCTGGGAATCGAACCCAGACCTTTTGCGTGGCAGTTCATCGCACTATCTACCATCGCGCCACTGAGCCCGTCGAGTGCAATATTTTTCGCAGTTTCGAGAAAACCCTTTTTACCTCCAGCTCAGATGGCTTTTTTCATAGGATAATGCCGACAACACAGCAAGACCTTTCTGCCTGTGCTATTAGTTGTAGTAAAGGGTAAAAAGTGAACTTAATATAGGCTCTGGTTAAGCTTCTGGCTAAGTTCGAACTACAGTGCCACTACATGTGTTGTTGTTGTTGGTCAGACAAACACGTTATCTTCAGGTTTTAGTCGCTACTATCTGGTTAACTAGTCAAACGAAGGGTGATAGGTAAAATGTTTGGTGTATCAACGCATTCGTTGAAGGATAATGTGTGCAATGGTTGGTGCGATGAACTTCCACGCAGAAGGCCTGGATTCAATTTCTTGTCGTGCGTATTTTTCACTGGTCCTCCCCTTGTGATATTCTGACAAATCATCCGAGTAGAATCAGCTGTCAAAAAAGCTTATCTCAACTCAGTCGGTCGAATCCATGAATCCATGAATGTTTGTAAAAAATAACCTTAGCCTTGGGTCCTAACGACCCTGTTGCGTCAAAAATGCATTCGCTACATGGATTGTCCGTGCCAATATTATTGACCCGTCATGTAAAAATGATTTCAGCTCGAAGACCTGACCTAATGCCATGAAATTTTGATTATAAAAGTAATGTCTGATTACGGCTAATTTATTGCGTACCTCATCCTTTTTTTGTAAATGCTAATGCGAGTAAATTTTAATATTTCTTCTTAAAAATATCAGGACTTACAAGGAGTGAATATTCAAATGAAAAACAAAGAAAACTCTTAATTGTCCATAAATCCCGGTATACTTACTTTCTAAGAGTAGCAACAAAGCTATAAATATACACTGCGACAGCAGTTAAAAAATACGCCAACGGTAGATTGTAGCTGTTTTTCACTTCTCTTTCATTTCCACTTGAATAGTATCTACAACGAGGAAGAATAAATTAAATAAAAAATTCTCAAACAAAAAAAAGAGTTCCTGGTGACAAATTGCCACATTCAACAAGCCCACTCACCCGTAAAACAGCGGCGAGTACTTAAAATATCCTTCGAATTCCCAGAATGAATTAAAGTCTCCTGCGACTTTCAGCTCCCGGTCCGACATCTTTTTCCGCGGATCATCCTCATTGGGATTTGCCATCAGAACCTGTTATTTTGGATTGGAAAAAGCATGCTTGGAGTTAGGTCACGTTTCGGCTCAAGTACGCGACAAAACACTTACTTCAGGTGTTATAACGAATGCCACCAACGGTATGGCAATCATAATATTAACCCATAAAAGCCATCGAAGGAATGTGAAATAGGATGCGACACCCGATCCAAAATGTGATTCGATTTCTTTGATACGCAGCTCCCATGGTATCAGGACAGTGAGGAAACTGCTCATTTCGCGTTTCCAATGGCGCCAACGCTATTCAAGTTGAAAATATGGAGGATGGATAAGGGTTGGTTGAAGTATATGTTATTGAGACTTGGTAATGACATTTCAATAATTTGAATATTAGACACTGTGATTGAGTGGGACTCGTTTGGGGTGAAAAGTGCTTCAAATCGATTCGATAGGGGACCAGGTGGTGGAGGTGCCTGCCTCTTCTATGCCCGTATGGTGGCTGCTTCTCTTTTTTTCGGCGCTATCGTTTGTCAATATAATTTTCTTGTTCAATGAATTCCCGGGACATGTACCGCTAGTGAGGGAGTTTACATTTCGGGAAATTGCAAAGTATAACAGCATGCATGGAATTCGTAATTCTATACGAAACCATGGTAACAGTTTCTTTGTGCGTGTCCTGGAATCGAGACATTCTGGTGATTTTTTTTTTCGTAATGTGTTCCCTTGAGCAAAGTCTGGCGTAATTTGAGCATACTCAAGAGCTAATACAATTTCAGCGATCTGAAGCATGCTTTTGGGAGGAAATTTAATAAACAATCTAAAAAGGAATATGCAGTAGGTTTGAGTTTTATATTTAGCTTAACTATGATGGGTAGATCCGAAAAATTCTCCGAATATTAAGGACAACGAGGAGCTTCGATAGCTATTTGAAGACATTTTAACAATCGATTATCGTATCACTTTTGGTGTATAAGTTAAAGCCGTTGAAAGAAGGATCTAGTTCTTAAGCACGAGGTAGAGTTGTGTGTCCTATTGAAAAAGTGCTGAGTGCCTTGTGCCTTGTGCAACATTGGCATACATATTTGTTTTTAAAATATGAATGGATGTCCATTCATATATTTTTATTTAGCTCTGATACAGAGGGCTAGACAAGTTGAGTTTTTGTTTGCTCAAACCATCAAGCAGTTAAGAAAAATTGATGATGCATTGTATTAACAGGGTCCAGAGCCAAGGTTCCTTGAAACATCCATTCATGTGTGCGTATGCTTTGAATGCTATAGCGGGACCTGGTGTTTTATGCCGAATCTAGGCAGCTTTTGCAGGTAAGTTTTTATACCCTATCCCACAGGCGTAAGTTTTGATACTCAGTTTGTAACAAAGAAAACAAATTTAACTAGGTAAACCTCAAATAGGACAATGACGTTCGTATCTGCACCTGGAATGTGAGAACATTAAACAGGAGAGGTGCAAGCGAACAACTAGCGGAAGCCCTAAACTGCTACAAAGCAGATATTACTGCCATCCAGGAAATACAAGGATGAAAAACTGTGACATCTACTACGGGCCGTGAGCAGAAACAGTGACCTTTCGGATGCGGATTTGTTATAAGTGCCGGACTTAGGCAAGAAGTCTTATGTTTCCAAGACATTAGCGAACGCATTGTAACGATCCGCATCAAGGCCAAATTCGCCAACATAAGCCTTATATGCGCTCACGCCCCAACGAAGGAAAAAGATGATATAGCTAAGGACTGCTTCTATGAGCTCCTTGACAAAACCTATGAGCGACTACCGAAGTACGATATTAAAATCGTGCTGGGAGATTTTAACGCAAAGGTAGGAAGAGAAGACATCTTGAGCAGTATTGTCGGAAAACATAGCCTAAACGACAACACGTCTTGTAACGGACTTAGGCTAATTGACTTCGCTACGGAACGAAATACCACTATAGCCAGCACACGGTTTCCTCACCTCGATATCCATAAGGGGACATGGCGGTCTCCAGATCAACGAACGGTCAATCAAATTGATCACACAGCGATAGACAAGAGACACGCATCCAGTATTTTGGATGTCCGAACATTCCGAGGAGGTAACATCGACTCGGACCACTACCTTGTTGCAGCCAAGGTTAGAATGCGGATAGCCACCACACCACAACAATCCAGAAATACTGTAAAAAATTAAATGTCGAAAGACTGCAATCGCAAGAGACCGCCAAGACCTTCGCGCAACGCGTATCCCTAAACCTCTCGATTAACACCATACCACCAGCATCGAATGTCGAAGAACTATGGCAACGATACCAACAAGCCATTAGATCAGCCGCAACTGATGTGCCAGGTTTCTCGCGCCCACCAGCAAGAAACCCCTGGTTTGATTAGGAATACCGACACATGCTCGCAGCCAAGAACGAGGCCTACAAGGCTAAGCTGCAGGTGAAGACGAGAGCTGCCGTTGAGCTCTATAGACAGAGAAGAAGGGAAGAACACCGGCTTTTTAGAGAGAAGAAAAAAAGAACAAGAAAAGCGTGCGATCGAGGATATAGAGAGGTGCCACTCCAGGAAAGATGTTTGCAAGTTTTACCAAAGTGTAAAACGTCAAAGCCAAGGATACAAGGCTCGAACAGAATCCTGTCGAGATAGGAGATATAGTAGTTGAGACACAGTCGATGCCGAGGATATGGTAGAACCACTTCAGCAGACTGTTAAACGGCGATGACGAACAACATTCTGCTGTCAGGCAGAACGAACCATTCAATATTGGCAACGACAGCGAAAGCTGCCAACCAGCCGACCTTAGTGAAGTGAGGATAGCAATATATAAACTGAAGCTTAATAAGGCTGCCGGAAATGACTGCCTTCCCGCCGAGATTTATAAAGCCGGCGGAGATGACTTGGTAAGTAACATCCACCAACTCATAAGCCGAATCTGGTCGGAAGCAAGTCTGTCTGAAGAATGGAACCTCAGTATCGTTTGCCCGATCCACAAAAAGGAGACCATCTAAACTGCACCAACTACAGAGACATAAGTCTCCTCAACATCGCTTACAAGATCCAATCTGCCGTAATATGTGTGGTTTTAGGCCAGGAAAGTCCACAACCGATCAAATCTTCACACTTCGGCAGATCCTGGAAAAAACCCAAGAAGTCCAAATCGATACCCACCACCTATTCATCGATTTCAAAGCAGCATACGACAGCATTTATAGCGACGAACTATACAGAGCCATGTCTAGTTTTGGTATACCGCCCAAACTCGTCCGTTTGTGTAGGATGACGATGGAGAATTCTCGCTGCTCCATCAGGTTCGGAAACGACCTCACTGACACATTCGATACCAAAAAAGGATTAAGGCATGGCGATGCGCTGTCATGTGACTTCTTCAATCTGATTCTTGAGAGGATTGTGCAAAGCTCACAAGCCAACACCAGAGGCACAATTTTCCAAAAATCTGTACAACTACTATCATACGCCGACGATATTGACATCATTGGTAGGACCCAACGTGATGTCATAGCCACGTTTGCTAGTATAGGGAAGGAAGCGGCAAAAATGGGCTTAGCAGTAAATGAGGGCAAGACGAAGTATATGCTGTCAACACGAAAGGACACACAACATCGACGAATTGGACAGAACGTCACCATTGAAGGCGACAATAATCAAAAACTTCGTCAAGCCTATGGTTTGACAATTATCTAAGGAAGAAATGACTAAAATTTTACAAGATCACTGGTAGAGCTCCACAGGAATCAGTCTTGGAAACATAAGAAAACCAAAAATGGTTACGTACTTAATTTTATGCACAAGTGGTGCTACAATCTGGAGCAAGCCTAGCGCTCAACCGACATACCTCTCCAACTAGGTAGGTATTTAGTCTTAGATAGCTCCAGTTTGGCGGCGTTCAAATGGTAGGCAGTAAAATAGCCAAACCACCATGGATTGCCAGCCTACCCCGAAAAAATGTTCTTCGTATGATGCAACTACAAAAAGATATGGCAGAAGAGGCACATATCTGGGCGCTACAACGCTAAATACGCATGCCCGATGACTGTAATATCACCTCCATATGTCCAATCTACAAAAAAGAAGATCACATATCCTTCATCAACTACCAAGGCATATGCCTGGTAAATTTCGCATATAAGATCATATCCAACGTATACTGTGTGGCTTCCGGCCTGGTAGATCGATTGTATGTCAATTTTCTACACTAAAGCACATTCTGGAAAAGACTAACGAATTTCAAGTCGAAAGAAACTAACTTTTCATCGACTTCAAGACCGCGATTGATAGCATTCATCGACTAAGAATGACGCCTTATTGGAGATACGAGGAAGATTGTCCCTAGAAAACAGATGCTATTTCGGTTTAGCAAGAGAAGTGGGATCAAAACTCTTTCGAAATTCCAAATGTATTCTCCACGGGACCCTTATCCAAACAGTCCGTCTTTAGGCCGTTTATTTCCGGATAATAAACAGGAAAGCTAACTACTAGGCACCTTCGAAAGAAGGATTCTTTGTCGATTTTTTTAATTCCTGTATGCGACGGGCTCAGTGGCGCGATGGTTAGTGCGATGAACTGCCGTGCAGAAGGTCTGGGTTCGATTCCCAGCCGTAGCACTGGATCAACGGATCTCCTCTCATGATGATCTGACAAATTTCCCTAGTAGTATCATTTTTTTATGCGACGAAGGCGAATTAAGGAAAATATACAAAAGCGAACTTTATGAGCAGTAAAAAAGGCTGTGGATGTAGTACAAAAGGTAAAAATCAGTAGACTTGGCCACAATAAGCGAATGAAGAATAATGCTCTAGCCAAAAGTCTTCGAATCCTAGGCTGCAGGTTCGACGCGACAAGAAAGACCGAATCTTCGGATTAGGGATCAAGCAATCGCGGATGCCAGAGCGCTTGGACTGAACAACTGACAGCAATGTGCTAAGGATCGAAGAGAATGGAAGGCTGCTTTGTCTCAGTCGGAGGTCTTGATGAGCTGGTAGCCCGTTAAGTAAAGTATGTAAGCCTCCAGTGAGGGACTTCCAAGTAGATAAGATTGGTGTCTACATGTGAGTTTTCCTAAGGTGAGTGTTCCTCTATTGCGTCTATCATCTGCTCTAGAAGATGAAGTCTAATCATTCTTCCTAACTGGGCCAATAATGATTTTTTTAGTCGACGCGTGCATGCTCCTGCTATATTGTATTCTTTTGATTGTGAAACTCATAAAAAAAGGATCTCGAAAATCTTCAATGGCATTTTCGGATATCGGATATCCGAATATCAATGGATATCCGTGAACAGTCCTTCGATTGAAACATTGCTCATTAGGGGACTTCAGAAATAATGAGCGAAAATGAGTATCTCTGTTGTTTTCTGAAACCATATATTAGATTCCTCCAATATAATCCTCTTACGATATAACCTGACAGTAAAGTGCGCTATCAATAATTAAAAAAATAAGCCAATCCCCTGAAGTACAAATAAAATGATACATCCCCTGACACTCCTCGAATCATTCCTATTCCCGAAAATGCAATTACGCCCTCACAACCCCTCCCCGGCTTGTGCATTACAGATTCTTCAATATTTAAATTGCTTCATTCGCTGAATGGAATCCTCCCTGCTCTCTGCAGCAATTTAAGTCCACGTTGACACGCTATTTGAATTTGCTCTCCTCCTTCAAGTATGTGTCTCTGGTTTGAACATGAAGAGTGCTGAAGAATCTTCGCCTCGCACTCACACGTTCCTGCCAAAACACCGCCGACATGAATTTCAAACATGACATTCGCTGGTTAAAAGGATTTTCGTTGCAATTTCCGCATGAGCGTCAATCCACACTCTATACCATGAACCAGCAGTAGATCAGACAAACACGTCGCGTCGTTTCACAACAGGAAGCAGCAGTGAAGCATAGAAAGACGGAACCACATCATTACCACCCTCCAACAGCCTAGCATTCAGAGCAATACGTTCCCCGAGTCACACTCATACAACGACCAAGACAAAATAAAGGAGCAAATTAAAAAAAAAAAAAAAAAAATAGCACAGGAAATTTCTTAAGCTAGGAAAATCACTTACCGCAGCCATTAAAATTTTAAACCTTGCCCACAAGTCCCTCACACTCCTCGACAGGGCAAAGCGCTCCTGCAGTGCTCCCTCATGACGTGCAACGTATGTTTTCGCCTATTTTTTTTTTTGGGAAAGGAAGAGAAACCACACATAAACATGGAGGTGCTCCACATCGTATGTCAATAATCAACAAACACACAAACTCTCAATCATCTCTCGTCAAAGGACATTTTTGACAGGGCGACACGAGAAATACATACCTGTCGCACGAGCTTCAACTTCTTCCTTATATTCCATGGCTGTAGCTTAACCGATTGAATGACTTCCTTGTGCAGTCGGATGTTCTCGTAGATTTGCTCCTGTGTAGAGTCCTGATTCGTTCCGTCATCTACAGAAAAAGGAGTGGTTTAGCAGTTGAAGGAATGTGTTCATATCATAGTCACGTTGCACAAATAATTGACATTTGTGGAAAAGCTTACTCGCCTGAGCTGGTGGTGTAGACGCTGGAGCGACGTCTGTCGCCCGTTTGGCTGATCGTATCCATGATGTGATCCATTGGACTGGAGGCTCTTCGGGATTTGCGACTGCCGCGTCTACGGTTGCCCCGTATACTAGCACGTTTTTGCATTATTGCTGACACTGATACCGAGTACTCTTCGTCGTCGTCCTCATCGTCGGACGCCTGTTGGTTTTGCTCTACTGTTCCGAGTGTTGTCAATGGAAAAGCGAGGAGTGAAGTGGATATATATGTGTGAATGTTTGTGTGTGCTGCCGAAGGACACTTACCAAATGCATCCAACGAAGGGCTGCTGAAAATCGTCGACACTCTTCTGAACTTGTCCTCTTGTGATCTAAATGCAGACAAGATAATGTGAATTGGATTGGAGTTGTCAGAAAGGATTTCGATGTTTTTGTGCATTCGTTTGGAAGGATTTTAGTTCTGTGGCTTATGCGAGTAAATTGACGTGTTCTTGGAACGATGTGAACATACCTCTTTCCCTTTTCGGCTGTTGGTTCCAAATGACTTAGCATTTGTTTGGCTTTCGAATTGGGGTCATTGAAATCACACTGGGAAGCCCATGTTACCGATAATTGATGCGGAGATGTTGGACCAGATGGTGAAGTAGCGTCCTGAAAATTTAAACAGAAAGTTGCTTATGTTTGTCGGATGTATATGAAAAGGAAGTTAAAAATTATGATTAAGGAAAGGGGGATGGAAGGTACTCAAAATTCTGTAACATATTTTTCGACGTTTGTTGATGGTTTCAGTCGCATGCTTCATATTTTAAACTTCAGATAGTGACAGTTAAGATTGGTCATGTTGTCAGTATCAATCGAAATAGGAAACTGAACCCTTGCGATGATTTTTGGGTTAACAAATAAAATGTGGGACATCCCATAAATCAGGGGTGGATTTAAGAAAAAAGAAAGAAAATGCCGAAACGAGAAAGAGATGTCAAACTTAAATAAACTTTTTTCTTAAATTACTAAAATATTAAAATAATTTCACAAAATATCCATAGTAACGCTTGTATTCTGATTAAAAGAAAGCAACATTTAGTTCATTGCTGTCTCAGTTTAGCTTTGAGGAAAGATAACAAGTCGATGTATGTTACACTGATGTTACGAAAACCTTTGATATATTGCAACACACACACACATAAAGGAAAGTGAAAAGCGCTAAGTTTTCAATACTTAATATGCCCTAGCGAGGTATACGTGGGAGCGAACAATTTTCCGCAACGCATACTTCGTCGGAGGTTCAAATTTCGTTCGAGGTATGTGTCATTGGAAAAAATAAACACTTCACTAAAATTCGTAAATAAGTTTCGCGAAGAATTTGTGACGGAGGAAATCGAAAAAAATGCACTTAGCTCTCAAAAATTGCACGAAAAATTCACCCAAATGCACCCAAATGCACTTCAACGCAATTCACCGGAATATGTTACAAAATGTCGGAGAAATATTCCGAGAAGCTTTTCGGAAGAACACCTCGAAGCTTAAATCCTCCGAATCGTACAAAATCGGAGAATTTTCCGCTACCGCGGATAACTCGCTACCTGAATATTTAAGTGCTTTCAAAAAAATTTAATTTAATATTTGGTTGGGTGTTGTAGAACGATGGTAGACTCTGATTGGCTTTGACTTGGCAATGCCCAACTCTGACTACACATCAAGTGCATGTTTTAAGCCTCCCAGTGGTAACCATTGGGTACTGCTCTCATCCAACAGAATGTGACTTGCTAAACAATTAGCGCGGGAATGTGAGAACATAAAACAGGAGAGGTACAAGATACTGATATCCAGGAAATGCGATGGGATGGGCAGGGCAAAAAGAGGATGAGCAACTGTGATATCTACTACGGACCGTGTTATAGTGAGCAGAAACAGCGACTATTCGGATACGGATATGTTATAAGTGCCAGACTTAGGCAAGAAGTCTTATGTTTGCAAGACATTAGCGAAAGGATTGCAACAATCCGAATCAAGGACAAATTCATGAACATAAGCCTTATATGCACTCACGTCCCGACAGAGGAAAAAGATGATATAGCTGAGGACTGCTTCTATGAGCTCCTTGACAAAACCTATAAGCGACTACCGAAGTACGATGTTAAGATCATTTTAACGAAAAAGGTAGAGGAAGATAAGACATCTTTAGCAGTATTGTCGGAAAACATAGCCTATACGACAGCACGTCTGGTAACGGACTCAAGCTAATTGACTTCGCTACGGAACGAAATGCCACTACAGCCAGCTAATGGCTTCCTCACCTCGATATCCATAAGGGGACATGGCTGTCTCCAGATTAACAAATGGTCAATCAAATTGATCATTTGGTGATAGACAGGAGGCACACATCCAGTATTCTGGATGTTCGAATATTTCGAGGAGCTTACATCGACTCGGACAGCTGCCTTGCTGCAACCAAGCTTAGAATGCGGATATCCACCACGTCATTAAATCCAGAAATGCTGTAAAAAAATTTAATGTCGAAAGACTGTAATCGCAAGAGACCGCCAAGAACGTGCGTTGAGCTCTATAGGCAGAGAAGAAGGGAAGAACACCTGCTTTTTAGAAGGAAGGAAAAAGAGCAAGAAAAGCTCGCGATCGAGAATATAGAGAGATGCCATTCCATGAACGATGTTCGCAAGTTTTACCAAAGTGTAAAACGTCAAAGCAGATGATACAAGGCTCGAACAGAATTCTGTCGAGATGAACAAGGAAATATCGTAGTTGAGACACAGTCGATGCTGAGGATATGCAAGAACCACTTCTGCAGACTGTTAAACGGCGATGACGAACAACATTTCGCTGTCAGGCAGAACCATTCAGTATTGGCAATGACAGCGAGAACTACCAACAACACAACCTGAGTGAAGTGAGGATAGCAATATCTAAACTCAAGCTTAATAAGGCTGCCGAGTATGACGGCCTTCCTGCTGGGCTTAATAAAGACGGCGGATATGACTTGGAAAGTAATATCAAAGGGTATATAACTACATAGAATGAGCATCCCGTACAATGAAAATTTTCTACTTGGGGTACTGACTGTTGGTATTAATACCCCAGTGTTCACGTTGCTAACCCCACATCAAACAACAGGACGCATATGGTCGACAAAATTTGCCCTTCGCACTTACCGCCCTAGTGTAAAACGGCTACAAAACTTTAAGCTGTAATGCGTACTCAATGTAGTTCTATACACTTTGGTAACATCCACCAACTCATCAGCCAAATCTGGCCGGAAGAAAGTATGCCTGAAGAATAGAACCTCAGCATCGTTGGTCCGATCCACAAAAAAAATAGACCCTCTGATCTGCGCCAACTACAGAGGAATATGTCTCCGCTACATCGCCGACAAGATCCTATCTGGCGTGATATGTGAACGTCTGAAACCACCTACCAACAACCTGATCGACCCTTATCAATGCTTTAGGCCATTTAAGTCTGGCAGTTCCTGGAAAAACCCCAAGATGTCCAAATCGATACCAAAGCTGTTCATGGATTTCAAAGCCGCATGCGAAGATACTCATAGAGATCAACTATACAGAGCCACGTTTAGTTTTGGTATACCGGCCAAACTCGTCCGTTTGCGTAGGATGACGATGGAGAATTCTCGCTGCTCCATCAGCGTCGGAAGCGACCTCATCGACACATACGATACCAAATAAGGGCCTAGGCAAGGCAATGCGCTGTCATGTGACTTCTTCAATATGATTCTTGAGAGGACTTTGCAAAACTTCCAAGCCAACATCAGAGGCCCAGTTTTCCAATAATTGATGCAATTACTGGCATTCGCCGACGATATTGACACCATTGGAAAAACCCAGAGTGATGTCATAGCCACGTTTGCTAGTATATAAAACTAAGCGGCAAAAATAGGTTTAGCAGTTAATGAGGGTAAGACGAAGTAAATGGTGTGAACACGAAAGGCTACACAACATCGACGAACCGGACAGAACTTCACCATTGACAGTTATAACTTTGAGGTAGTACGGAACTTTGTCTATCTGGGCTCCTCTATTAACTCTGACAACACCATCTCGTCAGAAATTAAACGAAGAATTACTCTTGCCAACCGGTGTTTCTTCTGGCTAAGAAGACAATTTAGTAGAAAAGCCCTCACTTGAGCTACTTAGAAGTTCCTATATAAGACCCTGGTCATCACAGTCCTGCTCCATGGCGTTCTTCGGGCTAAGGAGGCGAAGATTTAACCAAGAACTATACGAGTTGTACAGCGACATGCCCCTGGTCATAAAGCTGCGCGTTGAACGTTTAAGATGGCTAGGACATTTAGAACGAATGGACAACAATACTTCGGTACGCAGAGTCTTCGATTCCCGACCAGACATGCGTCGGAACCAGTAGAGTAACCCTTACCATAAGTTGCGCGCAAAAGTCGAAACCGACCTCAAACAACTTGGAGTGCGCAGTTGAACGCAGCTAGCTAAGGACCGGGCTAATTGGAGGGGCATATTGGTTGATTCCCAGGATCATTCCGGAATGTAGTGCGGCTTAAGTAAGTAAGTAGTAACGATTTTCTAAGCCCAATATGGAAAAGCTTATCAACCTTTCTGCAATCCGATCTTGAAGGATCAAATAGGGGTGATCCCATATTATATTTCATGTGCATATATAATATAATCACGGATCCTTTCCTTTTATATAAATAGGATCCATAGTTGCTTCCTCTTATATTTGATAAAAAATGTGTTTCCACTTGCTGTCAAAAAACCGCCTTAGAACATAAATTAGTGTAGGAAAAAGCGGATATAGGACAAAAACTTGAATAGAATTTCACTTTTTTGTACTTGTAAAGAAAAAACCTTGGGGTACCTCTAATAAAATTCAATTTATTTCCAAATAATAGGTGTGCAACTTGAATTTAGTAAATGAGCGTCTTGTCGCGTGGTTGTCAGAAGTGGCTGACGTCTGGGAAGAGAGTGAACGATAGAAAAGCTGATTAAAGACGATGGCGTACCATACACCCGGAAAGCAAATTATCCTGTTTTCTAAGCGTTGCCATTTACAGCAGTGCTATAGTTGCAAATTGTTTCTACGTTTTTTGAAACAATCATCGTTTAGTTTAGCAGCAATGAAAAATCGATTATAGATAAAAATTTAAGAATCAAAATATTTTGGCATACTTAGCTAAATATCTTCAGAGACAAATTTTAAGAAAATCCGATAAATACGGCTGAAACTCGTAGACGTAGACATGGGCAAACAATTCTGTATTTGACGTTAGAGGTTGCTAGAACTAAGACTTCGTCGGAGGTGGTGATCTTAAGTGAAAAACTATGGGTCTACTAGTTTTTCACTTAAGATCACCATTACATCATTAGATAGAGACAGAAATAATTTTTGAAAGATGTTGGTTGAGGCCGTCGTTGACCCTAAATTGTTGGGCAATTTCAGAAATTAAGTGTTCATGAAACAAGCATTTTTCAACGATAAGAAAAATGTAATGAACTCAAAAAGGTGATAAGAATAAATCTTATCATTCCCGAGTGACGGATCAATTACAACAGATTCAAACCATTTAAACAAATTTTACTGAAATTCATTCATTTAACCAAAAATAGTGGAAAAGACGTCTTAAAAGAATGTTTAGTACCAAATACCAAGCTTTACAGCCATTGCTTTCAGCTAATTTGTTGAGTTATTTCTACCAAAGGCTCAGAACGCAATATACTAACATAACACTGAAGCAATTAAGCCCCAAATAAGATTCTTTCAGTTTGTGATTCGCTGGACAAAAGTCCAACATTTGTGATATAACGGGTGTTTTTTGAGATGTTGGTTTTTCAAATATAGGTAAAACTGACATTTTGTGGTCAAATCGGGCAACTCTAATGCCATTTATGTTCAGTTTGGTTTGCTATTTTATCATGATCAGGTTGACCAATGAACAACGCTTGCAAATCGTGCAAATTTATTTCGAAAATAATGATTCACTTCGCGAAGTTTACCGCAAGCTCCGTCCATTTTATGGTCGACATGATCGGACATCAGAGCTATTAATTCGGTTAACCATGGATAGTTTTCGCACTACGTTTACTTCATGTGATAATACGCATCCGTAGAGGCGTCGAACAGTGCGCATCGAAGAAACAATTGCCGCTGTAGAGCAAAGTGTTGAAGAGGACCGGAATGAATCGATTCGCCACCGTGCACAGCAATTGGAGCTTTGTCCATCAACTTTATGGAGGATTTTGCGCAAAAGATCTTGGCTTACGATCTTATAAGATTCAGCTTTTCTTGCACAAGCTGGATCTTGCTATTTTTTAAAGCCGCGAGACCATTAAATGCGTCGTGATTTTGGTGTATGGGCCGAAAACGAAATCAATTTCTATGCTGATTTTCATCGAAAATTTTGTTCAGTGATTAGGCTAAATTTTGGTTGAATGACTACTTCAACAAGCAAAATTACCGCATTTGGAGTGAATGGAATCCACATGAGACTTTTCAATTGCATCAACAAAAACTGACTGTTTGGTGTGCTGTATGGGCTGGTGGAGTCATTTGGGCCATGCTTCTTCAGAAATGATGCTGGAGAGTCATTTACCGTTAATGGAGACCGGTATAGTGCCATGATAACCAACTATTTTGTTCCCGAATTGGATGGCATGAATGTGGATGAGATGTGGTTCCAACAAGACAGCGCTACATGCCACACAGCGCACGTCACAATCGATTTATTGAAGGAAACATTCGATGAGCGTATAATTTCGCGGAATGACCTGTCAATTGGCCACCAAAATCGTGTGATTTGACATCATTGGATTATTTCTTTGGGAATATGTGAAGTCGCTTGTCTACGCCATCAAACCAGAAACGTTAGGGGACTTGGAAGCCAACATTCGTGGCGTTATTGCCGACATACGGCCCCAAATGCTCGAAAAAGTGGTTGAAAATTGGACCTCTAGGCTTGGCTTTAGTCAAACCACCCGCGGCGGCGCAAAATCATATTTAACCAGCAATGGCATACAATTATCCTTCCAATAAGGCCAAATTGATGGACATTAAGACTATTTTCTTGTGTTGAATTTCAATTCCAAGTTCTATACCTCTAAAAAAACACCCTTTTTAAGACTATGCTGCAATGTGAAAACAACTATTTAACTTCCAAAGCCACCAGTGGTAAATAACTTTAACAACCAACTTAAAATTTAATTTAAATTTCGATTTTTTTAATATAACATAACCAAACTTAAAAGTTGATTTTTAATTGTTTTAATAATTATTTTATTTACTACTTAATAAACTTATTTATCATTAAATAAAAATCACTTGAATTATCCAGAAAAACTTGTCTTTCTATATCAGTAGCCTTTAACCGATTTCATCGAACTGGGTGAGATCATCATCGAAAAAAAGAACACTCCGAATATATGCATATTATCAAGTTACATTGTCCTTCAAAAGCGAAATTCCTTTCACAGTGGGAAAACCCTTTATAAATATTTCATCAGAAACAATAAAAATACACTCATTCAAAAAAACAAACATGGTGGTCATACCTTTGCTACTTTGTTCTGTTAATATATCCAAAAGCAAGTCCAAAGCATTTAATTATCCAAAAAACACGTTTGTTAAAATTTTTGTTGAATTTTTATTGAACTAGTCACTTATAGCAGTATTTAACAAAATAGCAAACTTCCAGCATATATTATATTTTCGACATAAAAAATCACTTAACATCTTTTAAACACCATTTAACAATTTTTTTTATAAAAATTTCTTTTAATTTCTCACAACATCCTCTAAGAGAAATCGTCGATTAAAATTCTAGAATACTTTAATTTTTCTTGTACAAAATTTTAGTTGATATATCACATTTAATCACTTTTGTTAGTTTTAAAAAAAAAATCAAAAACAACTGCCAATCGTTTGATTTTTTAATTCACATTTTTATTGGATTAAATTTAAAAAAAAAATTCTCTTTCCATTTATGGGTTAACTAGAAACTAAACCTTTCAGTAGAAGGGTCAAAACGCGTTTGGTAATCCAATAATCCAATACCATACAGTGACGCGCGCCCCAAGAGTCGATTAGTAAGACTGAACACAGCAAGACAATGGACACCTAAGGACGATCCAATTTTTTCCCACTTTCGATTCGAATGAAAATAAAAATAAAAGACGATCCCCTTCGTGGTAGGTAGGTGGTCGAAAAAAAACACTAATATTCACTGCTGCTTCTTCTTCTTCTATTTCATTATTATTTTATTTTTTTTTTATATATATATTCCACGGTTCACCAAATATGTACGTATATCATATGATGGCAGGATAACAGGCAGCGAAAGATATATGTAGCTATGGATAACCCATCCTGGCAGTATGCGAAACGTATCTATAGTTGGTTCGTTTGAATCTCTCATACGGACATGTAAATGAAAATCAAACATGCAAGGGTTGATAGAGAATGGAAAATCGCGAATTATGACGACGATGACGAAGACCATCGTCGAGCTGAATGAAAGTCCTCCTCCACGCCCATCTCCTTCGGGGGCACGGAGAACCATTTAAACCTTTCTATTTCGTTTCGTTCTATCACTTTATTTCTCCACCACTATTTTATAGAAAAAAAAAAACTTTTGCTCTTTTCGTGTGTGACCTGTACATATATCAATGTAACTGTTGTTGGACATTTATCTAATGGCTTTTGGGAAATATTTTTGAATAAAATATCTCTCTCCTCAGAAAAGCGAAATGAAATTGTTCAGTTGGAATGAAATGGTTGACAACGCGGTGGGGCAAGTTTTGTTTTGTCCTTCACCCATGACCCTGAGGATAAGGAGCTGTGAGTTTAGAATTGAAAGTGCTGCTGGACTATACCGCTTGTGGTTAATTAAAAGGATTCCCCGAATCTGTAGCGTATACAAAGAGGATTTTAAGAGGGTGGAGATCGGTTTTTGGGTTGGTTTAATACACGTGTTTGCTTGGTATGCTATGTTGGACCTAAGCACGCGGACCAAGGAACTCCTAATGGATTTGTTTGTTTTTATTTTTTCTGGAAACTCACGTGCGTAGAGTGTTTTTTTTAGGGTAAGAGCCTACGGGTATGTGGTTCAAGCGATTTTGTGATTTATTATACATTCATGGATTTTGTGACCCACCGTAAATTAATTACCATGTCCGTGTACAGTGATGGTGCGCAGGTAGTCATTTACGGGGCTTTGGAATCCTAATGAGAGGCTTATGGAAGTGTGGATATAATTTGCGTTTCATGATTTACAGTAAATGTGCGATATTTTTACATTTTTGGGAGGAACTACATTTAGGTACTTGGAGTGAAAGTTGTCTCGAAATATTAATGTTTGGGGCGAAACTGTTTATACCCTATCCCATAGGGGTATATTAGTTTTGATACATATTTTGTAACACGGAGAAATAATTAAGCTACATATAGCTTAAAGTATATGGATCGACTCAGAATCGATTCGATTTAGCCATGTCTTTTCGTACGTCACCAGGTTTTGGGCCCTAAATTTGGAGCTAGATTGCGTACACGTGTTTGTTGTTTCTCCCAGCAGAACAAGTGTAAACATTTTTCAGATCCACGCACTGCCACGCCTCTTTTTCAGAAAAACTACTTTGAAAAAGTGTCTGAACCAAATATCTAGACAATCATTACGTCTATCTTTCGCCTATACAAAGTTTTTTTGCCACGCATACTTTTTGGGAGCGTTTTCAGTAAAAAAAAAACTTTTTTTGGTAAAATTTTAAGCATTTCGAAAAAAATGTTAATGTAAGATGTGATGGAATGTCCATTCAACAAAAGTAAACAAAAAAACACTGAAAAAAATATGTAGAACAGCAATAAATTATCACTGAAGTTTACCTACTGCAAAACAAAATAAAAAAGTAATAGAATTGTCACTTAAAATAAATGTATTTCCACCCTGCATTGCGCTTATTTTAAATTGACTAGGGAAAGTATTCATTCAGAAAAGCTAGCCTTACATCCGGCCTATTCCCACGATGCACTTTCTTTTCAGCAAGTCACTTGAGGAATCAAGTTATCTGCTTTCCCTTCTTCAAAAGCAAAAAGAAACGTGAGAACCGAACCTCAAGATAAGAGCCAATTTTTCTAAAAGGTAAATAGTTTCCCGATGTTGCTGTCAAAAAAAAAAAAAAAACATAAGAGCAGGCTACAATCCAGTGTGTGGATCGTTTTACACCCTATCTCATCTCATCTTCGAAAAATATCCCTAAAATGTGGGCTTTATGGCAAAGAAATATTAAAACTGCCATTGTCGCAACATATTGTTTAAAATCTTGTATGGTTCGATAAAAAACATGTTTTTCTCCTGCATATGGTACGGCGTAGGGTATACAAATGGTTTTTGAATGAAAACGCCTCCAAAGAAGAGGTGGGTTAAAATGATGTAAAGACGAAATATTGATATTATTATAGCAAATGATTTTGCGTCACAAGTTTTTTTCTAAATGTTTAAAAATTTTACCGCAAGCTGTTTTTTTTTACTGAAAATGCTCCCAAAACATGAGCTTGGCTAACAACTTTGTATAGACATTAGGATTGTCTAGATATTTTGTTCAGACACATCTTACAAATTTTTCACGGGTTATCCTAAAACAACTACTTAAAAAGAGGCGTGGCAGTGGTCGGATTTAAAAAAAAAACTGCTGAGAGCAACAACACATACGTGTACCGAATTTCATCATTCTAGTTCAAAATTTAAGACCCAAAAACTGGTGACGTACCGACGGACGGACAGACATGACTAAATCGATGCAGCTATTGATTGTGAGTCGATTCATATACTTTGAGGTACACCTAGCTCAATAATTTCTCAATGTTACAAACTATTTATCAAAACTAATATAACCCTATGGGATAGGGTATAAAAATGAAGAAATATTTGGGTATAAATTGCTAAACATTTTCAGAACCAACCGCCATGATCGTATACTTCAACACTTGTAAAACGCAAAGATCTTGCTAAAAGCAAAGGTGATCTTATCACTGTAAATATTATTTAATTCCAAATTAAGTAAGTGAACCCTAAACATATTCCATATTTGTTGCACCACTTAATTGGGTACATATTTTCTTTCCATTAAGGATATTGATTCGAAGGTAATTAATTCAAAGAGAAACTCTTCAACTCTCTCAATAAAAAAAAGATCTCCCGCAATAAACGATCGTGGCTTACCCAGAATAAGTCGATGCGTAGAATTGGGCGGCGATTTCCAACTCAGTGACCCGAAATTCATCAACCTGACCAGTTTAGCGCATACCCGAGGGACGCGATTGTAGCTTAAAGCTCACAAAGCTCCACCGCGACAGCTTCATGCCTTTCATGCTTTGGAATTTTAAGCTGGAAGTGCCTTTAATAATTGTGACGAAAACTTTAATTTAATTTTAAAATTCTTAAACTAAAAATATTAGAAATTAAACTTCAAAAATTGAAATTCTTAACCTATCAAATTCATTACCTATATGAAATTCTAAATCTAATAATTACTTACCTACTTAAGTGGTGCTACAGTCCGAAATGAACCTGGGCCTCAACCAAAATGCCTCTCCAATTAGCCCGGTCCTTAGCTAACTGCCTCCAGTTGCGCACTCAAAGTTGGTTGAGGTCGGTTTCAACTCGTGCGCGCCACTTAAGGCGAGGTCTTCCTCTACTGCGTCCGACATCTGGCTGGGAATCGAAAACTCTGCGAGCCGGAGTATTGGTGTCCATTCGTTCTACGTGTCCTAGCCATCTTAAACGTCCAATGCGGAGTTTTTTGACCACGGGCATGTCAGCTCGTATAGTTCTTGGTTGAATCTTCGTCTCCATAGCCCTTGAACGCAAACGGGACCGAATATTTTTCGAAGAATTTTCCTCTCAAATCGACCAAAGATTTCTTTATCCGCTTTTAAGACGGTCCATGCTTCAGCGCCGTAGAGCAGGACTACGATAATCAGGGTCTTATGTAAGATCTCCTTAGTAGTTCGAGTGAGGGCTTTACTACTGAAATGCCTTCTTAGCCCGAAGAAACAGCGGTTGGCAAGAGTAATTCTTCGTTTAATTTCTGACGAGATGTTGTTGTCAGAGTTAATAGCGGATCCAAGATAGATAAAGTCCCGTACTACCTCAAAGGTATATCTGTCAATGGTGACGTTCTGTCCAATTCGTCGATGTTGCTTGTGTTTTCGCGTTGACAGCATATACTACGTCTTGCCCTCATTTATTGCTAAACCCATTTTTGCCGCTTCCTTCCCTATACTAGCAAACGTGGCTATGACATCACGTTGGGTCCTACCAATTATGTCAATATCGTCGGCTAGTAGTTGTACAGATTTTTGAAAAATAATTGGACTACTCATACTATACATACAAAAAAAATCTAAATTAACTAATAAGTGTAAAGAGGTATTAGTGATCTATCTAACAACTTAGTATCGGGATGATTCGCGTGTAAAATGGTTTTTAATCTCATAAATTCTTCTGGTATTGTTCAGAGTGGAAATGAATAGATTTATTTATTTTATTTTTTGGTACAATATTTAGTTTTGTCAGGCGTAAACAGCAGCAAGAACACCGTCCGATCCGATGAACTACTGTTCGTGCAACGACGAAGAGGGGATTTCTTAACCACTGAAATTCCAACTTCATGACAAAAATCATTGGTTATGGTAATATGAACATTTCTTCCATATATCATTTTTATCCACGCCCACTTTTTGGGGGCGTTTTCATTCAAAAACCATTTCTATACACTATTTCATAGCATAACCGGGCAAAAAACGATGTTTTTTGTTGAACCATAAAACATTTTGATAAACTGTTCTGAATACTATGTTCTGACAATGACATTTTCTCTATTTCGTCGCAATAAAGCAGACATTTTGGGGATATTTTTATTAGGAATGGGATGGGGAAGGATATTAAACGATCCGCACAGCGGATTGTAGCCTTCTCATATGATTTGTTTTTTTTTTTTTTTGTGAAAAACATTCTGTGGTTGTGGATGGAGTAATAAGCCAAGAGTCTTAAAATATTTCTTAATTCTAAGGGAATTTTTATTTTGAAATTGTTTTTATTTTTTTACAACCTAAAACTAACTTAAATGATAGACAAGAAATTTAAAAAACAAGCCCACTTATCAAGCATTTAAATAACTTACTAGCTTTGCAGTGACGGGCTCAGCGGCGCGATGGTTAGTGCGATGAACCGCCGTGCAGAAGGTCTGGGTTCGATTCCCAGCCGTAGCAATACCTTAATGATTTTTCACTGGCCCTCCTCTCGTAATAATCTGACAAATCATCCGAGTACTATCAATTGTCATGAAAAGCTTATCTCAACTTAGCCGTTCGGATTCGGCATAAAACAGGAGGTCCCGCCATCGTGCTAAGAAGTACACACGCACACATGAATGGTTGTGAGAAAAAAAGCTAGGCCCTGGGTACTAACGAGCCTGTTGCGCCATAAATTTATTTTTTTACTAGCTTTGCCGTAAAAAACGCCAAGCAACATAAAGCCAAATCCCGAAATTCGTCATTATTTCATTTTATGAAAGCGAAATAATGCCGAATTTCCATGAAAGGTCTTATTTCACTTTGCTTAAGTGTAAAACGGTGCAGTGTATTAACCCCCGTGGAATTAAGCGCTACAGGGGTTAGTTTCCAAAAAAAATATTTGATTTTGGAAATGGAAATAAGCTCCTCTACCATAAAGAATTAACACCCACAGGTGTTATTAACATTTGAAATTGGAATCCTATTCAAGTTTGGTGTACGCAAAGTTTGAAAGCGAGTAAGGGGTATGCAGACCCCTCTCGCAGCCCCTATATTGGGTTCACTGTTGGATTTGGGATGTGTGCGAGTGAAATGGATATAAGCCCGCCAAGCAAAAGGAAATAACCGCCGCTGGACTCATTTCCATTTCCTAAAATAAATAAGCCCCTGCGGGTTTTTTTGGGAAATGAGCCCCATGAGGCTTATATCCACGGGGGGTTACTAAAATGCACCGTGTAAAACATTAATAGGAAGCTTTTCAAATTTGTTTTTTTTTTTAATCGGCGTACCAAAATATAACTTCAAGTATATTTTAGAAATAGTTCAACGGGATTTTCTTGTAATATTTAAGGTTTGCTTTGGCATTTAAAAAAAAAAGATGAAGAAAACACATCAACAAATCATGGGATGATAAACTCCTTAAGATCGCATAACATTCTCGACCATTTTTTACGAATAAATAAGTCAGCAATTACGGTGTAGATTTTCCGGCCGTCCAATGGCCGGTTGCTAAAAAAAGACTCTCATGGGCCAATAATATCACTGACGTAGATGAAGATGTTGTGGATAATAAAATTCCTTTTGAAGATAATCCTAACAAAGTCCGGACAGACTTAAACCACAAGACGCAGTGGATGATTTTCGGTCGAAATTTTATCTGACCGGATACTGGTCTCATCCAACCGGATTTGACCTGCTAAACTTAAAAGAGCGAGTATTGATAACAAAGCATATATTCGAATGAGATCTTGATATATGTGCCAGAATAAGGCAAGAAGTCTTATAAGTCCGGACAGACTTAAACCACAAGACGCAGTGGATGATTTTCGGTCGAAATTTTATCTGACCGGATACTGGTCTCATCCAACCGGATTTGACCTGCTAAACTTAAAAGAGCGAGTATTGATAACAAAGCATATATTCGAATGAGATCTTGATATATGTGCCAGAATAAGGCAAGAAGTCTTATAAGTCCGGACAGACTTAAACCACAAGACGCAGTGGATGATTTTCGGTCGAAATTTTATCCGACCGGATACTGGTCTCATCCAACCGGATTTGACTTGCTAAAAGTTAAAAGAGCGAGTATTGATAACAAAGCATAAACAGCAAATATTCGAATGTGATCTTGATATAAGTGCCAGAATAAGGCAAGAAGTCTGATACTTTTAAGACATTAGTGTTAAACTCAGAGAAAAAACAAGGTAAAATCAAAGAAAACCACTTCGATTTAAATATTTTCGGAATGATTTACCTTCGACTACGAACATTTTAAAATCAATCAAAGTGACATGAAATTAATTCAAAGGGTTTCCATACTCTACATTTTTTTAATTTGATCTGCACCATGTCTGCACCTTGATTTGATGTGGGATCATGCTTAAATCAAATTCATTTATCTTTAAAATAAAGTTCGTTAAATTCGATTTAACGATCATGCATCGTAGATAAAAATAAGTTCAACTTTGAAAACACAATGCTATAACTTCAATTTAACAATGACGCATAGTACAGGTGGCGCAAAAGTAATCCTGCTATCAGCAAATGCTATAAGTTTTGCGATTGGCCCCTAATGACAGTTCTGTTTTGACATTTGTGTAGTAAACACATGCGAAATACACGTTAATAAACAATGTTACGCTACACTGCTCCAGAACGCGGAATATTGGTGACCATTTATTTGAGCAATAATCGGTCGGTGACTTTGGCACAACGTGAATTTCGTCGCAGATTTCCTAGCCGTCCAACGCCTACTGGTGAAACACTGCGACGTTTAGCCGCTCGCCTCGAAGAGACTGGCACAACACGAGATGCTGCCAGGCGTGGCAGACCCCGGAGTAGCCGTTCTGCAGAGAATATTGCTGCTGTAGTCGAAGATGTCATGGAAGTGCCGTCGACATCGACCAGACGACGTGCCACGCAAATGGGTATCAGTCGACGGTCTTTACAGCGAATTTTGGTACATGATTTGAAGATGTTTTCGTAAAAAGTCCAGACGGTGCATCAGCTGTTAGCTGCTGACCGCCAATCGCGTCTAACGTACGCTCAAGATATCCTTAATCACCACCAAGAGGAAGATGATTTTTCATCAAAAATAATCATGAATGATGAGGCCCATTTCCATCTTAGCGGGTACGTAAATAAGCAAAATTTACGCTTCTAGGGCACTGAAAATCCGCGTGTAACCCACGAAGAGCCATTAAACCCGCTCAAAGTCTCTGTATGGTGTGCTGTTTTCGCTGGAGGAGTCATTGGACCTTTTTTCTTCGAAGACGTCGCGGGCCAAACGGTTACTGTGAATGCTGAGCGCTACAGAGCAATGATCAACGAGTTCTTTTTGAAAACATGTGATTCCAACAGAACGGTGCAACTGCACACACTGCACGTGCCAAAACCTATATGCTGAAGGATGCCTTTCCCGGGGGCATAGTCTCCCGTTTTGGCGATTTGCACTGGCCAGCAAAATCGCCTGATTTGACCGCTCCAGACTTCTTTTTGTGGGGATTTTTGAAGTCGCGGGTTTATGTCAACAAGCCTCAGACTCTTGCAGCTCTTAAAGACAATATCCGTCAAGAATGTGAGGACCTATCGCCGGAAGTTTTGGCCAAAGTGATGGAAGATGCCATAAAAAGGGCTCAAATGACAACCAACTGTGGCGGCGGCCATTTACCTGACATCATTATCTCGACTTGATGTAAAAAAAATTAAAAGACCAAATAAAAATAGTCCACAAGAAGAATCAAAGTTTTTCATTTTCTTTAAAATTACAGCCAAAAAACATCGGAAGGTTATTTTTGCGCCACCTTGCAGAATGAAATGCATTTGACTTTAAAAACACTTCGAATACATTTGGATGTAATGATTGTGCATTGTGTATTCAAACAAATCCAACTTTGAAAGTACTGTGCTTAAGCTTTAATTTAACTTCGTTCAGGTATTGATTGAAAATGGAACCATTTTGAATTAAAAGTTTTCAACTTTAATCTTACCATGTTGCTTCGTAGACATAACCTCTTTTGACTTTGAAAATGTCACGTTTATTATTTGTTACAACAATATTTCGTTGTAGAATCAAATGTTTTTAACTTTAAAAGCTGTATATTTCAACTTTGATTTAACTTGATATAGGTATGTATATTCAAAATAAATTTTTCACAAAATTTAAAATTAAAAATGAATACAACAATAATTTGGAATTCATCAATTTTATTTTCAATGTACATAATAATATAAAATTCTTAAATTATTCATTATTTACCGAAACATAAATGTAAAGGTGAGCACGTAAAAAAGGATATAATGGTTAATTTTGTTGCCAATTTCAAACTCTTGAAAATACTTACTAAATGATTTTACTTCAATTGGATAACAAAAAACGAACAAATTATTTTTTTGAAATGCAAACACATGTGTTTTAAATAATTGCATTAATAGTTTCTTATAATAGGTCAAGTAACAATTCTTTTTATACCGAGTACCTATCTTTATATTCGACATTTTCGACAGTATCTGCAACATTCACAATATCGAAGTTAAAATTTTCAGGGTTCTTTATTTGTGCGAAAAAATCGACATCACGAACATTAAGGTTCGTTGTAAATACATTTTCGTCTATAAAATTTTCAATCCCATTTTCGTATTTTAACATTAAATTTGAATATATCCCAGAAGCTTTAAGAGTAAATGAATATGATGGATTAAACCTTGATGTAATGGAATTTAAGTTAGTAAACAAAAATTTTAAAGTTAATGTTAATCTGCAAAACAGCATGATTTTAGACAAAGAAACAACAAAATTGAACGTACCAAATCAGCGACCCTTGCATCTGATAATTTTGGCCAAGCTTCTTCTGGCAATTTATTTAGGTCTTTTTGGCGAGGACTGGACGCTTTTCCCCATTTTTTAAGGCTAATGTAATAGATTCATCTATTTCTGTAAGGCAAACATTGGGGTCATCACAACAATTTTCGATTGAAGCCTTCTGGTTTAGAAAAATATTTTACACGCTTCGATCTGCTGTTTGTGTATTTGGAATACAACTTTCCTGTTGTAAAAGAATCAGTTTTTCGAAACAATCTTTATAGTTATGTATAGCTTGACTTCACTTTCAGAAGGGAAAACTGATTTGATCGACTAGACCAGAGTTGTCTGACTTTTCGTCATCTTCAGACAACTGACACTGAATCTCTTGAGTCAAATCAAAAATAATAACACTATTTTTTTCCATTTTTACACAACCCAAGGAGGCACACGACAAACAACGACAATGAGCTCACCCTCACCGTCGCGACACTTAGCGGGACATAAAGGGTTTTTCAATAAGAGCGCTACAAAGTTTTTTTTTTAAATAAAACAAAAACGGTTTTGGGTATCAATGAAATTCTTTATTCTTGTGAAAGTACGTTCGATGCATGAAAGTACGTTTGACATGGCCACCACGGGCACGCTTGCAGAAGTCCAGACGCTGAACCCAATTTTCGAAGGTTTTCAAGCATAAATCGGCCGATACTGCTGCAATTTCACATTCGATATTCGTACGAAGTTCTTCAATCGTCGCTGGCTTGTTGGCATAGATCATAGACTTGACGTAGACCCACAGGAAATAGTCTAACGGCGTCAAATCGCACGACCGAGGCGGCCAAGCGACTGGACCATTTCGTGAGATAAAACGTTCTCCAAACTTGGTTTGCAAAAAACTGATTGTGGCATTCGCTGTGTGGCTTGTGGCGCCGTCCTGTTGGCACCACATGTCCTCCAAGTCCATATCATCCAATTGGGGCCAAAAATATTCGGTTATCATTGAACGGTAGCGATTCCCAATCACAGTAACGTGTCGGTCTTGATCATCACGGAAGAAGTACGGCCCAATGACGCCGCCGGCCACACCAAACCGTAATTTTTCGGGATGCAATGATGACTCATGGCGTTCGTGTGGATGGCTGTCTGACCAATGACGCATATTTTGTTTATTGACAAAGCCATCCAGCCATTCGCTGAAGATGATTTTTCTATGAAAATCCGAATCATTTTCAAGTTGTTGCTCAGCCCAATTCGCGAATATAATATGCTTCTGGTGATTAAGCGGCTTCAGTTCTTGCGTCAATTTAATCTTGTAAGGATGTAGGCCAAGATCTTTTTGGAAAACACAACGACAACGACGTCTCAGAGATGGCCAACGCTTGAGAACGACGTGTGAGAGACACATTTGGGCTTTCTTCAACTGAAGCCTCAGCGGCAGCAATATTCTCGACACTACGGGCACTTCTTTGTCGGGAACACTTTGTACCACTAGACGCTCAATTGTTGATCTGCTAGGACGATTATGACGACCATAAATTGGACGTAGCGCTCTTAACGTTGAGGCCACTGACTCCGAATTTCGGTTGTTAATTTCAATAATTTCGACTCGTTGTTAGATCTTATATCCTTCCAGCATGAAATGGCAAACCTTACTGAAGAGAAATGTCAAAAGAGCGGCAAGAAATATGGCGTCGTTTGCTGGCCCTGTCGCTCAACTTTTGTAGCGTCCCTGTTGAAAAACCTGATACCAGCATTCGTCGATAATATTGACTTCATTGGTAGGAGACAACGTGATGTCATAGCCACGTTTGCTAGTATAGAGAAGGAAGCGGCAAAAATGGGTCTAGCAGTAAATGAGGGTTAGGCTGATTATATGCTGTCAACATGAAAGGCAACAACATAGATAAATTGGACAGAATGTAACAATTGACAGATTAAACTTTGAGGTAGTACGGGACTTTGTCTACCTCGGGTCCGCTATTACCTCTGACAACAACATCACAACAGAAATTAAACGAAGAATGACTCTTGCCAACCGCTGTTTCTTAGGGCAAAAAATTCAATTCAGTAGTAAAGCCTTCACTCGAGCTACTATGGAGATCATATATGAGACCCTGATCATCCCAGTCCTGCTCTGAAGGACTGGACCGGCGCTGAAGCATGGACCGTAGCTAAACTTCTTCTTCCGCTTTTGATACGATCCTTGGTCGATTCGAGAGGCAAATTCTTCGAAAAATGTTCGGTCCCGTTTGCGTTGATGGTCTATGGAGTCAAAGATTCAACCAAGAACTATTCGAGGTGTACAGCGACATGCCTCTAGGCAGAAAGCTGCGCATTGTGCGTTTAAAATGGATAGGACATGCAGAACGAATGGACATCACTACTTTGTCTTGTATCCCAACCAGACGTCGGAAGCAAAAATGGAAAACCTCGCCTAAAGTGGCACGAACAAGTACAAGTCGACCTCAACCAACTAAGCGTGCACAATCTGATGCGGTTATCTAAGGACTGGGCTAATGCCAATGTTGGTTGAGACCCCACTTTTTTATTTACGATTTATATGCCTTACCCCATAGCATATGCAATGAAGAAAGCGTGCTTTTTTGTCTATACATACAAGATTTTTATAAAGCGTCTTGGAAATATGTTGTGGAAGGTTCATCTTCTGAATTTTAATCCCTTAATGGGTTAAGCCTTCTTGTAACTACTTTAAGAGCGGCTTGTTAATCTGGCCAAATTCAGTATAGACGTCCTTAACCGATTTCCTAAGAAGTCAAATTTAGGAGTGATTGTCATTGAAAATGTAACTGCAACTGATATGCTATGTTTCACCACCCACCAGCAAGAATTTCCTGATTTGATGAAGAATGTCAAGAGATGGTCGCAGAGTCGCAGTCCAGAGCAAAGTCTACAAGTAAAATGTGAAAAAGGGACCCGCAATTGAGTTTGAAAGATTAGGAGGTTTTACTAAAGATCTGAGCCAATTCTTATTAAGATGAACAAAGAGGGCTTGTAGTTGAGACACAACAATCAACAGTTTTATGGCGATGATGATCAATCTTCAGCTATAGGACAGAACGTCGGACATTATAGGCGACGAAAGGCGGAAATTACTGCGAAGTCAAATTTGTTTTGAGCTTGTCTAACAACTTATCTCACTCATCTCTTTTAGTGGTACTACAATGTCCGTGCTTTACATCTTCTTTTATATCCTTTTACTAAGGATCAAACAAAAATCTCTTTAAAAAAAATAACAACTACAGCGAAACTCCGTTTTCCCAACCAAATAGTCCACCACATCTGGGGTAACAACACTGGGAATGGAATCCTTCTATACCACGGCCTACGCAAGATACAATCAATTTAATGTTTCGTAATAAAACAAATGCGCCCTTAAGCCCTGTGTTGCAATAAAACGATTCGCCTTCAACCAACGACACGAACAAATGGTGCGGCAAGCCCACTTGCTCTTTTTTTTTTCGGTTAACCATATATTGCCGTTCATCGCAGAATTCCTCCTGTCAGTTCGGAAAAGCATGCAAATGACAGCCAACCACTCCTAAATAAATTATCCTGCGACTTTTGCTGCAGAACATTTGTTATTAAGTCACGAAATGAATAATATAGACAAGTCGGGCAGCTTACGATGTATGAAACGTCAAATGAATAGGGCATTTGTCAACTTGTTCAAATGTTCCACCCAACCTTAGGGCGCCCTTTTCCTGTGTCCTTTTGATTTGACGCTGCTTTTGTGTGGTTGTTACGTGGGCACGTAAAAGAGATCAACACTTACAAGCTTATTTTCTACTTTTACAGCTAGTGGTAGTCAGTTGAATTATGTCTGACACTAGTAAAAAAAAAACAAGGACTTGGTATAAAATTCTGCGAAAAGGACATTCTCGCATTTTTGAAGAGCTACACAAAAAAGCTTTGAGCACAAGCTTAAATTTGATGATGATGTCAATCGTTCGTGAGCCTAATAAAACATTTATGCCCACGCAGGAAGCAGAAAAGTCACCTCATATACACCCACTCGTCTGAGTGTCCTCTTTTTGTTTGCCATAGGTATGCGACGAGTTATTCCCATTATCCATAACCCATAAACACCGAGTGAGATGTTAACAGCTAATATCCGACTTCGAGCCAGGATGCTTCGTTTTCACTGTCCCTTTCGAATTTTTTTTTGCCTTTTTTTGCTAAACAAACATAGGACGTGGAGTCCATCATTGGAGTTTATGGGCATTTTGAAAAGCGTCAATTCGACCAGGATATTGTGAAAGGATATATGACACGCTCGTAAAGTGTGATTGAATTTTAATGCAAAACACATGTCGAAGGCTTGCTGTTCGACGCCGCCGTGGTCGGAGGTGATTGGTGGCAGTTATGAATGGCGACGAATTTTTATTACGAAAGCGGGACAAGCTGAGGTATGCGAATTGTGAGTGTGCGTGAGGTGCCTCAGAAACGAATTTGCCGTCCATTTAAGGGTGGTGTTGGTTGATATACGAGTTCGCTTAAATAACAGCAACTTGTAGAATTTGAACGCTTGATTGATTTTATTTTTTTATTCTGTAAATAAGGCTGGGGCCAAAAATTATTGCAGAAGGACATTACTGATTACTTGTGATAGATATTTGATTATTGCAATGGCTTATAAAACATATCTGATTGTAAGGTTTAATATTCAGGAATCGGTGTAACGTGCTTTAGTTTTAAATTGGATCTGAGTAGCATTTTAGAGCAAAGTCAGATTTTAGAACCAATTTTTGATTGCCTAGATTTCGCTAAAAACAAACTTCAAAATAGGTAGCATCCTGTATCAAAGTTCTGTAAAACTGTTTGATTAAAAAAAAGGTTCTATACTGGAGTCTAGAATTAGTCCGGAGGTAATTCTGGGTTTCAATTTACAAGCCGCTTCAATTATCCCGGCCCTTTGATAACTTCCTCCGGTTGTGTACTTTAAGTTGGTTGAGGTCAGATTTTACTTTTGTTCTTCACTTAAGGCTAGGTCCTCCACTACTTCGTCCAACGTCTGGCTGGTTTTTGATGACCATGCGAGCCGTAGTATTGGTATCGCTCTACGTGTCCCAGCCAAACGCCAATTGCTGTCTTTTGTGGCTTGGTTTTGTCGCTGTAAAGCTCATTAAATTCTGGGTCGAATCTTCGTCTCTGGCCCGCAAACGGCACCGTAGATTTTTCGAAGAAATTTTCTCTCCAAGCGACTATGGATTTCTTTATCCGCTCTGAAGAGCAGGACCGGGATGAATAGGATCCTATACACGATATTTCTAGTAGTTTCTGTATGGTGCCCAACGAAACAACGTTTTTCCAGAATATTTCTTCAAGTGATTCGTCTAAGTGACTAAGCGGCTTGACGGACTAATTTAGAGTTTCATAAGAAATATCCATGTGTAGAGACTTAACGGTAACTGTCATATAAGGGTTTTTAAAAGGTGGTGAGTGCGTTATACTGGTAAGCATATTGACTCTGTTGCAAATCCCAAAAGTGAAAACAACCTAGAATTTCATCACTATCTAAGCTCTTGCGAAAGTCCGAGAAAATACCATGGGTATACAACTGTCATCAAAAGTATCTTGAAAATTACAGTGATCGGCCTTAAAAGTTAGGTACCCTTCTTTGATTTAAAAATGATAATTCAGAGAAGAATGGTTTCAGTACTTGTATGGCTGTTAGTACAAAATTTTGTTGTATTCTTTTTTTTCTAACAAACCTCAAACCCCTACTCCTTCCATAAGACGGTAAGGAAACAATTCACCTGATAAAGTCTACAAACTGAGTTAGCTGCTCCGACATATTCGGACAAAAGATCATCTGGGAATATCAAGTTACTTACCTAGTCAGGCCCCAACAGGCGGTTTTATCTCATAATGAATATTGATGGCTCCATGTCGCAGGGGTTGAAATTTGGGGTTTTGATTATGGACTCTGTATGCTCGGAATAACAATTATCCAGGCAATAATTGGAAATAGTCACATAACCACATTTACCCATAGAGCAACGCCACAGGGCGGCGTCATCTCACCTCTACTCTTGCTAATGGTTATAAATAAAACCAAAGATTTTAAAGCCGTACAGATGACGCATTGAGAAGAAAAAACAAGAAACTTCAGCTCACAAGCTTCATGGTACGGGAGGGCGGTTTGCACGTCCACACATGAGAAAAGAAATCCAAATATATGGCAGGATGTGCCAGTACAACCCGCCATAGTACAATTTTTCTTGTATGCAGTGCGTCATCTATATGGCTTTGTAATCTTTGATAAAACTCTGTTAATCTAGACGAGGAATGGTTCAAAGTTGTCCCATTCGGGATGACGTGTCAGGAAAATTCCCCTCCGTGGAAAGCGAAATCATGGTGGCTGCTCTAGGCAAGGTTAGCATCTGGGCTGCATTTTATGGCCTCGGTGTTAGCCCAAGTGAAACGAAATTAGTGCTATTCGTCACTAAAATCAAAATACCCGATTTCAGCCTCCCCAGTCTAAATGGCCAACCACTCACACTATCATCTAGCGCTTGGTATTTGGGTATCGTGCTTGCCCCAAAACTTAACTGAAAACAAAACATCGAACGTAGAGTAATGAAAGCGTGTGTTGCCTTCTATGCTTTCAGCAATATTTTTGGAAAGAAGTGGAGATTTGAACCAAAGATAACCTTGTTGATGTAGACAGCATTGGGGCGCCTGATTCTCACATACGGTGTCCCGCATTGAGTAAAGGCTAGAACCTCACAAAACTAAAAAGGCTGCAAATAACAGCCAGAAGATGCCCTTGCTGTGCTATTGCATTTCTTGCCTCTTGACCTACACATTAGAGATACCGCTTTATGCAGCTCATTAAGACTCAAGGAGTCAGGACTGCGATTCCATATGACCACAATAATATCCTGGACTCGTTACCAAACGAAATGGTCACGTTTCCAACAGACTAAATCAGACCCACACTAAACTTCAAGAAAAGCTCACGTAGGCTTTCCTACCAGAGCTCAGTGAAAGAGGAACGAAGAAGTAGGAGATTTCAATACTGTCATCTAGCCCAATAGATCTATGATGAACTCTGGTGTGCGGTCCGGAGTCTACGCGGAACAGTCGAACATCAGTATCATATCGCCTGCCGGATTTCATCAGCGTATTCCAGGCGGAACTACTAGCTATCAGAGAGGCTTGCACGCTACTAGGGCGTGACACAACGGAAAAGCAAAATATTGCTATTCTCATAGATAGCCAAGTGGCCATGAAGGCCATCAACTCGGCTACCATATCCTCAAAACTGGTACAGAAATGCCAGAACGAACTTGCCCACCTTGGCCAACGCTTCAGACACACTTTTCTCTGGGTTCCTGGGCACAGTGACATTGAAGGAAACGAGCTTGCAGACGAGCTGGCCTGGCTCAGCTCTATACGCTCACTTGCGGCAAGGTTCCGTATCCCGCTGGTGCGGTTAAGGGACATATCCGCCAAAACTTCCCGAAGAGGTCCCACTAGAAATGGAGAAGGTTAACAAATTGCGTCATATCGAGGAAGATATGGCAAAACTAGGGATCTCATACAACCCCCAATACCGCAGTTGTGGGAACACAACTGAAGGAGAAACCCTCTCCCATTTCATCTGAAAATGTTGCAAGAGCAAGATTGCGTGCATTAAGCCAACCATTCTTCGACAACTCGGGTAAAAGGATACAAGATCTTATCCGTTTTCTAACACTTGCAGGCTGGATCTAGAGACTGCCTGATTCACATCCACAACAACAATCATAATAAAGGTCACACGAGTCGTGGTAACAAAACAAAAAGCACATAAGTGCTACTTGGGTTCATGCCGAACCGCAACTTCTAACAGGTGTTTTTTTTAGAGGTTGGTTTTTCGAAAAGAGATAGAACTGAAATTTTGTAGTCAAATCGGGCAACTCGAATGCCATTTATGTTCAGTTTGGTTTGCCATCTCATCATAAACAGGTTAAGAAATGAACAGCGCTTGAAAATTGTGCAAATTTATTTCGAATATTATGGTTCAGTTCGCGAAGTTTACCGCAAGCTCCGTCCATTTTATGGTCGAAAAAAACGTCCTCAGTGGCGCGATGGTTAGTGCGATGAACTGCCGCGCAGAAGGTCTGAGTTCGATTCCCAGCCGTAGCAACACCTAAATGATTTTTCACTGGCCCTCCTCTCGGGATGATCTGACAAATCATCCGAGTAGTATCAATTGTCATGAAAAGCTTATCTCAACTTAGCCGATTCGACATAAAACAGGAGATCCCGCCATCGTGCTAAGAAGTACACACGCACACATGAATGGTTGTGAGAAAAAAAGCTAGGCCCTGGGAACTAACGAGCCTGTTGCGCCAGAAATTGATTTATTTAATTATTTTATAATCGTCCATCAGAGTAGTTAATTCGGTTAACCATGGATCGTTTTCGCACTAAGTTTGCTTCATGTGATAATACGAATCCGAAGAGACGTCGAACAGTGCGCACCGAAGAAACATTTGCCGCTGTAGAGCAAAGTGTTGAAGAGGACCCGAATGAATCGATTCGCCACCGTGCACAGCAATTGGAGCCTTGTCCATCAACTTTATGGAAGATTTTGCACAAAGATCTTGGCTTACGACCTTACAAGATCCAGCTTGTGCACGACATAAAGCCGCGAAACTATGCAACGCGTCGTGATTTTGGTGTATGGGCCGAAAACGCGATTGATCTCGATGCTGATTTTCATCACGAAGTTTCGTTCAGTGATGAGGATCGCTTTTGGTTGAATTGCTAAGTCAAAAAGCAAAATTACCACATTTGGAGTGAATAGAATCCACATGAGACCCTTGAGACGCCATTACATCCACAAAAACTGACTGTTTGGTGTGCTCTATGGGCTGGTGGGGATGAGATGTGGTTTCAAAATGAGTTGAGATGTGGTTCCAAAAAGACGACGCTACATGCTACACAGCGCACTTCACAATCGACTCATTGAAGGATGAGCGCATAATATCGCGGAATATATCTATCAATTAGCCACCAAGATCGTGTGATTTGACACCATTGGATTGTTTTCTTTGGGGATATGTGAAGTCGCTCATCAAAGCCAACAAACCAGAAACGTTAGGGCTCTTGTAAGCCAACATTCGGGGCGTTTTTGCCGGCATGCGGAACCAAATGCTCGAAAAAGTGGTTGGAAATGGGACCTCTAGACTTGGCTTTATTCGAATCAGCCGCAGCGGGCATATGCCCGAAATCATATATGAAGATTAATGGATAAAGTTATCCTTCCAATAAAGCCAAATTGATGGATTTATTGGATGTGATTTATTTCAATTAAAGGTTCCTCTAAAAAAACACCCTTTACTTTAGGTCCAGTGAAATAACCCCCCAGGAAATAAGCCCCTTAGGGCTTGATTCCCAACAGAAAGAAAATAGCCTCCTAGGAGCTTATATCTCATCCAAACTCGCACACATCCCAGACAGACAACAAAAAACCCATGAAGGAGGGGGCAGAATGCCCCCCTACACATTCAAACTTTGCATACACCAAATCTGAATAGAATTCCAATTTCAAATGGAAATAACACCCGCAGGGGTTAATACTGTTTTGTGGCGGGGCTTGTTTCCATTTCGAAAAGGAAATAATCCATGTGGGCGCTATTTCCTCTTGTTTTGGAAATAAGTCCAATGAGGCTTATTTCCGTGTTATTGCACTGCACCACCTACCATGACTTTTCCACATTATTTATATAATTTTCAGCATGAATAATCAATATGAATAAAAAAGTGTATTATGGCTGAATTATGAAAATCGTGGCATTTGACTGAACGCCCAACTCCCTGTGAAAGAGAAAGTTGCGTACGAACCAGTCGAGCACCCACCACTCGTTTTTTTTTTTGAAATTTTCGTATGGTTTGATCAAAAAATGCGTTTATTTCAAAATTATTTACTGTTGTGCTTATTTGTCGCAAACAGAGTTTACAATATTAAATTTCATTATCAGCTAAAAAGTTAAGGCCCAAAAACCGATGACACACAGATTGGCGGACGAACGGACATACAGACATGACTAAATTTACTCAGCTAGTGATTCTGAGTCGGTATACGTACCGTATACCGTACTGTATCTATCTAAATTATTTCTCTATGCCACAAAAGATATATTAAAACTGCTATGGAGTAGGGTATACAAAAATGTAGGTCTGTATGGTTACAATATAAGGGACCTGGTCCCTCGTTCAATCTTTAAACTGACAACAGCTATGCTTTTTGCCATCGCCCCACCTCTTGCGAAAGTCTGGCAAACGTCTAAGAGTATAATAATATCCTGAGAAGCTTCGTAAATTTGTCGTAGGTCCCATTTTATGTGAAATAAAACTTTGCACACATAAATTAAGGGTGAAGCTAGGTATGAGGCCCTATAAGGTTCGTTAATGCCAAATATTTCATTAAATTTTTGTAAATGGATTGGTAGTATAAATCCAGTCCCAGGACGTTTTAATGGATAGAAAATATTATAAGAGGATCTTTTTGTTGATTCCAGCTCCAAGGGTATATGTATGCCAAGGTCGTCTTATTGCAAATAGTCTCTGATACACAATGACCAAAACCACTAACCTGATCGCTTCGAAGGCGATATACTTTATCGCGTAATGTTGGCCGGGATATATGTTTCGTCATTTTCTATCTTTTAAACACAGATACACAATGGAGTCACAATTGAGTGCTTAGCCCTTGCGGAAAATAGTTAACTTAACAACGCCGTACTCAATTTTAATTTCTGAAAAATTGAGGGGCGAGCAACACCTTTAATTTTTTTTTCAAATGTAATCCAGACACATTAGTTTTTATTTTATCCAAATGTCGACAGACATATACAATGAACGTGCGTGTAACTCGACCAATGTTATGCAAATTTAATAAACACAACCCTTACACAAAAGTCTTAAGTTCTTCACACATCCACAGGCAAATAATCGATACCGACACTTGTTCGAAGTTCACGAGTATAAGTACCACTTTCACTTTAAACCTTTTCACTTCAATTCGTTTAATTTTTGATTATCTTCATAAGCATTGCTAAGGATATTCAAGGAATTTTTCCTTCCGGCTTATTTACTCAATTATACTAAAGCCTTGCGAAAGTGCAGAGCAAAAATGCGAAAAGAATTTATCCACTTGCAACTGCACTATTTCCATCCACCCACGATGCATCCACCTATCGGATAATCTAATTCCAATGAATGAATACACCAATACACCTATATATTACAAGTAGCACCCACCTCTCCGAGCATCTCAGGCTTTGCTCTGAATTCCACAGAACCACCTGATGAACGCCTTGGTTTCGATATGTCCAATCGAAGTATTCCAGGCTTCTTCCTGTTGCGGCGGTCCCCTCCATTTAATGAACTTCTCCAATCGTTGTCCTTACCACCCTCGCCACGATTACCACCATCACCACCAACACCACTACCACCACTAGTTGATTGCTTGCTCATGATAGCAATGAACGGAAAATCGTTCACCTCTGCTGCACTGTGGCTTAGGTCGAGGTCTTATCTTGTCAAACTTTAGAGCGACGATTACTTTAAATTAACAGCTCGGTTTGGTATCCTTTTCAGGGATTAGTACCAGTCAGTATGTTTCGGTATTAACTTGTGTTCTGAAACTTGTTGCGTCCGTCCAACACTTTGTCGGGAATGGCACGTCCGATGTACACAGAAAGTCCTACGAAACTATTAGATCATATTTGTGTTCAGGTGAAGTCGCTTGGAAGCGAGACGATGATATGTTTCGGAGGCATTAATATGACGTTTGGTCCCAGTGGTTATATACCTGCGTGTAATACAAGACAGAAAAAAAAAACGACGAATTGTATATGCACACACCACCAGTATAGGCTGACATGGCAGATTGTGTTACATTTACGAAAGAAAAATTGAAAATCCACGAGCCTGCGGTGGACAGAGAACAGGATTCCCCGAAAAATGAACAAAAAAAAAAAATTAGCTAATGGTTGACGAAAGTCCTTATGTACTGGCTGTAACAATGGGGGAGGTTGTACACAGGACAGCCTACTAGTAGACGAACACGTTTTTTAATGTCCAGAGTACTTGGAAGTAAACAACATAATGACTGCTCCCACAGGTGTGGGCTCAAAAATTTGCGTGTACAAACTGTTATACGAGAGAAAAAAAGGGAGACCTTCCTATCGGGAGGTTCTGCAGTTCACTTGTTGTTACTTTTTGTTTTAGGGCCATGTACACAGGTTTTAATTAATGTTTTTCAATTTAACCATGGTCGCGCATTTACTCTCAGTCTTTTGTTTTCGAATTCATTCCACGGAGGTGAGAATGAACTGCAGATACAAGGAAGGTCGCGTAGGTAGGTATACAGCTGATGTTCACCACCCATATTCATTTGGATTAGGGCTTTAAATTAATGTCCTTTGTGTGGGGATGTGAATATAGGTCACGTTAGGGTACATGTGTATTAATTTGTTTTATTTTTTTAATGGATGTGGCCATGGACGATTTTAAATAGGGAGAACAAAGGATGGTTTTTTTATTGGGGATGAGTGGTCACCCCTCACCCATATGAGGAATATAAATGTTTATAGGTAATTCCATTTCATTCGGTTAGGGAAAAATATATAAGCATCAAGGGGACCAACGCAGACGTTGTCCTGTCGTTAATATTTATATACCCCTGTACAATCTGTATGTTACTTAAAATTAGTTTTAGAAAATGTAGGAACAATTAAGGCCTTGGATAACTGATTCTTTAAACGACCAACCAGCCGTGAACTGACCACTGATAACGGCATACGATTATATGCCCCCGGAATATACTCAAAAACTTGAATCTGTCGTTGTGCGGTACAGTGCATCTAGCTGACTCAACTTGCTTTTTACCAAAAGTCCAGCTCAGTGAAGAAGCTTTTTAATTATGAAACAAATATAACCCCGATTCAGGGAATATGAAATACAAGTTGGTTGTCGGAACGAAATTAGGTCAGGAGAAGTTGACTCACATCGGAACACTGTTTTGTGATATCAGCCATAATTTGCACATGTCTCTATCGACAAGATTGAAGCCATTGAGGAATTTCGCAAACTGGACGGAGCCTGTCCAGAGTAAGATCTACAAATCGTACTTGGCGACTAAAATGCAAAAATCTTAACGGAAAACATATTTGACGGGTAAGTTGGTCATCAGCAGCTTACCATTCGCCTCTTTTGGTCCCCGAGCTACAAAGATACATACCAGGAAATTGCAAGTCAGATGAGCTTGCCAGACAGGACACTGCTCTTGATATTCAACCGCAAGTAGATGTGTTAGGTATGCTTCTCGCCTTATTGAAGTCACAGATGGAGCTGGATGCGATCAAGCAACCCCAGATGGTTAAACGGCACACCCCGCCAAGTATTCAGGCAACTCTACACAAACTTTAACCAGAAGAGCTCCTTCTGCTTGAAAATGCTGAACATATCAAACATCAGCACCATAATCGGTGTCCTATATGCCTGCTCGCAAACAGACTAGACCTCTTCAACAATTTTGGCGCAACAGGCTCGTTAGTACCTTAGGCAGAGATTTCTCACAAACATTCATATGTGCGTGTGTACTTTTTGCACGATGGTGCGACCTCCTGTTTTATGTCGACTCGGAACAGCGAATTTGAGATAAGCTTTTTCTTGACAATTGATACTACTCGGATGATCATCACGAGAGGAGGTTCAGTGAAAAATTTAGTTGTTGCTACGGCTGGGATTCGAACAAAGACCTTCTGCGCGGCAGTTAATCACACCAACCATCGTGCCACTGACCCAGGCCTTCTGCAGAAGCTGCTTGTACGAAAAAGGGGAGGAAGTAATTACTTCCATGCTCTTCTCCAGCTCACGAAGGAAAAGGAAGCTTTATATGAGACACTTATTCCTCGGCAATCTAGGTGAGCGGGCTAATATCAATACCAGAAACCTCGTACGCTACACAATTAGCTCTGAATGATTCAATTACTTACTTACTTACTTACTTACTTACTTACTTACTAACTTATTTACTTATATAACTGGTCTGGAATGAACCATGGCCTCAACCAACATGCCTCTGCAATTAGCCCTGTACTTAGCAAACTGCCTTTAGTTACGCACTCCAAGTTGGTTGATGTTGGTTTCTACTTGTCCGCGCCACTTTAGGCGAGGTCTTCCTCTACTGCCTCCGACGTCTGGTTGTGAATTGAAGACTCTGCGAGCCGGTGTACTGGTATTCATTCGTTCTAGATGTCCTAGCCATCTTAAGCGCCCAATGCCCCCATTTTTTATTAGCTGCATGCCGTTGTACATCTCGTATAGTTCTTGTTTGAATCTTCGTCTCCATAGCCCGTCAACGCAAACGGGGCCGAACATTTTTCGAAGTATTTTCCTTTCGAATCGACCTAGGATTTCTTCATCCGCTTTTGATACGATCCATGCTTCAACGCCGTAGAGCAGGATTGGGATGATCAGGGTCTTATATAGGATCCTCTTAGTGAAGAAATATCTGTTGGAAAGAGTCTTCGTCAAATTTCTGACGAGACGTTATGAGAGTTCATAGCAGAGCCGTGGTACACAAAGTCCCGTACTACCTCAAGGTTATATCTGTCAATGGTGACGTTTAGTCCAATTCGTCGATGCAGAGATTATAAAGCCACACAGATGACGCATCGAGAACAAAAAACAGAAACTTTAGCTCAACAGCTTCATGGCACGGGCGGGTGGTTTGCACTTGCACTATGGACAGTACGACCCGCCATAGAACCATTTTTCTTGAACATCATCTGTATAGCTTCCTAATCTTTGGTCGATGTTATGTGTCCTTTCGTGTTCACAGCACATATTTAGTCTTGCCCTCATTTACTGCTAAGCCCGTTTTTTCTGCTCCCTTCTCTATATCAGCAAACGTGGCTATAACATCACATTGAGTCCTACCAACATTGTCAATATCGTCGGCGTATGCTGGTAGATGCAACGATTTTTGGAAGATTGTGCCTATGGTGTTTCCTTGGGAATTTTGCACAATCATCTCAAGAATAAAGTTGAAGAAGACACATGAACGCGCATGGCCTTCCCTAAATCTGTTTTCGTATCGAATGTTTCGGCGATTTCGATTCCAACCCTGATGGAGCAGAGAGAACTCGTCATCGTCATCCTACACAAACGGACGAGTTTGGGCGGTGTACCAAAACTAGACATGGCTCCGCATAGTTCGTCCCTATAAATGCTATCGTATGCGGCTTTGAAATCGATGAATAGGTGGTGGGTATCGATTTGGACTTCTTCTCATCATCTCAAGAATAAAGTTGAAGAAGACACATGAACGCGCATGGCCTTCCCTAAATCTGTTTTCGTATCGAATGTTTCGGCGATTTCGATTCCAACCCTGATGGAGCAGAGAGAATTCGTCATCGTCATCCTACACAAACGGACGAGTTTGGGCGGTGTACCAAAACTAGACATGGCTCCGCATAGTTCGTCCCTATAAATGCTATCGTATGCGGCTTTGAAATCGATGAATAGGTGGTGGGTATCGATTTGGACTTCTTGGTTTTTTCCAGGATCTGCCGAAGCAAAAAAATTTGATCGGTTGTGGACTTTCCTGGCCTAAACGCACACTGCTAAGGGCCGATCGGGTTGTTGGTAAACGGTTTCAGGAGTTCATATATTACGGCAGATAGGATCTTATTAGGCATCCTGAATAAGCAAAACATTTTCAGTTCTCTCCGAGTTACACTCTATAAGAGTTAAAAAATTTCCATACAATTTCAAATATTTTGACTTTGTGCGCCATTTAAGGTGTTAAAACTTAAGTTCTCTGTCTAATTTACTGTTAGAAATATGAATCAGCTAATCAAAATCAGCACTTTTGGGACGTCTGTTCAAGACACCGTTAAGATCGCGACATCAAGGCATTGGATTTCTCACGAACCATAGAAGATATGTATGGGGTTCCTCGCACCTTGTAGTCAGGATTTTTGTATTTCTTGTCTAAATGGTGCCAACAATTTGGGAACGCTTTCAATAAAAAAATCGAGCCTGTGTTCACACACGTTAGAAGTGTAACTATGTTCTGTAATTCTAGTTAATTTGGAAGGGATTGAGAGGAACACACTACGGAGGTGGTAAACAGAATAATAAACAGAGAGAGAGAGAGCGATTGATATCTTTTTCTTTACATTTTTTTCATTTCATAAATTTCAATTCACACCGTTCCAATGAAGTTTCACTTCAATGATGTAATTAAAATGACAACCCTTTCTTCGAGAAAGGGTTGCACTTATAAAGATTTTAAATGGCATTGGTCTCTGGGTTTAATATTAAAAAAATAGGGGGATAGATTATAAAAGTCTCAGCATAGCCAATGTTCTTTTTTTTTTGTTGGATCAAAAAGTTCTACCATTGAATGGGTTATTAGATGTCAAGTTAAGTCTCTTCTTGAATATCATCACTATTATATCAAAGTACTTAGCACCCTATAAAACCCATCCTACTTTGTAGATAAATGACAAAATATGTGCATCAAATGAAATGCCCAAAATCAGAAGACCCCCTCAAAAAAAAAAACGACATTCCTTTAAAAGTCGCATGTCCTTTCGTTCCCTATTTCGACGTCAAAAATTGTCCACTACGTGTGATGTCCCATTATGTGAGCGAAGCTCACACACAGCAATTTGCACATAATCCAATTGTGGAATCCATTGCGGTGCTGTTATCGCAGTTATATCCTTGACGTGATGTGTCTCTTTGGGCGAATTAAACCCACTGACTTTATGGGGCATCCACAGACACACTGCGGCCGTAATAAGTACGACCATACAGCTGAGTGTATATTCCACTATCGTTGACAATGGAAGCCGGGGGGGTCCTTAAAAGCAAATTGTATTGCACTTAAAAAAACAACAACAAACGCCCACTTTTACCATCACATGACGGAATGACAATGGATTTCAAAAGTGTATCCTTTAGCTCACCGTCAGGATTTGTCGGTGTGAATAATTATGTCGCTTAATGACAAGCATTATCAAGTAATTACACACCAAAGAGGTTAAAACGTCTCACCATAGGTTCTGCCATGAGTGGGTACCACATCAAAATAGATGACATTTGTGTGCCTTGTCACGTTGGTAATATCCTGCTGCACTCTTAGGAAGGATTCGAAATTAATTAATTTCTTCTCTCCGCTAAAGTTATTTCATTTACACTCGACTAGTACTCGAGAGGTTATACAAGGAAATTAATTGCGAATTCAACTCGAACGCTTGTACCGTTCCAGCAGTTTCGTTTGAACGGTTTTAATTGGATCACTGGAAAGGGTACGATTGAGGACAAAAACCCTGTTAGTACCTGTTTAAAATGATTGACTGCGAAGAGGTTGTAAGGAATTATAATCAAGCATAAAGAAAGATCCTTTTTAATTCGTGAAAATCTTTTCAGGGGAAGTCTTGAATGGCATGAGGCGTCCTTATAATGGGGGTTGTTGGCATAAGGTGGATATGTATAGAAGTACAGATTTGCTGAAAACAAAAGAATTCTTTGGGGGTTAAGTGAAACGCAGTTATTTTTAAGACTATTAGCCGTAACGTCGTTGACTTCTACGCTATTATAACGTGTTTTTCTTAAACTCAAATTTTGATTCCTAATACTTAAGTAGTCTTTAGAAAACGAAACAAAAATTCAGGTATTAACGGCCCATACGGGTCCTAGCTTCCCCCTTAATTTTTGAGTGCGGAGTTATTAGTGTCGCCACAAAGAAGTAGTCTTTGTTCTTTTTATATATGCAAGGGTATTTGGTATACAGGCCATTCTCTGGTATACAGGCTCTATTCGGAAGACCTCACCTCTTGTTCAATCAGACAAACGACAAATACACATATATGCACATAATGCTTATATTTTAAGATTGAGAGGCTTTTATATACTTATACCTTCACTGACCCACAGTCTGGAATAAACCTGAGACTCAGACCAACATGCCTCTGAAATAAGCACGGTAGAGCTTTGCACGAATAACCTCACAGAAAATTATAATTTCGGTTATGCGTTACCAAGCACATCGAAGACTCTTCCGAAGAGTACATCTTTATGGTTATCCCAAGTCAAATGCTATGAACTACCGCGCAGAAGGCTTAGGCTCAATTCTCAATCGTAGCAACACTCCTAAATCATCTTTCGCTGGTCATTCTCTCTAGATAATCTGACAAATCATTCAAGTGGTATCAAGCCTTCGGATACGGCATAAAATAGGAGCCACTACTATCGTGCAAGAAGTACAAATTCACATATGAATTGTTGTGAGAAAAAGCTAGGCGCTCCTGCCTTACTTACATACTTACTTAAGCTACAATCCGGATTGAACCTGGAACTCAACCAACCTGCCTCTAAAATTAACCCGGTCCTTAGCTAACTGCCTCTAGTTGAGCACTCTAAGTTGGTTGAGGTCGGTTTCTAGTTGTACGCGCCACTTAAGGCGAGGTCTTCCTCTACTGCGTCCGACGTCTGGCTGGGAATCGAAGACTTTGCGAGCCGGAGTATTGGTGTCCATTCGTTCTACATGTCCTAGCCATCTTAAACGTCCAATGCCGACTTTTTTGCCCAGGGCATGTCGCTGTACAGCTCGAATAGTTCTTGGTTGAATCTTCGTCTCCATAGCCCGTCAACGCAAACGGGACCGAAGATTTTTCTAAGAATTTTCCTCTCAAATCGACCAAGGACTTCATAATCCGCTTTTAAGACGGTCCGTGCTTCAGCGCCGTAGATCAGGACTGGGATGATAAGGGTCTTATATAATATCTCGTTAGTAGTTCGAGTGAGGGCTTTACTACTGAATTGCCTTCTTAGCCCGAAGAAACAGCGGTTGGCAAGAGTAATTCTTCGTAATTTCTGACGAGATGTTGTTGTCAGAGTTAATAGCGGAGCCGAGATAGATAAAGTTCCGTACTACCTCAAAGGTATATCTGTCAATGGTGACGTTCTGTCCAATTCGTCGATGTTGTGTGTCCTTTCGTGGTGACAGCATATACTTCGTCTTGCCCTCATTTACTGCTAAACCCGTTTTTTCCGCTTCCTTCTCTATATGTACAAGCAAACGTGGCTATGACATCAGGTTGTGTCCTACGTATAATTTCAATATCGTCGGAGTAGGCTAGTATTGCACCGATTGAAGATTGTGCATCTGGTGTTGGTTTGGGAGTTTTGCAAAATCCTCTCAAGAACCAAATTGAAAAAGTCACACGACAGCGCATCGCCTTGCCTTAACCCTTTGTTTGGTATTGAATATGTTGGTGAGGTCGTTTCCGACCCTGATGGAGCAGCGAGAATTCTCCATCGCCATCCTACACAAACGGCCAGGCTTAGGCGGTATACAAAAACTAGACATGGCTCTGTACAGTTTGTCTCTATAAATGCTGTCGTATGCGGCTTTAAAATCGATGAATAGGTGGTGGGTATCGATTTGAACTTCTATGGTTTTTTTCCAGGATCTGCAGGAGTCTGAAAATTTGATCGGCTGTGGACTTTCCTGGCCAAAAACCACACTGATAAGAGTCGATCAGGTTGTTGGTAAACGGTTTCAGCCGTTCACATATTACTGCAGATAGGATCTTGTAGGCGATGTTAAGGAGGCTTATGCCTCAGGGTCTCCTTTTTTGTGGATCGGGCAAACGATGTGAGGTTCCATTCTTCAGGTATATTTTATTCCGACCAGATTTGGCTTATGAATTGGTAGACGTTACTTACCAAGTCATATCCGCCGGCACTATAAAGCTCAGAGGGAAGGCCGTCATTTCCGGCAGCCTTATTAAGCTTGTGTTTATGTATTGCTATCCTCACTTCCCTCAAGCCAATTGGTTGGCAATTTTCGCTGTCGTTGCCAACATTGAATGGTTCGTTCTGCCTGACAGCGGAATGTTAAAAAGTCTGCAGAAGTGGTTCTTCCATATGTTCAACATCAACTGTGCCTCAACTAGGATGTTTCCTTGTTCATATCGACAAGATTCTGTTCGAGACTTGTATCCTTGGCTTTGACGTTTTACACTCTGGTAAAGCTTGCGAGTATTTTTCCTGGAGTGGCACCTCTCTATATCCTCGATCGCGCGCTTTTCTTGCTCTTTTTTCTTCTTTCTGAAAAGCCGATGCTCTTCATTTCTTCTTTGCCTATAGAGCTCAATCTCAGCTCTCGTCTTCGCCTGCAGCTTAGCCTTAGCCTTCTGGGCTGCTAGCATCTGTTGGCATTCCTCATCAAACCAGGGTTTCCTTGCTGGTGGGCGCGAGAAACGTAGCACAGCAGTTTCGGCTGATCTAATGGCTACTTGACATCGTTGCTATTGATCTTCGACTTTCGTTGCTGGTGGTATGGTGTTAATCGAGGGGTTAAGGGATACGCGTTGCGCTTAGGTCTTTGCAGTCTCTTGTAATGGCAGTCTTTCGATATTAAATTTGTTCAAAGTATTTCTGGATTATTGTGGCGTGGTGTATATCTGAATTCTTACCTTGGCTGCAACAAGATATTGGCCCGAGTCTATGTAAGCTCCTCGGAATATTCCGACAATACTGCTAAAGATATCTTCTCTTCCTACCTTCGCATTAAAATCTACTATTGAGAATTTAACATCGTACTTCAGTAGGCGCTCATAGGTTTTGTCATGGAGCTCGTAGAAGCTATATTATCTTTTTCCTCAGTCGCATTTAAGGCTTATGTTGGCGAATTTGGCCTTGATGAGGATTTTTAAAACACCATCACTATTGTCTGGGAAACATATAACAAATCTTCTTGCCTAAGACTTCTTGCCTTTGTCTGGCACTTATAACAAATCCGCATCCGAATAGTCGCTGTTTCTGCTCACTATAACACGGTCCGTAGTAGATGTCACAGTTTTTCATCCTCTTTTTGCCCAGTCCACCCCATTGTATTTCCTGGATAGCAGTAATGTCTGCTTTGTAGCAGTTTAGGGCTTCCGCTAGTTGTTCGCTATCACCTCTCCTGTTTAATGTTCTCACATTCCAGGTGCAGATACGAACGTCGTTGTGCGTTTTTGGTTTAGCAGGTCAATAATAAAATCAGTCCTTTCCGAGGCTTTTGGTTGCTTCGCAACATAAAGCTTTTTTTATATGGGTGGGTAGTTAACCCAAAGCACAACCGCCAACCTGGAAGGCCAATTCAATATTATTAGATACCCCTCGGACATGGGGCTATTAAATGTCGCAAAATTCAAATTTTGCATTAATTGGGGGACACCCTTTAGAAACAAAATATTTCACATAATTTATTAAAAAAACTGAAAAATTGCTATGAATACAAAAATTTGTTCATAAAGAAAAATTTAAAAAAAAATTCTAACATAAATCTAAAAATATAACAACGACTCAAAAGCCAAATTATAAATACCTTTAGCTTAAGGCTTTATTATAACCACTCCTCACCCAATTCAAAGTCGCAAGCAGTTCATAAAAAAATTTTTTTATAAATATCTCGCGAAAACTTTTTTGATAAATTCATTCTGATGTTCTAAAATAAGAGGCCATGGAATATTTCCCCGAAAAGAAACAAAGGACTTGCGAAATTCCTTGATTAATGGAAATATTTTCAATGGTGCGATACAGGCGTGAATAAGCGACATGGCAACACAGGACTTGGTATATTGTGCTCATGAAAAATCGTTTCGATTTGTCTTTGTGATAAGATACACATGGGAAATATATCGCTAAATAATCATATCGTGACACTTTGTGGTAGATGTGAGGACATTAGTTATCATTTACTCTTGGGAGACTTTATACGGTTGTTTTTATGTTGTTTCGCAAATGACAAAAGGTTGATTAATTGACAGCTTTGTTTGATGCCTTAAAATGGGATGACACAATTTGTTTAAATTTTAACGTAGTCTAGTCGACCTCATCAACGTGAACATTTATGATCTAGATGGGCTTGTCAGAATCTTCAAACAAGTAGAACCGTTTTTCGTTGTGTTGACACCACCATTGTCATTGTCTTCTGTGAGTTCAAGAAAACAATGACAATGATGTCTAAGGTCAATTTTAAGATTACTGCTCCGCATTTGGCTGAGAAGTCTGAATACGTTGTACCTGTAGCCCATAGTGCTTCGGTTTCGATGTCATTGGCCATGGACTGCTACAAGTGTGTGCATTGGAAAGATTTCTTTCATCCAAGTGGGGCTCCAGTCCGGAATGCACTTGGGCCTCAACCAACATGCCTCTCTAATTAGCGCAGTGCTTAGCTAACTGTTTCCAGGTGCGCATTTAAAGTTGGCTGAGGCCGGTTTCTACCTGTGCGCGCCACTAAAGGCGATGTTTTCCTCCACTGCGTCTAAAGTCTGGCTGGGAGTCGAAGAATCTGCGAGCTGGAATATTGGTATCAATTCACTCCACACATCCTAGCCATCTTAAAGGTCCAATGCGGAGTTTTTTCGCTAGGTCTTTAGCACGTCAACTATATCCTCGATCCCGCGTATTTGTTGTTTTTTTTTCTTTTTTTTGCGAATGCAGGTGTTTTCCATTTGATCTTTACCTCTAAAGCCCAATGGAAGCTTTCTTCTATATCTTCCGGGGTTGCTCGTCAAACCAAGTGTTTCTTTTTCTAGTGGGTTAGAGACACTTAGTCGTCATTGTTCTTTGCATTAGATGCTGGTGGTATGATTATAAGATAGATGTTTTGAGATACGAGTTCTGGAATGGTCTGGGTGGTTTCTTGTGCTTGTGGTCTTTCGGCACTCTTTCGTTGTGCTGTGCAGGAAGTGATTTCCGACAATTCTATAAATAAATAACTAAATTTGTGACGGAACATGCTCGTTCGTACACAGGGCTTAGCTTTTTTACAACCATTCATGTTTGCATGCGTAGTTACTGGTGCCGTGACATAAGGCTAAGAGTCATAATGCTAAATTTATAAATTTGGGCTTATTTCGCTTTATTAAAGTGACATAAGAGTAAATTCAGACATAAAGCCAAATGGAGCTCAAATCAATTTGTATCGGGTTTTTCAAGAGGGACGCTACAAAAGTTGAGCGACAGGGACAGCAAACGACGCCATATTTCTTGCCGCTCTTTTGACATTTCTCTACAGTAAGGTTTGCCATTTCATGATGGAAAGATATACGATCCAACAACGAGTCGAAATTATTAAAATTTACAACCGAAACTCGGAGTCAGTGGCCTCAACGTTAAGAGCGCTACGTCCAATTTATGGTCGTCATAATCGTCCTAGCAGATCAACAATTGAGCGTCTAGTAGAAAATTTTAAATCCACAGGCACAGTACAAAATGTTAGTGAGACAAGGAAGTGCCCGTAGTGTCGAGAATATTGCTGCCGCTGAGGCTTCAGTTGAAGAAAGCCCAAATGTGTCTCTCACACGTCGTTCTCAAGCGTTGGGCATCTCTGTGACGTCGTTGTGGCGAATTTTGCGAAAAGATCTTGGCCCACAACCTTACAAGATTAAATTGACGCAAGAACTGAAGCCGCTTGACCACTAGAAGCGTCGTATGTTCGTGAATTGGGCTGAGCAACAACTTGCAAATGATTCGGATTTTCATCAAAAAATCATCTTCAGCGATGAGGCTCATTTCTGGCTGAATGGCTTCGTCAATAAACAAAATATGCCTCATTGGTCAGGCAGCAATCCACACGAACGCCATGAGCCAACATTGCATCCCGAAAAATTACGGTTTGGTGTGGTTTATGGGCCGGCGGCTTCATTGGGCCGTACTTCTTCCGTGATGATCAAGACCGGCACGTTACTGTGAATGGGAATCGCTACCGTTCAATGATAACCGAATATTTTTGACCCCAATTGGATGATATGGACTTGGAGGACATTTGGTTCCAACAGGACGGCGCCACAAGCCACACAGCGAATGCCACAATCAGTTTATTGGAAACCAAGTTTGGAGAACGTGTTATCTCACGAAATGGTCTAGTCCGTTGGCCGCCTTGGTCGTGCGATTTGACGCCGTTAGACTATTTCCTGTGGGGCTACGTCAAGTCTATGGTCTATACCAACAAGCCAGCGACGATTGATGAACTTCGTACGAATATCGAACGTGAAATTGCAGCAGTATCGGTTTATGATTGAATATTGGGTTCAGCATCTGGACTTCTGCAAGCGTGCCAGTGGTGGCCTTGCAAAAGAAATCGAGTTCCATACATAATGGCATCGAACGTACTTTTACAGGAATAAAGCATTTCATTGATATCCAAAACAGTTTTTATTTTATTAAAAAAAAACTTTTGTAGCGCTCTTATTGAAAAACCCTTTAGATACACGTATCAAGGAAGCAAATTTTAGTATACCATCGAAAGTGTCATAAAGCCAAATTGGCCTTTTGACGCTTCATCAATGTGTCATAATACCAAATGCTATAATTTGCCCTTTTGTCGTTTTTACAAAGCGTAGTAACACCAAATTTATAGATTTGGCCTTATGCCGCTTGGTCTTATGTCACGGCACCGTAGTTACTTCCTGGACGTTGACGGGACCTCCTGTTGTATGTCGACACCGAACGGTGAAGTTTAGATAAGGTTTTCTTGACAATTAATTCTACTTGGATGTTTTGTCAGATAATAACGACAGCGGGGCCTATGAAAAACCATTTAGGTTTTTCTACGGCTGGGAATCAAATACAGACATTCTTCGCGGCAGTTCATCGTGCTAACCATCGCGCCCCTATCCTGTCATTTAGTTAGATTAAGGTCTGTTTTGATCCCATCTGTTTCGCTAAATCAAATCAGCATCGGTTACTTAGGGTCAGTCTCCGTCCTTTCTTCACTAAGGTGGGATTCGTGGGGCTGGTGTTGACTCCAAGGTAGATGAACTTTTAGACTACCTCAAACTTGATGCTGTTTAAAGTAAAATTTTGTCCAAGGTTGTTTGATAGCATATACTTTATCTTGTCCCCGTTAACTAGAAGACGCAAAGCATTTCGTCTATTGATTCTGCGAAATTAAGATTATGGAAGTGACCACTAATTTCAGTTTCGTCTGCGTTTGCTAGACAGATTTGCTAACAACTAATCTACGGACTAGCTGATCAAGCAGGAGATTGAGAAATTACATTATAGCGAATCTCCTTGTTGGAATCCAGTTCATCCTTGAAAATGTTCAGATGAGTTGTTTCCGATTATTCATAAGATTCAATGATATGGATGCTATCATACACAGCCTTAAGGTCGATGTAGAGATGATGTATCAGAGTCTCTCTCCCTGACCGAAAGCCTTTCAGGAACGTGCTGGTAAGTGTGCTGCAGAGGTTCAATTGAGTTGTGTATACGTTGCATGCCCAAGTCACTAAGTGAAATTCGGCAATTTGTGGTCTGTAAAAGGCCGAATTATTGTATCGACGCAAAATCAATTGCCCCGGATTCTCCTGCACAATAAAGCGGACAGCATATCTTGCGTCTCGTGGACGAAAAGGTGTCGGTTTATCGTTTACTGAACTTGTGGACGGTTGGATGTTGTAGAACGAGGGTAGACTTTGATTGGATTTAACTTGGCAATCTTTAGTAGTTCAAACTCTGACTACTTGTTAACGATAATTGCGAGTGTTGATAGCTAGAAAAAAAAACAGCAACGCTTTAAACAGCCTGGTCAGAATGGCAAGGAATGAAGAACCGGCCTGCTGTACCACGCAAAACTAAAAGTGCTGCTTCTACATATTCGGACAACTGGTTGTCTAGGAATTTCAAGGATAAGTGAGGCCCCTTAACAGAGATGGTGGCAGATGAACCGAATGGCAAGACGGCGCTCCCGTAGTGGATACTAATGGCCCTATGCCCTAGGTGTATCTAAAAAATTGGAACTGGCCCTTCAGGTTGGGGGCTGTGCTTTGGGTTAACTACCCAACCATGGAAAAAACCACAGGTTACGGAGCAACCTATAGCCTCGGAACGAGAAAACGACAACGACACTCGTAACCGAACCTGAAATGTGAGAACATTGATCAGATGAGATGCAGGGTCATAACTAGCGGAAGCCCCAAACTGCTACAGAGCAGAAAATACTACCATCGAGGAAATACGATGTAATGGGCTGCGCCTACCAGCAAGACACCCGTGGTTTGATGAGAAATGCCGACTAGCATCTGTCGGCCAAGAACGAGGCCTACAAAGCTAACCTGCAGGTTTAGACGTGAGCTGTCATTGAGCTCTTAAGGCGGAGAAGAGATGAAGAACGCCGGCTTTTCAGAAAGAAGAAAAAAGAGCAAGATAAGCGCACGTTCGAGGATAGAGAGGTGCTAAAGAGGTGCCGCTCCAGGGACGATGGCCGCAAGTTTTACAAAAGTGCAAAACGTCAAAGGCAAGCATAGAAGGCTCGAACAGAATCCTGTCGAAATGAACTAGGATACATTATAGTTAAGGCACAGTCAATGCTGAGAAGATGGAAGAACCACTTCTGCAGAATGTTAAACGGCGATGAGGAACAACACTACGCTGTCAGGCAGAACGAACCACTCAATATTGGCAACGACAGCAAAACTTGCAACCACCCGACCTGAGCGTGGTTAGGATAGCAATATTTAACCTCAAGCTTAATAAGGCTGCCGAAAATGACGTCCTTTCCGCTGAGCTTTATAAAGGAAAGTAACATTCACCATTTCAAAAGCCAAATCTGGTCGGATGAAAGTATGTCTGAAGAATGCAATCTCAGCATCGTTTGCACGATCCACAAAAAAGTTGACCATCTGAACTGCGCCAACTAGAGAGGCATAAGTCTCCTCAACATCGCCTACAATATCCAATCTGTCGTAATATGTGAAATCCTGAAACCGTCTACCGACAACCAGATCGGCTCTTATCAGTTTAGGGCAGAAAGTCCACAAACGATCGAATTTTCACACTTCGGCAGATTCTGGAAAAAACCGAAGAAGTCCAAATCGATACCCACCACCTATTCATCGATTTCAAAACCGCATACGACAGCATTTATAGAGACGAACTATGCAGAACCATATCCAGTTTTGGTATACCGCCGAAACTTGTCCGTTTGTGTATGATGACGATGGAGAATTCTCGATGTTCCATCAGGGAAACGACCTCACCGACCCATTCGATACCAAACCGATGCGCTGTCATGTGACTTCTTCAATTCGATTCTTGAAAAGATTGTGCAAAATTCCCCAGGGCACACCAGAGGCACAATCTTCAATAGTCGGTGCAACTACTAGCATACTATGACGATATTGACATCATTGCTTCGACTCAAGGCGATGTCATAGCCACGTTTGTTAGTATAGGGATGGAAGCCGAAAAAGGGCATTGGCAGTTAATGACGGTAAGACTAAGGATATGCTGTCAACACGAAAGTACACACAACATCGACGAAATGGACAGAACGTCCCCATTGGCAGATATAACTTTGAGGCAGTACGGGCCTTTATCTTTCCGGCTCCGCTTTTAACTCTGACAACAACATCTCGTCAGAAATTAAACGAAGAATAACTCTTATCAACCGCTAATTCTTCGGACTTAGAAGGAAATTTAGTAGTAAATCCCTCACTCGAACTACGAAGGAAATCCAATATGGGACCCTGATCATCCCAGTACTGCTCTACGGCGCTGAAGCATGGACCCTCTCAAAAGCGGATGAAAAATTCCTTTGTCGATTCGAACGGAAAATTCTTCGAAAACTTGTAAGTCCAGTTTGCGGTGATATGCTATGGAGACAAAGATTCAACAAAGAAATATACAAGCTGTACAGCAACATGCCCCTGGTTATAAAACTCCGCATTGGACGTTTTAGAAGGCTAGGATATGTAGAACGAATGGACTCCAATACTCCGGCTCGCGGCCAAACGGCGAGGAAGAACTCGCTTGAAGTTCACAAGTAGAAACCGACCTCAACCAACTTGGAATGCGCAACTGGAGGCAGTTAGCGAAGGACCGGGCTAATTGGGGAGGCCAGGTTCATTCCGGACTGTAGAGTCACTTAAATAAGTAAGTAAAAACCAGTGGACTCAAATGTATCCACCATGATGATAAGAATCCTCCCGGTAGGACGATTATGGCGACCGTAAGATGGGGAAATCAAAGAATACACCCATGATGATAATTTATCATTTGAAGTCCATGCCCGTCTATGCTGATTTGGCAAAACTGACTGAATAAATAAAAGCCAAGTTGACAGATGTAGCTACAAAAATATGGCCGCTATCGACTGTCAAAGTTCTGAAGTACCTATTGGACTTCCAATCATCAATTTTAAATTCCATGAAAAAGAGAATTATACACCGTTGTTGTTACAAAAGGTTTAATTTTATTATTTAAACTAAAATAACGTTATTACATTTACTATAACTATATAATCTTAATTAAATGATCTCTCTCTCTCTCTCTCTTTTTCGAATGAATTGATTCAGAATGAAAATGATTCAGTCTCGGTAATTAATCATTTAATGGAATGAATGTATGATTTCGTAAAAAAAAAATAAACAAATTAAATGCAAATTGCAAACATAATATTTTTAAATTGTTGTATAGAATTAAAAAAAAAAAAAATATAACTTAGTCAAATAAAATAAACTACAAGCAATTAACTTAAAAAAATACGTGGAATTAAGAACTACAATCGCTACAGTCAAAAGATTCGATTTTCGTAATTATATTAAAATTAATACTAACATTCTAAAAAGCTATTTAAAAATGAATTTCAATATTTTTTTTAAAGTTATCCTTAGCAAAGAGATGGCAAATGGTTTGAATAAATTTATTCAACAGAGATTTTTATAAGATCTAGCTTCGGTGGATAAAAAATCTCAATTTCAAATCGGAATAGTTTATCGACTTTTTTAAGGACTCGAACCCTAAAGCACTTAAGGATATAGTTTCTGAAAGACAATACAATTATGGACTTTACCCTGTTTCAAGAGTTGTACAGAAAAGCTCCTTTAACGTTCGAATAACACTAAGTACTAGGTACAATACAATCGGGATGCGGTAGAGTAGAGATGTGGTTATAACGAAATGTATCCAGCCTCACCCCATTCGAATCATAAAAGTCCGCTTTTCTCCCGGGAAAAGGGGATAAATGATGAATAAAACATGAAACATTTAACCGAAAATCTTATAACAGATTCTTTTTTGCCATTTTTTTTTTGTTTTGTTGTTGGTCTCCCTCCACATCCAGATCCATTCAAACTCAAAGTCCTGTACAAATATTCAAGTCCTACATACATATACCAATCCCCCAGAAGCATGTCGCAGAAGAGCAACGTCAACAAAGAAAAGAGGAAGAGAAAGAAAAAATGATACGCAAAGATGCGAATAAAAATCATGATACCTAGAGGGAGCACACGACCGAACCTAACCGAACCGAACCAAACTGAAATTGAAAGATTAAATTCGGTATCCTTTTCCAGCAGGATTTTGACATTTTCTCTTCTTCTTCTTCTTCTTCTTTTTGAAGTTAAATGATGCATATGATCTGTAACTTGGCTTAATACATTGTAATACATGGATTTTCCATTTAATACTCTAATCTAGGGTCTCCGAATCGAAGTTGAATGGGCACAGGGTATCTTCTAGAATGTTGTAACTTTACCCAACCGCATTCCCAGTAATTTCCGACGCTTCTTTGCACTCATTTTGGTCCAGATGCTACTGCTTCCCTCGACCAGAAGGAATTCATCGCATAAATCATCTTCTGGTTCTTTGGCACTGCTATGATCCTCGTGGTATTTTTCAGAGCGTGAATCGCCAGAAACAAAACCACTCTCGGGACGTGACAAGGATGCCGTGTGCCAGGGGAGCTGTTGAAACCAACGTGCCACCTTCGCGGTAGAGGAGAGCTGAAAAGAAAAAAAAAAAAAAACAACAACAACATGAAAACGGACCAAACACGGTTAAGTGAAAAATTTATCATAAAAAGTTGTAAGATTGTGTGGTGTCATGAGATACATAGAATGCGATTCCGTGCGACCAATTAACACTGAATAATGAATATCCTGATTCTGAGTTTCCTTACGCCGGTGGCCTATTATTTTTTCAGTTAAAACGTGTGCCGTAAATCAACCCTCCGAAGGGATTTCATTTCACATGATATTATTTTACACGTTGAATAAGGACTCGCATAAATCTGCAGAGGATTCGTGTAGAATGGTTTGCTATCTAAATCTAATATAAATCCCGAAAGCATGCCGCCGGCGATATTGATAATTTATGTGAAGATGTATTTAAGGACATCTGCTTAGCGTAATCCCAGGGTAATTTTTCTCAATTTTCATGCGAAGCACACTGATATGGGAAATGTTCCTTGTCACGTGAGTGGGAGGTGGTTCATTATGGGGTATCTGAGTGATTTGTTGGCCTTCAGAGGGATGAAGAGATTGCATGATTATCGGGGAGTAGTCTATGAACGGTTTTATTTGCTAATTTGGATGTATCTGATAGGCATTTATCTACAATTTGTTGTGTATTAACGGTTCCCAAATTGAAATAGATACATGGAGGCATTAGTTCGTACTGGCACGGGTAACCAGCTGAAGAGTTTTAGAAAAATGATGCGTTGTGGATGATGGTTTCATTGTGAACATCATGCCTTAGTATTGTTTCAATTATCGAACCGCTGAGAAATCAAATATATTTAGGGCATCATGTGCCCTTAATCATGCGCCACCAATATCCCCTAAAAGTTTGCTTCCAATAAGGCTGGTTGTTAAGTCTGGATCATCTATTGTAACGGGTGATTTTTTAAGCGTAGTTTTTTTAAAAGTCGAATAAAACACTCAAATTTGCTTCAAATATTCAAAATTTTTTTTGCAATCTATAAATGGGCCTTTGCCATTTATGTTTCAAAGACAACTTCATGTAAATGTTGTCCGCGGCTCCGTTTCAAATGGTTCATTCGGAAGGTACAATTTTGCGTCACTTTTTTGAGCATTTCGGCCTGTATTCCACGAATTACGCGTGTTGTGTTATCCTGCAAGGCTTTCAATCGTGTTCGGCTTGTCCACATAGACTAACGACTTTACATAACCCCACAAGAAATAAGGAAGAGGCGTGAAATCGCATGATGTTCGTAGCCAACTCACAGGACCATTTCCAGAGATAAGCTGCTCACCAAATTCATACTTCAACATTTCCATTGTTTCACGAGCTGTGTGCATGTGGCACCGTCTTGATGAAACCACATGTCAAACAAGTTCAACTTAGCCAACTGGGGCAAGAAAAAGTCGCGTATCATGGCTCATATCATGGCTTGACAGGAACGTTTATTCCACGGACGTCTTTAAGGAAAAATGGACCGATGATGCCACTAGCCCAAAAACCACACCGAACTGTTTTTTTTTCGGGATGCTTCGATAATTCTTGTATGGCATGTGGCTGTTCATCACCCTAGAGGCGACAGTTTTGCTTATTTACGTATCCGTTGAGCCAGAAATGGATTTTCATGCAGCTGTTCTAAGGCCCTTTCACCAAAAATTAGAAGCCTTGGAAAGTCATTCGGCTTCAATTCTTGCACAAGTTGAATTTTATAAGCTTTCAAACCCAAATCGACACCTAAAGTGGTTGAGTAACACATGTCCAATTGCTAAGAACGGCGACGAATCGACATTTCACGATCTTCATTAACATTGGGAGCTAAGACTGCGATATTCTCTTCGGTACGCACTGTATGCATGCGAGTCGATGGTTTAATGTAATAACAGCTTGAATGAATCAACAATTCAAAAAGGTCGATTATGACGACCATAATATGGTCGTAACAAACGGTGCACATTTTCACAGAGCACGAGTTTTGATAATAAACTTCAATAGTTCGCAATCGTTGCTCGTTCGTAGTCCTTTCCATGATTAAATGGCAGAGTATACTGAAAGATTTTCATTTTGACAGATGATGTTTGGACGCCATTACTAACCAGTGCTGCCAACCTGAAAAATCACCCGTTATATTGTATCATTGTTAGCCTCTGAGTTCCTCACTCTTCACTATTACTTCACTATATTTTGTCTGTAGCTGGCGGCGACAAAAGAATATCCAAAACCTGCTCGAGGTCCCGCTGCTACAGGTTGGTGACGACGTATTTGTACTCCGTAGACCGAAGGGGACGAGAATAGCATCCTACGAAATATTTTTATTCCTGTATGCGAGTAAGGCGAATGGAAGTAATCCTAAAACTTAAATGGTTTTACAAAGAGAACCTTCAAAACCTTAACTTCAAATTCGAGACTTTCACTGGTTTACGGATAATCGTGGATGGTAGGGCGATTGGGCTAAAATCAACGTGCCGAGGATAGTATAGGAAGGAGGCAGCTGTCGATGGCCGCCGCAGGAATAAGAGTCCTATGATATGTTTTGTACAACTTCTCACTTGAACTTGCATGTCAAATAAATGACAACAGCTGTTGAGAGAGAAGAACAACGCAAACAATTCCTATCTGCATCTCGAATGTTAGAACATTTAATAAAAAATTGCGAGCGCTAACCTGCTAAAAGAAAACTTAACTGGTATCCAAGAAATTCAAAGGTATGGCTCTGGAAAACGGAAGATGGAAAGTACTAGTACAACCTTTTGTATGAGACGTGTATTGACACATGTAACGACAGATGACATCAGTGAACGCATTGTGGGAATCCGTATCAAGCCAACATGGGCCTTATATATTCACTTATGCTCCAAAGGAGAAAAGGTGACATCACTAAAGACTGCCTACATAAACAGAATTCATGAGCGACTGCCGAAGTATGATATTAAAATCGTTCTGGGTGATTTGAACCCCAAGGGAAAAGGAGAGGACATCCAAGGCAGTCTAATCGGAAAATACAGCCCACACAGCACCAGACATGATTACCGAATTCACTTCGTTGCAGAAGAAGCAGAACGAAATGTCAAGCAGACGTTTTCAATACCCTGATATCCGTAAGAGGCCCTTCTGCTGAGCTATATGAACCGGCGTTTGTTTTCCCAATTCAAAAAATAAGAGAGCCCCCAACTGCACAAATTGCAGAGAAAAAAGTATCAACATGGCCCACATGATACTATCCTACGTAATATTTGAAGACCTGAAACCGTTTACCAGTAGCAGGAGATGAGAACGAGATCAAGACGTTTACTCACACTAATGCATATATTCCATTACAAATGGCATCAGACAAATTCCCAAGGTAGAGTCAACGGTGGCGTCTGTAGTCCCAGTTAGAGTGGACATAGTAAGTAACTTATTTTCAGCTGCTTCGACATATCTCAAGGGTAAGTCAGGCTCATTGAAAGGAGATGGTGCCGGATGAGCCGAAATGTAATCGGCGACGCTCAATCTCGTAGTAGATACTTATGGCCCAGTGTTTTATAGGTCTTGAATAAATGATCCCTTCAAATACCAACCAGAGCCAGGGACCGTCGGGTATACACGTAGAAGATAGGCACGCTGTACATTCCGTTTGCTACTCAAAAAGTTGAATCTGTCCTCGCGCGGTAGACATTACATTCGAATAACTGGCAGCTACATACCCATGATCACAGATAATAGAAAGCTGCGTTGTCATAGGCAGAGATCCTCAATGCGTCTGGAGCCCGTTAAGTATAAGTAATATTCATGTGTAAGTGTGTACAACCTGCACGATAGCGAGATCTCCTATCTTGTGTCGAATCCGAAAGGCTGGCTTAAGATAAGCTTTTCTTAACAACTGAAAATAAATTTTAGGTGTTGCTACGATTGGGAATCAAACTGAAGCCTTATGCGCAGCTGTTCTCCAAAAAAATATTGGAATTGCTTTTGAATTGAAATTTTTAAAACTATAAAAATTAACAAAATTTTATTGAGTTTTTTCTTCACTGTCACATCTTTTGCGAAAGTCTGACACACATCCAAGAGTCGAAATTGTCCAAATAAGCTTCTAAAACTAAGACTCTGGAGTCGGCGTTATGCAAAGGGTCACATTCTTTGCTGCAAAAATATAACTTGGCGGACAAAAATGAATATAGAATTCATATTTGAAGCAATGATCTGAAACCTTGAAGTTGCTTTGCGTAATTAATTGAAAAGGCGAGGTATCCGTCGGAGCGGACAATTCTCCAAAACGCATACTTGGTCGGAGGTTAAAATTCGATGTCATCGGAACAAAAATTACTTCACTACAATTCATAAATAAACTCCGCGAAGGATTTGTGTCGGAGGAAATCAGAAGATGAATTGCACCTAGCTGACAAAAATTGCACGAAAAATGCACCTGAACGCACTTTAGCGCGATTCTCCGGGATGCGTTACAAAATGTCGGAGAAATATTCCGAAAAGCTTTTTGGAAGAATACCTAGAAGTAAAAATCGTCCAATCGTACAAAATGAAAGAATTTTCCGCTCCGACGGATACCTCGCTAGGGCTGAATTTGTTTTATTTCATTTTTTTAAATGTTTGCTGTAAATAAACGGTTGCTAAAAACGGAGTCATGTCACTTGACATTATTTAGCAATATTGCGAAAAAAAATCCTAAATTTAAGGCACCTCACACCGAAACCAATTATTCAAATTATTTGTTCCCTTAAAAAATGAATAAATTTCCCAAACTTTTGGAAGGTATCCCTCTCTTTATAACCTCAAACTTTTTTCCTACCTAAAATTAGACTCAGATTTTATGAATAAGAGCAGCCAATTTATTCATTAACAAACTTAAAACGTACCTGTCCTGGGGAAACCTATTCTATAATCCGTTTTTTTAAGACATCCTTTATTATGAGTAAACTAAATTCAATTGTGATTTAAGCCGGCTAAGCCGTTGACCCAAGGCAGCCTTATTATTCGCAGTAAACATTACTCTGTTCCCTTCATTTTCATAATAAGTTGATGTTAATGAATACCTCCAACCTCATAATCCCTTAAGGAGGGAACAACATTCCAACCCCCCCCCCCCCCTCCACTGCAATGAAAACCAACGAGATCCTTTTCATATAAATATCACAAACATAAACCTTTACCCTTCCAGGTGTTCGGACATTAAATTTTAACACCAACTAATTGCAACAGAATGCAGCATCGGTGGCGTATACGTAACTAAATGTTAAGTGGTATCCTTGAGATAGGTAGGTACACATGATGGTGTCGTTTTCCAGAGTTTCAAATCCTTCCCCCCATGTAAAAACGGTATATATAGCAAAACTCATTAGTTGGCAGAAAATTTCCACAAAACTGCAAAGTTTGGGAGGAGATAATTTGAAAATGTTAATCTCATTGCAATCTGGAAAAAGTTGCAGGATTTTACAATTTTTTTTGATTCCGCAGTTCAGGAGAGTTCTCCTTTGAAAAATAAATTTCATTTGCATACCTGGGCGGGCGTAGTATTTTTTGCATTTAGTTGCGACTTTCTCGTCGAGACGATTTTTTTTCTTTTTGCACAAGTGGATGGGGGTGTTTTTTTTTCTGCGTAGTCAGCTTTAAATGTATGAACGTCAAGTGGGTAGTGCCCTGAAGTGGATGTTTAGTTCTTGAGAAATCCACTTGGCTTTTATAAATTTGTCTGTTTGAAAATTGTCAAAGCGGAGCCGGTGACTTAACTCTTAGTTGGGACGTAGTTTTATCATTCTAATGGGTACTTGGAAGTCACACTTAGAGCGGGTATCTTTTTTATGACTTCTGGAAAGGAGTGTGACACAATTTATAGAACAAGGAGGAATTGAATTATATTGCAGCAATAACAAGAAACATTCCAACTAGATTGTAGATTAAACAGGTTTATACAGCAGAGGATCACAAGCATGGAGATTTTTTTCCAACCATGTAAATGTCGTACTGTAGGCTTGTAAAGGGTTTTTCAATAAGAGCACTACAAACGTTTTTTTTAATAAAACAAAAACAGTTTTTGGATATCAATGAAATTCTTTATTCCTGTGAAAGTACGTTCGATGCCATTATGTAGGGAACTCGATTTCTTTTGCATGGCCACCACGGGAACGCTTGCAGAAGTCCAGACGCTGAACCCAATTTTTGACGGTTTTCAAGCATAAATCGGCCGATACTGCTGCAATTTCATGTTCGATATTCATACGAAGTTCATCAATCGTCGCTGGCTTGTTGGCATAGACCATAAACTTGACGTAGCCCCACAGGAAATAGTCTAACGGCGTCAAATCGCACGACCGAGGCGTCCAAGCGACTGGACCATTTCGTGAGATAACACGTTCTCCAAACTTGGTTTCCAATAAATTGATTGTGGCATTCGCTATGTGGCTTGTGGCGCCGTCCTGTTGGAACCAAATGTCCTCCAAGTCCACATCATCCAATTGGGGCCAAAAATATTCGGTTATCATTGAACGGTAGCGATTCCCATTCACAGAAACTTGCCGGTCTTGATCACCACGGAAGAAGTACGGCCCACTGACGCCGCCGGCCCATAAACCACACCAAACCGTAATTTTTCGGGATGCAATGATGACTCATGGAGCACGTGTGGATTGCTGCCTGAACAATACCGCATATTTTGTTTATTGACGAAGCCATTCAGCCAGAAATGAGCCTCATAGCTGAAGATGATTTTTCGACGAAAATCCGAATCATTTTCAAGTTGTTGCTCAGCCCAATTCACGAACATATAGCGCTTCTGGTGGTCAAGCGGCTTCAGTTCTTGCGTCAATTTAATCTTGGTATCATGTAGGCCAAGATCGCAAAATTCGCCACAACGACGTCACAGAGATGCCCAACGCTTGAGAACGACGTGTGAGAGACACATTTGGGATTTCTTCAACTGAAGCTTCAGCGGCAGCAATATTCTCGACACTACGGGCACTTCTTTGTGTCACTGGCACGGGAGCATTTTGTACTGTGCCTGTGGAGCTAGGACGATTATGACGACCATAAATTGGACGTAGCGCTGTTAACGTTGAGGCCACTGACTCCGAATTTCGGTTGTAAATTTTAATAATTTCAACTCGTTGTTGGATCGTATATCTTTCCATCATGAAATGGCAAACCTTACTGAAGAGAAATGTCGAAAGAGCGCCAAGAAATATGGCGTCGTTTGCTGTCCCTGTCGCTCAACTTTTGTAGCGTCCCTGTTGAAAAACCCGATATTATGACATGAAATTGAAAATTATTTTTCGTTATTATGCTGGCAATGTAGGCAACTATTCAACAAAGCCGAGAGCTCCAAAGAGACAATAGACTGTCACTACAATTAGTCGTATCTCAAATCATATAAAAGAGTTGAGAAAGGCAAAGAAAGCCTCCTGGCGCACCTTCTATGGTAAAATAAAAAAAAAACTCAGAGGCTTCTAGAATCCATAAACCCTTCCCCCCACCAATCCAATATCCAGCAATCGATATAAACCACGATGTGCGGAAGTGACCGTACGAGTATTACGATTAAACTGACGGACGGGTGGGATATAACTACATAATTCATCAAAACATTTATGGAGGAAGTACAGGTATAAGACCGCAATGAATCCAACATTCTGCCGGTGTTCGAGCGAAGATATTTGACTACAAATTTCCTGGTTGTCAGTAAGTTTGATAGCATGAAGCTTGACTCTATCAGGTAGACACATATGTGAGAGTTGTATTCAAGCTTCGGACGAATATAGGCTTTATAAATATTTATTAGCTAATTCCGATGGAGTAAAATAGCGCTTACAACTTTTTGGGTATCCTAGGCAACTAGCGCCACCTTTTGCATCTTTTTACTGATTCCAACAAAGGTCTGGGCTAACTTACGTGCCCAAAGAAAAGCCTTTGGAATCCTCAATTTGAACTCCTTCCATTCCCAATTTAGCTACATTTGTATCTCGCTACAGAGATAGGGGACAGCACTGGGGTTTTGACACATTAAACTCAACACGGTTGTTGGTACCCCATATGAAATTTGTGTCAATGTCGGAATTGAGTTCAGTTGACTGGCGTTGTGGCTCTATATACAACTTAAGGCTCTTGTCGTGGAGTCGTCAGTGAGTTAACGAAGTCGAGAGTACTGTCATTAGCGAATGAATGTATTGGATTACACGTTAGAGAGCAGGTCGATAATAAAAAGTAAAAACAGAGTAGGTGAGAGGACTGAGACAGTGTTTGTTTGAAAAGGGGTGGATGTTGATTGCTGCCCCTCCTAATACCACCAAATGTCTTAAGCATATTAATAACAGCGCTGTGCCACACTCAATCGAACGCTTTTGAGATATCCAGAGCAACAAGCTACGGTTTCCTTTTTCTTTAAGGTGGACCATAAGATCACCAGTGGAACATTGCTGACGAAAACTATACTGACAGTCACCAAGGAGATGATTTTTTTCTTCCTCTCCATGATCTTAGAGAGTATACTGATGTTAGAGCTATGGTTTGCTAGTTTGAAGGGGAGGTTTTTTTTGGAATTGGCTGAACATGCGCATGTTTCCACTGATCCAGAAATATGCCTACAGAGTATGATAAGTGAAAGAGCTTGCGTAGAGGTCTGGCCAGAGTGGAATAACACCACCTCAAAACAAGGGGATGAATTCCATCTGGACCTGAAGCTTTATTGCGATTGAGATCTTTTAGGACTCGAAAAATATCAGTTCTAGAGAATATTGAACCGGATTCAGCGAAGTTGGAGAAGAAGAGCTACCTGGTAAGGTGGAATTAGCTGCGAAAACAGAAGCTAATAGATTGGCTTTTTCTTGGGAGTCGATGATATTTTTTATCGTTGAAGACAATCGATGGTATTGTGGGTGAGATACATCATTTTATTCATTTAACTAAAGACCAGAAGCTCTTGCTGCCTTTTGGACATTGCAGTATTTTTTTCCGCTCTTTTTGGTCTCGTAAGAATTTTATCATTAGAGTCGTTTCTAGCCCGCCTGTAGAGACTTCGATTTTTCTCAGAAGGTGATTGTCGCCATACGGCAAAAGTCTTTTTCTATCGTCACACAGGTTGGATTGAACCAGTGTTGTTCCTTTGATTTTCTGTAAATGCATTTGCTTGGGTAGAACTTCTTCAACCCAAGCAGAAATAAGTGTGTTATCTCTTTTGGACAAATTAATAACCCAGTAAAGTCCGCCATTATTAGCACTCCCGTATTGCTATATTGTTTTTTTTTTTTTTTTATTAAATGGTTTGAGTACGAGAATTCGGCTGACTCAAGACACAAAATCCGATGCTCCTAATGGAGATACAATTGCGATAGAATACTTATCCAGAGGTGAAGTTAGAAATAGGTCTAGAGTGTGTTGGCAGTGACTGTCGATATTAGGTATGAGTGCTGCATTGCCTTCAAGCTGAGATAGGCTGTTCAGCTTAGCTTAAATCTCTGTGTAACAACCTTCAGATTCTGTTGGTAACATTAAAATTACCCGCAACGATGATTTAGGTGGTTTTTTGAGTAACAAAGTTGGCACTGGACTTGGAACGGCGGAGGAGCCCTCAATGGGTCAACGGCAGCGCTCATATCCTAAAATGGGTTACTGACATCGGTAAATCCGGCGCGCTGTACTAGGGTCAAAACAAAAACCTGGCCCTCCAGGATGGGTGTCGTGCTATCGGGGTAACTTCGCGACCATGGAAAAAACCATCAGTTAGAGAGACGCAACCAGCCTCGGATAATGAAACTTCTCATGTGGCAACAAGACCCGGAGCGTCAATCGACTATGACATGAAAGTATGTACCTGGAATGTACGAACACTCTACACCTCGGGTGCTACTCAAAAACTTGAATCTGTCCTCATGCGGTACAAGGCAGATATAACCGCAATCCAGGAGATACGATGGATAGGATCAGCAAATTAAGATAAAAATCGCGACATTTATTACAGCTGCAACAAAAGATTGCATGTATTGATTAGGATGCGGATTTGTCGTGGGAAATCGGCTTGGGACAAAATTCATTGTCTCTACCGTCTCTAACGACGAGGCAAGGAGGAGTTTTATGACCTCCTGGTTGGAGCCTACGGAGCCGGTCCGGAGTACGATGTTAAAGTCGTATTCGGGGATTTAATTGCTAAAGTCGGAAAGGAAACCATCTTTTGCGGTTTATTTGGTAAGCACAGGATCCACGAAACGACAAGAGATCCACATAGCAACCTGGCGCATTACAAACGGTCGAACCGCCAACCAGATCGATCGTGTGCTAATCGATACAAGGCACGCATCAAACATCCTCGACTTGCACACATTCCGAGGGGCAAATGTCGGATCTGAACATTTTCTTGTCGCGGCTAAATTCAGAGCTCAACTTTCCAACGAGAAGAATTTGGGAACTGCCCAGAAGAAGAGATTTGACGTTGGACGCCTTAGTACACCTGGAGTAGCCAGAGCCTACAGCGAGCGCCTGAGTATGAAACTCTCCTCTGTGTACTCACCTACCACAGACATCATCAAGGAGGTAGCCGCAACCACTGAAGGGTATCAGCCACCCCTGAGAAGGAGCCCGTGGTATGATGATAAATGCGTATACAGAAAAAAAGTGACAGAATATGCAAGCCAGAAAGCAATGCAGCGCAAAACAAGGGCAGCGAGAGAAGAGTATCGAGGAGGAGAAGAAGACTCTGCGTAAAAAGAAGAGGGCTTACGCAGCTTCCCAGCTCAAGGCTATCGAAGATACGCGTGACCGAAACAACATTCGAAGGTTTTATAAAAAAAAGCCAAACAACTGGCTGCTGGCTACCAAACAGGAATGCAGGCTCTTCAAGAGAGCGAAGAAAACCTAGTCACCGAAGCTCAGGGAATAGGAGATGTGTTTAAGCACAAGTCCAGCAGCTGCTTGAGGGGCATCATGTAGATAGAGTGATAGGGCAGAAAGAGAACTCACGTCCAGTCAATACAGAACTGGTTCCACCTTGTATAGAAGAACTTGGCCTAGGTATAAGAAAGCTTAAGAACAACAACGCCGCAGGATCTGATAACTTACCAGCGGAGATTTTTTAAATACGGTGCTGATGTTTTGGTAGGAAGCATGCACCAAATCATCAACCAAGTAACGGGTGGAAGAAAACATGCCTGATGACTGGACTATCAGCTCCATATGCCCGATCTACAATAAAAAGGCGATTCTATGTCTTGTAAGAACTATCGAGGCATATCCTTGCTAAATTAAGCATACAAGATCTTATTCAACGTACTGTGTGAGCGTCTAAAACCTTTCTGCAACACACTAATCGGCACGTACCAGTGAGGCTTACGGCCCGGCAGATTGCCTATAGACCAAATTTTCACACTGAGGCAAATCCTAGAGAAGATCAACGGATTTCAAGTCGAAACGCACCACCTATTTATCGATTTCAAAGCCGCGTATGAAAGCATATGTCGTCAGGAGTTCTATATGGCGATGGCTGATTTCGGAATCCCGGAAAAAGTTATTCAGCTGCGTCGCGTGACGCTGGAAAACACGCACAGCGCAGTTTGGAAGTAATTCCTGCGAACTATTCCAAACATGCACTGGATTTCGGAAAGGAGACGCTGATAGTACGAAGGGCAGGTGTCAACACTGAAAGCGCTATTTTCAACAGATCCGTCCAGCTGCTGGGCTATGCGGGCGATATTGACATCATCGGTCGGTCGCAGCGTGCCGTGACAGAAGCATTCACTGCGAATGAAGAACTGGTGGCCTTGAAGTAAATGAGGACAAGACTAAATACATGCTATTAACAAACATCTGTCTACCGCCTCGAATAAAACGTCGCTTTTGACAACAACAATTTGGAGGTAGTTAAGGATTTCATCTACCTCGGAGTAAACATATACTCCACGAATGAAAGCGTAGTGGAGATCCGGCGAAGAATTTCCCTAGGAAATCGTTGCTACTTCGGTTTGGTTCAAAACTTCTAACTCGAAGCACGAAATGTGTGCTCTACAAAACCCTTATCGTGCCAGTTCTGCTTAATGGTGCCGATTGCTGGACGATAAGCAAGAAGGGAGAGCTGATTTTGGGCACCTTCGAGAGAAAAATACTTCGGCCGTACTGTGTGCGAGGACTGCGATTGGAGGAGAAGTTACAAAATCGAACTCTATGAGCTGTACCAAGATGTGTATGTAGTCCAAAAACCCAAAACACTTCGACGAATAAGACGATCTTCGAATCCCAGCCCCCAGGTTCGAGAAGGAACCTCCGTTTCAAAGACCAAGCCATCGCCGATGCCAGAGCGCTTGGTCTAGACAACTGGAAGCAGCGAGCCAGGGGTCGTAGAGGATGGAGGGCTGCAATGCCTCTTCACGGGTCGGGAGCCCGATAAGTAAGTAAATATTGTTTCATTATCAGTAATACAGGATTTCATAACATGTGTTCTGAAAAGGGATATTGGTTTAGGCCCAAATTCGCCGCAGACTATTCCGCGTTTATAAATACGTTTTATCCGTTTGTCGGCCTGTGGACGCAACTGATGCTGCTATTATTACTGAGAGAAGTTTTTGAAATGGAAATTGTAGGTGAAGAACAAATAGTATCTGCCATATATCGGTTTTGGTAAAATTACAATCTTCAAAAACGGCTCTTGTACAAGGTGGCGCAAAAGTAATCCTCCTACCAGAAAATGCTATAAATCTTGCGATTGGCCCCTAATGTCAGTTCTGTTTTGACATTTGTGTAGTAAACACATGCGAAATACACGTTAATAAACAATGTTACGCTACACTGCTCCAGAACGCGGAATATTGGTGACTATTTATTTGAGCAATAATCGGTCGGTGACTTTGGCACAACGTGAATTTCGTCGCAGATTTCCTAGCCGTCCAACGCGTACTGGTGAAACACTGCGACGTTTAGCCGCTCGCCTCGAAGAGACTGGCACAACACGAGATGCTGCCAGGCGTGGCAGACCCCGGAGTAGCCGTTCTGCAGAGAATATTGCTGCTGTAGTCGAAGATGTCATGGAAGCGCCGTCGACATCGACCAGACGACGTGCCACGCAAATGGGTATCAGTCGACGGTCTTTACAGCGAATTTTGGTACAAGATTTGAAGATGTTTCCGTACAAAGTCCAGACGGTGCATCAGCTGTTAGCTGCTGACCGCCAATCGCGTCTAACATACGCTCAAGCCATCCTTAATCACCACCAAGAGGAAGATGATTTTTCATCAAAAATAATCATTAGTGAGGAGGCCCATTTCCATCTTAGCGGGTACGTAAATAAGCAAAATTTACGCTTCTGGGGCACTTAAAATCCGGGTGTAACCCACGAAGAGCCATTACACCCGCTCAAAGTCACTGTATGGTGTGCTCTTTTCGCTGGAGTAGTCATCGGACCTTTTGTCTTCGAAGACGTCGCGGGCCAAACGGTTACTGTGAATGTTGAGCGCTACAGAGCAATGATCAACGAGTTCTTTTTGCCGCAACTTGATGAATTGGGATTGGAAAACATGTGGTTCCAACAGGGTGGTGCAACGGCACACACTGCACGTGCCACAACCGATATGCTGAAGGATGCATTTTCCGGGCGCCTATTCTCCCGTTTTGGCAATTTTCACTGGCCAGCACGATCGCCTGATTTGACCGCTCCAGACTTCTTTTTGTGGGGCTTTTTGAAGTCACGGGTTTATGTCAACAAGCCTCAGACTCTTGCAGCTCTTAAAGACAATATCCGTCAAGAATGTGAGGACCTATCGCCGGAAGTTTTGGCCAAAGTGATGGAAAATGCCAGAAAAAGGGCTCAAATGACAATCAACTGTGGCGGCGGCCATTTACATGACATCATATTCTCGACTTGATGTAAAAATAATTAAAAGACCAAATAAAAATAATCCACAAGAAAAATCAAAGTTTTTCATTTTTTTTTTAAATTACAGCCAAAAAACAACGGAAGGTTATTTTTGCGCCACCTTGTATAAACTTAACCCGTGTTCAAGTGTCAAGAAAACCAAGAGAGCTTAGTTTCCATAATCTGTCGCTGGCCATATAATTTTCGAAATAAACAGAAAATGCAGCCAGTAATGCTACCTTTCATGGTATGACCAGTCTTACCAGATCGATAATCACTCTAAGCTTAGAAAAATCCTCAGTAGACCTGCAGATCCTTCACAACACAAAAGCAAATAAAGAATTAAAACAACTCAACGATTAAAATCCACTTGTATTCAACGTTTGTATTGATTACATAAAATTTTACAGATATCTTGCGTTTAATTATAATTATTTTTATTTATTTTTTTAAATATAACCTATAAATATGTTTTTATTTTCTTAAAAATAAAACAAAAAAAAATATTTCACTTGTATTTGTAATGTACAACTGATTGAGCTAATAGTGATCACTATGACTATAACTAAATCTAAATTAAAAATTTTAATGTAAAACTTAAATGAAAATTTCGATAAAATATTCCAGGTAAACAATAAGTTTTCAGATTCATATTAACTAATATTTCGTATTCATTTCTATATACAACGTAAGTCTTAAACAAAATTAAAAAAAAACATTCGGTACATTGGTGTTGTATTTTTTTTTTGGTAATTATTTGGCTTAAACTAGAACTAAGTCAACATCAGATTCGACAGTCAGCATTTTCTTAAGACTAAGATATAAAGATGATATATTAGACTAACTACTATAGAAAGATATGATGCGCGCAAATTGTAGGTACACTCTTAGGCATGGTCTGGAAGTGTCCCTCCCCCAGTAGTGTCTCGAACCGAACATAGAATTACATATATTAATACTGTCAAAAATTCAGTAGACATCAGCACCAAGCCCGCTGGCTAGATGCGAAGACTGCCGGCCGATCGCGCTGGTAAAATAATACTTAACGTCAAAATAGTGTAAGCTATAACCCTCAGAGTAGACGTGTCCTATTTAGTTGTGTGTCGCGCCCATTGTGACCGCTGTACTTGGCTCATCATTTGGCTGCGATTTGGCACCTTTTCGCTGGTACTCCTTGTGATGAAACTCGGAGTGGCTGACAGTTTTCGTTGATTTGTCACGTTGCCCGATTCATCTGTCACCTTCAACATCACTGTGTTGAATCGTGGATCGTTGGTTCTGTTCGGGGATGAGGAGGTTGATGCCTCGGCTGAGGATCGACTGTTGTCGAGGCCACTACAACTGGCCAGGTTACCATTTGATGCCCCTCCAATGCTACTCCCGGAAAGTGGCTTCATGAAGTGATGATTCTCATCCAAGCTGTTGAGGTTCTTATCTATGCTAAGGCCAAGATCATCATTGATCGGACTGTTTGAGTATGAATTTCGATTCAGTGTGCCCATCGGTGATGGTGTCAAATTTCCCAGCGAACTCGGTGAACTCAAAAAGTTGAACGAATTATTGTTGTTTGGGCTACAGGACATTGGATTGACATAGAAGAAGGAATTATGCGGAGAATTGTTGTTGCCTAGGGCACCGGCACCGTTACAATTTCCCGAATTATTATTGTTCGGACCAGAGCCGATATTCAACGATTGCAGTCGGTTCAGCAGTTCCTGATTCATTTGGAAGAGCTCCTTGGACAGCAGATCTTGGTTTCCCTGGGCGGATATGTTTGAAAATTGATTGGTCAGACTTTGAAGTGTCATCGGCGGAATCGGGCTACTTGACGATTGCGACACCGGTGGTGTGTTCAGATGCAGCGATGACTGATGCATTTGCTGTTGCCCTGGCGGTGTCAGTGATTGATGTTGTTGCTGCTGCTGTTGCAGGGTGGCACTGAGATTTTGAAAATTCTGCAAATTCTGACTCTGCTGATTGAGACCACTCAACTGATGACTGAGTGTGGTCAGCTGTTGGTTGATTGATCCCAAATTACTGATCTGTTGATTGATCGTCGCCAGATTGTTGTTGTTTGTGCCGAGAATTGCTTTTCTCATCGCAGCCGATAGGTCGGCGGGTTCTTGAAATAGCATTTGCAGCTGTGACTAGAAGAGAGTCAAGAACATACGCTGTTGGTTGAATGAAATCGGAATAGCTCATCGAAAAGCCGAAAAACAACAACAACATCCAGGGAACTTAATAAAACAAAATCAACACAAATGTAACACTTTAACATGCAAGCACTTAAAACGACAAAAAAAAAACTTTAGCGGGCGGTTAAAAAAACGAAACTCAAAGCAACACAAAAAGGAATCAAAGGATATTCTGAGAGTAGCACGCAAGGCAAAAATCGTAAAAAAAAATTAAATTACAATAACACGTAACAACGCAACAATGAAAGGACATTCAACGGCAAGGGAAACTCACCTGTGGTGCAAGTGCTATATTGGCCGATGTAAGTCCGGTTGTGGCTTGTGGGTCCGTATATGCTCCCAATGATGCCAAGTGCTCAAGTAGTTCTCTGTTCTGCTGCAGCAATTGTTGTGTACGAGCCTGTGAATTATTAAAGCGCATTCATATTGCATTGCCTTTGGGAGTACGCGGATGAGCACCATCAGGGCCACTTTAATTCTCAACTTACTTGTGCTTCGATTCTTGCATTTGTTTCGGATATCAACTGCTCTCGGACGAGCATCAACTGTGCCAGGGCCTGACGGGTCTGCATTGCTTGTTGTTCTAATTGATCCTTGAGTTTGTTGATTTCCCTGCTGGGTGATATGGGCGATGATGGAGATTTCTCATCGTCAGTCTGAAAGAAATGTCAAAAATTTAAAAGGTCTTTGTTTAGGAACAGTTGGGTAGTGTAAGTTGTGTGGAAGTTTATTAAAATGTCGAACATTGAATAAACCAGGGCGAAGGGTTTTTTTTTAGGTCAATTGTGCCAGTTGATGTGGAATGAAGTTGATGGATTCTGTGAGTAATTGCTGGTATCGGCACCGTAGTGTCATGAGATCGTATTCTATTCATCCTTGCGTAGTACATTATTACAAACTCCAGGCTACCATATTAACAAAAATGCGATGTGCAGTGAAGTCAGACTTTGCTGGTAAAGTAATCATTACGGACATTTCGAACATTCCTCGCTCCTTGTCGACCATTTTATGATATCAAAACTAAATTCTGAGGTTTGGAAAAGATGTTAATAGTCTCATATACTCCAACTGGACCTAAAGAATTACCTAATCAGCAGAGGTCTTAATCGCATACACCAACATAAAATATATCTGATTTGGCGCACAGACAAGGCGCTATTAAAGCCACAATTTCGGTGATGACGTCTTCCAAATTGGACCTCATTGGCAGTCGATACAAAATCACTGTTATGTGCGTTTTATGTCATAGTTTCATGGTGACATGGAAACGGGGAGGCTCACGCCTTAGCCAGATATGACTTATGTCTTCTCAGCTCACCTGGGAGCATTTATGACATTTCTCGACATAGCCAAAGACAGATGGAGAATCCTAACCACATATTTCATGTAAAGAGGTTTGTGGCCACGTTTCACTTTATAAGCAAATGGGAACTTTTAATAAGATCCTGAAGGGGGTTCTAGGGTGGTAGCTATCAAATGCGTCACTGGTTTATTGACGATCATCTTTCAATATTGAGACTACCCTACAATACTAAGTGCCGCAACTGTAAGAAGGGAGAAAAATCAGCCAATCTACGCAGCAATTGAGTAACCTTGTCAAGAGATGTGTCAGAAGGACACGCGACCTCATAAGCAGGTCTCGAAAGAAGTTCTTAAGTGGTAACTATCATTACAATACAATGGCACATAGGCGATCATGCTGTCAGATTAAAAATACCCCACAATTAAAATTGTCAAGCTGTGAGGAACAAAATCTCTAGCCCATCGAATGCCCAGACTTGCCAGGTGCAGTACATATTATGACACAAAGCAAGCCCTTCTTGATAATCTTCAAGGCATCCAAATTGGTTCGCCTTCATAAAAGCTGCTGAATGGATTTAAAAAAAAAAACAAAAACCTTCACAAAAACCAACACACTAAAGTTTGATTTCAAAATGGCGAATTTTATCACTTATCGGCTAAGTTTACACAATGGCCTATAACACGAACTAAGCCTCCATATGGTATAAATTTCAACGGTAAGCATATCTAACAAGAACTGAATTATTTATGTCAGTTCTCCCATTTAGGTGACCTGGACCAAAGATTATAAAGTCATACAGATGACGCACTGCATACAAAAAAAATTGTTCTATGGCGGGTCGTACTGGCACAGCCAGCCATATGTTTGGATCTCGTTTCTCATGTGTGCACCTGCACACCGCCCGACCATACCATGAAGCTTATGAGCAAAAGTTTCTGTTTTTTTTTGTATGATTTAATAATCTTTACCTGGACTAAAATATATTTAATTTTATATCCTAGTTTAGGTTAGATGTCACTATAAATGCAAGCGAAATGGTATTATTGCGAGCAATTTTCTACTTTGCCCCAGATGTCGCCACAAATTAACTTCTTACATTGCATTTTCATTGGTTTTCTTCTTCTCATACATCATGTGATTAACCACCACTATATATACTTCCATGGGTTATTTGATATCAAGGTTCAAGGCCCAGCTCTAGATTAAGCAACATATTAGATGATGCATGAATGAAGCTCATATTATGCAGAATGGTCATGAAAAATTTCGACAAAATATCACTAGCTGAGTCGATGTCTGGCTGTCGGTCCATCCGTGTGTCACCAATTTTTGCGGCTTAAATTTTTATATAGAGTGATAAAATTTGGTAAAAAGACTCTGTCCGACGGAGGAAAACTAAAAAAATTAAAATCTTCCCACGGTCACGCCCACTATTCAGTAAAACGTTGTTTTTGGCCAAACGGTTAAAAATATTGAAAAAGTATGTGAACAAGGTATTTAGACAATCTTCAGATGTATATGTGGCCTATAAGTTTGTAAGACATATCCGAGAGAACAAAGTCTTTTTTTGTCAGACCATAAGATACCGTAGCAACACCTAAATGATTTTTCACTGGCCCTCCTCTCGTGATGATCTGACAAATCATCCGAACAGTATCAATTGTCATGAAAAGCTTATCTCAACTTAGCCGTTCAGAGTCGGCATAAAACAGGAGGTCCCGCCATCGTGCTAAGAAGTACAGACGCACACATGAATGGTTGTGGGAAGAAAGCTAGGCCCTGGGTACTAACGAGCCTGTTGTGCCATAAATTAATTTTTTTTATTTTTAGTTTATAAGCTTTCGAGGTACATACAAAATCTTATATTAACTTTTTAGCTTCAAACATAAGAAATTTAAAGATAACATAAAATATTACAAAAACATAATGAGAACGCTAATAATATTGTGGGAGTTATGGTGATGAAATAAAGAAAATCTTTTATGATTACAAAAAAAAACGTTTGTCTGCTGCATATAACGGGTGTTTTTTGTTTTTTTAAGTATAGAGCATTTCGTTTGGCATTTCAAAATGTATAGACTGCAGTCTGAACAACGATTCCCAAATGTGCAATTTTATGTTGAAAATCATGGTTCTGTTCGAAATACGTATCGCGCGATACGTCCCTTTTGCGGTCAACATATTCGTTCATCAGAGCAATTAATTCGATAAAGTATGGAACTTTTCCGCATCACGTTTACTCTAAATGATTATTCGCATCCACAAAGACGTCGTTCAGTGTGTACATAAGAAGTTATTGCTTCAGTAGAGCGTAGCATAGAGAATGTCCCGAATCAGTCTATCCGCCATCGTGCACAGAAATTGGATATGTGTCGGTCCACTTTCTGGAAGATTTTGCGGATGGATCTTGGTTTGTGTGCTTACAGAATCCAACTCGTGCAAGAATTAAAGCCACCGGATCAACTAGCAAAGCGTAGATTCGGTGAATGGGCCCAAAACAGGATTGCCGTTGATCCGAATATTCATAATTTTTTTTAACAATGAAGCTCAATTTTGGTTGAGTGGATAAGTCCATAAACAAAACTGCCGTTATTGGAGTGATGATAGTCCTCAGGTGCATGTTGAGACACCATTACATCCACAAAAACAGACTGTTTGGTGTGTTTTATGGGTTGGTGGTATAATTGGTCCGTACTTCTTTAAAAACGATGCTGGTCAGAACGTTACAAACAATAGTGACCACTATAGAGCCATGATTACTGACTTTTTCGTTCACCAGTAAAACAACCATGATATGCAGGAGCTGCGTTTTCAACAGGACGGCGCAACAGAGCTAGTGCCACAATTGATTTGTTGAAGTAAACGTTCGGTGGGCGCATAATTTCGCGTTTTGCTCCTGTGAATTGGCCCCTAAGATCGTGCGATTTAACGCCGCTTGACTTTTTTCTGCGGCGATATGTGAAGTCGTTAGTCTACGCCGATAAACCGGAAAGGATTGATCACTTAGAGGACAGCATTCACCGCGTTATCGCCGATATACGGCCACAACACGGCCAACAAATGTTGGAAAAATTCATCGAAAACTTGACCTCCAACTTAGAATACGTCCGAGCCAGTCGTGGCCATGGTTATAATGCCAGAAGATTATCTTCGAATAAAGTAAATTGCATGTCAATTTAAAAAACTCATTTCAAAGATCTTTACCCAAAAAAACACCCTTTACTATTCGTAGGGTATATAAATGGCTTTTGTAAGAAAACGCCAAAAGAAAATGTGGTAGTAGGCTAAAATGATCTAAGGACGAAATGTTCGTATTAACTTTTTTAACGTTTTTGAATCAAAAGCTTTCTTTTTTTTTAAGAAAATGACCCAAAAAGACGGCCTGGCAAAATATGTTTTATGGACCAAATACAGACAGAGAGATTTTCCAGATATCTTGTTCAGAAAATTTTTTAAAATTCTTTACCGTTTTACCGAAAAGGAAATTTTTTTTAAAAGTTGGCGTGGTAGTGGGCTGATTTAGAAAATTTGTACACTTGTTCGAAAAGCACGTAAAACGATCGCATGTACCAAATTTCATTATCTTAACTCAAAATTTAAAGGCATAAAAAACGGTGACCTATAGGCGGATGGATAGACGGAAAGACTGACGCGACGGTTTGACGGACTGACGGTTAGACGGACAGGCGGACAGACAGACATGCCTAAATCACTCAGCCATCGATTCTGAGTCGATCCACATACTTTAAGGCATATCTACCTACTATTTTTTATTTGTAACGATCGCGATCGGTTAAAGGAACCTTAAATCGTATTTACTAGGACTCTCTCCTTGACAATTTCCCCTGACTTAAAATTAAAAAAAAATATATTGACGGTCTTTTATCTAGGTAAAAGATATCCGATCATTGAAGTTGGACATACAAATATACATTTACAAAATTTCATCAAATTCCGTTCAGCGGTTTCGCAGATAAACGAAAGACACGAGATTTCTAAATATAAAAAAGAAAAGATTATTCAATGAACAAAATGGTAAAAAAAAACAATCTGTGTGACACCAAAAATTATGGATTTCAAAACCATGTCAATAAATATAACGGTAACAAAAAAAAAAACAAAAACAAAGCAATATTTCCGACACCAAATATTATGGATGTCAAACTCTTTCATTTAGATTCTTAGAAATTCCTAAATATTCAAGGTGAAAAGTGCACCCCTTTGATTTTTTTTTTTGAAAACTCGTCCGAAAACATTTTTTAATAAATTATTGTTGTGCGTGATTTTTTTTATTTTTCATCTCTGCCTCAAAAATGTTATACATAAAAAAAAATTCAAAACTGACATTTACAGTCTACAGCTGGGTAAATAAATTGTATCAGCTGCCTTTGGTTTGGTGAACTATATCGTTTGAGCTCATAAACGCTTCTCTTCTAAAACCCAACGATGTTTCTCCTCATTCCGCAACGATTTCGAATTTCAACACTTTCCAAGTTTATGTCTTGCAAATTAGCATTCATCATCTATCCACGCAGATTGCCTCACTTTCGTTCCAACGATTCAATTAAAACAAAAAAAAAAAAAACATCTCACCCCGTCCAAACAAATGGTTCATGTTCTCAAACAAAAAAAATGAAATTCTCCTAAATATCTCAAATAATCTATCTGTAGCAGGCGTTAGAAATAATTTATCTCATCAATCAACGACGTTGGGGAAAATATTTAAATTTGCATACATTCATCATGCTAATTACTAAAAAGCTAATTTTCAGCATTAAAAAAAAAACACAAGAAGTATCTAATATTTACGGCGCCTTTACGCCATATGATGCGGACTGTCTCCACACCTTGGGGCTGTGGTGTTTTGAGAAAAAAAATGAGTGTGTAACTTAAATCCAAACAACAATAGAACTCACTTCTAGTGATGCATAGACGAAAACATCAAAGTGTTGGTGATCTATCAATTCCTTGGCACGTAGTATTTTCGTGTTTGTTTACACTGTGTGGTGTAGAACATGATTTTCAAATATTCTATCTTGCAGATACAAAATGTTGATTGCAAATAGTTACTTTGAGGCGAATGTGTTTACAATAGTGCGCGTTGCACCGAGGATGCATTACACACACCATCGTTGCGTTGGCTTCGGGAAGTAGCGATCGGCGGAACGGTCAAAGTCAGGGCTAGCTCCGAAGACAGTTCAAATATTTAAATGTTTTAAAATACTGACAAACACAAACATAAAACGCCATAAAACCGAAACAATCATATTTATTTTATACCCCGTTGAATCATGGGAATATTTTTAGATACTTTTCTGTTTTTTTTTCTGCAGGAGCCGCAGGAAAACAAGGAAAAATCTCAACGCTCGGAGAATGTGAAATCCATTAAGACGTTACTCTCGGGCAGACGGAAAATATAAAATGTCGCCGTGGCTAGCTGTCAGTTGAGGTATGTTGATTTGTAGATAGATGTGGTTTTGTTGTTCATATTTTTTTAAATATTTTTCAGTGATGATGAGGACTCTAGACTCATCAGGAGTGGGTGTAGTGTATAGAGAAAGAGACGGTGTCGATCTATTTCGGAACGACGCAATTTGATGGTACAATGGGTCTGAAATTGGAAGATGAACCGTCGCCGTAGGGGTGGGAATTATATGTACAGGGATGCAACAAAAGAAATACTTACGAGTACACAGGGTGATTTCCGATTGTTACTGTTCAGTTGGGGTGTTAATTCTAGATGGTTGGGTCTTTGCGGCGGGCTTATGTCAGGCGTGACTGCGATTTGTTCTGAAAAGAAAGAATGATACATTTTTATATAAGGAAAATAGCTACGAATGAAAAAAAAAGAAAGATTTTGAATAACTAAGATAAGATTTTTGAGCAACAGAGCCGAGCTTTCTCACAACCAATCATGTGTGCGTGTGTACCTCTTCCACGATGGCAGGAGCTCATTTTTATGCCGCCTACGAACGGCGAATTTTAAAAAAAGCTTTTCTTGACAACTGATACTACTCGGATGATTTGTCAGATCATCACGAGAAGACGGCCAGTGAATAACTAACATACTTACTTACTTATATAAGTGGACAGTCCGGAATAAACCTGGGTCTCAAACGACATGCCTCTCCAATTAGCCCGGTCCTTAGCTAACTGCCTGCAGTTGCTCCAGTTGAGGTCGGTTTCACCTTGTGCGAGCCACTTAAGGCATGGTCTTCCTCTATTGCGTTCGACGTCTGGCTGGGAATCGAGGACTCTGCGAGCCGGAGTTTGGTCTCCATTCGTTATACATGTCCTAGCCATCTTAAACGTCCAATGCGGAGTTTTTTGACCAGGGGCATGTCGCATTACAGCTCGTATAGTTCTTGATTGAATCTTCGTCTCCATAGCCCTTCAACGCAAACGGGACCGAAGATTTTTCGAAGAAATTTCCTCTCAAATCTACCAAGCATTTCTTCATCCGCTTTTGAGAAGGTCCCGTAGAGTAGGACTGGGATTATCAGGGTCTTGTATAGGATCTCCTTAGTAGTTCGAGTGAGGGCTTTACTGAATCGCCTGCAAAGCCCGAAGAAACAGCGGTTGGCAAGAGTAATTCTTCGTTTAATTTCTGACGAGATGTTGTTGTCAGAGTTAATAGCGGAGCCGGAGAGATAAAGCCCCGTACTACCTCAAAGTTATATCTGTCAATGGTGACGTACGTTCTGTCCAATGCGCCGATGTTGTGTGTCCTTTCGTGTTGACAGCATATACCTCGTCTTGCCCTCATTTACTACTAAACCCATTTTTGCCGCTTCCTTCTATATACTAGCAAACGTGGCTATGACATTACGTTGGGTCCTACCAATGATGTTAATATCGTCGGCGTATGCAAGTAGTTGTACCGACTTTTGGAAATTTGTGCCTCTGGTGTTGGTTCGGGAGTTTTGCTCAATCCTCTCAAGAATCAATTTGAAAAAGTCACATGACAGCGCACCGCCTTGCCTTAATAATTTTTTAAGATCGAATGTGTCGGTGAGGCCGTTTCCGACCCTGCCAGAGCAGCAAGAATTCTGCATCGTTACCTACACAATCGGAAGAGTTTGGCCATGATACCAAAACTAGACATGTCTCTGTATAGTTCGCCTCTATAATTGCTGCCGTATGCGGCTTTGAAATCGATGAATAGGTGGTGGGTATCGATTTGGACTTCTTGGTTTTTTTTCCAGGATCTGGCGAAGTGTGAACATTTGATCGGTTGTGGACTTACCTGGCCAAAAACCAAAATGATAAGAGCCGCTCAGGTTGTTGGTAAACGGTTTCAGGCGTTCACATAGTACGGCAGATCTTGTAGGCGATGTTGAGGAGACTTATACTTCTGTAGTTGACGCAGTTCAGAGGATCTCCTTTTTTTGTGGATCGGGCAAAAGATGCTGATGTTCAATTCATCAGCCATACTTTCTTCCGACCAGATTTGACTTATGAGTTGGTGGATGTTATTTACCAAGTCATCTCCGCCGGCTTTATAAAGCTCAGCAAGAAGCCTTATTTAGCTTGAGTTTAGATATTGCTGTCCTCAATTTACTCAGGTCGGGTGGTTGACAGTTTTCGCTGTCGTTGCCAATATTGAATGTTTCGTTCTGCTTGACAGCGGAATGTTGTTCGTCATCGCCGTTTAACAGTCTGCTGAAGTGGTTCTACCACACCCTCAGTATCGATTGTGTCTCAACTACGATATTTCCCTGTTAATCTCGACAGGATTCTGTTCGAGCCTTGTATCCTTGGCTTTGACGTTTTACACTTTGGTAAAACTTGCGAACATCGTTGCTGTAGTAGTACCTCTCTATATCCTCGATCGCGCGATTTTCTTGATCTTTTTTCTTCTTTCTGAAAAGCCTATAGAGCTCAATGGCAGCTCTCGTCTTCACCTGCAGCATAGTTTTGTAGGCCTAACATAAGGGTACTAAATTGGTGAGTTCCTAAATTTCAGCTGTGGCAGCAGAGGAAAATGTCTTAGGTGTGTCTGTAAACTCCTATGAAATGTTCCTCTGCTGGCACAGCAGAAAATCGCGACAAGATTCCTAACAGAAGCGAACTTTATCTTCTTTTTATTTTAGCATTTAATTATAATGATAAGTTTCAAGGTTTCTGCTCCGAATGGAAACATAAAATCAACTATACGAAATGTGAAACCATACTGTTCCGCACCACAATAAGACGTTTTAATTCAGATTTGAGTCGCAACTGGAGAAATCTAAAGATTACGCAGATCAAAAATTGTCTTCAGATCGTTCAGATGTTAGTTTAGACAAATTTTTGTTAGCAACTAAATATTCAATTAGAGAAGGCAAGAGCGGCATTCATGTCGCTTAAAAGCGTTTTATTCCAACTTTCTAAGATCCGATGTGAAGATCATTTGCTACAAAGCATTCGTTCGTTCAATTCTGACTTATGCGAGTCCAGTTTGGTGGAACATTAACCCATCGTATATGAAAAACCTCCGAGCGTTCGAGCACAATTGTCTCAGAGCCTGCGTGCAGATGTATAGGAGTGCACATTCCGATATTAGATGCTTCCGGTGTGTAGAATTGACAATGCCATGCTGGACCTTGTAAGGAATCACTTTGCTCGTTCGGAAAGTTTAAGTGAAAACGAATTAATCTCTGGATTATTCTATCCGAATCCTAGTTACTTCAAAAATGCTTTAGACATTGGAGACATTCCGACAGAGGCATGTGTATGGCTACTTATCAGATTCAACGAACGTCCCAGTCATATATCGGGTAATTTTTTTTAGAGGTATAGAACTTCGAATTGAAATAAAACACAAGAATATCGTTTTAATGTCCAACAATTTGGCTTTCTTGGAAGGATAATTTTATGCCATTGATGTTTAAAAATGATTTTGGGCCGCCGCGCCAAGTTCGAGTTAAGCTAAGTCGAGAGGTCCAATTTTCAGCAACCACTTTTTCGAGCATTTGGGGCCGTATGTCGCCAATAACGCCACGAATGTTGGCTTCCAGGCCCCCTATCGTTTCTAGTTTGTTGCCGTAGACGAGCGATTTCACATTTCCCCAAAGAAAATAATCCAACGGTGTCAAATCACACGATCATCGTGGCGAATTGACAGATCCATTCGTGGAATAATGCGCTCGTCGAATGTTTCCTTCAACAAATCGATTGTGACGTACGCTGCTTGGCATGTATCGCCGTCTTGGTGGAACCACCTCTCGTCCACATTCATGCCATCCAATTCGGGAGCAAAATAGTCGGTTATCATGGCTCTATACCGGTCTCTGTTAATGGCAACTGACTCCCCAGCATCACTTCGGATGAAGTATGGCTCAAAGACTTCACCAGCCAATAGAGTACACCAAATTGCATGGTCTCTCGGCTTTACTTCTTTCAAGAGCTGGATCTTGTAAGGTCGTTAGCCAAGATCTCTCCGCAAAATCATTCATAAAGTTGATGGACAAAGCTCCAATTGCTGCGCACGGTGGCGAATCATTTCATTCGGGTCCTCTTCAACACTTTTCTCTACAGCGGCAATTGTTTCTTCGGTGCGCACTGTTCGACGTCTCTGCAGATGCATATTATCACATGGAGTAAACGTAGTGCGAAATCGATCCATTGTTAACCGAATAAATTGCTCTGATGGACAATTATGGCGAACTGAACCAATATTTTCGAAATAAATTTGCACGATTTGCAAGCGTTGTTCGTTTGTCACCCCGTTCATGATGAAATGGCAAACCAAACTGAACATAAATGACATTAGAGTTGCCCGGTGTGACCACAAAATGTCAGTTTGATCTTTATTCGAAAAACCAACCTCTAAAAAAAACACTCATTACGTCGAGTACGGTGAATCTAGATTGAGCTCGCATTGTGAACATTTCATTTGATTTGATAACCTGGAGAAATTAACAAAAAATGTTTTTAAAATATAATTAGGTAGATACAAAATTGAAAAAAAAAAAAACGTTTTCATGCAAATATCTGCAGAGGGGGCCCAGTAGCGCAATGGTTTGTGCGATGAACTGATGCGCAGAAGGTCTGATTCCCAGCCGTATCAATACCTAAATGGGTTTTCACTGGCCCTCCTCTCATGATGATAGGACAAATCATCCGAGTAGTACGAAGTGCCAAGAAAAGCTTATCTCAATTTCGCTGTTCGGACTCGACATAAAACAGGAGGTCCCGCCATCGTGCAAGAAGTACACACGCACACATGAATGGTGGTGAGAAAGCTCGGCCCTGGGTTCTAACGAGCTTGTTGCGCCAAAAATTTGTACTTATTTTTGTATCTGCAGATATATATTTTTAAAAGTGAGATACTAAAACAATGTCTGCATTTTATCCATATAACGTTTTGGTTTACTGCTTCGTTATTGAGCAAAATTGCCGTATTAGAGGCAATCCAACAGCTATAAATGCAACCTAAAATAAGCACTATTGGGTGCGGTTTATGGGCAGGCGGCATCATCAGACCGCATTTATTTAAAAATACGTAGGGGTCAATGGAAATCGCTACAGATCAATGATTTATGAAATTATGTAGCCGAAAATTCAAGATATTGGTGTAGCTGACTTGTGATTTCAACAGGGTGGTGCTGAATACCACACAGCTAACGAATCACCCGCTTCATTGAGGGAACAATTGTAATGGTCTCGTCAATTGGCCATCAAGATCTTGTGATTTGACACCATTGAATTAATTTCTATGTCGATATGTGAAATCTCATTTTTACTTCGAGAAACCCTAAATGATTGAAGCTTTGGAAGCCAACATAACTCGTGTTTTACATGGAATAACAGCCGATTTGTATGCTATGTCTGAAAGAATGGTCGAAAATTGGAACAACATTCGAAATTGACCATTTAAAAGTTAGCCACGCCCACTTTTTCAGGGCGTTTTCAGTAAAAAAAAGCGCTTTTCTTTAAAATTTTAAAATATCCGAAACAACTTTCAATGCAAAGGGTTTGATAATACAAATATTTTGTCCATACATTTGAAGGAAATTATCTTTCAACGTTAAATGGCAAGAACCAAGCTAACACCGCAAGTAAATATTTTCCTCAATACATTGATCTTTTGGTTTTTATTTAAAAAAAGAAAATCAGGCAGCTTTTATTTGATCAGCCTTTATACTATTTTTTTAACAATCACCATGACACGAGCTAGACCAGACCGGATCATAAAGGAACGTTCAATATATAATTTCTCTCTGTTTTTATTGCTTTGAATTCACGGTCCAGCAAATCGAAATGATCACCCCAATATAATAAAATAGCAATTCAGGTGACATTTTCCAAATACACGTGCGTCAGAATTTTGCTAAAAATACAAAAAAAAATCTTTTTACCAGATTACATTAATACTCTCGTTGATATTCAATTTATAGACTACGCAGATCCCCATGCCAAAAGCTAAACATTCATAAATTAAATCGTCAGCCCCTACAGCACACTACAAGCCTTTCATGTAAGTGATTTGCAGACATGAAATAGTTTCAAGCGGTATAAAAAGGTGAAAACACTCTCCAATAGCTACAGATATATTTGTACACGTTGAAAATGTGTTTTAATTGATTTGGCGCCTTATTTGAAAAAAAATTGACAGTAATAGCAAATCGGTTTTTTAAAAATATCTAACATTCAAATTTATCACGAGATTCGAAGTGTTTTTTTGTAAAATGCCTGCTTATGCCCTTGGGCTCGCTCCTAAGTGGAAAATACCAAAAGTACTTTGGTTCATCTCAAAATATTCGCACATAATTAAAAAAATGTTTAAAATGAAATTTGCTAATTGAGTGCTTCAATTAGTTATTAATAATTGAATAGATACGAGTTTTTTATGGTACCTATATGGATTAGATATTAATAAGTTAAGTTGTTCACAGGGTGGTATAAATAGACCACATGCCAGACACGATCATTCTTGAAAATTGTTAGCAGTTCTTTGAACTCTTTAAGCCATTGAAAGTAGTTCCTGGTGTGATTGGCTCAGTTGCTAATGCTATGAATCGTATCTCAATATTTATTTAATTAAGATATAAAATTATTTGTTATTCCATGAATATAAAAACAATTATTGAATCGTAATTGATTGAGGAAGATAGTTTGGATTTTATTAAGTTTGTATTTTTAACTACGTACTGAGATTGAATTTAGTCATGGAACTGAATAAATGTTGGGAGACGATATGTAAAGAAACAATTAAATTGTGTGAAACAGGTGCTAAGTTTTAAGTTTTCCAGGTAGGCAGCAGTGGTTAGTAAAGGCATCCAAACGTCATCTGTCAAAGTGAAAAGTTTTCAGTACACTCTCCCATTTAATCATTGAAAGACTTACAAACGAGCAACGAATGCAAATTATTGAAATTTATTTTCAAAATGCATGCCCTTTGAAAAATGTGCACCGTTTGTTACGACCATATTATGGTCATCATAATCGACCTGGTGAATCAACAATTCGTGCTTTTACAACCAAATTTCGCACCAAATTTAGTTTGTTGGACATTAAACCATCGACTCGCATGCGTACAGTGCGTGCCGAAGAGAATATGACAGTCGTAGCGTCCAATGTTAATGAAGATCGTGAAATGTCAATTCGTCGCCATTCTCAGCAATTGGTCATGTGTTACTCAGTCACGTGGAAAAGTTTACGTGTCGACTTTGGTTTGAAAGCCTAAAACTTGTGCAAGAATTGAAGCCGAAAGACCTACATAAAAATCCGCCGTTTTATCGAAAAATTGTGTACAGCGATGAGGCCCATTTCTGCCTCAACGGATACGTAAAAAAGTCGCATCTGGAGTGAACAACAGCCACTTTTCACATCGATGCAACCCGAAAATCGACATTTTGGTGTGGTTTATGAGCTGGTGGCACCATCGGTGCGTTTTTATCCAAAGACAACCGTGAAAGAAACGTTTCCGTCAATGGCGAACGATATCGGGCCATGATGCACGACTTATTTTTGCCCCAGTTGGCTGAGTTGAACTTGGTTGACATGCTGCTTCATCAAGACGGTGCACCACATGCCACACAGCTCGTGAAACAATGCAAATGTTGAAGGAAGAATTTGGTGAGTAGCTTATCTCTCGAAATGGCCCTGTGAGATGGCCGCCAAGATAATGCGATTTAACGCCTCTTGATTATTTCTTAGGAACACGATTGAAGGCTTACAGGATAACATAATACGCGTAAATCGTGGAATACAGGCCGAAATGCTCGAAAAAGTGACGAAAAACTGGACCTTCCGAATGGACCATTTAAAACGGAGCCGGGGGCAACATTTACATGAAGTTGTCTTTAAAACTTAAATGGCAAACGAATATTTGTCGTTTACAATAACAATTTTGAATCTTTCATGCATATTTGCGTGTTTCATTCGATTTTTAATAAACTACGCTTAAAAAATCACCCGTTATTTGGAAAAAAAAATTGGTTTGTCTTGATATTTCTTTGAGAAGATATATAAAAATACTTCTCGGAACTTTGATGATACATTTTTGACTCTTACACGCACATTAAAAAAAAATCCTTTTGGCTTAAAGCCACCACAACTTTTCAGGGACAATACCTGTGTTTTTCTTAGCAATTACAATGAGAATTTTGTTCTTTAATTCAATACAAAACAAAGGACTTAAGACGCTTTTCTTGTGTACCACGAAGCAAACCAAAACCGCTAAAGTCGAATTTAAGCATGAAGCTGTTAGTTCGATCAATTTCGTCATATGTTGCCATTTTCGAAATTATAACCATTGGTTTCGAAAATTTTAAAAGTGATTACCGATCTTTTTGGAGCAGCGAGATTTCGGCAGTTTGTAAATCGAGGAATAGTGAATGGATTTACATTTCCTAATCTCATACCATGATCTGCCAAAGTGTGAAGATTTGAAAAGCTGTGGGCTTTCTTGGCCTTAAATCGCACTAAAAGTCCCATTCATATAGTAAGTGATCGTTTTCAGACGTTGAAATAATACAAACAAAAATTTTTTAGTACATGTTGAGGACACTTGTGGCTCTGTAATTGGGGCAGTTCATAGGGTCAAGTTTCATTATTTAGACTTACTTTCTCCGAATAAATTGTTACAATGCGTGAGTATGATCCTGATCTTTTGCCTTTTAATCTATCCTTGGTTTAAATAGGTCAACGGAAAGGTCGTCATGTACGGCTCCCTTGTTAAGTTTATGATATTTGGTTTAATTTAAAAGTAAAGCCAAAAAATTAGGTCTGAATATTTATTTTCAACGAAAATTCGTCTCAAAAGATTGTTTATATTGTTTCCCTTACTGGGTCGCAGCAATTATTTAAGGAAATGTATCGGTTTTTAAGCAAACATGCATTAAAAGTTACAAAAATTCAAATTCAAAATGTATATCTTTGACAGCGACCATATTAAGTATGTTTTGCCAAATCATCATGGATGGGGAAAAAGCCTTTAACAACAGAAGCTTATGTTAAAATTGTTTTATCAGAATGGGTGTTCTATTCGGGGAATCTCTATAATCTCCTAAACCATTCTACCGAGAGGACTCTTCGCAGTGGATAAATTTGAGTCCACTGGTTCAGTAAACGATAAACCAAAACCAGTACGTCAGTAATACCTAAAAGTATGCACATCATCTTGAATTTCTTCAAATTTAACGAACAAAAGAAATAGTGACTCCCCGAAGCTAGTTCGGACACCACCCACGGAGTTAAGTCTCCACTACATCCAAAATCTTTCCTATCACTCTCTTTCTTCCCCTTCTCTAACGCTCGTACTGTGGTAACATATAAAGGGTATTCGTAACCCCTTGAGTACGTGTAAATTATAAAAAAAAACGTCGATTACGCGTCGCTCGCAAGAAATCCACCCTTCGCAGCCCACAACTTGGTCAATTTCGAGTTGAGCATTGATCCGGCTACAGTACAAATATTTCAACTCTTGAGCAGTTGGGAACTGACCCTCATTTTCATCGAAGAAATATTTTCATCGATAAGGCACATTTCTGTACGAATGGGTACGTCAATAGGCAGAATTGTTTAATTTGGTACGATATAACCCCCATGAGACCGAAGAGCGTCCAATGCATCCCGAAACAGTCACTGTTTGGTGTGGATTTTGGGCTGGCAGTGCAGCGTCATCGGTCAATATATCTTTAAGAACGACGTTGGCCAATTCATCACCGTCAACGGCGAGCGCAACAGGTCGATTATCATTTGGCCTGAATATTATCCAATTCAGGCCAAATTGGACATGTTTCTCAACAGGACGGCGTTTCTTGTTACACAGCTCACGCCATATTAAAAATTCTGCTCGAGAGATTCGACGACATGATCATCTTAAGTGGAGGGGAAGTCACCTTGCCACCGATGTCGTTTGAATTGAACTCCTTAGAGTTTTCCTTGTGGGGTATTATAAATGCGCAGGTATATGCGAATAAGCCACAAACCACAGCGGCCCTCAAAGACAATAAAACCTATGTATTGGTGAAAATCAGACTGAATTACGCCGCAGAGTCAAGGGAAATTCGAAATGTTTTATTCGAGCCACACAGGTCATTTAAAAGATTTTATATTCCATGTATTATGGCCTCAATATGCCTTTAAAATAATAAAATAAAAAATTGGCGCAACAGGCTCGTTAGTACCCAGAGCCGAGCTTTCTCACAACCATTCATGTGTGCGTGTGTTCTTCTTGCACGATAGCGTGACCTCCTGTTTTATGACGACTCCGAATGACGAAATTGAGATAAGCTTTTCTTGACAATTGATACCACTCGAATGATTTGTCTGATCATCACGAGAGGAGGGCCAGTGAAAAATCATTTAGCTGTTGCCACGGCTGGGAATCTAAATAACAACGCGCCACTGAACCCGTCGATAGGAATTTCAATCGAATAAAAAAAATCGATGATACCTCATCCATATTTTGATTTTTTTTAACTTAAAGATATGTATGAAGGGTTTAACGAAAGACCCTTTGGATGATTTACCAATGAGGTCTCTAAGTTAGGTGGCCGCTATAAAGTAACAAATTTTGAAAGTCACTACTCAAATTTCGGGACGTGTTTCCAGCATCGGATAGATTTCCAAAACAATTTCGAAAAAATTTTGGTGACGATAACCACCGCTAGATGGGGCCGCAAGATGGGGCCGCTAGATGACGGCACCGACTTACTAGGGCTACTATAAAAAATTTAAAGCATTCAAATGTTATCCTCTAAACTGATCCATTATCACACTTATAATTCGTCGCAAATTTCATAGTTCAACATGTCTGAGCATAGAATTAGTACATAAGTGCTCTTCTCCATTTTATCATTAAGGCTGACTAATATCCCCTCAAATAGCTGCTAGTTGAGCACAAGGGAAATTAAGTATCAAAAAACCCGAAAAAGGCGATAACAGCGTTATGAGTTCTTAGAAATGTTTGTTTTTTTAGGAGCTTCTGCGCACATGGATACCCTCTCAAACGCGGATAAATCTAATACGTATGGTAAAAGTCATAAAAGATTTTATTCATTTAAAATCGGTTTTTAGATTGTCTATTAAACAGTAAATACTAGCACAGACACCAACAAAAAAAGATTCACAAATTCAAGGGAGCCACACCCAGTGAAGCTGAAGAAAATATATGTCTAGGCCCTCACCACCTTGACCATATTACCTACGGTCCATAAAATCTCACAAGGTTTAAACATAAAATGATGCAAGAATGAACTTGAATCGAACTTTTAATAGCAATTCGCAAGTAATACGTTTGCTCTTGAAAACCGATGTTTTCTGAACAGCGGGAGATCATCGACTTTTGAGAATGCCTACATATAACCACCTAAGGCTACATGTGAGATGATATTTTGCAAACTTTCAAAAGTGCGATCTTGAAACCCGATAACAATAAGTTGTTCAATCCTTGAGTCTGCCATTTCACTGACCTTTTTTCCTCGGACCACCTGGGCATCCACTAACCTGTGTACCAGTTCAATGCTAAGGCAATTCATCCCCCACTGACCGCTTCAATGATAGCCTAGTACTCGGAATATCCTTAAATATCGTATAACAAAAAAATAGATATTTTCAAGACTGCTTTCACGCGCACCCACTTTACATAGCCATTTTGTTCACAAAGCAGTCCATCATTAAAATAGAATTGTTTCTAAATAAACAAAATTTCATAAGAGTATAGAAAAAATAAAACAAAAAAAAAACACCAGACATGTGAAAAAAAATAAAGAAACAACATGAACACCCCTTGAGTGTGATTCGGTGGCGGTAGTAGATTCGTAAAAGTATCTTTTTGAAGTATTTAAGCAATCCCAAGTAGCAATGAGTTCTTTTCTTTTTTTCTGTTTTTTTTTTTTTGAGAGCAAGGTGGCCTTTGACGTCACCATTGGCCGCCTATAATCGACGACATCATTATCAAGACAGAAATAAATCTTCTATGGGCCATCGCACGACATACTGCGAACAGCGGCTACCAACAAGATACCACCTATACTTTATCCGATGCGGTATGTATCTGTTTTTTCCATCTGATTATATAGCCAAGACTGATCCGATATAAATAAACAAAAAGATACTTTTTGTCATATACACGACAATCAACAATTGGATGGAAAAAAAATGTTTATAGTTCACTACCAGACTGTCTCGCTGATGCGACTCTAAGTTGAAAGTGATTACGACTATGATCACATTAATCTGTACACAAATATTTTATTTTTATTTAATAGTCGCAGTCCTAATATACACCATTTCTACGGTTGCAACATTGGCACGATGGAAAGGCTTTGTATCTCTCATATGATGATGATATAGAATTATCGTTATCCTAAGAGCAAGCTGTGTCATGGCGGTGGATTTAGATTTTATTCATCTATTTCGTATTTTCCTCTTGATTTTGCGAGAGACGCAGCCGTAAACATCCTAAATGTTCGGTTTAGTGTCATAAAATGTGTGCTTTTGGATGTTTTTATAAAATGAAATGCGAACTCTTGACTTTTGTTTATTTCATAAGACCTGACTGCAGAGTTGCTACGATTTTTATGAGTTTTTTTTTATTTTTTTTATTTTCTCATATAGCGTGTGGCTTTTAATAGTATATTGCTATTTTTTTTTTCTTAAATGTTTTCTAATTTAATTATTTTCAATTTCACTCATTCGAAGATTGTGTTATATTTTTCGATTTAAATGGAACGCCGCAATTAAATTTTCTTTGATATAGTAGGACCAGCCGGGAACAGCGTCATCGACGGTGATTTTTTCACGGAAGTGGCTGTTAAAATTGGGTTAACTCCGTATTTTGATACAACCAAATTGGAACCATTAAAAGTCACGTTAGGACCTCTATTATAGTTATTTTGTTAACCAAAAAAAAAGATAGTCGTCTCTGGTAGGTATATACTTTATAATATCCTTAATACATCAAAGCACAGAAAAGGAGAAACAAATCGAATTTCCACCTTGTTAAGATAATCACACAGCCCTTACTCAATTATGAACAATTTTTAATAAATTTATGAAGCTAAGCATTGCTCAAATAAATCCAACAATTCATCTCCAAAAATCGTCCATCATTGCAAAGGATGCTCAGCAGGCTAGTGTCAGCAATTCTTCATTCTTGGTCGGCTTTTTTGAACCACTCTGTCATTAAAAAGGATTAAATAGCGAAGTAAATCCTTCGCTGTAAGATCGCGTTTGTTGGACAAGTTAAATATATACTGGCAATATTTACTCGCCAGCTTATTTCCCAAAGATTTATATGAGATAACAACCATTCTCCATGAAATCATTTCCAGAAATCTTGAGGGTCAATAGTCATGCACGTGGTAACCTTCGGGTACCGGTCTCATCCAACCGGATTTGACTTGCTAAACGATAAGCGCGAGTGTTGATAACGCGACTAAAAACAGCAACACTATAACCAGCTTGGTCGGAATGGTACGCAATGAATACCCGGCCTACTGAACCTAGACAAGCTGCTTCGACATATTCGGACAACAGGTTGTCTAGGAATTTCAAGGGTTAGTCAGGCCCTTGAACAGAGCTGGAGGCGGATGAACCGAAAGGCCAACGGCAGCGCTCAATCCCGTAGTGGATACTGATGGCCCCGTGTCCTAGGGGTATCCAATAAATTGGAACTGGCCCTCTAGGTTGGGGGTTGTGTTTTGGGTTAACTACCCAATCATGGAAAAATCTAACGGTTACGAAGCAACCAAAAGCCTCGGAAAGGACTGATTTTGTTGTTGATGACACGGCTAAACGAAAAAAGGACAACGAAGTTCGTATCTGCACTTGGAATGTGAGAACATTAAACAGGAGAAGTGCAAGCGAACAACTAGCGGAAGCCCTAAACTGCTACAAAGCAGACATTACTGCCATCCAGGAAATACGATGGAATTGGCCGTGCCAGAAGAGGATGAAAAACTGTGACATCCAATACGGACCGGGTTATAGTGAGCAACAACAGCGACTATTCGGATGCGGATTTGTTATAAGTGGCAGACTTTGGCAAGAAGTCTTATGTTTCTAAGACATTAGCGAACGTTAGGAAGAGAAGACATCTTTTGCAGTATTGTCGAAAAACATACCCAAACGTTTGGTAACGGACTTAGAATAATTGACTTCGCTACGGAACGAAATGCCACTGTAGCCAGCAAACGGTTTCCTCACCTTAATATCCATAAGGGGACATGGCGGTCTCCAGATCAACGAACGGTCAACGAAATTGATCACATTTTGATAGACAAGAGGCACGCATCCAGTATTTTGGATGTCCATACATTCCGAGGAGCTTGCATCGACTTGTACCATTACCATGTTGCAGCCAAGGTAAGAATGCGGAAATCCGCCACGGCACAACAATCCAGAAATACTATGAAAAAATTAAATGTCGAAAGACTGCAATGGCAAGAGATCGCCAAGACCTTCGCGCAACGCGTATCTCCCTCTCGATTAACACTATACCACCAGCATCGAATGTCGAAGAACAATGACAACGATGCCAGCAAGCCACTAAATCGGCCGCAACTGATGCGTTAGGTTTCTCGCACTCAAGAGGATGATATCGCTGGTTTGATGAGGAATGCCCTTAGGTGCTCGCAGCTAAGAATGAGGACTACAAAGATAAGCTGCAAGTGAAGACGAGAGCCGCCATTGAGCTCTATAGGCATAGAGGAAGGGAATTACACCAGCTTTTCAGAAAGAAGAAAAAGAGAAAGAAAAATGCGCGATCGAGGATAAAGAGAGGTGATACTCCAGGAACGATGTTCGCAAGTTTTACCAAAGTGTAAAACGTCAAGGCCAAGGATACAAGGCTCGAACAGAATCCTGTCGAGATGAAGAAGGAAATATCGTAGTTGAGACACAGTCGATAATGAGGACATGGAAGAACCACTTCTGCAGACTGAGTGAAGCGAGGATAGCAATATCTAAGCTGAAGCTTAATAAGGCTGCCGGAAATGACGGCCTTCCCGCCGAGCTTTTTAAAGCCGGCGAAGATAACTTGGTAAGTAACATCCACCAACTCATAAGCCGAATCTGGTCGGTAAAAAGTATGGAACCTTAGCATCGTTCGCCCGATCCACAAAAAAGGAGACCCTCTAAACTGGGCCAACTATTGAGGCATAAGTCTCCCCAACATCACCTACAAAATCTGCCATACTATGTGAACGCCTGAAACCGTTTACCAACAACCTGATCGGCTCTTATCATTGTGGCCAGGAAAGTCCACAACCGATCAAATTTTCACACTTCGCCAGATCCTGCAAAAAGCACAAGAAGTCCAAATCGATACCCACCACCTATTGATCGATTTCAAAGCCGCATACGGCAGCATTTATAGAGGCGAACTATACAGAGCCATGTCTTGTTTTGGTATTATGGCCAAACTCGTCCATTTGTGTAGGATGACTATGCAGAATTCTTGCTGCTCCATCAGGGTCGGAAACGGACCCACCGACACATTCGATCCTAAAAATGCATTAAGGCAAGGCGATGCGCTGTCATGTGACACCTTTAATTTGATCCTTGGGAAGATTGAGCAAAACTCCCGAGCCGACATCAGAGGCACAAATTTCCAAGAGGCGGTACAACTACTTGCATACGCCGACGATATTAACATCATTGGTAGGACCCAACGTGATGTCATAGCCATGTTTGCAAGTATAGAGAAGGAAGCGGAAAAATGGGTTTAGCAGTAAATGAGGGCAAGACGAAGTTTATGCTGTCAACACGAAAGGCCACACAACGACCACGAAATTGACAGAACGTCGCTATTGACAGATATAACTTTGCGGTAGTACGGGACTTTGTCTATCTCGGCTCCGCTATTAACTCTGACAACAACATCTCGTCAGAAATTTAACAAAGAATTACTCTTGCCAACCGCTGTTTCTTCGGGCTAAGAAGGCGATTCAGTAGTAAGTAAGCACAAGTAGAAACCGACCTCAACTAACTTGGAGTGCGAAACTGGAGGCAGTTAGCTAAGGACCGGCCTAATTGAAGAGGCATGTTGGTTGAGGCCAAGGTTCTTTCCGGACAGTAGCGAAACTTAAGTAAGTAAGTAAGTACTTGTATCTAGCATTCTTAATGGTTGCCCTAAACTTCCAAAGTTGTAAGTCTAACGGTATATAAAACGTCTTTAGACGTTTAGATAAAGGATTAGAGATAAATGCTTTAATTTGGTTAATGGTTAATGGTGCTCCTCTGAAATTTGTCTTCCAAAACATCTTGCTTCCCTTTTTAATATAAAAGGTTCAATTAAAAACCTAAAGAACTAAAATTTCAGTCTTACCTTTTTTGGATAAATCATCATCACTCAATTGCTCCGATGTGTGTTCAACATCCAGTAGATCCGACGATGCGTCCGATCTTTCTTCGTTATTATCTAAGGAATTCTTATGAAGGTTAAATTTGTGACATACTTCAAACGCTTGTCCTACGGTCCTAACAATACGCATGGCTTGTGACTGCAAAGAAACAAAATGTAAAATCATCTCATTAGTATCTCGAATTCAAATGTATCTTACATCTAATTTATATTTAATTAAAATTACAAGTAATCCTACCGTTGCTGCGAATAGGAAACTCTCAACATTGATTGCGTACGTTGCTTACCTCTAAATCAGGATCAGCATAACCATTTCCATTTCCACTCATACCACTGCCACCATTAGGGGCTGCGGTCCCACCACCACCACTTGCATATTTATTATCAAATACTCGACTGGATTTATCGTCGGAATTGCTGTATTGTTGCGGCGAACTTTGCCGTTTCACCACACATCTAGGCGAAACGATTGGTTCCCGAAAGGAGAGCTTCTTCCGTGGCTTATCGGATTTGGGTCTTTCATCACTAACTACACCGGTACTGCCGCCCCCACCGCCTAAACTACTCGAACTACTATTGTCATTATTCTCGAAGTTTGTATCGTTAAAGGACTTTCTGCGTCGTACTTGTGAGCCGTACACTTCACCCTTGTCCAATAGGGTGGATGCGCCCTGGGTGCTTACAACACCCGGACTAGTATTTTGCCTGTGTAGGATTCCCCGTTTGTTCGGTCCACCAGCATCAGCTGCCACCGCAGTGGATGCCGATGAGGACGATGATGATGAGGATGCTGGGGATGCTGGTGGAGCGGTGCCACCTGCTTTTATCGTAATTTTCCCCGACGTCGGCACCATTGTATTGTTCACATCCGGAGATAATTTCTTGAACTTCAGACGTGCCTTTACAATATTTCCGCCTTCATTACCGCCGCTCAATCGGGGACTGCTGGCGCCTCTTGTGTGGCTCATGCTTCTCGAATTTTCATCCTCCCGGTATGTACTTCTGCCCGTCCGTTTTGTTACAGGAACTTCCTTCTTAATCAGATACACTACGTTCTCGTCGTTGAATAGAATACGCTTCCCGTTGTGACTATATCCGTTGGCCAACTTTTCGCACGCCACCCGGCCATCATCCTCCGATTTGGCTCGGGAAATATTCTCAATGAAGGTATCGTCCATGAATCGACTTCTGACGTCCTGCTTCTTGTCCGTCCTCAAATCGTTGTCGACGGTGTTAATCAACTCGTTGATGTCGAGACTCTTATTGCGCGATACAAGTTTCGACTTTTTCTGCGCTCGCTTCATATCGGCTCGACTGAGACTGCTATCTCTTGAGCGGTCCTTGTTCAGTCTGTCACTCAAAATGTCCCTAATTATGCCGCCCCCATTACGGAAGATATTCTTCTGATAATGGGTTGAATCTTTTTTCTCCCCCTCAACTTGTGGCTGTTGCTGTTGCTTTCTGCTGCGGGACCAGGGTAGGAAATCAAAAGCCTTTGTGATGGGACTTTTGGGCGCACTAGCGGCCACATTCGTGGGCACACCTTTATGCCTCCAAACGTCATTGATGCAACGTATCATGTCATTGTTACTGCGACGCTTCGATGACATTGACATATCAATCGCAATCGGTGTCGATGTCATCACACTCTCATGCTTCATCATGGCAACTGTTTGAAATTATTTTCGCACACACTTGAATCGATGTTCACACTTTGGCGCGAGGCCGTTTCGCTGTCTAAATGTTTATATAACACAGACCTCTAATGAGATTGTTCACTCCTTGTCAAGTTGCACAAGGCCTCTTCGGTCTCGGTGGAGCAACAAATGTTTTGGCCAATTAATAATATCTCGGGCACCCCATCTGGCTCGGGCTTATTAACCTAGATTAGCAAATACACACACAGGACATAGAATCATTAATCTTGTTTTCGTTTACGCTCTCTCAGGGGCCACATTTATGAAGACACCTTTGCACCCTGCCCCATAATCTAAATAAATTAAGAAGACCGAATGCACCTAGAGATACATCAACAATAAGATGCAAAAACATCTCGACCGATTGAAGGAAGTGCGGAGGCTTATTTAGCCAGACAGAGTCTACATTAATGCCAGGCATCATGGTGGAAAAGTAAACAACCGGAGAGAGAAATATTATTTAAGTAGCTGTACGCGAAGATACATTTAGTTTGGGCGACGATACCTTCCCTCGAAACACACGCCCTCTTGTGAGGTAAACAAGGAATTATTTATTTTACAAAAAAAAACTATAAAACAAATAAAACGATTTTTAATATTCTATGCCCACACAAGTAGGTACAGCGATTTTACAAAAGACAGCCTTAAAAATCGGTTGGATACGATTTTGAGGGTTTCCATACATACGCTTTGATTTCAGGGTCAGTTTTCTAGCTCACACTTTTCTCTGAATGATTTTTTTTTAATATTTTGAGTGGACGTGACAAAAGATACTTTACAACACTCTATCTCTGCAAGTCATTTCAACATGCATCCAAAAATAGAACACTTGCACAATTTTCCATCAAAAAGTCGGATACACGGAGACAGGCGGTCTTCATTGTACGTGAGGAGGGTCAGACTTCACTCAAGATCGCAATGGTGACAAAATGTCTCAAGAAACTTTATAGTTATTCGATCAAACCAACAACAAATCAATTGAGATATTTTCGTCATGTTGGAGATTTTGAAATATAGTCGACAAGGAAACACCTTCAACCCGGTATACTACTTATCATGCTGGGCAGCAGGCTTTGCAAGTGCTCCCAGTGGGCGGTAATATTCGAAATAAAAATTGTATAACAAGAGATATTTACGGGGACAGGTGAATTATTGGATAGGGGCTGCCGACTGGGTTGGCGAATAAATTCCATACTTTCATGAAGTGATCAGTACATTGTACGAACAGGAAAGTTCTAGTATGTTCAAGGTTTCCGAGGTATAAAGTTGGTGGCCGAGTGTGGAAATTGTTGATCGAAATTTGGCAGGTGTTCAATATACGTAGTGCTTTGGACGAACATCAGAGTCCAAAGTTCAGGAGAATTTCAACCCCCGAGGTATTTCATTATGAAAACACACAGAACAGAAAAAAAAGCGATGGATCCAGTCCGTGATAGAAGGGCTACAATAGCTTTGGTTCTTACATAAACTTTTCTTTTCCAAAGTATCAATTTATCGAATATCTACTTGATTTACTTTGATGAAAATAACTGGTTTAATGAAGCCGAAGACGTTTCTTACAGATATTCACCCTTGCGAGGTATCCGTTCGGATAATCTCCGAAACGAAAGTCATTTCCAATCGGAACTCATTTTGCTTTCAAAGTATCCGCAACAAAATATTAAACGATCGCGTGATTTTAATTCCGCAGCAAGTCCTTGTCGGACAACTTCGAAAGAAATTCAAAGCATAGCCGCCCAAAATTATCGACTTAACGCTAATCGCCAATTTGCGCTTATATGCGTTACATATCGTCAGAATCTCTGTTCGAAATGTTTATCGAAATGGATACCTCGATGAAAAAATATCCTATTTTGAACATTTTGGAGAATTTTTTTTCCGAAGGGTTACCACGATAGGGGTAGAGATAAGAAATTTGGAAGCTATTCCATTGGTGATAAAAAAAAACTTTAATTTAAAATTCGCTATAAATTTTTCAAATCCTACAAAGGTGTATGCACTAAGTGGTACGTCTTCTTAACCACGGTAATGACCGGTGTATCTTGGAAAATTCTCATTCAGAAATTCGTGCCCTAAGCAAAATTCTAAGGAACGTCATTGGCATGCAAAATTAAATTTGCACATCTATCGACGTTAACCAGACAGACTTGCTCAAAAATTATTTCATTGAGTGTAAAGGGTTCATTTTTTCGTTGTAGCCTTGAGTCAGTGCGACTTTGACATTTTTAAGTAAACCGAAGGACTTTACTCTTAGACACAACATGGATCCCTGCACTCATCTTTTGAAGAAAATGAGGTAATTGATACGATTTTGACCAACGGTTTGGTTTGATGGGTTGACAAGAAAAGATCGAGCTTACGTTAGGCAGATCTACATTAATACCTATCCATTGTGATGGCCTTAGGGCTAGCGAATTCCTTATACATAAAAATGTAACATAGGACTCCCTAAAAAACGCAGAAGCTGATGTCCTTTAGTGAAGCGAAAAAGTTAATTAACGAAAATTTCTTTTAGATCCGAAAAAAAAAGTCCTCGTAGGCTTTCAATCTTAACTTGCAAAGACTGTTGCTGTAATAAGGAAAGTATGGTATGACTTAATGCAGATCTTTGTCACACCATAACCTCTGCGAAATTCGTCATAGACCAGATTCTGTAACATGTTGCCGATTTCGCCAACGCGTTTATTCAACTATCTATTGGTAAGGCTCTGATCGCCACAGTCCTGTTCTACGCCTGCATCCTGCTCTTTTAATAGTTTGCGTGCACTCAACTGGCCCTTCTCACGTGATGATCTGACAAATAATCCGAGTAGTATCAGTTGTGAAGAAAAGCTTATCTCGAATTCGCCGTTAGGAGTCGGCATAAAACAGGAGGTCCTGATATCGTGCAAGAAGTACACACGCACACATTAATAGTTGCGAGAAAGCTCGACCCTGGTTAGTAATGAGCCTATTGCGCCAAAAAGTTTATGCACTCAAGGGGTTGTGAAATACCAATTTAATGTTTTACCACAGTACGAGGGTTACAGAAGGAAAAGAAAGAAATGTGATATGAAAGATTTTGGATTAGGTTAGGACTTACTCCATGAAAATTAGTGCCAGTTTCCTATTGCTCCAGAACCCATTCAGCGAACGTACTTCGCTGTCTATGTATGTTCGCTGAATGGGTTCTGAAGCAATTGGAAACTGGCCCTAATTTTCTTCGGAAAATAATCTTGAGCGATTAGTTTGGATGATACCAATCCACATGAGATCTAAGAGGGTCCAATGCATCCCGAAAAGTCACTGTTTGGTGTGGATTTGGTCTGGCTATGTTCTCGGTCCATATTTCTTTGAGAACGACGTTGGTCAGGCCATCACCTACGATGGCGAGGGCTACAGGTCGAAGGTTCCCAAATTCTTTTGGCCTGAATTGGATGATGGCTGTAGCTACGTACCATCAAAATTATAAAGCCATACAGATTACGCATTGAGAACAAAAAATAGAAAAGTTTCCTCACCAGCTTCATGGTACGGGCGGGCGGTGTGCACATGCGTACAAGAGAAACGAGATCCAAATATATGGCGGGCTGTGCTAGTACGACCCGCCATACAACATATTTTCTTGCATGCAGTGCATCATCTGCATGACTTTATGATCTTTGGTACCACACAGCACACGCCAGATGGGAAATCCTACACAAGCGATTCGAGGGCATGGTGATCTCACGTGGATTTCGTGTGAACTGCCCGCCGAGGTCATGCGATTTGACCCTCTTTAGACTTTTTCTTGTGGGGTTTCCTGAAGTGGAAAGTCTATGTAAATAAGCCACAAACCACAGCAGCCCTAAAAGCTAACATAACCCTTGCCAACGATCAAATTCAGGCGTATTTATGAGAAAAAGGCATGGAAAATTGGGTATTTCGGATGCGCGCTAACAAGTGAAACCGAGTGATTTTGTTTTTCATATGTAATGGCATCGATACGCCTTTTAGACGTAAAAAAAAATATGTGATCATATCTTACACACACTTTGTTTTTAAATACTGGTTAATTTTTTAAACTAGATTTTTGAAATCCGCCCACAGCCACATCCACTTATTAGGAAAACATTGCTTTTGGCCAAACGGTATGGAATTTTCGAGTGTCTGAATAACAAAAATCGTCCATACAATATTTTTGTTTGCCACGCCCACTTTTAGGGGACGTTTTTTGTAAGAAACATTTTTCTTTAAAATTTGAAGGAAACTTGGAAAAAATGTTGATGCAGAAACATTAACAAAGTGATCATTTCCTTAGATCAATTTAACCCACGTCCAATTTTTGGAGACGTATACCCTAAGGAAGGGTAAACAATTTTTTTTAAGAAAACGCCTCCAAAAAGTGGCCGTGGGTTAATATATGCAGGAGAGGAACGTAGTTTTTTGTTGAACCAGAAAGACGTTTAAATAAACTGCCTGAACAATATGTTGTGAGAATACCCACATTTTGGGGATATCAATTTTAAGGAGGGGGTGGGATAGGATTTTAAACGATCCGCACAGCGGATTGTAGCCTTGACAAAGGTTTTTTTTTAAGTTAATTTAGAGATAGGAAGCGCTTAATGACAAACCGTTTGCTTACGGATTGTACACCGATTGCTGGTGAGATGTAATATTTAAGCTAAAAAAAAAATATCCTTGAGCCACGATCTTATACGTATGTCATTAAAACCCATCTAAAATCAACATTTATGTATAGGTAGGTCAAACAAAATCCTATACGCAAACTTTTTTTTTATTTTCATAGCACTTCGCAATGGACTCCAAAATTTATTACCAACATCTAAGGTCAATGAAATAACCAAAGGTTAACGATTTTTCGCACCAAAAGTACTCACAGCGTAATAGTAAATTATTTTGATGTCATAGCGTCACCATACCGCTCCGGCCATTGATTTCTTCAACGTCAATTGCCTTGCAATGACGATGTATCTACGAGTTGATAATTGGCCAGCTCACAGTGGGATAGAGAATCCTGTTTATTTAGTATCCCACAAGATTATTGGCCAAAATGGCTTCTACCGGTGAGATGGTTAACAAATAAACAAACAAACATTTTATTTTACGCATACGCATACGTAATCCATCAGATAGAATAATCAATGGCGGCTCAGAGCATCCGTCGTGTTATCTTTATTCGCATAAACTGTTGGGTGTTTGCTGAAGTGATGTAGAACATTTGCAAACAAAAAATAAAACACACAAAGTAAGACTAACTGGAAATTTTAAAAAATGGAAGTTTTTGCATATTGAAAGACTAACACAAATGAATTTTAAGTGTGAGATAAAAAATACCATACCGGATGAAATATTTCAAGTTCGAATGGGTGGTATATTTAGATGTAACTTGGGATCAGATTTTGTTTTATCGGGTTTTTCAACAGGGACGCTACAAAAGTTGAGCAACAGGGACAGCAAACGACGCCATATTTCTTGCCGCTCTTTTGACATTTCTCTTCAGTAAGGTTTGCCATTTCATGATGGAAAGATATACGATCCAACAAAGAGTCGAAATGATTAAAATTTACAACCGAAATTCGGAGTCAGTGGCCTCAACGTTAAGAGCGCTACGTCCAATTTATGGTCGTCGAATCGTCCTAGCAGATCAACAATTGAGCGTCTAGTTGAAAAATTTGAATCCACAGGCACAGTACAAAATGTTAGTGAGACAAGGAAGTGCCCGTAGTGTCGAGAATATTGCTCCCGCTGAGGCTTCAGTTGAAGAAAGCCCAAATGTGCCTCTCACACGTCATTCTCAAGCGTTGGGCATCTCTGTGACGTCGTTGTGGCGATTTTTGCGAAAAGATCTTGGCCTACATCCTTACAAGATTAAATTGAAGCAAGAACTGAAGCCGCTTAACCACCAGAAGCGTCGTATCTTCGCGAATTGGGCTGTGCAACGACTTGAAAATGATTCGGATTTTCATCGAAAATTCATATTCAGCGATGAGGCTCATTTCTGACTGAATGGCTTCGTCAATAAACAAAATATGCGGTATTGGTCAGGCAGCAATCCACACGTGCTCCATGAGTCATCATTGCATCCCGAAAAAATTACGTTTTGTTGTGGTTTATGGACCGGCGGCGTCATTGGGCCGTACTTCTTCCGTTATGATCAAGACCGGCACGTTACTGTGAATGGGAATCGCTACCGTTCAATGATAACCGAATATTTTTGGCCCCAGTTGGATGATATGGACTTGGAGGACATGTGGTTCCAACAGGACGGCGCCACAAGCCACACAGCGAATGCCACAATCAATTTATTGGAAACCAAGTTTGGAGAACGTTTTATCTCACGAAATGGTCCAGTCGCTTGGCCGCCTCGGTCGTGCGATTTGACGCCGTTAGACTATTTCCTGTGGGGCTACGTCAAGTCTATGGTCTATGCCAACAAGCCAGCGACGATTGATGAACTTCGTACGAATATCGAACGTGAAATTGCAGCAGTTTCAGCCGATTTATGCTTGAAAATTGGGTCGTCGAAAATTGGGTTCAGCGTCTAGACTTCTGCAAGCGTGCCCGTGGTGGCCATGCAAAAGAAATCGAGTTCCATACATAATGACATCGAACGTACTTTCACAAAAATAAAGAATTTCATTGATATTCAAAACCGTTTTTGTTTTATTTAAAAAAAAACTTTTCTAGCGCTCTTATTGAAAAACCCTTTATATACCGGATTTGGAATAATTTACATAGAAGGAGTTTTGAAACGCTTCACGGAGCCATCATTCAAAAGTTAGGAATGGATGATTGTGATTGGATTTTCTGATGCAATTTTCTCATAGGACGGAAGGATCCTGCTCCAACCATCGTCCAATCAAAAAATTTATATCAAGTGCTAAAAATAAATTAAACAAAACATTGCTTCACAAACCTTGAATCAACCAATAGAAAGAAAATAAAAAAAACTCGTTTGTAAGAACAAAGAGAAACTAAATCGTATCTAGTCCTAAAAATACTGAAAATTCCTTAACTTATTGATATTAATTTCATATTCTATCTCAACGGGGTAACATTATTTAAATACGAAGGTATTGGATTGAAAAATTACATTTTTGAAAATTTAGACAATACCTTTACCTCTCAACATATTTTGTCTGAATACACATTTTGAACGCGTTCCTTTTGTATTGCGGATTTCGGTTCAGAAATTCAAAGTTAAGAAACCTTACATTGTTATGATGAAAAATGCCGAAAAAGTGATTTCGACGAATTTGCCATACACATGCCATGTTTTAGGTCCGGTGAGGTTGGTGGAGGCGGTGTAAGCCTTCCCTCATCACACTTAGGTCAATATAGACAGTAGTGATGTTCGTTTGAGGTCCACGTGTATGTCGGACCCTCCATTTGTCACATTATTAGTCCCTTTGCACCCATCCAGATGTTGTTGCAAACCTGAAAACGATTAGAGAAAGGGATTTCGGATAGATCCCTGAGGTCATGGAAAAATAGTTTCCTAAAGTGTTTTTTTCTTAGTCGGCTGAGGCCTAGGCAGTGGAAAAAGAAAGTGTTTTGATTAATTATCACAGCTTCTACAAAGGTCGTTATCAATAAGATACATTTTCAGTTTGGGGTTTCTTAGTAAAACCTTTGACACACTGGTGGTATAAATACCATGGCATTGGTACCATTGTATTGACAATACCTTGGGTCAGTGACGCACACTTCATGTAGTATGAGAAATGGCAATACAACATTTAGTTCTTAAACGTACAACGTAGGAAGAATGGCGCTGCGATCAATAGAATTCTATGTATGCCACGGAATAATGCTGCTCGCGTGGCATTAGCGTGGTATTTCTTGACACGTAGATGATACATCCGTATACTATAGTATTGTACCACCAGTGAGTGAAAGGCATACGTTGTGTCCAGTAAGTATCCCCACCAGTGTCAAAACAGATATCCTGTTTCTTCGAAGAATTTTGTGGGTCCTGGCATTGTCACACTGTGCACATACTCTTGGATGTTTCACAGGTGGCAAGGGAGTTTCCGCTCTTTACGACAACACTTCACACGCTTAGACTTTATTTTGACAGCAGTATTTGCTTTAATTGCAGCCTGACTATCAATCAAGATGGTGATTTCATCTGGTCGTATCGTCAACATTCAGGTCGATTTGGCTACCTCTGCTGCTGCCGATTTCTCCGCCTGGAAGACGCTGTGTTCAGTGAGACGAAAAGTGATGTTAAGCTTTGGGGTTATGGATAACACTCCCACTCAAATGCCGACGTCCGTTTTTGAACCATCTGCGTAGATAGATATGGCTTTGGTGCCCAGTTCTTTCCTCCCCCACTCCACTCAACTTGAAAATACGTAGAAATGATCTTTGAAAGTCAGGGTGAGGCAGCATGTAGGCAGCAGATACACAGCTGAGCTCAGGTATCTGTTGAGAATTTAAGCGTCTTCTCTTGAGTCCATTTTCCAACAGTTGAGCTGGCTGATTCTTAGTGCACTTTCTTGCATGTTCTGCAGATTCTTGCATGTAAAGGTCTAGGAGTAGCAAGCTGAGAATGGTTTTCAGTTCCGCTGTTGGTGTGGTTCTCATTGCACTAGTAGCGCAGATACATGCTATCCTTGGTACCTTTGTCATGTTTTCAGATGGTTAACTTAATTTGTCATCCTGTAGTCTGTCAGCGTTGCAGCCATTAATGCGAAATTTCGCATTTGCCAGGGCTCGAAGTAGGAAACCCGCGCCGTCTTGGATGTTGACGTAGATTATGCAGGACCATTTACAGCAGCCCCGCGTAAAAGCAGAGAAGGTTTAATTAATGGGAAACACCTTCTTGAATTTTGTCGTAGATTATCAAGAACCATTCATAGTAGCCTCGAGTAAGAGCAAAAGGTGTACATGGAATTATTTCATTGCATGAGTACTAAGGCCGTGTATTTGGAAATGGTGTCTGATTTATCAACCGAGGCGTTTTTAGAATGGGTAGATTTTTAGACCTACATAGTGACAACGGTACAAAATTCGCCACGGCCAAAAACTTCCTGGGTGAGTTAAGAGAATTTCTAATTATAGGAGAACCACAAAGGGTTGGGTAAGGTAGGCAGCAACGAACGCTTCAATTGGTACTTAATACCACCAACAGCTTCAAACACTTTGGGAGGCAGGCGTGAAGTCGGCTTAATTTCAAACACGAAGAGTAGTTGGGAACACAATGTTGTACGGTTTTGAATTAAGTTTTTAACTCTAGACCATTGCCGTTGTGGAACTCTACTTATGTCTTCGAGGTTTTGACTCCAGCACACTAGTTGAGGGTTCTCTTTCCGGTATGTATGGACTTGATTACACAGGCAACATGTTAATCGTTTGCCTTGTTTTCATTTGTGTACCGATTGCTGTAAAACAAATAATAAGGGCTTCCTGATCCTTGAAACGCAATCCAGGTGTAACTCATGACCGGTACTGAAGTCTGGTACTAGTGTGGCTCTCGACGTGACGCTCACAAGCATGAGTTACTTTTCACGAGAATTGGATTCCTTAGTGTACAATATGTCACATGAAGGTCCAGGTGAGGTTAAATACTCGGCAATCGGTGGCTTGTCAGGACAGATTCGCCAACTACGTGGATATCATCGAACTGGATATTTTAAGTCCCGAATTATTCTATTGCGTGGTAATCACTAAACCCAAGGATTGTTCCATCTATGGTCAATCTGTAACATGCAAGACGCTTCTTGCACGTGCTGTAGCATCGCAGCAAGATGCAAAATTTTTTGAAAGTCCTCTCCAGTGCTATCGTTGATAAGTACATTGGTGAGAGTGATCGTCTCATTCGTGAGATGTTAAACTACGCCCGAAATAACCAGCCCTGCATTATTTTCATGGACGAAATCAATGCTATTGGTGGACGGGACGTCGTTTCTAAGAGGGCACATCTGCAGGCGAAATTGGAGTTTTTGAAGATTCATGCATCCCTCATTGCAAAGCTTGTCGAAATCGATTACAGAGCAATTGTTAAGCTGTAGGACAACTTCAATGGTGCCGATTTGCACAAGGTAATACTTTGCAAACTTCCAGCAAAACTTCGTCTCACTGTCATGGCAACATAAAAAAAAACACAATTTTTTGGCGCAACAGGCTTGTTAGTACGCATGGCCGAGCTTTCTCATAACAGTTCATGTGCGTGTACTTCTTGCACGCGAACGGCGAATTTGAGATAAGCTTTTCTTGACAATTGATACTACTCGGATGATTTGTCAGATCATCACGAGAGGAGAGCCAGTGAAAAATCATTTAAGTGTTGCCACGGCTAGGGATCGAACCCAGACCATCTGCGCGGCAGTGCAAATGAGCACGGAAACATCAAGCAGGAACTTTTTTTTGACTAGGCTATGAATTGCTTGTCTATTGGGACGAGAATTGCGACCGAAAATTGGCGTTCACGCCCTTAAAGTTGCGACCACCGACTCCGAATTTCAGTACTTCATTTTGTATTTTATTTTGTTTCATTTTGTTTGTTTAGTTTTACTGAATATTTTGACATTGAAAGTTCGATTTATCGGTGCGTTCATACTGAAAGTTTGAAGTTGTCAAGTCGCCCCTTTAAAAACCTTTGCTTGTTGAAATAACATGGTGGGCGATGATTGGGTGTTGTAACGGGTGTTTTTTTTTTGAGGTTTGTTTTTCGAACAGAGATAAAACTGACATTTTGTGGTCTAATCGGGCAACTCTAATGTCATTTATGTTCAGTATGGTTTATTTCGAAAATAATGGTTCAGTTCGCGAAGTTTACGGCAAGCTCCGTCCATTTTGTGGTCGACATTATCGTCCATCAGAGCAATTAATTCGGTTAACCGTGGATCGTTTTCACAATACGTTTACTTCATGTGATAATACGCACCCGCAGAGACGTCGAACAGTGCGCACCGGAGAAACAGTTGCCGTTGTAGAGAAAAGTGTTGAAGAGGACCCGAATGATTCGATTCGCCACCGTGCATAGCAATTGGAGCTTTGTCCATCGACTTTATGGAAGATTTTGCGCAAAGATCTTGGCTTACGACCTTACAAGATCCAGCTTGTGCAAGACCCTTGAGACGCCATTACATCCACAAAAACTGACTGTTTGTTGTGCTCTATAGGCTGGTGGAGTCATTGGGCCATACTTCATCCGAAATGATGCTGGACAGTCAGTTACCGTTAATGAAGACTGGTATAGAGCCATGATAACCGACTTACTTGTTCCCAAAGTGGATGGCATGATGTGGATTCCAACGCCATTACATTCACAAAAACTGACTGTTTGTTGTGCTCTATAGGCTGGTGGAGTCATTCGGCCATACTTCATCCGAATGATGCTGGACAGTAAGTTACCGTTAATGAAGACTGGAATAGAGCCATGATAACCGACTATTTTATTCCCAAAGTGGATGGCATGATGTGGATTCCAACACGACGGCACAACATGCCACACAGGGCACGTCACAATCGATTTAATGAAGGAAACATGCGATGAGCGCATAATTTCGCGGAATGGACCTGTCAATTGGCCACCAAGGTCGTGTGATTTGACACAATTGGTTTTTTTTTTGGAGATATGTGATATGCTCGTCTACGCTAACAAACCAGAAACGTTAGTTGACTTTGAAGCTAATATTCGTGGCGTTATTGCCGACATACGGCCCAAAATGCTCGAAAAAGTGGTTGAAACTGGGAAATGCTCGAAAAAGTGGTTGAAACTTGGACCTCTTGACTTGACTTTATCCGAACCAGCCACGGCGGCCTCATGCCCGAAATCATATTTAAACATTAAAGACATAAGATTATCCTTCCAATTAAGCCAAATTGATTGATTTTCCTGTTTTTTAATTCAATTTGAACTTCCTATACCTCTAAAAAAAAACACCCGATAGAACTAGGGTAGACTCTGATTGGCTTTAAAATGACAATGACTAGTGGTTGTAACTCTGACTACACATCAACTGCTTATTTTTAACCTCCAAGCGGTAACCATCGGACAGTAAGTAAGTAAGTACGTAATTTATGGTGGGCGGTATGTTTAATCTTTCATATCATAAATATGTTTCACCACCTATGGTACTCCGCAATAAGTACTCATATGTAACTTATTATACGCAACAAAACGCACTCCAAACGAATCGAAACCTTAATTAGAACAGACGTGCTTTAGGTCTAAATTTCGCTCTATGTCTCTCGTTTTGTAAAAGGTATCCTAGGTGCAGGATTAAACTGTCAAATGATAGTGATCCCATCCGATTTAAGTCGCACTTCCATTAATAAAAAAAATGAATTCTACCTTTCGCAACAAATCACGTCCGAAAAAGTGATTTCAAAACGTTTGAAGGAAATGAAAAATAAATCGAAAAATATATTCTAAACATTATGGAAACAATTTAAAAAGAAAAGACTAAACAAAATCCAACAACAACATCAAAACAACACGACAAAAATTCTGTCTCCAAAAATAAATCCAATTTTAATTAGGCACCTACTTGAGAGGAAAAATACGTCCGTTCAGTGTTTTCAAATTGTAATTGAAATTCTTGTTAAAATTTTGATTATTTTCTACAAAAATATAAGTAAGCACACCTAATTGAGAAATTCCTCAAGCTTTCAGAATATTCATTCAAATAAAATAAAAAAAAACTCTTGAAATAGCGAAAATTATGAAACATTTCCTAATTCACTTTTCGAATTATTAGCCAAGTCATCCATTATCATGGGTATTGAGAGGTAATAGTTCATGTAACAGATTTTCAATTTATTGTTTTGCAAAAAAAAAAAAAAAACAATTTAATGGAACTTGTAACCAAAATAAACGTTTTACAGTCGGACACAGACGTAAGCATGGTTTCGAGGAAATTATGCAGATTTTACTTGGTCCGCTGTCACGTGATTAAGATTTCTCAATATATCGCTCAAAAATAAAATGAAGTCATTAAGAAACCTGTCAGTCTTTTTTTTTTAAAGAGAGGGCAAAGGTGTCATCGTTTAAACATGATTTATGGCGAAATTTTTGGAAAACAAGTTTAACAATCACAACCATCACAATGAATTACATTTCCAATTTTTTTTTTTCAAAAATTTTCACACCACTATAGCACATTCGTATATATACGTGTAATTTTAGATTTCCAAACGCATTACGGTTAATGTGGAAAATTCTAAAATTTATTTCACTGTCACACCGGGCACATACACACGGTATACCGTCGTTTTTGCATTCGAAAATGCTCTTTTCATCCGAACGCGATGTAACGAATATTTTCAGAGATCGTTTCAGTTCGCTGGTACCATACGCACTGAAAATTTCAGAATTTCGAAGGTGGAAAAACGGACGTTTCAGCGCCTGACTACTGGCTAGAAGCGCTGCCTCGATGTGTTGGCCATTTGGATAAAATATACTCGATCATTTGCGATGAGATACTTACTCTCACACACGCTCTCTGTTTGTATCTCTTTGCGTCGTGTGGTGTTCAGTATACCGAGAACAAAATTTATTTTTATACAGACAACACGAACATTTGTATTGAAGAAACGGTTTTCAGTGGAAACGGTGAATGGAGGAGGATTTTTTTTTTCGGTTGTTAAGGTGATGAGGTACATGAAACATGAAAGGAGGGAAGGATTATCGATGAAATAAGACAAAAGAGAATAATTGCCGATTAGATCGTTATATATGGGAGTGTGTGTTTACTCACTTTGAAGTGTACGTGCGATTTTTGAATTGATTTTCGAAATATCTTTTTGGAGCTTCTTATCATTTGCCAAATGGATACTAGAGTTTTTGATAGCCAATAATCTGGGCAATATGATGACATAAATTGAAAGATTGGTCATTGCATAGACAGTTCGATAGCCTTGGATTGTGTACCTGGTTTCGTAAGGTGTTTTCGTTTTGAAATGTTGTTTCAATAAACGGAAAAGAGGAAAAGATCGTGTAAGGAAGCAGGTGAGATTTTGCCGAACGCACTTCTTGTTATTTATAATGTTATCCTGACAGTGACAAGTTATTTTTTTTTTTTTGTAATATTCCCAAGGTTACAAGGTTATACAGCACCATTTATGTTAAATCAAGAAATATACAAAAAAATTTGAAAATATTTTACAATTCAATTCATAGGATGTATGAAATATTAAGAACACCTGAACTAACAATTTGAATTTGATAAGCGGAAATTATGTATTTTACCTCCAGCAATATAATTGTTCTTGGCGGCAGCAGATGAAAGCGGAAGAAAGACGTATACCGACATTAATGCACATATTCCACTTTAGGCGGCAGCCGAAGAACTCCCAAGATGGAGTCAAGGACGCTTTTATGGTCCCAGTTAGGATGGACAAACGTGATATAATTTGACATATTCGAACAACAGGTCATCTAGCAATCTCACAGGTAAGTCAGACACCTTGAACAGAGATGATGGCAGATGCGCCGAAAGGCCACGGATGGTCCCGTGTGCTACAAATTGGAACTGGCCTTCCAGGTTGGGGTATTTGCCTTGGGTTAACAACTCACTCACGGAAAAAAAAACCAAGACCCCCGGAAAAAACTGATTTTATTCTTGATAACCATGCTAACTGAAAAAAATAACAACAACAGTCGTATTTGCACCGTGATTGTGAGATCATTAAAGAGGAGAGGTGCATGCGCACAACTAGCGGAAGCCCTAAACTGCCGCGAAGCGGGCATTACTGCTGTCCAGGAAATACAATTACGCCGGCCAAAAAGAGGATGAAAACTGTGACATCTGCTACTTGCCGTGTCACAGTGAGCGAAAAACAGCGAATATTTGGATGCGGATGTGTTATAAGTGCCAGACTTAGGCAAGAAGTCTTATGTTTCCGAGGCATAAGCGAACCCATTTTAACAATCTGCATCAAGGCGAAATTCGGCAACATAAGCCTTATATGCGATCAAGCGCCGATGGAGTAAAAGATGATATTACCAAAGACTATTTCAACGAACACTAGCGACTATTGAAGTACGATGTTGAATCGTACTGGAAGACTTTAACGCAAAGGTAGGAACAGAAGACTTCTATAGCAGTATTGTTTGAAAACACAGGTTACACGACAACGCATCTGGCAAAGGACCCTGTAGCACTAGGTTTCCTCACCTCGATATCCATAAGGGCACATGGCGGTCTCCAGATCAAGGAACGGTCAATCGAATTGATCACATTTCCATAGGCAAGGGTAGATAGGGTGCCAGATCATTCTGAGGGGCTAAAATTGACTCGGACAACTTAACCCAAGATACTATATCCTTCACGTAACAATATATAGAAAACAATGCGAAAAGATTTATTGTCAAAAGACTGTAATCTCAAGAGACCGCCAAATCCTTTGCGGAACGCGTATCCCTTAAGCTCTGGGTTAACACCATACCACAAGCATCTAATGTCGGAGAACAATGGCAACGATGCTAACATGCCATTAGATCAGCCGCAAATGATGTGCTAGGTTTCTCCCGTCCAACAGCAAGACCCCCTTAGTTTTCTGTGAAATGCAGTGAGATTCTCGCAGCCAAGAAAGAGGCTTACAAGGCTAAGCCGCAGGTGAAGACAAGAGCTGCCATTGAGCTTTATATGCAAAGAAGGAGGACAAGACACCGGTACGAAAAAAGAACAAGAAAAGCAAAAGGTGCCACTCCTGGAATGATGTTTGTTAGTTTGCCCAAAGTGTAAAACATTAAAACATTTTAAACAGTTGAGACAAAGTCACTGCAGATGTTATGGAAGAACCGCTTCTGCAGACTGCTAAACTGCGATAACGAACAACATTCTGCTGTCAGGCAGAACGAACCATTCAATATTGGAAACGACAGCGAAAACCGCATACAACCTCACCTGAGTGCAATGAGGATAGCAATATCTAAACTCAAGCTTAATAAGGCTGCAGGAAATGACGGCTTCCCGCTGGGCGTTATAAACCCGGCGAAGATGACTTGGGAAGAAAAACCCACCACCAAGTTACCATCAAATAGTAAAGAAGTACATATAGTGCGCATCTCATAACGGGTGATCCAAGTAGAGATACTTTTTTCAATAGCCTTTTTTGACAGATCACGTGTGAGTCGTGTCATGCTGTCATGTTATTTTTGTTTAGTATTGTTTGGCATTTCATAATGGAAAGACTTACGCGTGAACAACGCTTACAAATTGTTCAACTTTATTATGAAAATTCACGTTCTGTGAGGAATGTGTTTCGTGCACTTCGCTCAACTTATGGTCAACATAATCGGCCTACTGAGCGTACTATTCGCAACACCATCACCCATTTTGAGACCCAGCATTCATCTGCTGGACCATCTGCGACGTAGCAACGGCCAACATTTGATAGACATAATCTTCAAAAAATAAATGCCAAAGAATGTTCTTTCAAATGATAATAAACATTCTCCATTAAATTTGAATTTTCTGTATTTTTTTCTTTAAAAAAGTAGGGAACCTCGAAATGGATCACCCTTTATATACAACGAAATTTTTTTATGTGGGTACCGACATGATACCCCTGTGTTTCAATTGCTACCCCTGCATCAAACATTAGCATAGCCGACGCATAAGATCGACAAAGTTTCCCCTTCGCACTTACCGGGGCTCAGTGGCGCTATGTTTAGCGATGAAATGACGCGCAGAAGGTCAGTGTTCGATTCCCGACCGTAGCAACACCTAAATGATTTTGCACTGGCCCTCCTCTTGTGACGATCTGACAAATCATTCGAGTTGTATCAACTGTCAGGAATAGCTTATCCCAACTTAGCCATTCGGATTCGGCATAAAACAGGAGATCCCGCCATCGTGCTAAGAAGTACACACGCACACATGAATGGTTGTGAGAATGCTAGGCCTTGGGTACGATCTAGCCTGTTGCGCCATAAATTTATTTTTTATTTATGCGTAGACTCCGGGACCCCACACAATAGTTCATCATACACCCGTCGGTGAAGACGACCGTGTCGATATCTCTTACTACTTAGTTCCTCTTATACGTAGGAAATCCTACGTGGAAGCCTTTCATGAAGCTTAGCATAGGTGTTATGAAGTCTTTTGGAAACGTGGCCATAATTATTATTGTAATTACCACCCGCGTCTGAATCGGCTTTAAATTCTTAAGCTGTGATGCGTACTCAATGTAGTTCTATACTCTCTGGTAATATCCACAAACTCATAAGAAAAATCAGTCTTGCAGTACGATGCTGAAGCATGGACCGTATCAAAAATGGAAGAAGAAATCTTTGGTCAATTTGAGAAGAAAGTTCTTCGAACAATTCTGTGTTCCATTTGCGTTGACAGGCTATGGAGATGAAGATTCAACAAAACAATATACGAGTTGTACAGCGAATACGCTCCTGGTCAAAAAACTCCGCATTAAACGTTTAACATGGCTAGGACATGTGGAACAAATAGACAACAAAACTCCGGCTCTCAGAGTCTTCGATTCCCAGCCAGACGTCGGCCGCACCAGAGGAAGACTTCGGCTTGAGTGGCGCGCACAGGTAGAAACCGCACTCAATCAACTTGTAGTGCGAAACTGGAGCATTGCGGTAAGGATCGGGCTAAATGGAGAGACATGTTGCTAGCGTTGCTTTAAAACGAAACTAGACGAAAGCCTCAACTCCAATCATAAACAGAAAACTGGCCAAATGTAGGATTTTCCTATTTGGAGTTACAAAAGTTGGACGATATGTTAAAATAGGTTTAGACTAGGTTCGATATAATCAACTAGTTTAAAAAGTATACAATTGAGTTGAATCGAAAACAACCATTTGATCAAAGAATTCCAAGCAGGTTTTCGGAATGGTTATTCAACCGTAGACAACATTTTTGTACGGCAAAATATAGCTGGGTCATTCATCGAACAAAAAAAGAAACTATTCACCTTTTTCGTCGATTTCAAGGCAGCCTTCGATAATATCGATCGAAAAGCTTTAACATTCAAACTTTATAACGCTGGGATGAGCCAAAAGTTCGGGAAGGTTATCGAAAATATATACGAGGACAACCAATCGAGTGTCTGGAGCGGGACCGAAACATCCGAATGGTTTGAAACAACTATGGGAGTAAGACAGGGATGTACACTAAGCCCATATCTTTTTGCTTTGTACATCGATGACCTCACCGACTTTTTACCTGGAGGAATAGAGATTGCGGGACATTTAATAAAGGCACTTCTATTTGTAGACGATGTGGTACTATTTGCATATTCGCCAGAATCCTTTCAATTAATGATTAACCGTCTTGATTTGTACTGCCAATTATGGAATCTTACGGTTAACCTTACAAAATCAAAAATTATGATTTTAAGAAGGGAGCTGGTAGAGAGTGCAGAAATGAAAAATGGCATCTCAACGGACAGCCCATTGAAATTGTGAAAACCTATAAATATCTCGGGGTGACAATAGCTAGTAATCTTAGTATGGAACCACATCTAAAGGAAAGACTAATAAAAGCTAAAAGTGCCATATCGGCTACATGGAAGAAATGTTTTTCAAATCAACTAATTGACCACAGCGTAAAATACAAGATCTTTCAAGCTGTATCAGAATCTGTTATGATGTACGCAGCGCAGTCTTGGGGATATTGTCAATATGAAACAGTAGAGAAACTCCTTAGATACTACATAAAACGATGCTTTAACTTACCAAGCACAACACCAAACTATATAATTAATATCGAAACAGGACTATCACCGCTTTTCATTAAATCATTGAAATTGCATGTAGATTATGTAATTAAACTTTTAGAACTTTCGGACGATAGACTTCCAAAAATAATTGCCAAGAAGGGAATAGAAAGAAATACGCTCTGGTATAAAAAACTCGAGGAGCTAGCAACATACTGCAGTTTCGAATGCAATTTAGCTTATGGAAATGAAAGATACCATAAGGATGTGATTGGCAATCTTATTGCCAAAGTAGATGAACAATACAGAGCGGATTGCGTAAATATGGCTTCATCATCCGTTCACCGAGCTACATACAGCGTTTTAAAACACAATCTGTCTGAAAAAAATTACTTCCACAATGGCAACAGCAATGAACTGATTTCGGCTCTCTTTAAGATGAGAGGCGAACTAATACGACTCAATTATATCCCACATCGTCCAGATCTACCAATTTATTGTAGTCTTTGCAACTTATCCGCGAGAGAAGATGTTTTACATTTTATAGGAAGATGCCCCATCCTTAAAGAAATAAGAAGATATTTTCTAGGAAACGACGTAATATCTCAGGAAGATATTATAGCCTACCTAAACTGCGAAAGCGATGTAAAACAACTCTTTTATTTCTATAAAGCTGCAACTAATTACCGTTGTAAAATTATATCTGAGAACTTTTAACTTTTTAGTATGTTTTGCTTTTTAAATATTTTTTCAATCTTTTTAAATTCAAGAATGTAATATACATTAAAACAAACTTGTTATTAAATGTTTAATCTCATGTCAATCAGGCAGACGGCAAAGCCATGCTTAATGATTTTTGTAACATAAATTATTTGTATTATAAACAAGAAAACAATAAATCTAAATCTAAACCTAAATCTACCGTGGTGGACACATAAATAGCACACTTTCTACCACGTGTGTTTAATTGCATACAAACTCCATCTCTTATCTTAAAGTAACGGCATTTCTAGTTTGATGTAACATGTGGCAATTAGAGAAAATAGATCCGTTACAATTACTATGATTTGTAATATAATACTAATGGTAAAGCGAATAGTTGTGAAGTATCATTGCTAAAGCCTGGTCATATAATTAGCACACTTGAATTAAGTAAACATTTTCAATTATTTTTTTTCATTTGGACCTTTAATTCGTAAGGTAAGTATTTAATTACTTACGAAATACATTTTTTTATCAAACTAATGCCTTAGACATGGGAAAAGGACTACACTGCACTACGGATAAAAGAACTCTGATTATTGAGCTGAAATCACAAGGAAAAACGGTTTCAGAAATAGCAAAATTAATAGGCTGTTCCAGAAAGCTTGTTTACAATGCAATTCGCCATTTTGAGACATTTGGAACTGCAAGAAACGTTGCAAGAGCTCCCCGTGCAAGAAAAACCACCACCAGAGAAGACAAATTAATACGCAGATCTTCGGCTGTAGACTCCTTCAAGACATCTAAGCAGATTAAGTACGACGTTGAGTCACAATACGGTATCTCTGTGTCTTCTCGAACAATCAGACGGCGGTTAAATGAAAATAATTTAAGAGGCTGCATAGCCCAAAAAAAACCGTTTGTTTCAATAAAAAATGTGAAGTGTAGAATGGAGTTTGCCAAGGAACATCTGCGCAAACCCATGCAGTTTTGGAAAAATATGCTCTGGAGTGACGAGTCGAAGTTCTGTAGATTCGGGTCGGATGGAAAAAAATATGTGTGGCGTCCTCCGAATCAACAATACAACCCAAAATACACACTAAAAACAATTAAACACGGAGGAGGAAATGTAATGGTGTGGGGAGCCTTTTCTTGGCACGGTGTGGGGCCTATTGTTAAAATTGATACCAGAATGGATCAACACGTTTACAAGGGCATCATAGAAGACCATATGATTGCTTACGCTGATGACAATTTGCCTCTTACGTGGTGTTTTATGTACGACAACGATCCCAAACATACTTCCCGATTGGTAAAATCGTGCTTAGAAAGCAATACAGTAAATGTTTTGAAATGGCCAGCTCAGTCTCCCGATCTCAACCCGATTGAGAACCTGTGGAACGACATTGAACGCCAAATTGAAGGTAGAAATCCTAAAAAATTTAGTGAATTATGGGAAAATATCAAAAGTGCTTGGTATTCAACAACAATTGAACGCTGCAGGAAATTAGTTGAAAGTTTGCCGAGGCGATGTCAAGCTGTTATAGCAAATAAAGGATTTCCAACTAAATATTTGCTTAATTCCCAAGAATTACAGGTAAAATTGGTAGTTTCGTCTTATGTGCTAATTATATGTCCAAGCAAAAATGTGGAAATTCATAACAATTTTTTTTATTAATTTTTATTTCTAACAGAAATTGCTGAAATCAAAAAATATATGGATTCTCATAAGTCACAAAATAAGTGAATTTATTAATAAAAATTTAAAAAAATTCTATTTTCAAACTTAATACTGTTTTTCTTACTATTATCAAATATATTTAAAAAAAAAACTAGGTGTGCTAATTTGGTATCCACCACTGTATATCTAAAAAAAATCTACAATTGAGTTGCATATTTTCTTTAATTTACGATGAATAATTCCTGTCAGTAAGGATTAAATAGATAAATCAGTTGAAACGTTTCATATTATTTTGAAAAAGTGTTAAAGCTTTTGTTGATTTGTTTATTTATTCAAGTCTACAATTATTTTTACAATTTACAATTTAACATATACGCAAACAACAAATCCTTGTAGATATTATTTCTCTGAAAATCGCCCCATTTAGTACACCCTCAATGAATCACCAAATTGTCTGGTACAGTTGGCGAAATTTTTATTTTTCCAAATCCCCAGAAAGCGTGGCATAAATAGGAAAATGAAAAATACATGTATTTCGAAAAAAAAAACAAAAATTAAAATCAAATATTGTTGTATACTAAATCAAAACGCGATGTCTATCAGAAATACAGACCAAAAAAAAATGATTGATTCCTGCCTCTCTGTTGGCATTTCACGTGCATATGTTTACACAACGGATTTATTCTGTGCATGTATTTGTCCACGAAGAGCGGGGGTGGATTCATTAAACAAAATACAGCCCGCTTTTGCGGAATAATTCCATCCCAAGCATGAAAACTGATTTTTCATCCTTAAGATAAATGGTCATCTGTTTTGGGGGCAGACTGACACTGCATAGAGATGAAAAAGTGCGTAACATAAATTCAAACCAAAGGACCTACGAGGAAGGATTAACATTGTTATCTCAACAATAAATACAGGTGAGGATTAAAGCAAAGTACATTCAGCCAGAAGGTGCGGTTATCTTTTGGACCGCTTCTGGTGTGGATAAAAGTTTTGCAAAGAGAGATTATTTGTTCGCAAAGGGGGATTTCGGACAAAGGAGAAAGGACTTATAGGAGAGCTTATTCATCATTTACATTACATTACATTACATCGAAAAAGATGGCACCACCCTCGTATCAAGATAAAATCGGTTGAGTAACATACTATCAAATTCGATTAAAAACTTTCAAAACCATGCAGTAGCAACTTATCTGCAAAGCCTAACCGCTGGTAAAGAATCAAATTATTCAATTGGGAAAGCAATTAAAGTCATAAAACGGCAAAAAACGCTGTGCCACCAATTAGACTAACTCAAGACGATAAGGAAAACGCAGCGGTTTTTTTCTCACATATTGAGGAAAAATTTAAACCATTTGATGGTTCGAGACTACAACCGATAGTAATCTAGTGAGATATGCAAGTATTGCCGAGCTTAAACGGGACAGTAATAAAAGCTTAAAAGAGCTCCGGGTTACGACCTTATTACAGGAGAACTTCTTAAAATGTTGCCCGTAAAAGCCGTAACTAAACTCCTCTACATTGAAAATACAGCAAGTGAATAGGAACACAAACCAAGACAGTGGAAAGTCGCAGAAGTGATTATGGTTCTCAAACCCGGAAAATCAACGAATGAAGTAAAATCTTACAGACCTATTTCACTTCTTACAGTAATTCTAAAAGTTTTTGAAAGGAAGTTACTCGGTCACTTTTACCCCGTTATTGATCAGAAACACCTTTTACCTGACCACCATTTTGGGCTTAGAAGTAAACATTCGACCGTGGTCCAAGTTCATCGAATTAATGATGTAATTGAGAAAGCTTTCGAAGAAAAGAAAATTTGCTCAGCCGTATTTATTGACATGTCGCAAGCTTTTGACAAAGTTTGTGCATAGACCCCTTCAATGTAAACCAAGACAAGTTCAGCCTGAAAAAATATATAAAATCCTCGTGTCGTGAAACCCGTGTGAAACTTGGAAACGAATATTCAGAGTTCAAAGAAATATTGGCAGGAGTACCCCAAGAAAGCGTCGTTGGACCACTCTTGTACCTCCTATTTACACGTAATATCCCACAAACAAACGATACAATAGTTGGCAAGTTGGCTGACGATACAGCTATACTAGCAGTTGGCACAACAATAGAGGAAACAAATATGAAATTGCAATGAAATTGCACTTAACGAGATCAAACCGATTCATGTAGATTTTTCGTATAAACGGACAAACAGTTTGCCAGTATTTCTCAATACGGTTCGAGTCCCTTTTTGAAAATGAATGACAATCGATGCAAAATTAAAATGGAAGTCGCATGTAAAAAAGAAATGCGAAGAACTTAAAAATAAATACAGAGAACTGTACTGGTTATCGGAAAATATTCGAAGCTTAACCTTGATAACAAGCTGCTATAACGCAAGCAAGTGCTAAAGCCGGTCTGGACATATGGTATACAACTAAGGGGTTGTACAAGTGAAACGAATCTAAATATTTTACAAACCTGTGAAAACAAAATGTTAAGATCATTCGTCAATACGCCGTGGTATATAATGAATGAAGATCTACGCAGAGATCTGGGTATTCCCGTGGCGAAAGATGAAACAAAAATTATTGCACGCAAACATAAAAAACGATTATTGAGCCACGTTAACGCAACGGTCCTACACCGAAACAAATTTATTGCGGCGTCTTCAAATAACTAATCCGTTAGATTTGGCCCGATAGTAACAAACCGCGCTATAAATTGCGGAAAAAGCAAGAACTTTCAAAGGTAAGTTACCTGCCAAACATTCATTACTCGTGTTGAAAAAAATTGCTAGATAAGTTACATAGTTGGAATACAAATATAAAAAGGGTGGTGGTTTTAGTGGGTTAAGGTCCCACACTACTTTGGGTACGTGCTCATCGTGACTTTTGAGATTTCCAATAGCTCACGGAATAAAAATTTGTTGGCACTAACGGGTGATTTTTTAAGCGTAGTTTTCTTTTTTTAAATTGAATAAAACACTCAAATTTGCATCAAATATTCAAGCATTTCAGTATTATCGATAAATAGGCCTTTGCCCTTTACGTTTTAAAGACAACTTCATGTAAATGTTGTAAGCGGCTCCGTTTCAAATGGTCCATTCGGAATGTCCGATTTTGCGTCACTTTTTCGAGAATTTCGGACTGTACTCTACGAATTACTCGTGTTATGTTATCCTGTAAGCCTTCAATCGTGTTCGCCTTGTCCACATAGACTAACGACTTTACATAACCCCACAAGAAATAATCAAGAGGAGTTAAATCGTATGATCTTGGCGGAAAACTCTCAAGGCCATTTCGATTAGATTAGCTACTCAACAAATTCATCCTTCAACATTTCAATTGTTTCACAAGCTATGTGCCATGTGGCACCACCATCTTGATGAAGCCACACGTAAACCAAGGTCAACTCAGCCAACTGGAGCAAAAACAAGTCGCGTATCATGGCTCGATATCGTTCGCCGTTGACGGTAACGTTTTTTCCACGGTCGTCTTTGAAGAAAACTGGACCGATTAACAACACCAAGCTATCGATTTTTGGGGATGCATCGGTATATAATGTATGGCATGTGGCTTTTCATCACTCCAGATGCGACAGTTTTGCTTATTTACGTATCCGTTGAGGCAGAAATGAGCATCATCGTTGAACAAAATTTTTCGATGGAGCTGTTCTAAGGCCCATTCACCAAAAATTAGACGTTGTGGTAGTTCGTTCGGCTTCAAATATTGCACAAGTTGAAGGCTTTCAAACTCAAATAGACACGTAAAATTTTCCATGTGCCTGAGTAACACACGCCCAATTGCTGAGAACGGCGACGAATTGACATTTCATGATCTACATTAACATTGGACGCTACGACTGCAATATTCTCTTCGGTACGCACTGTACACATGCAAGTCGGTGGTTTCATGTCCAACAAAGTGAATTTGTTGCGAAATTTGGTGAGAACAGCACGAATTGTTGATTCACCACGTCGATCATGACGACCATAATAATGTCGTTACAAACGGTAAACGGTAAACGTAAAATGTCAGAGTATACTGAAAACTTTTCACTTTGATAGATGACGTTTGGACGCCATTATTAAGAAGTGCTGCCAATCTGAAAAAACTTAACTCTTAAAAAATCGCCCGTTATTAATCTGTCGGTATAGGTTCCTTCTTCTTGTTGAAGTGATTGCTGTTTATAACAATCAACTTGCACATGACTACTGAGTATCTGCGACGCAATTTATCCACAAACACCATCCATTTATGTAAAAGATAATGTAACCCACTGAAAGACAGACAGACTGACTCATTACCATGCTCATACCACGTGTCCTGCGACTAAATCAAAATAAATATAAAAAAAACTTCCACTACATAACCAAAATTTTATCTCAAAGGCATTCTTTCAAAAAACAAAAAAAAAACTCTTTCTGACCAAAACATCTCAGTTTATTGAACTGAATTTGAAATGACAAAAGTACTGTATCTCACCGATTGTGCCTTTTGAATCTGAAAATTCGAAAAACTATTCCTTTCTGCGAGTATAAACAACAATCTAGCGAGTTTCGGTTGCGAGTATTCCGACATTTTCTTTTAAAGTTTACGGCGGGGTGGCACAAATGAACCATCACGATGGAAGAATATAAACAAATGACAAGCGAAAACTAAACTGCCGTGACTTTATAATTTATTTTGGTCGTTGTCCAAAAAATCCACACACACACACAAAAATCCACAGCCTGTCGTATTGCAGGGAGTATTCGGTTCGCTCCGTTGTCTACATTGTGCGGACATGGTAAATCGCGGTATTTCAGCATTAATGGGGTACAGGATGTGTCGGAAAATTAGAAAATAAAATTTTGAAAACGTTTTTATTGCAGCTGCACTTAAAAAAATATATGTGTATGTCGTATACGTAACCTTTCTTTTTAAGAGTTACATCTTCACATTTAGTAGTTTTTAACATTTTTTTGTAATTAGCTCAGGTTAAGCTGGGTTTTAAATAATACGCCTTTTCAGTAAGACCGGTCCTTTAATTAAAGTTTTTTTCAGGACCAAATGGGGACCCGACCAACAGGCCTCTCAGCTAGCCCGGTTCTTCAATTGGTTCAGGTCTTCTGGCTCATACTTTGAGCGAAACTTAATACGAAATTTTTTTTTACTGCGCTAATTATTTGGCTTAGTTTGAATGTCTCTGCAGACCTAACTTTTGGACTTTTCTGCATTTGCTCGAATTTTTGTAGTCATCTAACAATTCCAACACGTCGATTTGTATTTAATACTAGCTGACCCAGCAAAAGTTGTTTTGTCGTTTTTGACTAAAAATTGTTTCAAACGTTCAAAAAAGTGGGCCTGACAAAAAAAAAACGAACCGTTTGCTCAAAAACAACGTTTTTTTGTTACACTTGTTCTGCGGAAAACGACTAAGAGCACGTGTATCAACATTCTAAGTCAAAGTATAAGGCCAAAAAAAAATGGCGACGTCCGGACGGACAGACAAACATAGCTATATCGACTCAGCTTACGATTTTGAGTCGATCCGTATACTCGATACGCTTTATCGAGGGTAGACTCTGATTGGCTTTAACTTGGCAACGCTCAGTGGTTGTAATGCTGACTACGCATCAAATGTGAAACTTTTACCACCGGATACCGGTCTCATCTATCCGGATTTGACTGGCTAAACGATAAGAGCGAGTGTTGCTAACAAGACAAAAAACAACAACACTATAAACAGCCTGCTCAGACTGGCACGGAATAATCGGCCTGCTGTCCCAGGCGAACCTAGACAAGCTGCTTCGACATATTCGAACAACAGGTCGTCTAGGAATTTAAACAATAAGTCATGCCCCTTGAACAGAGATGATGGCGGATGAACCAAAACGCCAACGGCAGCGCTCCATCCCGTGTTGGATACTGATGTCCTAAGGGTATCTAATAAATTGAAAGTGGCCCTCCAGTTTGCGGGTTGTGCTTTGGGTTAACCAATAGCCTCGGGAAGGAATGATTTTACTGTTGAAGAACCTGCTAAACGAAAAAAAAGGACAACGACGTTTGTATTTGCATCTGCAATGTGAGAACATTAAACAGAAGAGGAGCAAGCGAACAACTATCGGAAGCCCTAAACTGCTACAAAGCAGACATTACTACCATCCAGGAAATACTTGGGCCGGCAAAAAGAGGATGAAAATGTATGACATCTACTACGAACCGTGTTGTAGTGAGCAGAAACAGCGACTATTCGGTAGCGGATTTGTTATAAGTGCCAGACTTAGGAAAGAAGTCTTATGTTTCCAAGACATTAGCGAACGCATTGTAACGATCCGCATAAAGGCCAAATTCACCAACATAAGCCTTATATGCGCTCACGCCCAGACGGAGGAAAAAGATGATATAGCTAAGGATTGCTTCTACGAGCTCCTTGACAAAACCTATGAGTGACTTTCGAAGTACAAAGTAAAATCGTGCTGGGAGATTTTAACGGAAAGGTAGGAAGAGAAGACATCTCTAGCAGTATTGTCGGAAAGCATAGCCTACACGACAACAAGTCTGGTAAAATACTTAGGCCAATTGACTTCACTACGGAACGCAATGTCACTATAGCCAGCACACGGTTTCCTCACCTCGATATCCATTATGGCACATGGCGGTCTCCAGATCAACGAACGGTCAACCAATTGATCACATTGTGATAGACAAGAGGCACGCATCCAGTATTTTGGATGTCCATACATTCCGAGGAGCTAACATTGACTCGGACCACTACCGTGTTGCAACAAAGGAACGATGTTCGAAAGTTTTACCAAAGTGTAAAACGTCAAAGCCAAGGACACAAGGCCCGAACAGAACCCTGTCGAGATAAACAGGGAAATATCGTAGTTGAGACACAGTCGATGCTGAGGATATGCAATTACCACTTCTGCAGACTGTTAAACGGCGATGACGAAGACGAAGATTCAATCAAGAACTACAGTGACATCCCCCTTGTCGAAAAACTCCGCATTGGACGTCTAAGATGGCTAGGACATGTAGAACGAATGGACGCCAATACTCCGGCTCGCAGAGTCTTCGATTCCCAGCCAGACGTCAGACGCAGTAGAGGAAAACCTCGCCTTAAGTGGTGCGCACAAGTACAAACCGACCTCAATTAACTTGGAGTGCGCAACTGGAGGCAGTTAGCTAAGAACCGAGCTAATTGGAGAGACATATTGATTGAGGCTCAGGTTCATTCCGGACTGTAGCGCCACTTAAGTAGGTAGGTAAGTAAATATCTTAGGATGTAGACATTGTCTGTATATGCAATCAAGCCATATCCTGTATCCTATATATCCCTAAATTATGTCATTTCCATAGGAGAAGACAAAAAACCTCCTTGACGTGTGGCTATCTTGCTTCTAGATAAAATGCTTTCGTAACAAGCGGTGATTACTCCGCTGTTTGGAGTGTGGTGTTTAAAGTCTTAGATTGATTCGCTGATGGACAGCTTTTTTAGAGCGTTTTTGATGCCAAGGCTCCCTTAATTCCAAGCAATACCATCGAATTGAATTCCTTAATAGCTCGATAGATCAATTGTTTGAATATTTTCATGAAAGGTCTTTTCTAAAGATTTTCCTCTTAAAAGGTATCCAAAAGTTAAGTAGTTGCAATTATTTTAAAAAAATCCTTTGTTTCAATATACCCAGCATAAGCTCTGAAAAACAACATTAAGAATTGAAACAAACAAAACACATGGAGTCCATCATTAAGTGTAAATGAAATAAAATCTTCATAAACAACCTAAAAGTATCTCTCCACCTTGTAATCGCGTACATTTGGCTGCTCTATGCAAAACTAGAAATCTTTCTTAAAATACCGTGTGATATATGGACAACTCATTACGATATTACTACCGCGTCGCTTTCGACGCCAAAAAGCGAGTACATTAAAACAGAAAGACAGAGATTGGCGGTCGCCTGGACCGCAGCCAAAAAAAAAAAATCCACAACCGCACACCCCCAGTCGCGTTTCTCTCGTATTTAATATTTTTTTTTGAAAATTTCCAACTTAAAAATATCCAAATACGAGTAGATAGCTGTACACCTTTATTGCAAGTCTTGGAACGGTCTCTTCCACTTCCTTATTAGGTTGGTGTGTGTTGTTTCAGATTACTGATCAGATCGACACTTTCGAAACGATTATGGAAACCCAATTCCCTTTTGGTAAATATCGCCCTAATAAACAAAAGTCCTAAGGGCGGGAGGGGACGGCCTATGTATCTGTTATTGAAAATGAAAATCAAATTTAAATTTTCCATCTGAACGATTTACAATTTGAACTTGATATCGGCTCTCGAATGAAATATATACCCATTACAGAAATTCAGGGCATCCAATAACTTTTGCGAAAGGAGCTTTTTCGTTACACCCAGACCCGTGCGAATGGATGGATGCATGCCTATGGATGTTTGCTTAATGTTATCTTTTCCAACTGAGGAGCGTTTGTTTTTCTTTACCCTGATCCGCATCGTGCCGATTTAAGAGGTCGCTTGAAAGGATTTTTTTTTTTAACTTTTTGGTGTGTTATGGAATGGAGTCCTCGTAAGGCTTAAGTTGTACCATCCGAATGGGGAGATACAACTTTTCGAATGAGGAGATACAAATTCCGTTTTTTTTTTGTAGGTCATGAAAAAACAATAACCATGGAAATGACTGCGAGGGCAACCGTCATTATTAAGGATATGAGGGTAATTTTGTTGTTTCCTTTTTTAAGGAGTGATGTACAGAGTGAGAGATAGCTTTGGTGTGGCGCACTTAATGTAAGGGAAAATAAAATGCATTACTTTTTTCTGACTCATATATGCAGAGAGAGAGAGAGGGGGGGCGGTAATAAAATGCGAATTGTAAATATGGAAAGCAATAAAAGGACGGTAGCAGCACATTAAGGAAGGCGATAAAAGCGTTGAGATGCGGTGGTCCTGGGAGATTAGCATGGATAATGTTTGTTCAATATTTTAATGTGTTTGACGGGATTAAAGGAAGCATTTTCGAATCGACGTAAAAAGTGGATACGAGTCCACGCAGAAGGTTAGAGGTGATTTGTTAAGGTAGGAAGATACTTAAGTTGGAAAAGAGGCTAAAGGTTTACTGTTACCATAGCCTTGGTGATTTTGAATGATGTTCGTAATGAAGTATAAAAGATATAAGCTACAGAGAGTAAAGGTGAATTGTAATGCTTTATTCAGTTGCCCTTTCGTTTACATTGATAGGGGTTGTGTTTGGGTGATTTTACGAAATGAAGGTAAGCTAGTATAAGGTGAGTAGCCTCCTATAAAACACACCACACAAACTTTTAAACCGATACAATACAGTTACAATATATCACGCAGACTGACTTGATTCCTACATAAACAGGATAATTACTTACTTAATGAAGTCGCGGTGTAGAATGGAGTCAACGTGAGCCTCAAGCTAAATGCGTCTCAACTTAGCCCGGTCGCTAGTATAGGTACCTGCTTCACGTTGGCGGAAGTAAATTTTCACATGTAAAAGCGAGGTGTACTCTTACTGCGACTGATTTACATCTGGGAATCGAAGCATTTGCGATGTGAGTGGCCGCGGTGTATTAGTTATGGGTCGGCCTGTTGAGTGGAAGGCTGCGCGTTCAATCCCAGCTAAGAACCATGAAATTTTTAAGGTCGGTAGTTACTCTTAAAAGTATAAACTTACATGAAAGTTCTGCGAATTTAACGAACACAAAAAACAGTGACTCCTTCATTCCTTCCTTAAGAAGTCTTTAATGAACCTGGGCCTCAACCAACATGCCTCTCCAATTAGCCTAGTCCTTAGCTAACAGCCTCCAATTGCGCACTCCAAGTTGGTTGAGGTCGGTTTCTACTTGGGCCCGCCATGCAAGGCAAAGTCTTCCTCTACTGCGTCCGACGTCTGACTGGGAATCGAAAACTCTGCGAACCGGAGTATTGTTGTCCATTCTATCTACATGTCCTAGCCATCTTAAACGTCTAATTCGGAGTTTTTTTGACCAGGGGCATGTCACTGTACAGCTCGTATAGTTCTTGGTTGAATCTTCGTCTTCATAGCCCTTCTACGCAAACGGGACCGTAGATGTTTGAAGAATTTCATCCGCTTTTTAGACGGTTCATGTTTCAACGTCGTAAAGCAGTACTGGGATGATCAGGGTCTTATATAAGATCTCCTTAGTAGTTCGAGTGAGGGCTTTACTGTTGAATTACCTTCTTTGCTCGTGAAACAGCGGTTGGCAGGGGTAGTTTTTTGTTTAATTTCTGACAAGATGTTGTTGTTAGAGTTAACAGCAGATCCGAGTTAGACAAAATCCCGTACTACCTCATAGTTCTATCTGTCAATGGATATAACATTGAGGTAGTCCGTCGTCGATGTTGTGTGTCCTTTCGTCCAGCATATTCTTAGTCTTGCCCTCATTTACTGCTTTACCCACTTTTGCCTCTTCCTAGTCCTACCAATGATGTCAATATCTCCGGCGTATGCAATATCTCGGTGCAACTAGATTTTCGGAAATCCCTTTTTTGAATTGCGGAGTGGTCCAAGAAGATGCAAAACATGTATTTTCCCAGTGCTTTCATATGGAGCGAACAGAATTAGAGTCAGAAGAAGGTCCGGACTATAAGGTGGGCGGGTATCAACCTCCCAACCAAGCTCCTGGAGTTTTTTCAAAGTCACAATCGATGTGTATAGCCTCGAATTAGAGTCAGAAGAAGGTCCGGACTGTAAGGTGGGTGGGTATCAACCTCCCAACCAAGCTCCTGGAGTTTTTTCAAAGTCACAATCGCAAAGTCACGCGAGGCTATTACTCGATAAAACACAATTGTTCCCTTCTTGACTGCTTCTAGGCTATTGTTTAATTCGGACCTTCAAATTGTTGGCAGTAAAGGTATGACCTAGGGTGCAGTGGCCTAATGGTGAGTGCATTTTATTACTAAGCGCAAGAGTACTGATTCAAATCCCGAAAATGACAAAATTTAAGTTTTTTTCACCATTTGACCATTTGCGAAAGTCTGACAAACATCCAAGAGGTACACTGTCAAGAGAAGCTTTTCAAAATTGCCTATCGTATTCTTTCCTTGTGGTAAAAATAGTTATTTCGCACACAAAAGGTAGGGAAGAAGCTAGGTTTGAGGCCCATATGGGTCGTGAATGCCAGATATTTGAGTTTGCAGGTCCGACTCATGAGTTTTGCCTTGGGAAAAGAGCTGATTACCTACCAATCTCACTAATCACAAAGCATTTCTGATTGTAAATCCTGGCTTGGTCACTATTTGCGCCGGATTGCTGCGCAAAAGTTCTGGGTTCGATTCATAGCCATGTAAGACCAAAATGATTTTTCACTGGGCTTCCTTTTGTGATGATCCGACAAATCATTCGTGTAGTATCAATTATCAACACGAGCATTAAACACCGTCCAAGAAATACAAGAGCTCACATGGATGGTTGTGGAAAAAGCAAAATTTTTTTTTATTTGTTTGGTGTGACACCCATATTGAGGTCCTTTAAGCAGCCTTATTCAACTAGCTCCAAGCGGTTTTCAGTGCGATGCATTTTTAGCTTCTGGGTATTCCAAACAGTGCCTACATGAAGGACAGATCGATTATTTCCATGATTTTATAGTCAATTTCTACTAATTTGCCTTCCAGGCTGACATGCCAGAACCGAAATGACGTAACCGAATGCACGAGTGATTGACTGTTACACATAGCACCGTCCTGTTGATACCATATGTCGTTGGTATCCGTATCATCCAATTCAAGCCAAAAGAAGTTGGTAATCATCGACCTATAGCTCGCGCCGTTGACGGAGATGGTCTGGCCAACGTCGTTCTCAAAGTAATATTGATCGATGACGCCACCCCGCCAGCCCAAAATCCTCACCAAACAGTGACTTTTTCGACATGCATTGGACCCTTTGATCTTATGTGGATTGGTATCGACACGAATTCGATAACTTTGTTTCTTAACGTTCCCATTCATCCAGAAATGGTCCTTATCGCAGAAGATGCTTTTTCGATGAATATAAGGGTCAGTTTCAACCGCTCTAGAGCCTATTCAGCGAACACACGTCTTTGTCTGTCGTAATCTTTAGCTCCTGGGTCAGTTGAGTTTTGTACTGTTGCAGCTGCAAATCATGACGAAAAATTCGCCAGGTTGTGGTCTGCGAAAAGCCGAGTTCTTGTTAGCGACGCGAAATTGACTACCTCGGATTCTCCTGCACACTCTCACGGACAGCGGCGATTTTTGCAGCAGATCTTGCGTTTTGTCAACGAACGGATGTTGATTTATCGTTTATTGAATCAGTGGATTCAAATTTATACGCCGCACTGTAAAAAGTCCTCTGGGTAGGAGGATTATGGCGACCGTAAATTGGGCGACGCGCGAGAAACATTGCCCCAACAGAACACCAAATTTGATAAAACATTTTTATCATTTTCACCTGCTGTTGAACTATGTCCGTCCACGGTGATTTGGCAAAACAGACTGAATAAATGACAGCCAATTTAATAGATGAAACTTCAGAAATTATGGCAGCTAACTGTCAAAGTACGGAAGTCCCTATTGGGAGACCTTCTATATAATTTTTTTTTATTGGCTTTCGAAAGGATTCTTATGGCAATATTCCAAAGGATACAAAAGGTATACATATTAGTCACTAACATCTCATCTTGTTCTAGGACCTATTTTTAGACAATCAAGGTAATTGGCAAATACAAAACCAAATACGATTTCAAATGTAAGAGGCTTGGCATGAGAATTTTAAGCTCTTGGATGTTTGTCAGATAAGAGGTGGGACAGTGAAGAAAACCATTAGTTCTCCTAAATACAGTACTTTGGTGAATACTGAGCTTTTTCAAAGGTTAACACATTAATAGTCATTAACAGTCCATTCCGGACGTAATTTTTCCATTTACTGCGTTTCCGAAGTTACATTTTGGCACAAAAAATGAGGCGTACAATTTAATGGTGATTTCGAATTTTATATTTAAAATCATCTAAGGACTGTTGAGGGAGGTGAAGCAGTGTATCAATATTTAGTTTTCTCACTTTCAGGTAATTAATTGAAGGATTCCTTGCTTAGCAGTCTAAATACTTTAACTACTGTACCCCCGTCAAATGAAAGGTCTAATAAATGCCAAATTGTAGTACTAATGCGACCCGTCATCCCAATTAGTATTACAATTTTCCAAAAGTGTATCTGCTGCAAATTGCAAAGGTAAATTGCATGAAATATCTACCTTCCTTATCTGGATTCCAGTTCTTCCATTTTTATCCTCTCTAAGCCAAAAATGACTTCACATTATAAATCTTCCTCACACCATGCATGAATTTACCGTACACATGCAATACCCACATAGGTATTCATGTGTTGGTTATATGAATTCCTTGTTCACTTTCTGATTTATGTACTAATGTATCATATCCCTAAGCATCTTGATAAATTACGTTCCAGTTAAATCTCTTCATTATGTTATACGGCTGGAGAAGGTAATTAATTAACAGCCATACCATGATATAGTTATTTAGGGTGCAATAAATTATGCAAGGAGTTGCAGACACATGTAAAGGGTGATCCATTTCGAGGTTCCCTACTTTTTTAAAGAAAAAAACACAGAAAATTCAAATTTAATGGAGAATGTTTATTATCATTTGAAAGAACATTCTTTGGCATTTATTTTTTGAAGATTATGTCTATCAAATGTTGGCCGTTGCTACGTCGCAGATGGTCCATCCGTTGAGTCCAATTTTCGATCACTCGTTCGAGCATTTCGACTGGTAACTGGCGAATGACACGCGTGATGTTTTCCTCCAAGGCCTGAATCGAAGCGAGTTTGTCGGCATAAGCTTTTGACTTTACATATCCCCACAGGAAAAAGTCTAACGGTGTGATATCACACGATCTTTGTGGCCAATCGACCGGCCCAAAACGTGAAATTATGTGCTCAACGAAATGTTCTCTCAATAAGTCCATTGATTGATGCGATGTGTGGGAAGTGGCGCCGTCTTGCTGAAACCAAATGTCGCCGAGATCACGAGCTTCAATTTCAGGCATCAAATAGTCGGTTATCATGGCACGATAACGGTCGCCATTGACGGTTACGTTCGCACCGGCATAATTTCTAAAGAAATATGGACCGATGATTCCACCGGCCCACAAACCACACCAAACCGTTGTTTTTTCTGGATGAAGTGGCAGTTCTTCAATCTCTTCAGGTTGCTCTTCGTCCCAAATGCGGCAATTTTGTTTGTTTACATACCCATTGAGCCAGAAATGGGCCTCATCGCTAAACAAAATTTGCCTCGAAAACGTCGGATCTTCTTGGAACTTTTCAAGAGCTCATAGAGCGAAGCGATGTCGCTTGGGAAGGTCGAGCGGCTTCAGCTGTATTTTGTACGCTTTCAATTTAAGATCTTGACGTAAAATGCACCAAGTCGTTCCATACGTCAGTCCGAGTTGCTGCGAACGGCGCCGAATCGACTCTCTACGGTCTTCGTGTACACTCTCAGCTACGGCCGCTATATTTTCTTCACAGCGTGCTGGACGTGGTCTATTCGGTCGAATATTATCCAATAATGAATGCTGGGTCTCAAAATGGGTGATGGTGTTGCGAATAGTATGCTCAGTAGGCCGATTATGTTGACCATAAGTTGAGCGAAGTGCACGAAACACATTCCTCACAGAACGTGAATTTTCATAATAAAGTTGAACAATTTGTAAACGTTGCTCACGCGTAAGTCTTTCCATTATGAAATGCCAAACAATACTAAACAAAAATAACATGACAGCATGACACGACTCACACGTGATCTGTCAAAAAAGGCAATTGAAAAAAGTATCTCTACTTGGATCACCCGTTACCTAGGCATAAGCAATTTTCTTATTAGACGCAACAAGACGGTTAGACGGAGGTGGTGAAAGTTGGTCTTGCTGAAACTATATATGTTGCATCGATTTGATAAAAAGAGCGTCTGCAGATACTTGATAACACCTTTTCGATTGGGTGTAAAAAAAAATTGATTTTGGTTATCTTTGGTATTGTAGAAAACTGTGTTTCAATGTTTAGCTTGTCAAACCTTTGCAGAAAAGAGAAGAAAATGTATCAACAATAAGGGGAACCAAGTGCTAAAACAATACTCAATGCAATTCGTAAGTTTAGAAGATCGATAAGGGAACTTAAAAATGACGCAATGAGGAAAATTAAACCTTTTCTTTATCAATTCTCAGAAATTCTCGAGTATTATGTTTTAAAGCGAGTTTTTTAGAATAAAACAAGACTCTGAGTAATCCACATTGAGAGAAACCGAAGGCAGTACGCTCGGCCATATTATTATACCTATATTAACTAGCTATATGCCAGAAACAAAAATGAGACCCTATAAACTGCTTCAACTACAGAGGCATAAGTCTCCTCAACATCGCCTACAAGATCCTATCTGCCGGCACATGTGATCGCCTGAAACCGTTTACCAACAACCCGATCGGCCCTTATCAGTGCGGTTTAAACCAGGAATGTCAACAACCGATCAAATTTTCAAACTGCGGCAGATCCCGGAAAAAAAACCAAGAAGTCCAAATCGATACCCACCAACTGTTCATCGATTTCAAAGCCGCATACGGCAGCATTAAGACGAACTATACAGAGCCATGTCTAGTTTTGATAGCATTCTCGCTGCCCCATCATGTGACCTCACCGACACATCCGACACCAAAAAAGGGTTTAGGCAAGGCGATGGGCTGTCACGTGACTTCTTTAATCGGATTCTTGAGAGTTTTGTGCAAAACCACCGAGCCAACACCAGAGGCACAATTTTCCGAAAATCGGTGCAACTACTTGCAAACGCCGACGATAATGAAATCATTGGTAGGGCTCAACGTGATGTCATAGCCACGTTTGCTAGTATAGAGAAGGAAGCGGCCGAAATGGATGTAGAAGTAAATGAGGGCAAGACGAAGTATAAGCTGTCAACACGAAGGGAAACACAACATCGACGAGTCGGAAGGAACGCCACCATTAACAGATATAACTTTGAGGTAGTACGGACTTGGTCTATCTCGGCTCCGCTATTTACTCTGAAAACAACATCTCGTCAGAAAATAAACGAAGAATAACTCTTGCCAACCGCTGTTTTTTCGGGCTAAGAAGGTCACTTAGTAGTATAGCACCTACGAACTCTTAAGGAGGTCCAATATAAACCCTTGATCATCATAGACCTGCTCTACGGCGCTGAAGCATGGACCGTCTCAAAAGCGGATAAAAAATCCTTGGTCGATTCGAGAGCCAAATTCTTCAAAAATTCTTCGGTTCCGTTTGCGTTGACGGGCTTTGGAGACGAAGATTCAACCAAGAACTATACGAGCTGTACAGCGACATGCCCCTGGTGAAAAAAACTCCGAATTGGACGTTTAAGATGGCTGGGACATGTAGAACGAATGAACACCAATACTCCGGCTCGCAGAGTCTTCGATTCCCAGCCAGACGTCGGACGAAGTAGTGGAAGACCTCGCCTTTAGTGGCGCGCACAAGTAAAAACCGACCTCAACCAACTGAAGGCAGTTAGCTAAGCACCGGGCTAATCGAAGAGGCATTCTTGTTTAGACCCAGGTTCATTCCGGACTGTAGCGCGACTTAAAAAAGTAAGTATGTCAGAAAATAAGGACCTAACTATAGAAACATTTGCAGACGATACTGCTGTACTTATTATTGGCGAATCTGTAGAAGTAACGACGATAAAGTTGAGTTATGCCAGAGATTACAAAGTCAAAGTCATAAAGATGACATACAAAAAAAAAATGTTCTATGACGGATCGTATTGGCACAGCCGGCCATACATTTGGATCTCGTTTCTCATATCTGCACACTTGCCTGCCCGTACCTTGAAGCTGGTGAGCAAAAGTTTCTGTCATCTGTATGACTTTAGGTAAACGGGCTAGACAGGTGGACGGGCTCAGTGACGCCTACCGATTTGTCCCTACTACTCGTAGGACCCAAACTATGAACACACAACAACAATAATAAAAAACGGGAGGTCCGTCCCCCCCAAAAAAAAACATCAAAGCAAAAATTACTTTGGGAAAACCTGGTCTGTGCCAAGCAGGCAACTGCGTAAAGGAAGAAACCCAAAAGTTGCTGAGTGCGGATCTGCTCCAATGAAAACGGCAAAGACAATAGTTCTCAAACCTAGTCCGAACCCAAACCTTGGACGAGTTTTGCAAGGAGACTATCTTCCAACCTATCTTCCAGCTTCGAGCTCGCACCGCGTTGAAACACCACCGCTTCTTTAGCGAATGTGTCACCCACTTTACCGACCCACACCCTGGTACAGCATGCTGATGTCTTCCCCTGGCAGTATCACTGTCGTTAACGTAAAGACTCTGGGATAACCTGTCCAAACTTTGCAGAGTTCGCGCCGCGTTGAAACTCAGCCTCCATAGAGAATGTGTCACCAACTTCTGCGACCCACACCTTGGTCGAGCATACTAGTATCCTCATCTGGCAGTATCACCGCCGTTAACGTAAACACTTCGGAATAACCTCGTCCAAGCTGTTCAGAGCTCACACCGCGTTGAAACACCACCTTTATTGAGAAAGGGTCATCCACTTCTCCGACCCACATCCTGGTACTTTACTTTTTAATTCATTTTTTTATTTACTTAAAATATTAACTTAATACTAGACAAAAATGCTTAAATCTAACTTATCAATAACATATCTACTTAATCTAACTTATCGGCCCATAGCGGGCGCTGTAAGCTTATAACTAACATTTTTCTTTTGCTTTTCAGCCTGAATTTGTCATTTGTTTCTTATTACTAATATAAAGACGTTTAATTGATTTTTCAAAGAAAAAATTAAAACTTTGAACAGTAACCATTTTTTTTTTTTGTTTTATATAAAAACTTAATCTAGACTAAAACTAACTTAAACTACTTAATACTAGTTAAACCTAACTAACACTACTTAAGACTACATAACTACTTAAACCTAACTTAGTTATAATCGGGGTGGCAAGCACTCGTTGCATATACCCCGAGGGTTTGCCATCCCGATTGCGTCATTGGGTCCAGCAAGCATTTATGCAACCATATTAAATAAAATATGGTGCATAAGCCCAGCCCCAGACCTTGTACCTAAATTTAATTTACTTAAGTACTAAGGAGTGGACTAAAAGTCCGCAAAGACCTGAGGAACTGCAGAAATACTTTCCTCGTTTAGCCACCAAAACTCGGTGCGCTGCTTTTCAGCGTCGGTCCTATCGCGATCCGATACCGCCGTGCTAAAGCGGAGGAGCTCCGGAGCATTGTCGACGTGCCCATCGCGGACTAGCCGCTTGTCCCGCGCGTCACGGTAGCGATGGTATAAAACCGGGATACCGTTCCTGTCTTGTATTAACCCTAACGAATCGATATAAATGAATGCCTCTGGTGGAATAAAGCCGGACATGAGCGCACTCTCCATGTACATTTCATTGGGGTAATAAGCCCCAAAGATCAGGCTGTTGTCGCTACTCATCGCCCTTGAAGCGTGCCTTCGAGTCACCTTAATTAGGAAATTGTCAATTCTATTCAACTGAGCCCCATTGTATAGAACCTCGTTGCGATAATATTTTATGTACTCGGAGTCCGGCGTTCGGTACAATCCTAAGCAGGATCGGAGACAACGCCTCTCAAACAGCCGTATCCTTTCCATGTAGGATGGTGATACATTAAACCACACGGGACAACCGTAAGCGATGATCGGCCTTATGAGGGCCATGTAGCAAATGACTTTCACCCTTGAATCAAGTTGACTGCTATGAAACAATCTTCTTGTCAGAGCATAAGCCCCCCTAGCCCTGGCCAGACAAGCATCCACATTTTTATTAAAATATAGAAACTTGTCAAGCCAGATGCCAAGGTATTTGACTTCACTTCTCACCGCCAACGGCCGTCCATGCTGTCCCAGGATACACAATTTTTTCCAGTTTTTTCTGGTATCGTAAGAAGCCCTCTGCACTGGGGTCCTGAATAGAATTGTTTCGGTTTTTTGGAAATTGATCCTCAATTTCCAATCATCGCAATATCCCTTAATGTGATCGAAGTCACGTTGCAAAAGTGTGTTGATGACCTCGATTTTCGGACCTGATCTGTACGCCACTAGATCATCTGCGTACGCTATAGCGTGACTGAGGGAACCTACAAGATCACTTGTATAAATGTTAAACAATATCGGGGAGTTACCCACATCCTGGTCCAGCATACTGTTGAGGATACATCTGGCAGTATCACCGCCGTTACACTTAGTGGATGCGTGTGCCAAAGAAGGTCATACCTCCATGGTTGTAAACGCATCCGAATTATCGTGAAAGAGATGCCAAGGGTACACTCCGTCCATAATTCTCACCAAACCAACCGTCCTGCTCCCTGTTTAAACTACCTATAGCTATGAACGAAGACTCCACAAGATGACGGCCCGTATCCAAAAAAATTCCATCCGCAGATCGGACTGCAAGGCATAACTCGACTCTGAGCTGGGTGAAAGAAAAGCCAGCTCCGCTGGGGACACCGCGCCAGAAGACAAAGGTAGATGGAAGACAGAACGAGGAGTGACACCCACTTCGCCGAACCACACGCTGGCCCAGCATACTGGTATCCTCATCTGGTAGTATCACCGCCGTTAGGGTAAAGACTTTGGGATAACCTGGTCCAAACTGTTTAGAGCTCGCATCAACTGTCCTCCGAGGACACCGCGTGCAAATGGCAAAGTTAGATAGTAGACACAACGAGGAGTGTCAAAAGCTAAAAAACGACTTACCGTACGCCTTAGTGAATTCGTGATAGGATGTCAAGCCAGATGTTGAAAGGGAAATCTGGGGTAATTGAACGCCTAATGGCAAAAAGAGTAGACCTTCACAGCAATCACTGTAGAAGATGCTTGGACGAAGAAGAGGAGGAACGTATTACACACCTTCACTGATCATGTCCAGCTGTCTCAGACAAAAGAAAACTCCACCAGAGAAACCATTTCTTTGATAACCAAGGTGAGTTGGCTAATATTAATGTCAGAAACCTCCTTCGCTTAATAGTCAGCTCTGAATGGTACAATTACGCGAACGAATTTAGGGAAGTCGACAAATTCACGAGGTACCACAGCGGAACTTTATGGTCTAAGTCTATACGCGGATTGCGTGCGGCCACTGCAACCTAAACTTACCTAGCTTGAGATAACACACAAATCTTTAAGAAAAACCGTTCACAATAGAAGTTATTTTCTTGTGTGTGTTTTTGAACAGACTCACAGAATTAATGCAGTCAACAGGCCCAGAGTTAGTACAATTTGCATGTGAACTCCGTTACTCTCAAGCTCATAGAACGCTCTCTTTCAGCAATATTATGATAAGAAGTGCTGTTTAATTGACTTTTAGATAAATTATCTTTAAGGTCTGGAAAAAAAACTCAATTGAACAGCGAATTTTTTGATGATAACATACGAATGACCGCATGAAATAGCAGTGGGGAAAGTATGCCCTCCTATGGCAGCCCGTTTTAGACTTTCATCTAACTTCGTATCATTTTATAACACGCAATTTCATGAAAGAGCTCTAAAAATCAAATTAACTACAACTTAACTTATAACTCACCTTTTTGTTGCTCTTAAAAACTGCACACTTAAACTTATCGGTGCTAGAATCTCGGGCAATATAACTAAATATCTTGAGATCGCTACTGTCATGTGAAACATAGAATATTCTATAAATGGGATGATACAGAAATTCCTCCGGTTCACTAGTCCATTGTTTTTTCTGCAATTAAAAAATGTAAAAAAAAAATCTCAACTCCAAATCTAGATACTTTCCGCCGGTTTTACTTACTTTTCTTCTCCGCTTTTTCAGCAGCACTTTAACACCTTCCACCGAAACCGTGATGGTGACCTTTTTCTTCTTTTCATTTCGCACCTTATAGTCATACTGGAAAAAGACAAAAGGATTCAATTCAATCAATGCTTCCCAGTTCAGCTGTTTAAAAATCTAATCAGCAAAAAAAAAACGGCACTTTCCTTACAAAATTACTTACACTGCTAATCAAAGATGAGAGACGGAAAAATCGAAATTTAATTTACAAATAATGGCGTCTAAATGTAGGTACTCCCAGGTCTGGCAGACAAAAGATCGATGAAAACAAGCCTGAGAGGCGACGCCGGAGGCCAATTATCAATTAATACCTTTTATACCGGCGTTATTCTTTCGTGGAGTACCTTCCACAATTTGCATAATCACTCGGGTTCTCGAATTCGCGGTGGGGGCAAGTAGGCAGTCTTTGTGCACACCGACAAGCTGGCAGACAGTATTTAATGTCCTGAGCATTACTGTTGTAAGAACCACAAGAAGTAGCTGTTATCAGCGTAATTCTGCACCACTTGGGTTATTTAATAGTAGGCCCGTCTTATACTTTGATATCATTTCGCATTTCACCGTTTGGTTATTAATGTCCTCTTCTAGCTCACCTCACCGGTGTTTACATTTCGTATCTATGAATTCAATGTCAAAGTACTGGATTTATAGCACGAGCAACTTTTCACTTCTCACCTATACCTAGGGTTGGCTTTTAGCTCCCCGTGACTACTCCCCGCACAGACCCACACACACAAACACACATAGACAAAGGCGGCCCTTCATTTCCATTAAAAGTTTCTCGAAATTTGTAACCCGGTCCGGAGTAAAAGTTACTCCTCAGCATTCAGATTAAGCTTACAAGATCCTTCGCTTGAATGGGCATGGGGGTACTATGGTAATTGAGGGCGGCGAAGTGTTTTTATCAAAATGGAAGTGTATCTATACTCATACACACTCGGATCTGGGTTTTGGGGAGTGATTGTGGAGTGAGGGTAGCGACTAAGTGGATTTACGTACAATGTGCATGCCCATTGGAAGGATATGTGATGAAAGTCTAATGTGAACGCATATTACAATGGTGCGGTGTAAGTTGGAATAAATTACTTAGCCAGGCTTTTGAGTTCACAAAGTTCGCTCCAGAGTAGATTCCAATTTGCATTGTATCCATTCCATTAAGTCCTGGCATATATATATTTGAAATTTTGCATGTGTGAGGTAAGTAGGGGTTTTATTTTGGTAAACACAGGGACGGGTCTAGCTGGGAAAGGAAAACCGGTAACATTTGATTGTTTTGTGTAAAGGGACATTGAGTCTAACTATTGGGTATTGGGCTTCCTTTTATTCTGTCATTAGGTTGTTTGTTTGTACATTTATTTCGATACTCGTATAAAACTTTTGGTATTTAAACTTGGTTCCTAACAAACTTAAGACAGGGTATTGCGTATTTCCTTTAAACCTTCAATGCGTGCATGTATACTCCTTGTATTATGGTAAGTCCTACAACTTTATGCCGAATCAGAAATGCAGTTTTGAATGAGCCTCTTTATTACAAGATACTCGACCTGAGAGAAGTGAGGATAGCAATAATTTAATAAACAAGCCCTGCAGCTTAACAAAGCGGCCGGAATCGAAGGCTTTCCTGTCGAGCTTTATTAAGCCGCTGGTATTGATTTTCTGAGCAGCATTCACCAACTCATAAGCAATTTTATTTCGCATGATAGTATGCATTGAGAATGGAATCTCAGCATAGTTTTCCCGATCTACAAAAAGGAGATCCTCTGAACAGCGCCAGCTACAGACTCAGCATAAGTCACATCAACATCGCCAACTATCCTATCTGCCATAATATGTGAATGCCTGAAACCGTTTGCCAACAACCCTTATCAGTGTGGTGTTTGGCCAAGAAAGTTCCAGATCATCGAAAAAAACGCAAGAAGTACAATTCACACACCACACCACCTCCAAGGTGGGCCAAAAGAGATCACCCTATTGGAAGATGCTATTAGTTTTGCAAATGGCCGGCAATATCAAATCTGTTTTGACATTTGTGGACTAGACAGATGTAGAATACAAGTGAACAAGCCAATGAGCGATACACTCCCTAAGAACGGGGAATAATCGAAGTGGACGACTTTTCGACCAAAATCATAGTCAGCGATGAGGCTCATTCCCACCTCAGCGGTGACGTGAAAAAGCAAAACTATTGCTTCTGGGGCACCGAAAATCCACTAGTAATGCCCGATGAGCCATTACATCCACTCAAAGTTACTGCATGGTGCGCTGTTCACGCTGGAGGAGTCATCGGACGATTTTTTCCGAAAACATCGCTGGTCAACCGACAACAGTGGACGGTGCGCGCTATAGGGCCATGTTAACCAATTTTTTTTTTTGCAGCAACTGGATGAATTAGGACTGGAGGACATGTGGTTCCAACGGCACACACTGACCGAGACACAACCGATATTCTGAAGGCCAAACAACATCGGATGACTTCTTTTGCCCCACCTTTAATTTATCGATTACCAAGGCGCAAGAGACAGAAATTATAGGGACGATCTATACAGAGCCAAGTCTAGTTTTGGTTTGCCGCCCAAACTCGTCCGTCTGAGTAGCACGCCGATGGAGAATCCTCTCCATCAGGGTCGACATCGATCTCACCGAAATATTCGATACCAAAAAACGGATTAAAGCGAGGACCAGTCATGGGACTTTGATAATCTTATTCTTAAGAGAACTGTGCAGGATTCCCGAGCAAGAAGCCTGGGCACAATCTTCCGGTGTATTCGGTGCAACTTATAGCATATGCCGACGATATTGACATCATTGGTCGGACGCAACGTGATGTCATAGAATCGCTTATTAGAAGCATGACGCGGCAAAATGGAGGAAAAGACACAAAACATTGACAACTTGGAAAGAAAGTCACCATTGAGAGATACAACTTTGACCTAGTACTGGACTTTGCCTACCTCGTCTCCGCTATTAACTCTGCCAAGATTCCTTCAGAAACAAAACAAAGAATTACACTTGCCAACCGATATTTCTTCGGAATAAGAAGGCAATTCAGTTGTCAAGCTCTTAATCGGACTACAAGGCTCACCACACACCACCTGATCGACAAACATTTTGCTCGCGCCTAAATATCCAAAAAACAAAAAAAAAGAAGGATGCTACGTTGCATTGACTGCGGACGGACCTCTAAAGATAGGAAGGTAAGGTTAGGTTAGGCTGTAGTGGCTGCACGCGATGCGCGCGCACACTTAGACCATAAAGTACACTTGTGGTACCACTTGGATCTGTCGCCTTCCTATATTCGTTCGCCTAATTGAACCATTCAGAGCTAACTATGTAGCGAAAGAGGTTTCTGACGTTGATGGTAGCAAAGATTATAAAGCCATACAGATGACGCACTGCATACAAGTAAAATTATTCTATGGCGGGTCGTACTGGCCAAGCCAGCCATATATTTGGATCTCGTTTCTCAAGTGTGCACGTGCACACCGCCCGCCCGTACCGTGAAAGTGGTGAGCAAAAGTTTCTGCCTTTGTATGCCTTCTGTATGCCTTCTGTATGGCTTCTTATCTTTGATGTTAGCCAGCTCACCTACACCGTCGAAGGAGCACTCTCCCAGATGAAGCATCGTTTTTACTGAAAGAGCAGCACAAGAGCATAGAAGGTGAGTAACACTTTCCTCCTCTTCCTCGTCTAAGCAGCTTCTGCAGAAGTCATTGCTGAAGAGGCCTAGTCTTCTTGCGTGTAGGCCTATCGGACAGTGTCCTGTAAGGGCACCGATAATGGTGATGATGTTAGATCTGTTCTGCATTGTCAAGCGGGTGAAGCGCATCTGGTTAAAGTTAGGCAAGAGTTACCTGGATATTTGACACGTTGTGGCGTTTATCTATCTGCTGTTTGCTTTCTTTATCGCATCCAGTTTCATCTGTAAATTACAGATAGGAAAGTAAAGAAGGAGATTCATCGGTGAGCAATCTGGGAAAACATCGCGTATTTAAACGATAAATTAAGCCACCAGAACTCTAACAGCAATACTCTCGTTCCCAGCTTCACTCTCACCAATAGAAGGTTCGCTATGACCTTCGAAACATGCCTGTAGTTGTTGGCAAGAGATGGCCATCCGATGACTCTATCGATTGCTATCACCCTTGCCGTATTGTGAGTGATAGCCCCTGAGGTTCACTCAACAGTCAAAACAAGTATGTACACGTACGTGTCGTCACGTCACGATATGTCAAGAACACGCACACCGTTCGCGTTAAAGATTTACTTACTTAAGTCAGGAATGAACCTTGCCCCCAAGCAATATGCCTCTAAAATTAGCCCGGTCCTTAGCTAACTGCCTCCAGTTGCGTACTCCAAGTTGGTTGAGGTCGGTTTCTACGTGTGCGCGCCACTTAAGGCGAGGTCTTCCTCTACTGCGTCCGTCGTCTGGCTGGGTATCGAAGACTCTGCGAGCCGGAGTATTGGTGGCTATTCGTTCTTCATGCCCCAACTTGTTGAATCTTCGTCTCCAAAGACCATATACGCAAACGGGCCCGAAGATCTTTTGAAGAATCGGCAACGATTCAAGTAAAAGCTTTACGAACTGTACTGCGATATAGCCCTGGACTCCATATTGGACTTTTAGGATGGCAAAGACATTTAGAGGGAATAAACACCAATACTCGGTCTTCGATTCACTTTCAGACTTCGGACGCAGTTGAGGAAGACCTCGCCTAAAGTGCCGCGCACAAATAGAAAAAGACCATAATCCACCTGAAGTGCGCATCAGGAGGCAGTTAGCTAAATACCGAGCTTATTGGAGAGGCATGTTGGTTGAGGCACATGTTCATTCCAGGCTGGAGACCCACTTGTGTAAGTGAGTGTATACTTTTGCCTTGACCATCGCGTCTCACATCTTCCTCAATTGCCGTTCTACAACGGCACGATGGGAGTGACCAATGATGTCGATGTCGATATCATTTATGTACCATTGAACCCAAAGATAGTTCCTTTCGTATTTACTCCTGCACCATCTCTTCCAGTACGAGATTGAAGAAATCGCATGACATCGCGTCACCTTGCCGGAATCCGGTACAAGTTTGGGAAGGTTCAGATGAGCTGTTTCTAAACTGAAAGCTGCATCGCATGTCCTCCAGGGTTAGGCGACACAGCTGCATAAGTTTGGATCCGAATTGCACCATCGCTCTTTAGGGTCTAGGAGATGGATGCTATCATCGTCCTTGAAGCCGATGAAAAAATGATGTGTCTCGACATGAAATTCGTCGGTCTTCTCCAGGATTTTCTTTAGTAACGGGTGATCCAAGTAGAGATACTTTTTTCAATAGCCTTTTTTGACAGATCACGTGTGAGTCGTGTCATGCTGTCATGTTATTTTTGTTTAGTATTGTTTGGCATTTCATAATGGAAAGACTTACGCGTGAACAACGTTTACAAGTTGTTCAACTTTATTATGAAAATTCACGTTCTGTGAGGAATGTGTTTCGTGCACTTCGCTCAACTTATGGTCAACATAATCGGCCTACTGGGCGTACTATTCGCAAGACCATCACCCATTCGTCGATTGGCCACCAAGGTCGCGTGATATCACACCGTTAGACTTTTTCCTGTGAGGATATGTAAAGTCAAAAGCTTATGCCGACAAACCCGCTTCGATTCGGGCCTTGGAGGAAAACATCACGCGTGTCATTCGCCAGTAACCAGTCGAAATGCTCGAACGAGTGATCGAAAATTGGACTCAACGGATGGACCATCTGCGATGGACATTTGATAGACATAATCTTCAAAAAATAAATGCCAAAGAATGTTCTTTCAAATGATAATAAACATTCTCCGTTAAATTTGAATTTTCTGTGTTTTTTTCTTTAAAAAAGTTGGGAACCTCGAAATGCATCACCCTTTATATGTGTGTTGCAGAAAGGCTTAAGACGTTTCCACAATACTTTGGATATGATCTTATGTGCGACATTAAACAGGAACATGGGTCAAAAGTTTGTGCAAGACATGGGATCCTACAAAAAAAGCGATCCCATGCCTTGCACTAACTTTTGGCTTTGTTGATGATTTGGTGTATGCGCACTTCTAAATATTTGAAGAGTTCTGCTAGCAATCCATCAGAATCAGCTGCCTTGGTGTTCTTCAGTTTTTTTGAAGACTACAATAACTTCTTCAAGACTGCGAGGGAGCGTTAGCTCTGCGTTGACTGGATGTAAGACGGTTTCTTTCCCTTTCTCTCTCTCTCTCTCTCTGGAATATGAAACAGATGGAAATGCTTCCTGAATACATTCCATGTTAATCAAAGTCTACAAACCTTGTTAATGTGGTTTATGTGGAAACAAGTAACTTCCTGCCATATTAATTGAATAAAATCATTTGCATCATATGCATGAACTGGTTTCACTCTTAAACCATTGCCGAGATGAAGAAATTTCAATGACATATCAACCACATGCAAACAATTTAAGCGTCGATTATATTAAATAACCAAACATGCCAAACTGTCAGGAACTACGTTTCCTACAACGCCCATACCACAGCAGACAATTTCCACAGCCAAATCAATAAATTTACTCTCGCATAGCTCAAGGTTCAAATCCCAGACAACTACGAACACAACCCGAATGTTCATTTGAATTACTCACCCCAAAAACCTTTTTAGCTTTTCCCCCCAAAACGGACCGTACAACTCTGAATACTTCGTCTTCATTACCTTACATCTGTAAGGTACCTCCAGGACCTTACCCAGTTCGGTAGCGTATCCAAAGCGTTACAGATTACAGCCATTTCATGGTATGCAAATACCAATTACTCTTGGAATGTAGGTATATCCTTTTTGCAAATACACACACACACACACACACACGCACACACACACACACACATACACCGTGATAACTATATCTTGGACTTGTTGAGTCTGAATGCTGAATGCTTGGGTGGTTGCAGTCTTTTGAATATCTTCCCCACAAAAACAAAACCGAACCGCTTTACATGCAGATATCATACGAACGTATAAAATTTTAATGAGAACACACTCTCAAAGGGTAACGCTACCCAATCCTGCTGCAGGAGCTTAAAGAATATATACGACAGCTGGATTTGAAATGGCACATATCTATGAGAGGATAATGCTGTGTACGACTGGGAACAGCGGTTATGACGGTAAAGTGAAATCCGACATCCGCATCCACGAGGAGCAACTGACACATGATAACAACTGTTTTTCGGTATGATGTATGCTCCTAACTGTGCTTTACATTTGTCATTCAAACAATGAATCGGGAATCAAGTTGTTCTGGGCTGGAGATGGCTTGTGGATGTGAACAATGTCGGATTAACGACATTTTATTACCGCCGACTTTGGGTGGGATGCAAATGAGTGCGGCAGAGAAGTCGGACATTTTGGGAAATAATCTCATGGATGAGCATGAATTATTACCGTTGGGAGGAAGTAAAGCAACTGTGTCGAGATGTGGGCTTGTAATAGTAATAATGTGCGGGTTTGGCTGGGGAATTACAAGCTGAAAAGGGTATAATGTTAAAGAGGCCATTGCGAATCTAATCCATTTGTTTAAAAAAAAGTTATCAAACAAACACGTAACGGAACTCATAGGAAACAGTAATGATAATTAGTCCTTTGCCTACATACTTATGATAAGAAACGGTTTGACTTAGTAGTGAGAATATAGAAGACATGAAAACGGATTTTCTGACCTTATAACCATGCACTGCAATTCCACCATCCGTGTTTCAAAGGTGTTGGGTCCTATTTTTACACGGTTCATGGATATTCACTCTGGAGTGAAGCTGTAGCTGCCATAAAATGTCTCATCAGACATTTTTTTAGAACTATTTTCGGTGTGTTTTTTGAGACGGCATAAGGCACATTTGTAGAAAATTCTTCTCCTCAACTGTTAAGACTAGAGAAAGGCAATTAACACAGCAAATCGTTTTCTTATCCTAACCAATATCCTGAAAGTACACACATTCAGAGGGGCAAATTTCGACTCTGACCATTTTCTCGTCGCAGCTAAATTCAGAGCCCGAATTTCTAATAAGAAGAAGCTACGAATGGTCGAAAATAAGAGGCTTCACCACAAACAATAACTGAGTGAGACCCACCACGCAGTGAGCTTGTTTTCTACCAATACCAGTATCGCAATATCGTCAACGAAGTATCCGAAAGAAATGTCCTTGGTATGATGATATCTGCAAGTACCACAAAGAGATGACAGACGAGACACATATCTAGACGCTACAACGTAGAACACACTACGCACGGGAAGAGTATCGAAATGAAGTGAAGAGAAGAAAGCCCTGCATAGGGTTTGCATAGCCTTTCAGCTCTGGGAATTCAAAGAAACTCCCGATAAGAAGAACATCCGTCAATTCTACGAGAAGGAACGCCGGCTCTACGAAATAACATGGCAAGCTAGTCACTCACAAGCTGGGAATTGTAGAAGTATTCGTGCAGTATTTCCAGCAGCATCTTAATAGGCATAATGTCGAAAGAATGTGAAGGCAAGCAACTGGCACACCCTCAGCTCACTACCAGTATTTATGTCATCAATAAACTGAAGAACAACAAGGCAGCCGGCTCTAATGGATTACCCGAAGAATTCTTCAAATATAAAGTTGTTGCCATACAAATGCCCATACACCAAACCATCAACAAACTCTATATGGATGAGCACATGTCCGATGATTTGAGAATCAGGTCCATCTACATCTACCCATCTACAAAAAGGCGATCTAATGTCTACCAACTACCAGGCAAGGCAAACTTATATCTTCCAAATGTCGCATATAAGATCCTTTCCAACGTATTAAGCCTTTCTGTAACATGTGTATCGGCACGTACCAGTAGTGATTTTTGGTCGGCAGATCGACCATGGACGACATTTTTGGACTAAGCAAATCCTGGAAAAGACCAAAGAATTTCAAGTCTAGACGCACCATCTGTTCATCAACTTCAAAGCTACGTACGATAGCACTGATCGCCTTGAGCTTTATATAGCGATAACGAAAAAAGGACAACTAAGTTCCTACACCTGGAAAGTGAGAACATTACACAAGAGAAGTACAAGCGAACAACTAGCGGAAGCCCTAAACTGCTTCAAATCAGACATTAATGTTATCCAGGAAATACGATGGGATGGGCCGGGCAAAAAGAGGATGAAAAACAATGACATCTACTACGGATCGTGTTACAGTTAGCAGAAACAACGACTATTCGGGTGCGGATTTGTTATAATTGCAAGACTTAGGCAAGAAGTCTAATGTTTCCGCATCGACCCCAAGTTCGCCAACATAAGTCTTATATGCGCTCACGCCCCGAAGGAGGAAAAAGATGATATAGCTATGGATTGCTTCAACGTGCTTCTTGACAAAACCTATGAGCGACTTCCGAAGTACGATGTTAAGATCATGCTAGAAGATTTTAACACAAAGGCAGGAAGAGAAGACATCTTGAGCAGTATTGTCGGAAAACATAGCCTACACTACAGCACGTCCAGTAATGGACTTAGGCTAACTGACTTCGCTACGGAACGAAATGCCACTAAAGCCAGCATACGGTTTCCTCACCTCGACATCCATCAGCTGAACACTACGTTGTTGCAGCTAAGGTAAGAATGCGGATATCCACCACGTCGAAAGACTGCAATCGCAAGAGACCGCCAAGACCTTCGCGCAACGCGTATCCCCCTCTCGATTAACACTATACCAACAGCATGGAATGTCGAAGAACAATGGCAACGATGCCAACACGCCATTAGATCAGCAACATCCGATGTGCTAGGTTTCTCGAGCCCAACACTAAGGAACCCCTGATTTGATGACCTCATATGCCGACAAATCTTCGCAGCCAAGAACGAGGCCTGCAAGGCTAAGCTGCAGGTGAAGACGAGAGCTGCTGTTGAGCTCTAGGAAAAGGGAAGAACACCGACTTTTAGGAAAGAGGAAGAAAGGAGAAAGAAAAGCTCGCGATCGAGGATATAGAGATGTGCCACTCCTGGAACGATGTTCGCAAGTTTTACGAAAGTGTAAAACGTCAAAACCGAGGATACAAGGCTCGAACAGAATCCTGTCGAGAGATGAACAAACAAAAAATCGTAGGTGTCCCAACTATGCTGAGGATATGGAAGAACCATTTCTGCAGACTGTTAAACGGCGATGACTAACAACATTCCGCTGTCAGCCAGAACGAACCATTGCATGTTGGCAACGACAGAGAAAATTACCGACCACCCGACCTGAGTGAAGCGATGATAGCAATATCTAGACTCAAGCTTAATTAGGCTGCTGGAAATGACGAGATGACTTGGTAAGAAACATCCACCAACTTATAAGCCAAATCTGGTCGGAAGAAAGTATGCCTGTAGAATGGAACATCAGCATAGTTTGCCCGATCCGCAAAAAAAGGAGACCTTTAAATTGCGCCAACTAAAGAGGCATAAGTCTCCTCAACTTCACCTACAAGATCCTCTCTACCGGAATATGTGAACGCCTGAAACCGTTTACTAACAACCTAATCGGCCCTTATCAGTGTGGTTTTAGGCCAGGAAAGTCCACAACCGATCAAATTTTCACACTTCGGCAGATCCAGGAAAAGATGTCCAAGTCGATACCCACTACCTATTCATCGATTTCAAAGCCGCATACGACAGCATTTATAGAGACGAACTATACAGGAGCCATGTCTAGTTTTGGTATACCGCTCAAGCTCGTCCATTTTTGTAGGATAACGATGGAGACTTCTCGCTGGTTCATCAGGATCGGAACTGTAGCGCCATTTAAGAAAGAAAGCGGAGTTCGGGTACCATCAAAGCTTATACAGCTGTGACTGAATATCAATATTTCAGTTGTTTGCTCAACCCACTTCTTGGGGGCGTTTGCAGTAAAACTTTGGTAAGACTTTCGATTAAAATACATAATTTGACAATATTGATACGAGCATTTCGTCTAGAGACCATTTTATTAGCTCTTTGTTCGTGGATTCAGTACAAGAATAAATATTATTAAAATCAACCCACAGCCACGCCCACTTTCATAAAAAAAATTTAGATTTTGGTCAAACAAAACGAATGCTGATGATGTGTCCAGTCAAAACATTCAGACAATCTCGTTTGCTGTGTTTTATCCACAATTAATCATTAACCACGCCCATTTTGAGGGGATGTTTAATTCGAGGATAGGGTATTCGCACGGCTTTAATACCAAGCCGTTTAGCTTATCTTCTCACAACAGGTGACAGAGGAGTCGCCGGGAGCTGACAAAGTGTAACGTTGCAGAAACTGAAGATGTTCTTGAGGCTTTATCGACAAGTCAACGTGCTATGCAGTTTATCCTCCACTAGTGGACGATTTACGATCCAATTTCATGAGCGACGAGACTCATTTCTATCCGAATGGTTACGTAAATTAACACAAGGGGAACTGTGGATGCTGGCTATGTAAACTAACACGAGGGGAACTGTGAATGCACTTTTTATTAATGATGGGGCCTTCTCGAAGTTTCTTCATCTATACCGGTGGGCATTGGGCCTAATTTCTCCGAGGAAGCAACACCGTTTCAGTGACTGTGGTCGAAACAAAACCATGGCCAAGAATTTTCTGTTGCCGCATATTGATGAATTCGGACGGGAATACCAACGGTTCAAAAGTACACACAGCTCATGCAAAAATTCACATTTTAAAGGCGTTTCTTGGTCGTCCAATTTCGTCCGAGGTGCTCTCAAAAACGATTGAAAACGCGGTAAAAGTCTTGGTAAAAGTCTTCAAATCGTAATTTCCAACAGACGCACCCAATTTATATGATCTTTACAAAAACGGGGAATAATTTAAGGCTCAAATAATGACTTTTCATTCGAAAAAAATTGCCGATATCGGTCCCGGTATATAACGAAAAGAAAAATGAAATGTAATACACCCAATCAATGTAAATGAAGCATCACCATCTGGTATCATAATAAGTACCAACAGCTTAACGTTATATATCCATCAGCGGATTGAAAAAAAAAAACATCCACCCAAATGGCAATTTAATATTGCAATCAAAAAATAATTACTTAGCTCCACCACCCCCGCTAATTAACCCAATCAATTCAATATCAGTGAAGGACCACACACCCAACTTGTCCCTTAATTCAACCATACCACCATTTTTGTTACAATCGCCATCATGTTCTCATGAAATATTCATGAGCTGCTTTCCGACTGAATTATTGCACCACATAAATCTATCAACATATTTTGGTGAAATGAAATCAACATGAACATCATCCGACCCGAATGAATCGCAATCCGACTATATGACATGCAAACCAAAAATATCTCAAAATGAGATACTACCTGACGTCCCAGTCGGTCAGCTTGCAAAACACCACCGGCACGGTACAAACTGCATAAAAACTGTCAACCTACGCCGCCATTGCCGCCATTGCCGCCATCAACCGCATTTCCTACCACGCCATCTATACAAACACAGCGCAACAAGGCAATTAAAACCGGACCACGTATATTTGCTAATTAAAATAAATTATCAAGTTATTACCACCCGTACAAGCCACCCCAAAAAAAAAAACTCAAAATTATTATTTATGCATACGTGTCACCTCACAAATACACTCACACAAAAAATACATTTAATTGGATTGTGGCCGGGAGTGCAACTTACCCGGATGCGACGCATTGCTTGGACGATCTCTGCACGTGTGTTCGGTCTGGACACCTCTTCCGAGCCAATATACTGCAATGGAAAAGAACAAGTTAAGCGTTAATAAAAAAAAATTGAAATTCAAAAAGGAAGAAAGGAAGCAGAAAAAAATTATAATGGCAGGCACAGGACTCATCTCATATGTATGCGGCAGTTGAAGTTTAAACCACACACGACATCAATCAACAGCCAACACAGCAATTCCCTGGTTGCCTTCGTGAAAAGGATTGAAATGCTTGTCGTTGATTTTGTATCAGGAGCATACATTGTCAAAGGAATGCGGGGGATCCTTTTTTTTGTGGATCTGCTGCTTGTTAGATACACATTGTCAACCGTTGCTATGGGTACACACTACACACACTCGTACTCATGGGGTAGTGCTCTGTTGACAAAAGTCGGCAAACTGAAAACACTTTAAGTGTAACAATTTGATTTGGAGCAGCTCCACTCAAGGCAAGGAAGGTGAGGTCCTTTTCCCACATGGGAATGGATGGAAAAAGGTTTTAAATGTCAATTTGCGTTTAAAGGGGTTTAAGGACGCATTTCTCGATATCATCTTCAATTCCCAAGGTCATGCATTTGTAATTTTTAGGGTTCGCTTTTTTTTTTGAAAATAAGAAAGGTTTGGGCATAAGGGACTGTGTAGGCACTGGCTAACAATATCACTATAGCTCGCCTTGACAAATACGATAACGGAGCTGGGTAATTTTTTTTTAAGATCCATGACAGTCTAAAAACGCATTTAACATCTTTAATCGTTTCTGCAAGTGTACCTTGTATCGACATAAAGCCGGCAAAATATTAAAAAAAAAAATAATTTAGCTACAAGGAAGTTTCGCATCCAGGAAATACGATGGGATGGGCCGGGCGAAAGGAGGATTAAAAAATGGTGACATCTACTAGGGACTGTGTTATAGCGAGCAGAAACAGCGACTATTCGTATGTGGATTTGTTGTAAGTGCCAGACTTAGGCAAGAAGTCTTATGTTTCCAAGACATTTAGCGAACGCATCGTAACAATCCGCATCAAGGTCAAATTCACCAACACAAGTCTTATATGCGCTCACTCCCCAACGAAGGGGAGGATTGCTTCTATGAGCTCCTTGGCAAAACCTATGAGCGACTACAGATGTACGATGTTAAAATCGTGCTGCAAAATTGGAACGCAAAGGTAGGAAGAGCAGTATTATCGGAAAACATAGCCTACACGACTACACGTCGGGCAACTGACTGAGGCTAATCGACTTCGCTACGGAACGAAATGCCACTGTAGTCAGCCCACGGTTTCATCGTCTCGATATCTATAAGGAGACATGGCGGATTTCAGATCAACGAACGGTCAACCAAATTGAACACATTGCGCTTGACAAGAGGCACGCGTCCAGTATTTTGGAAATCCGATCATTCCGAGGAGCTAACATCGACTCAGACCACTTATTTGTTACAACCAAGGTAAAATTGCGGATATCCACCACGCCACAATATTCCGGAAATACTGTGAAAAAATTTAACGTCCAGAGACTACAATCGCAAGAGACCGCCAATACCTTCGCGCAACGCGTATCCCTTAACCTCTACCAGCATTAAATGTCGAAGAACAATGGCAACGATGCCAACAAGCTTTTAGATCAGCCGCAACTGATGTGCTAGGTTCCACGCTAAAATCAGCAAGAACCCTTGTTTGGATGAGGAATGCCGACATATGATTACAACCAAGATCGACAAGGTTAAGCTACAGGTGAAGACGAGAGCTGCCATTGAGCTCTATAGCCAGTGAAGAAGGGAAGAAGACCGGCTTTTCATAAAGAAGAAAGAAGAGCAAGAAAAGCACGCGATCGAGGATATAGAGAGGTGCCACTCCAGGAACGATGTTCGCAAGTTTCACCAAAGTTTCAAAGCCAAGGATACACGGCTCGAACAGAATCCTGTCGAGATGGACAATGAAATATCGTAGTTGAGACACAGTCGATGCTGACGATGTGTAAAAACCACTTCTGCAGACTATTTAACGGCGATGACGAACAACAATCCCTTGTCAGGCAGAACGAACCATTCAATATTGGCAACGACAGCGAAAGCTGCCAACAACCCGACTTGAGTGAAGTGAGGATAGCAATATCTAAACTGAAGCTTAATTAGGCTGACGGAAATGACGGCCTTCCCGCCGAGCTTTATAAAGCCGGCGGAGATGACTTGGTAAGTAACATCCACCAACTCAGAAGCCGAATCTGGTCGGAAGAAAGTATGCCTGAAGAATGGAACCTCAGCATCGTTTGCTTGATCCACAAAAAAGGAGACCCTCGGAACTGCGCCAAATATAGAGGCATAAGTCTCCTCGCCTAAAAGATCCTGTCTGCCGTAATATACAAACGCCTGAAATTGTTTACCGTGTGATTTTAGGGCAGGAAAGTCCACAACCAATCACATTTTCACACTCCGGCAGATCCTGGAAAAAACCCACGAAGTCCAAATCGATACCCACCACCTGTTCGTCGATTTCAAAGCCGCATACGACAGCATTTATACAGACGAACTAAACAGAAGCCATGTCTAGTTGTGGTATACCGCCCAAACTCGTCCGTTTTTGTAGGACGACGATGGAGAAATCTCGCGGCTCCATCAGGGTCGGAAACGACCTCACCGACACATTCGATATCAAAAAAGGATTTAGGAAAGGCGATGCGGTGTCATGTCACTTCTTCAGTTTGATTCTCGAGAGGATTGTGCAAAACTCCCGAGCCAACACCAGAGGAACAATTTTCCAAAAATTAATGCAACTACTAGCTTACGCTGACGATATTTCCATCATGTGTAGTACTCAACTAGATGTCATAACCACGTTTGCTAATATAGAGAAGGAAGCGGCAGTAAATGAGGGTAAGGTATGCTTTCAAGACTAAAGGACCAACAACATCGACGCATAAGACAGAATATAACCGTGTATTAGTGTTCATTCGCTCCACAAGTCCAAACCACATTTACCGCGCTGTGTGGAATTCTTTTACCAGGTCTATCTCTATGGGCTCAGTGGCGCGATGGTTAGTGCGATGAACTGCCGCGCAGAAGGTCTGGGTTCGATTCCCATCCGTAGCAACACCTAAATGATTTTTCACTGGCCCTCCTCTCGTGATGATCTGACAAATCGCCCGAGTAGTATCAATTGTCATGAAAAGCTTATCTCAACTTAGCCGTTCGGAGTCGGCATAAAACAGGAGGTCCCGCCATCGTGCTAAGAAGTACACATGCATACATGAATGGTTGTGAGGAGAAAGCTAGGCCCTGGGTACTAATGAGCCTGTTGCGCCATAAATTTTTTTTTTTATCTCTATGTGCAGTTCCTAAAGTTTGTGGCTAAATCTTCGTCAATTGTAAAGGGTTGCAACTTCTGCAACAGTATTGAAGACAGCAACGAAGCCGCCAGATTAAGAAAAATACTGTCAAAGGAAGCAAGCAGCCCAGGTTTTCTAAAAATCTCTGACAGAATTCAGCGCCCTATAGTCTTGGCGCTGAATTCTGTCTGAGATCTAACACTTACTTTCCCAACTGCCACAGCGTATAGGATGTTAACAACACAAGCAACAACCATGAACTACACTGCTCAGCTGGATGCGACTCCAATTCCTTTAGATAAATTGATATGCAAAGGAAGCAAGCAGCCCAGGTTTTCTAAAAATCTCAGACAGAATTCAGCGCCCTAGTGTCTTCGCGCTTAGTTCTGTCTGAGATCTAACACTTACTTTCCCAACTGCCACAGCGTATCGGATGTTAACAACACAAGCAACAACCATGAACTGCACTGCTCAGCTGGAGGCGACTCCAATTCCTTTAGATAAATTGATATGCAAAGGAAGCAAGCAGCCCAGGTTTTCTAAAAATCTCAGACAGAATTCAGCGCCCTAGTGTCTTCGCGCTGAATTCTGTCTGAGATCTAACACTTACTTTCCCAACTGCCACAGCGTATCGGATGTTAACAACACAAGCAACAACCATGAACTGCACTGCTCAGCTGGAGGCGACTCCAATTCCTTTAGATAAATTGATATGCAAAGGAAGCAAGCAGCCCAGGTTTTCTAAAAATCTCAGACAGAATTCAGCGCCCTAGTGTCTTCGCGCTGAATTCTGTCTGAGATCTAACACTTACTTTCCCAACTGCCACAGCGTATCGGATGTAAACAACACAAGCAACAACCATGAACTACACTGCTCAGCTGGAGGCGACTCCAATTCCTTTAGATAAATTGATATGCAATTAAAGGATTATATGAGCCATCAACACCTTAGAGCCCAACAAAACAACAGGCCCCGACCGACGGCATAGCCCCCATGATGCTGCAAAAGATAGCTAACTACATTATGCCAGCGTAAGTCAACACCTTCCCTGAATGTCTAAAGCTAAATTATCATCCCAAGGCGTGGCGTGAAGTAAGAATGATTTTCATAAAAACTCTTGGACTGCTGTGACGAATGAAGTAGAGAACACAATCATCCGGTTACATTGGATCTTGCAAACTCGGTTTTGTTTTTTGGTTCCGCCACAGGATTGCGATCATTGCCTTTATCATGCGCGATTCGCACCTAACAGTGTATTCGTCTATAAATTTTTGATAATTTTCTCCTGAATTGATTTTTAGCCATTGCGTCAGACAAAGCTCCTGTGTTCAATGAGCCTGAGCTTATTACCCTAGACAAAATTAATCTGCGACTGGATCTGGTCCACCGGTTTTCGGCAAAATTCTTGCAGGCGATAATTGGAGGATCCCGCTTTCTTTCAAATGACGTCTCGCTGCGACTTGAAGTAAAGTCTGATGTCGATATTAAAACCTTGGTAAGGGATTGCTGGTTTTGATCGTATTTTTTGATCTCGGACATGCGTACTTCTATGAATTCAATTATTTGTCGGCTAGTTATCAGTATTGCTTAGGATTTCTGTCCTACTAGGTCAAAGCCATCACTCTTTGATTACATATATCGCTTCGTATCGATCTCGTGGATACGCTACTGTTACGAAGGCGATATCATCCGCCATAAATCGTGGCATTGGCAGCCTCAAAGCACCATCGTACATAAAATTCCAGCTAAGAGAGCATAGAACAGATCTTGTGGCACGCCTGCTGACACGTTTGTAACTATTCCAATCTCCTGTTCTTGAAGTATCCTGTGAACATAGCTGGGAAAGTAAAGTTTGGCTAAAAAGCTCAAGATGCATGGCTAATTTGCGAAATTAAACGCATTTTTGATGTTTAGAGTCATAATGGAGCAGAACTCATTTGTTCCGAATCGCCATTAATCTTATACAGATGGGCTTTTCTGTGATTTTGCCAATCGTATCAAAAAGGTTATTGGGGCGATATTATTCTTGGAGATTTATTTCCCTTGGAAAGAAGCTGTGAATGTCCCTTCCCTTAGACAGCTCAGTATTACATTCATGAAAATACCAGGTCTGGAGCTGATTGACGTTTTCAGTGCAATCCTTGGAACACTGATGGAATGCATGCAGCAATGCTTCGGCATTATTCCACTTTATGAGACCGAAATAAGGCCGAATTTCTATGTACGACCTGTTTTTCTTTGCATACATCCAATTTCGCACCCATCCCTTATCCAACAGTGAGCCCAAGCAGGGAGCTCATAATTTCAATACATCCGAGTACGAGTATGGGTGTATGAAAAGTTTTAAAATTGGTAGGGGGCATGCTGCCCCCTATAAACCCTCTTGTTAGGCTCACTGTTGGATTTTGGTTGATTGCGAGGTTGAACGTATGGACAAACAAGCTTTCACCATTATTTAGCCCAAGCATGCAGCAATGCTTCCGTAAATGGGAGCGGCAAAAACCACCCTGCACCTTCGGAATGACAAGGAATATTAAATACAATGCACTACTACTCAAAACCAGACTCAATAAACAGCTGCAAGCTTCACCTCAAGTTGATCCGCAACAAGTACAACGAACCAGTCGTTGTATCTTCAGTATGTTTGTATCCAAATCACTACTTGTCAACATTAATTTATGCTTAAGCATTAATTCTCCTTAGAGGCCATCTATATTTATGAACTGATAGATGAGAATCCAAAAATATACCAGCGCCATCAACATAGTAGACGGAGTCTAAAAAATCGGATTCCACCTCTAGAAAAATACACTTGTGTCCATTACAACTTCCGGGTTATTCACCGTACTGCCTGCGTATACGCTATTAATACAATTGGAATAAAATTCTAATTTCAACACCACTCCTTCGCCTACTGCTTCCTTCCATCATATTGGCACATCTGCAACACCATGCAGACGGTCAGCACCGACGCAATGCACATACGGCACGTACCATACATTTGCGAGCGTATTACCAAACGCATTGCAACCAGAATTATCATTCTAAGTATAGCACCTCTTCACAGATCAAACAAAGAAAAAAAAAAAAAACACACCAAGATCTGAAGGTTTTTTTTATTTGAAAGTGAAAGGCCTTCTTAGAATTTGTATGACGTCAATCGGATCTATTAACGAATTCAAAATTGTAATACTTCATCATGCCAAGATCTGTTATGCCCTTCTTATTGCTCTAATAGCCAAATGCACTATCTTCGCATCGACACGCAGCCAGGGAAAGACGCGCCAAAAGATCAAGCCCCGACCAGAAAAAGGAAAAGCCATTTAAAAATAATCTACGCCACTTGGCAGTGCACTCTAAAAATAGCTCCATCTGTTGCACAAAGTACAAAGTGTCCATTGTACTTAAATTAAACTGCAATTGTTGTTGTTATTGTGTCGGTGTGTGTTCTATAATGAAATTAGCCAGAGGGGTGATAAATTTAGATACTCCTTGTGGTGAGGTGGCAAAGCATAAGTGAAACTGTCACTGTCTGCAGTCTGTACCTATAAAGGGGGTGGTGGGTGAGTGTTATTTAATTCGAGTGCGTATTAATTTTTTTTTTGCGCTTAATAGCGGTTTTTCCCCCCAAAATCCAACAAAAGAAGAAGTAGCGCAAATTATTTTCAAAAATAGATTGAATGTGTTTATTTCGGAACACATTCGTGATGTGCACCTTTTCGTGGTGTCTTGAGTGAGGATGGTGATGGTAGTGGGGGCAGGGAAGGAGTGGGGGATAGGTGTAGCTTGATGGTAAACAGGAGTAGTTGCGGTTTATTTACCGTACTATTGGTGATATTTCCGCCCTTACTTCGGAGATTGAATGAATCATTGGATGGAGAGATTATCTGTTGTTTACAAATTGTATCCATTCCACGCAAAAAAAAATTAATAAATAGAATAAGGTGCGCAACTATCGATACAAATTTAATAGGCTGTTTCAATTGCGATAGATTGCTGTTTTAATTAGGTATAAAATTTACAACATTATAAACATATAGAATGCCTGGCATAGGTACCTACGTAAAATTTATATTGAAAGAGCTTAGGAAATTCATGGGTGCCGTGGAATAAAGCTGAGCAAAATAACGCCGAATTTTACAATTCGGATTTAGTTCACTATATGACAGCGAAATTACGCCGAATTTCCATGTACGGCATTGTTTCACTTTGCAAATTTTGCAATTTGTATGCAACCCTACTGCTTGGGCTAATTATTGATGAAAGCTTGTTTGTCCATACATTCAACCACGCACCCAGCCCATATCCAAGAGTGAGCCCAAGCTGGGTGTTCATACTTTGCATACATCTGAGTGCGAGTTTGGGTTTACGAAAAGTTTAAATATAAGTAGGTTGAGTGCGACGTTGACAGCAAACAAGCTTTCACCAACAGTTAGCTCAAGCAGGAGGGTTGCAAAAAAATTATAAATTCACATACAACCGACCTCGCACGGAACCCAAATCCAACACTGAGTCCAAGCAGGAGGGTTGCTGGGGGTCAGCATGCCCCCCACCCACATCAAAACTTTTCATACACGTAAACTTGCACTCGGATGTGTGCAAAGTATGATTCCCCCTATTTCTATGGATTCGGCTTTATTTCACAAACAATGTACGGCGTTATTTCCCTTTGTCGTTGTGAAATTGTGCCGAATTCCGAAATTCGGAGTTTTTTCGCTTTTACAAGCCTTATTTCATTTTATCAAATCCATGTCTTATGAATGAAGCCAGAAAAAGGTGTCCACAGTAAATCAGCTTTAAGTTTCAAAACGGCAAATGCTGCCACACTTTTGGTCAGCTGCGATTAGAGATGCTTTAGGTGTTTTGGTAGTGAAAATTGCACATTTCCGTTGATGAAGTATTGGCCCATAGTAGATATCTCCGCCAGCACGAGTTTATCCTCAAGAGATTGCTCCCTTGGGTTCCTTGCTGAACATAGCTTCACCTACGCGGAGATGGTAATGGAATCCGTCGAGGTAATCATAGGCGATTTTTCGAAATCAGTCCATTGATGTGGTCGTCAATTTTGCCATCATGGGATTGCTTGATGAGGTAAATTGATGATTTGAGATGGACCCATTCTTCCGCAAGTCTACCAGAAGTTCGGACACCGTAGAATTCTCATTCGTTCACATGTTTGCGACTATTACGCAATAACGAAGCTATGGACATCCTTTTAAAATTTCGTCAGATTGATCGCACCTTATCTTCAGATCCTGTAGGTTTCGGATTCCGATATAGACCTCATACTAAGGAGGGAGTTTCCCTCCTCACTATAAGGCACGGTGACCTTAGCTCGGAAGGGAAATGCTTTGAGTGGGGATTGTTGCAGGGAGGTCGCTTGCTGATAGAATATCTTTTGTCTTGCCCTCGTGTACTACAATACCAAAGCGTCGTTTCGCCTACCCGTAAAACTTCGTAAATACTTCTTCATCGGCAAGGTAGTAGCGACAAACACCGTCTGCGTGTCCCATTAATCGTCCGTATTTATTCCTGCCTTACGCACTATCTGCTCCAGCATGATATTCAACCCTAGCGAGGTATCCGTCGGAGCGATGAAGAGATGATGTGTCTCGACTTGGGATACGGTGGTCTTGTTTCGGACTGGCTGAAATGGTTTCAAACGTTCACACAGTACGTGGCATAGGACCTTATATGTGACATTTAGCATTGATATGACTCGCTAGTTGGTGCAATGCATGACGAGAAGTGTTTCGCCTTTCTGTAGATAGGACATATTGCAATAGTCGACTTATACATTTGCAGAAGATGTGGCTGTCTATATCCCTAATAATGACACACTGCTAGCTTCGAATGTCGAAGACAAATGAAGACATTGTCAGCAAGCAATAAGATTGCAGCAAACTAAAGGGCTAGAATATGTCATGAACACCAGAATGAAAAGGAACGTCTTTACAGAAATAATATAAAAATAACATCTAGATGGACATGAAAAAATCGTGGTTGAGTCACAGTACAGTAGACAGTTAAACGAAGCTGACGAACAAAGTCCCACTGTCAGGTTGAACGAACTTTTTTATAGTGGCGACACTCGACATCCCTCACAAGATCTTGTCGCAGTTACACCTGAATGACAGATTGATTAAAGTCGTTTTGCCGGACTGTGATGAACAGGATCTTTACCACTAAATTCCATTCTTAGCCCGAAGAAACAGCGGTTGGCAAGAGTTTTTCTGATGAAGTGTTCTTGTCGTAGTTAATAGCAGAGCCAAGGTAGACACTGGTGACGTTCTGTCCAATTCGTCGGTGTTGTGTTTTTTTCGTGTTGACAGCATAAACTTGGTCTTACCCTCATTTGCTGTTAAGCCCATTTTTGCCGCTTTGTTCTCTATACTAGCAAAGCTGACACGTTGAGTCTGACCAATGATGTCAATATCGTCAACGTATGCTATTAGCTGTACCAATTCATCGAAGATTGTGCCCTGCTCGGCGATTTTCCACAATCCTCTCCAGAATTACGTTGAAGAAGTCACATGACAGTGCTTTGCCTTGCCTAAGTTTTATATCGGTATCGAATGTTTTAGTGACATCGTTGCCGGCATCGATGGAGCAGCAAGACTTTTCCATAGTCAGATGGAGTGGTGTGGGAGGTATAAAAAAACTAGACATGGCTCTGTATAGTTTTTTTCTCTATCAATGCTCTTGTATACGACTTTCAAATAAATGAAAATCGAACGCGTATCGATTTTGAAATTTTGGGTTTTTCAAGGATCAGCGCAATTGTGAAGATTTGATCAGTTGTGAACCTTGCTGTGCTAAAAATATACTGATAAGGATCGATTTTCACTTATAGTATTATTTAAACAAAAATTACACCCAAATAACAATTTCGCTTCGATAAAGCAATATCGAAGCTATTTGCCTCCCAGTAATTTTACCTATATGAAGTCTTATAGAAAAACATTTGGCGCACGTTTAGAAAGCTTTTTACTTCTATAAGACTTCTTTAAATACTTTTAAAAAGCTTTACAGAAAAAACTTTGTTTGATGTAAAAGCTTTATTTAAGCAAATTATAGGTTTCGCAAAAAGTCTTTCTGAAAAAATTGGCAAGCCTTCTCGAAGTTGAAAAATACCATCATTTCTATTATTTTTTTTTAATTTTTTTGAATTTTGTTATATTCTTTACTTTTATTAATTTCAATCGTTAATAATTATTAAAGCCCAATTCGTTATTATGAAAGTATGAATTTCAATGCAATTAATTATAAAGGGTGGTTAAATTTTAAGGGCCGAGGTTGTTTTGGAATAAAACACAAATTACTTAGAAAATCATTGTCATTTCTTTTTTTATGACAATATTGGAATGGTTCAATTATGTGTGAAACAAAATATAGGTCAAATGGCCGCCTCGACCTCGACGGCACACCTCCATCCGATGGTTCAAATTTTCGACGACGCTGAGGCATAATTGAGGTTCTATGCAGTTAATGTGCCGAATTATCTCATCCTCTAGCTCTTGAATTGTTGCTGGCATATCGACGTACACCTTTTCTCTCAAATAACTCCAAAGAAAGAAGTCCAACGAAGTCAAATCACATGATCTTGGCGGCCAATTGACATCGCCACTACGTGAAATAACACGGCCATTGAATTTGTCGCGAAAAGGAGCCATTGTTTCGTTAGCTGTGGGGCAAGTGGCAAAGTCCTGTTGCAACCAAATATCGTACACATCCATATCTTCCTATTCGGGCCATAAGAAGTTCGTTATCATTTCACGATAGCGAACACCATTCACCGTAACTACCTGACCGGCCTCATTTTGGAAAAAATACGGCCGGTGATGCCGCCAGCCCATAAACCGCACTCTTGGATTATCATTCGCCTTAATGCGGCAATTCTGCTTATTGACGAATCCACTGAGGTGAAAATGTGCCTCATTACTGAAGAAGATGATCGATCATCCACTGTTGCTATTTCTTGCCACCATTCTGACCATTGAGGACGCTTGAAATGGTCAAGAGGCTTTAGTTCTTGAGTCAATTGCACTTTGTTAGTGTGTAAATGCAAGTCTACTGTTCATCAACGACAAGCGTGAAAGGTGCAATTGTTGGGCACGACGATGAGTTGAGGTGGACGGCTCTTTACCCACACTATAGCGAACAGCATCAATATTTTCTGCAGTACGAGCTGTATGAGAATGCACTGTTTTTTTCACATCTCCTACAGACTCGGTTTGCTCAAAATTTTGCACGATTTTTCCAATTGTACGGAAGATTAAATTGACCCAAAAAAATCACGAAGTGCACGATATGCATTTTGATTTGCGCGCCCATTTTCATAATAAGCCTGAACAACTTTAACGCGTTGCTCGATTATGTATCTTTCCATGGTTCAAGTTATTCTGAAATTGAAAAATGTCAAATGAAATGCAGAGAAAAACTTGACGTTTCGGTGTGGTTCACATTCAACGTCGGCCCTTAAACTTTAATTTAACCAACATTTATAAAAACTCTTATCTTCCTGGGATTCGAATTCGCCTTCTCTCGCACGGTATTCCAACACGCTATCCATTAGGCTGTACTCTGGAACATGAGAGTACAGTCAGTACAACGAAGTACTTGAATCATGTTGACTCATTCTCTGGTAGGTTCCCGATTTTTTCACCTTTTTCCGATCTTTTCATATTTTGGCCGATCTTATAACCTTTGCCTTTTCAAGCCTTCATTCGTAAGGTCTATACATGCTTTGCTTCGGATTAACTTCTTGCGAAGTTCTACAGAAACACCTTGACGTATGTTGCATGTACACAGATCTCCGGAAGCCTAAAAACAACCTTGCAGAGGTTATACCATCATAACTCCGGCTATGCTTGTGAATTTTCCTACATACTGTCTTAAGCAGGCTTCAACATAAACAATAGAATACAAAACTGCTCAACCTCCGCGCACAAGCATGGCCTACATCCTTACAAGATTAAATTGACGCAAGAACTGAAGCCACTTTACAATCCTACCGAAATAATTGCTTGTGGAAATTAAATTTTATTGCTTTTGTTAAGCGATGACAACGAAATGTCCTAGCAGAAAGCGTTTTAACTTAAAAAAAACTTTAACACTAAACACATTGTGCGAAAGTTGTATATATAACACTTACAAACATATGTACATGATCTATCCCCTATGTGTTTAACCATTGTTTTCGCATTTTTGGTCAAGTAGCTATAAACGATTAAAATCTGACGGCAATTTGTCACACAAGAACATTCAACTGACTAGCAGTGAAAAGTTAGTTCCACGTCAAAATGGTTGAAGTAAGAAATAATCTGAATAACTTTTAACCTTTACCTGACTATGTAAGTGAATTCAATAATAGTCTACATGAATTCTGGTTTAAGCACCTTTCTGTTGTAGTTTTGTATATAAGAAGTGAATGCGATGAGTGACATTCAAAATGATCCCACTTTTTAAACGCCACATTTACTCGAGTTTAATCGACATCATGTAGGAAGGACGAAAATCATCAGCCGCCAAAACATTAAATGCGTCATAAATAGCGTCTAATAAATTCCGTCCTTCCTACCAACTGCGTAACCACTCAAATAGTGTCCATTACAATATTATATCTTAAAATAAAAAAAAACTGGTTCAACAAAATTCAAATTTTAATTACTCGACCTAAAGAAATCTGCCTCCTCGCCCACCTATTTGACCATGAGACACCCCGTTTAATGTTTAGATACTTTCGAATGCAACACCCGAAAAATTATAGCCACCAACTGTCGACCATTAAAGCCCAAGTACAAAGAGATCCGCGTACCTTACACAGATACTCGCATCTAGATACAACCCGATAATTTTACAAGTTCCTCGAACAACGAACGAGCTAAAAGTATCTACAGTGGATGTTAGCGCTAGACGCTTCACAACATCGATCAAATAGCAATCCATAAAGCCCAAAATTATCGACATGATAAACAGAGTAATCAAAATGGTGTGTGTATCTAAGTGATGTTTATTTTCAGCTTAAATGCTGTTTATCCCCAAAGTATCACTTTGGTCAACGCAGCGTGTTCGCACTTGCGATGTTGTATCTTTTACGTTTTTTTTTTTCGGATTTGTTGTTTTTATTTTAATTTATATTTCGAGCGAAACGAAAAGGAATACAAAGACACGCAGAGACAGAGAAGCCATTAGCTATGTATACAAAAACATTGTATAAGGAGGTTGATCTACTTATTTGACAAGTTGACAGTAGCGATGCACTGGTAATTGCAGAAATGTCCCATATGCAAGCGAAAGAATCACGCATTGTCGTCGGTTATAAATTTTATGTAGGTCTCTATCTACGCAATTATTATCCTTGAGATTGACGCTGCTACGACGACGCGGTGGGTTTAAGAACTTTTTTTCCTTTTTTTGTGCCAAAATGGATGGCTGTTGCTCAGGGATGGGGTGAATACGTTTTTTTTTTTTTAAGAAACACCCGAATTGTGACTGAAACTTGAGTAATTAAATTAATTGGATGGGAATCGAGTTGTGGTTTGTGGGGGTTGATGGTCGTGCTCGTAAAGGACGTAGGAAGATGTTATTGTCGAGAGAAACAAGTGGTTGGCAAAAGCGGTTGGTCATTGCATGATGTGGGTGAAACGTATAGACGATGATTATGATATACGTGTGGTGAATTACAAAATAATTTTTGTGACACACATTTTAGGATTGTGATGGGGATTGCTGTGATCTATATGAGAAAAATGCGGTATCAGAAAATTTGTCGAAATAGCTTGATAGTTCGACAAAAAATTGTTAATGGTAAAGGTTTAAAGCATACATCAAAACATACGAATTTTTACTTATTTACTTACCTAGGCGATAAGCCTGGACATCTACTAATTTTCTAGAGAAAAATCGGTCATGCCTTCAGTTTCCTACTTAAAATTGGATGAGGTCGCTATCTACTTGTACATTCTTCTTCGCCAAGGGTTTCTTTACTGCGTCTACATTCTAATAGCTCGCAATGAACTGACTTAGTTGTTGACGACCGTGCAAAGCGAAAAGAGGACAAGGACGTTTGTATCTGCAGCTCCAAAGTGAGAACATTAAAAAGGAGAGGTGCAAGCGAACAACAAGTGGAATTGCTACAATTCAGACATTACTGCCATCAAGGAAATACGATGGTATGGGCCGGGCTGAAAGAGGTTGAAAAACTGTGACATCTACCAAGGAACGTTTTTTAGTGAGCAGAAAAATGGGCCAATCTGATGCGGATTTGTTATAAGTGCCAAGCTAAATAAAGAAGTCTGAAACATAACCCTTACATGAGCTCATGCCCCGAAACAGGAAAAAGATGATAAAGCGAAGGACTGCTTACATAAGTTCCTTGACAAAACTTTTCAGCGACTACGAAGTAAGGTGTAAAAAACGTTCTGGTATATTTCAGCAGAAAGGTAGGAATAAAAGACATCTTTAGCGGTATTTTTGGAGTAAATAGCCTGAGCGAAACCTAGTTAGGCAACGGACTTAAGCTAATTGACTAACCTGCGAAACGAAATGCCACTGTACCCGGCACATGACTTCCTCTCCAGATCAACGAACGATCAATCAAATTGATCACATTGCGATAGGAAAATGGGGCCAACATGGACGCAGACCACATCGCAGACAAAGTAAGAATCCACCACGCCCACGAAAACTCAAAATACTGTAAAAACATTTAATGTCAAAAGTCGACGACCGAGACGCAGAAAGCGTATCCCATAACCTCTCAATTTACACAATACCAACAGGATCTTGTTTCGAAGAACAAAAACATCGATGTTTACACGCCTTTAGCTGCAACTGATGTGCCAGGTTTTTGCTTCTACCAGGAGGAAACCCTTGATTTGATGAAGAGTTCCGACAGATGCTCGCAGCTAAAAACGAGGCCTACAAGGATAGCTACAAGTGAAGACGAGAGCTGCCATTGCGCTGTATTGCCAAAAAGGAGGGAATAACCTATCTGATCGAGGAGACAGAGATGTGGAACTCCAGGAAAGATGTTCGCATGTTTTGCCAAAGTCCTTACTACTCGTGATGATCTGACAAATCATCCGAGTAGTGTATCAGTTGTCAAGAACAGCTTATCTCGACTTCTCCGTTCGGCATAAAACAGGAGGTCCCGCCATCGCGCAAGAAGTACACACGCACACATGAATGGTTGTGAGAAAGCTCGGCCCTGGGTACTAACGAGCCTGTTGCGCCGAAAAAATTGTATTTTATTTCATAAAAGGTCAAAGCTGCAAAAATGGACTTAGCAGTAATAAGACTCTAACAACAACATATCTTCAGAAATAAAACGAAGAATTACTCTTGCCATTCACTCTTTCTTCGGGCTAGCAATGCTTTTTAGTTGTAAAGCCCGCACTAGAACTACTAAGGAGATGCTACACAACACTCTGATAATCCCAGTCCTGCTCTACCGCACTGAAGCATGGCTCGTAGCAAAAATGGATGAAGAAATCCTTCGTCGTTTTGAGCCAAAAATTTATTGAACCCGTTTGCGTTGACGGTTTTGGATAAAAACATCCGACCACGAACTATACAAGCTATACGGCGGTTAAAAAGAAATCCGCATTGGACGTTTGAGATGGCCAGGACATGAAGAGCGAATAAATACCATAACCCCGGCTTGCAGTCTTTGATTTCTGGCCAAACTCCATTGGATTAAGGGAAGACATCGCCTTCAGTGGCACGGCGCCAGTGAATCCGACCTCACCCAAGTTGAAGTGCGCAACTGGTGGCAGTTAGCTAAGGACCGTGTTAGTTGGAGAGGCATCTTGGTTGAGGCCCAGGTTTATAATGAACTGTAGCGCCACCTAGTTACGTAATATTAAATATAAATATACGACTTTAGCAATCCACTTCCAAAGCAATTTCATCACAATACCAATCACATACAAAAATATCAAAGCTTTCCATAACCAAGTATTGCAATGAAAACTCAACTCAAATCTTAAAGCTTTCAACAGTAAACAAATTCTCATTGTATACCATATTCCATCCATAAATTAAAATCTCCAAACCCTTTCCTCAAAATTTTCTTCTTCCATCTTGTGTCCCGATATCGTGAAAGTATCCTTCCTTGCTTTAGGAGTCCCATGCCAGAGTCAAAATAACGCAAACGCCCTCACTGACAAAATGCCGTCGTCTTTTAAGGTTCAACCATCCGAAGCAACAATGAAAACTTCACACACTTGAGCGACGTTTCACTCCAATTTCCTCTGAACAACTGGCAAAAGGCAGCGCATTTTGTCACGCAGAAATTGTGCATTAAATATCCAAGTGACGTTCTAAAGTTGGGGGAAAAAAAAACAACCATCGTTGTATCGCAATTTAAACGCCATAAACACCAACAATGAACATCGAACGAAATAAGTCGACCGCGCCTCTAGGGTATAGAGCCGGCTCTTCATACCCACCCTATGCACACAATGAGTGCCGTAATTTATTCTGCCACTCGTGTTCCCTTATATAATTAATTCTTCTTCTTTCGTCGTCGTCGTCTTCCGACAGCAAAGCACACCCTTAACCGAATCGTAGCCACGGCAACATAGCAATTCGCACATCCAACCACTAGCCGACAACCCAGTTAAAGCGTGTGAATTTTTAAAACGAGTTTTTGAATTTAAATTCAAATTCAAATTTGCACTCGCATTCCAAATGAATATGTACAGCAGCTAGATGATAAATTGTTAGCATTTCCCTCGCATAATATCGCCAGGGAAGCACAATCGTGCATATAAGTTAATAAAAGATCTGCACAAGAACTTAAAAAAAATCTTTTTCAGAGCAGGTTGCTCTGACCTTTATTCATTGGCGAGTCGATAATAACTAAACTATTACATGTTCAACTTAAATAACGAAAGCTTGCATTTCTGTTCACAATGTGAACTTCCCTGGAAATTTGATTCGTTTGATCAGCACTTCTTTTGCGCATGCAAGTAGTCATGTGAATTTCCCTGGAAATTCGGTTCATTGCTCCAGACGTTTGGTCAGCATTTTCTTTCGCGCGTGTAAGTTGTTTGTCGGTGTTAAGTCTTCCCCTTTTAAGTTCGATTGTCCTCAATCGTTAAAAATACGGTATATTGTTGAATCTTTGGTGTGGCATCTCAAGATCTTGAAGGGTATTGGGTGATGCGATTGTTCCTGGATTAGGATGTTCTTCCTGTACCTTTTCCTTCGGGATTTGGATGGTTACCTTAGTATTGTTTTGTTTAGGTAAAAGCTTCAGAATCGTGGCTATTATGGCAAGTGTTCCAAGACAGGCGATCAGTGAGTAGGTGGTTATCTGATGAATGTTGTTCTCTGTTTGTAATAGCCGAAGTTCATTGGTGTTGTTGATGTGAAGATCTTTCATCATTTCTAGAGATAGGATTTCTTTGTATTTTTTTTTCTTTTGGACTGGTTTGCAGTATTGCTGGTAATGCTTTAACCATTGATATTTCTTTGGAAATAAATAGCTGTCCGTCGATATTTATAGATGTATTGTGGAATTTTATGAGGAATGTTCCATTGAGGCTGTGGGTAGTGTTTTCTACTTGTATTGTTCCGGTAAATTGGTTAAGCAATACATTGCCTGTTGAGATCTCGTCTACGGTTGGGATATGCTGACTATTGACGGTGTTGCAGACAGCTGGGAGACTGTTGAGCAAGCTAGGGATACATGCATCGTTTCTAATATTGACAATGTCTTTTAAATTACAAATGGATAAGGAGTTATAATTTTTACATTTTTTTACAGTTCCAAACATTTTTTCGTTATTCTTAAGAATTACATCATACAAAATTTCTGTTACAATATTATTTTTCTTTATTGGTTTTATTACAAGGCTTTCATAGGTTTCATTTGTAGTTAGTGGAATATTTATAATATAGAGCATTATTGAACTATTGCTTATAACTTTTATTTCTGAGAAATCTAAAGCTTCTTCTATTGTATTGTATGGTAGCATCTGTTTACTTAAAATATTTGTAGCAAGTTCTATTTCTTTTTTTGACAAAATAAATGAATTGATCATGCCTAATCTAGCCCAATGAATGGCATAGTTAATATTTTCTATTTCCTCCTTTACAAGTTTAATTTTGTATTGCACATTTGCTATTACCTCGAAGCTTAATTTATTGTCTTCTTTTAACAATTTCTGTATTTCATTTTGAATTTTAGTGATATTATTAATCCTCTCATTGTATAATTGATTTATGACAACTTGCTTGTTATTATTCTTTAATACGTCTGTGACTTTTTCTTTGATGGTGACAAAGTCGTCATGGTCTGGATTCCCGGCAATCCATTTCCATGCGCTACCAATAAAATCTAAAGAACGTTTTGTTAATCGCGGTTTCAAGTTATGCAAAAGATTTTTTATTTGTTGCAACTCGTGTGATAGCAAAGGGAATATGGTATGGTTTTGGGTTGATTCAAGTTTAAGGATAGGGGTTATTGCAGATATGAATTGGTCGTATTGGTCTAAGTCGATAACATGTATTAGTTTAAAGTATCCGTCTTGTATCTTCGTCTGTCCAACGTGAAAGGTTACTATTTGTGCGTTTGAAAAGTCCAATATTTGCATGGTTGCCTGGCAAGTGCCTAGCGCACATCTGGAAAGATAAAGTTTAATTTCTGATGTTACTTTTATGAACTACTTTGCCGGATTCGGTTATGACAGTAGAGTTCTTATTTACCTTAACTATTTCTTGCCGGTATCTGCCGGTTAGTTTCGAACCTAGCCGTTTATTATTTTTAATATAAATAGATTGTCCTATTTGATAATCTTTGATCGGTTTCCTTTTCTTGTTGTGGTATTTAGTATCATTCGCTTGTTTAATTCTAAGTCTTTCGATATTAGTCAACCGTGTTTTTTCGAACTGTTCGGGATTGAGTCTAGGTATTCGCCCGTAAAATAGTTCTATTGGTTTCTTACCTGTCGTTGAGTGGATGGTGAAATTATATTCGTTCACAGCTCGTTCCAAGAGTTCTTCGAAAGACCGTGCAGGTCCGTCTGATTTTAAACATCTCATGATTTCAGCTAAAGTGGAGTGAAAACGTTCAACTTGACCGTTCACTTCGCTTTTGTATGGCGGCGTTTTAAAAATCTTTACTTGAAGGTCGTCTTCCAGCATCGATGTAATTGAAGCTGAATTTAGAGCCTTTTCGTTGTCTATTACGACAGCTTCGGGGACGCAGAAGAAAAATAAAATATCTCTTAATGGTCGTTTAATATCTTCGATTGATCGTGATGAAATAATTCTGGTTTGAGCGAATTTTGTGAATTTATCGACGGCTGTTAAGACAAGTTGTTTTTCGGTAGAAAAGATATCGATATGAATGGTGTGTCCCGGATAATTAGGGATGGGTGTAGGACTCAAATGCGGCTTATTAGGGTGTCTGTCGTATTTATTTTCTTTACAGGTTATGCAACGTTTTACTAGGTTTTTAATTTTTGAAGACATTTTAGGGAAATAGAAGTTTTCTAGCAACTGAACTCGGTTTTCTTCGGCGTTGCGATGGGCTCTACGATGTACCTTTAGAATTTTTTCTTCTTGCTCTACTTGGTTTGGTACGTCTTCAACCATTTTCTGGGTGAAACGAATACGGTAGTCTTTGAAGTGTAAAGGATAAATTTCCTGTACTCGTCCCATCGTCCTTTCGTCTGTGAGGAGTCCGTTTATAATATTTGGATTGAGATATCTTTTGAAGATATCAATGATGTCGTTTTCTAAGTAGTCCTGTCGTATCAAAGTATGTCTTGTATAGTTATCGAAGGGGTTCTGAATTTGATAACTATTTTCGTCTCCTATTTTGAGTAAAATTTGGTTTCGGAAAACGTTTATGGGGGTCTCTACGGATGGTATGAGGTTTTGCGCTGAGCTATCTGCACTATGTTCGGTTGGGGTCATTGAGTGAATTTCAACTATTTGGGGAGGCCTTGAAAGGGAATCAGCAACCACATTTTCCTTTCCTGGTTTGTATTTTAATTCGTAATTATACTCCTCCAATATGGCTTTCCACCGTTTCATTTTGGAGTTTGTATTTTTATTGCTCAGGGCATAGGTAAGTGGTTGGTGGTCTGTAAAAATGTTAACTTTCCGGGATCCGTAAAGGAAGTTTCTTAAAGAATTGAGGGACCAAATAATCGCCAGCATTTCTTTTTCGTTTGTGGCGTAACCTTCTTCCGTTTTACTTAAGGTTCGGGAAAGAAATGTGATTGGCTTATCATCTTGTGATAAAACTGCACCAATGGCGTAGTCAGAAGCGTCGGTTGTTAGCTGAAAGCTTTTGCTAAAGTCTGGGTATTGGAGAATTACTTCTTCAGAAACAAGAGAGTTTTTTAGTTTATTGAATGCTTCGATTGCTTTTTGATCTAACTGAATTAGTTTTTTCTTTGACATATTTTTGGACACGTGTCCGTCTTCCCCTCTTAGAAGGGATGTCAGAGGTTTCGCCAGCTTTGAGTAATCTCTTATAAAGCGGCGATAATATCCAGACATTCCGAGAAAGGATCGAAGCTCTTTGAGGTTTTCGGGAATAGGTCGATCAACTATAGCCTGCACTTTTTTTGGGTTAGTTTTTATTCCAGATCTGCCAATAATAAATCCTAAAAATTCGACTTCCTTCTGAAAAAATTCACATTTATCTAGTTGAATTTTCATATTCGCGGCTTCTAAGGTATGAAATACTTTTTCTAGATTCAAAGAATGTTCGGTTTCGTCTTTCCCGAAGATGACAATGTCATCGATGTAGACGTAGCAACATTTTCCAATGAGATCTCTTAGGATGTCGTCAAGGGCTCTCTGGAAAATGGAAGGGGCATTCTTAAGCCCAAATGGCAGGCGAGTAAACTCGAACTTGCCGTTATTTACCGAAAAGGCAGTTTTTTCTATATCAGATTCTTTAAGTGGGATCTGATGAAAACCACTTCTTAAGTCTACAATTGAAAACCATTGATTTTTGCTTAGATTTGCGAGAATTTCGTATATTTCTGGAATTGGACACTTGTCGGCAATAGTCACAGCGTTTAGCTTACGGTAGTCGATTACCATTCGAAATTTCTTTTCTCCCGAAGCATCCATTTTTTTGGGGACAACCCAAACAGGAGAATTGTAAGGAGATTTTGATGGTCTTATGATTCCATCTTCTAGTAGCTTTTGTATTTCTTTTTCGACTTCATTTTTAAGTGCCATAGGATATGGGTATGATTTCGAATACACGGGATCTCGCGTTGTAGTTCGGATTTCTCCTTTAACAGTGGTGGTGTATGTCAATTTTTCATTTGGTTCCGAAAAAACATTGGGACATTTATGAATGACTTTAAGGAGTTTAGAATGTTGCTCCTTACTCATGTGATCGGTTCTAATATTAATGTTATTGACAAATTGTGATTGATGTTGTTTGAGAGGGATTGAAATTCTTTGGTGGGTGGGGAAAGGGTGAATAGACATATGATCTTTACTCGTATGGATAATTGCTTTTAATTGTTTTAGGGTATCATGTCCTATGATCCCATCAAATGAAATGAGACTGGGGAGGATAAAAAATGGTATTTTGTCTGTTTGAGGACCGAAAAGTTGAATTAGTGCATGATGTGTTATTTTGATGCTTCCTCCAACAGAATGAGCATAAAAGGGTTTATTATTCAGTAAAGGATTCTTAATATGACGTGGTTGGACGTAATTTTTGTTTGAGCCGGTGTCGATGAGAAATTTTAGGGTCTCTCCACTTCTAGAAATATGTTCGAAAAAGGGAAGTGAAGAGGATGCTAATCTAAAAAATAAATGTCGTCGAGTTCTTCAGGTTGGTCAAACTCAAGGTGATCTTGAGAGTCAATGTAATTCGTCAATGTCTGCTCGTGGTTTTGGTCTTCTTCTTCTATCTCGTTTTCGTATTCTTCCGATGTCCTCTCGTCTGGTTCGGGCCCTTCAGTGTGATAGACTCTCTGCAATTTGTGTGGCTGATGTACCTGTTGTGAGTGTTGGCGTTTCTGTGGAACTAACTGTTGGTTGCGGGGTCTGTTCTGATAGTTCACATTTTGGGATCGGACGGAATAGTCAACGTCCATTGGCTTTGGAGGAAGCGGGCGTTGATTTGCTGGTGGTCGTTGCTGTGGATACTGGTAGTTCGGCTGATTCCTATAAAACTGTGGTGGATTAGCATTTCGTGGGTTATGGAGTAACTCGGGATGAAATTCTCTTCTGGGTGCGGCAATCGGTGCTGGTCCTGAATGTGAAAAATTGTTTCTTCTAGGAGGAGCTGGAGGCGGTGTTTGTTGAAATGTTTTCCGGGTGCTAGCTTGCGAATTGTTTGCATGTTGGGTTCGGAAATCGATATTTTGTAATTTTAAGCAAAGGTGTAAAGCCTGGGGTAAGTCAGCAGGCTCACGGATACTGAGTAACCTAGGCAAGTCGCCTCTCAACCCTCTGACGAAGGTATCCAGAGCTTTGTCCCGGTAACACTGAGTCATGTTATTCATGGACTCCTGACTCATATCCGTTGATCCTAACTTGTTTAAGATAAGCGACAGGTGGTGGTAGACGGCCTGATAGAACTCAGGAATCGTACTACTACCTTGTACCAAAGTTGTCATTTGGTATTCGAGGGTTCCTAAGTCCCTCTTATCCGCGTAGTGGAGGGTAAGACATTTTGATATCTTATCCCAGTTTAGTGGAGTATTGTACGATTCTAGGGCGACATCTGCGTAGCCCGTAATTTTGTTTCTGATGACTGATAAGATCCCATAATACTTGGGGGTTCCCTTTAGATGTTCATAGATTTTGAGTATCCTATCGACGCTCTTTTTCCATGAATTAAATTCGTGTGATTGGCCAGAAAATTCTCTTAGGCTTTTCACTACGTCGGGTACTTTGTCCATTTCGGACAAATTCCTATCATTAGCCAGATTTATTGGCTGGTCAATATCATTATTAATGTCGGACGCAGGGTTCATGATGGAATTAAAAAGTTGTCGTCCCTGTATTTGAAGGGCTTGAGTTACTAATTGTGTAATCGTCTGAATCATGTCGTCGTTAATTACATTAGGTTGAGGAATGGGAGCAGGAGGTTGAGGAGCTGCAACATTATCTACAGGGACTTCCAGACGAGCTGGTCTTAATAGATTGTTAGGGTTTGACATCTTTCGAAATATGTATATGTTTTTTTTGCAAATGAGAGAATCAACTATATCACTTGTTCGAGTAAATAAAACGGATGTTATAATCAACGTACAGGGCAATAATTTAGTAAAAACTAATTAATTTTATAATCAATTCTTTTTTAATACTTATGTTATTTACTAATGACTTACAATAATGTTAAAATAAATTCTTGTAGCATCTCTTCTTAACGTTGTTTATTTTGTGGGTTCTGGGCTGCTTCCTGCTGGTTAGGGCGGCTGTCAGTGTTTACTGACTCCTTTTTGTTTCTATGGTTGGTAGAACTACTCGGGGGCCTTCGTTTTCCCTATCACTACACTGTTATCGTGGTGGTTTTGTTGTCCACTCTTTCGGTTACTTCACTGAGCTTGGTTGTTCACTCTTTATTTCTTCCACGTTTTTGTTTTTTTTTTTTGTTGGTGGCTTGGTTGTCCACACTTTATTGATTTCACTGTTATGTTGGTGGTTTGGTTAGCCACTTTTTATTCACAAACACTTTCACTGGTTTTAGACTTGGTTATTGCCTGAGTTCAGTCGAGCGTTATGTTGGTGGTTTGGTTTTCCACTTTTTATTCACAAAAACTTTCACTGGTTTTAGGCTTGGTTATTGCCTAAGTTCAGTCGAGCTTTATGTTAACAGTAATCTAACAGTGTTGCAGAATGCAGCCCCACGTTGGGCGCCAGTTAATAAAAGATCTGCACAAGAACTTAAAAAAAATCTTTTTCAGAGCAGGTTGCTCTGACCTTTATTCATTGGCGAGTCGATAATAACTAAACTATTACATGTTCAACTTAAATAACGAAAGCTTGCATTTCTGTTCACAATGTGAACTTCCCTGGAAATTTGATTCGTTTGATCAGCACTTCTTTTGCGCATGCAAGTAGTCATGTGAATTTCCCTGGAAATTCGGTTCATTGCTCCAGACGTTTGGTCAGCATTTTCTTTCGCGCGTGTAAGTTGTTTGTCGGTGTTAAGTTATACAGAGAGGTGACCTTTTCACCCCTAAACGTAGCCACATACCTACCATAACGAACATTTAATTTCAAAGTGTTTTCCATTTCCCATTTATTTTAAATTTCTGACAAAAAATAATTTTTTTTATTGATTGTGAGGGTTTGTCTGAATAGTTTCATCAAATCAGATTGTTCCGATAAGGATCAAACAAATCAACCACTTTGTCACCTTTTTACTCCCAAACGCAGCCTCCTACCATTTTTATATTTTTTCGAACATTATTGCTTCATTGATTGTCTGTTTAATTTTATCAGCTCGGGGCGACCAACCAGGATTAAATAAATCGTTATAGACAGTGGATCACTTTGTCTCATTTTTACCACCAAACGCAACCCTGTACCAGCTCTATCTTTGTAAAGACTGAAAAAATATTTTTTTCGAACACTATTTCAGTATTGATTGTCTGATTAATTTCATCACACGACGATCAGGCCGAAGGAAGCGACCAAGATCAAATAAATCGTTATTGCTTGGATATCACTTTGTCACCTTTTCACCCCAAAACGTAACTCCATACCAATTTTTTTTTTTAATTTCTAAATTTCGAGTATTATTGCTTGACTGTCTGATGAATTTCATCGCCCGACGATCAGCTCGGGCCGACCTACCAGGATCGAATAAACCATTATAGCTTATGGATCTCTTTTATCACCTTTTCACCCCGAAAAGTAACCCCTTACCGCTTATAGATTACTTTGTCACCTTTTCACTACGAAACATTCCACGTACAAATTTTGTTTTTATTTCTAGAAAAAAATATTTTTTTCGAACATCATTTCTTTGTTGACTGTCTGATGAATTTCATCGCCCGACGATCAGCTCGGGCCGACCTACCAGAATCAAATAAACCGTTATCGCTTATGGATCACTTTGTCACCTTTTCACCCCGAAAAGTAACTCCTTACCAATTTATTGTTCTGATTTCTGAAAAAAATATTTTTTTTTCGAAAATTATTGCATCATTGACTGTCTGATTAATTTCATCAGGTGGAGGCGTCCGACCACTATTAAATAAATAAATCGCAATCGCTTATAGATTACTTTGTCACCTTTTCACCACGAAACATTCTACGTACCAATTTTGTTTTTATTTCTAGAAAAAAAATATTTTTTTCGAACATCATTTCTTTGTCTTGACTGTCTGATGAATTTCGTCACCCGGCGATCAAATTAATCGTTATCGCTTATGGATCACTTTTTCACCTTTTCACCCCGAAAAGTAACCCCTTACCAATTTATTGCCTGATTGCTGGTAAAAATATTTTTTTTCGAAAATTATTGCATCATTGATTGTCTGTTTAATTTCATCAGGTTGGGGCGTCCGACCACTATTAAATAAATAAATCGCTATCGCTTATAGACTACTTTGTCACCTTTTCACCATGAAACATTCCACGTACCAATTTTGTTTTTATTTCTAAAAAAAATATTTTTTCCGAACATCATTTCTTTGTTGACTGTCTGATGAATTTCATCACCCGGCGATCAGCTCGGGCCGACCTGCCAGAATCAAATAAACCGTTATCGCTTATGGATCACTTTGTCACCTTTTCACCCCCAAATCGTAACTCCATACCAATTGTTTTATTTAATTTTCTAAAAAAAAATTTTTTTTCGAATATCATTGCTTGACTGTCTGATGAATTTCATCGCCCGACGATCAGCTTGGGCCGACCTACCAGGATCAAATAAACCGTTATCGCTTATGGATCACTTTGTCACCTTTTCACCCCGAAAAGTAACTCCTTACCAATTTATTGTTCTGATTTCTGAAAAAAATATTTTTTTTTCGAAAATTATTGCATCATTGACTGTCTGATGAATTTCGTCACCCGGCGATCAAATTAATCGTTATCGCTTATGGATCACTTTATCACCTTTTACCCCTATACGCAACCCCCTACCAATTTATTGTTGTAATTTCCGAAAAAAAAAGATTTTTTTCGAACATCATTGCTTAATTTACCGTCTGATGAATTTCATCACCCGCCAATCAGCTCGGGGCGACCGATCAGGATCAAATAAATCGTTATAGCTTGTGGATCACTTTGTCATCTTTTTACCCCAAATGCAACTCCGTACCATTTTTTTTTTGTAATTTCGAAAAAAAATGTTATCGAACATGAACGCTATATTGATTGTCTGATGAATTTCATCTGCTCGGGACGGTCGACCAGGATCAAATAAATCGTTATAACTTGTGGATCACTTTGTCATGTCTCTACCCCAAATGCAACCCCGTAGCTTCACACACACACTTTATAAAACTGTTTTCCATATGTGTGTTTAACACATTTTTTGTATAATTTCTGAAAAATTATTTTTTTTTTCGAATTTCATTGTTTCATTGATTGTGGGCGCTAGTGTGTGGGTTGGGGTCTGATTAATTTCATCACATGTCACCTGACGACCAGGCTGACCGATTAGGACCAACAAAATAGATATTTCTGGTGATTGGCCCATCCGTATCGTCACTCCTTGTACTGACGGTATTCATTGTGTCGATAGAAGAACAACGAACCCCCCATATCCCATCATTTAAAGTGAAAGCCAGCAAATGCGAGTGAGCTGGGAAGCGGGGTATGTAGATGGTGATGGCACAAGGCAATTTGCCAGAAAAAGTGTGTCTCTATGACGTCAAGGGGCTAATAATAACGCAAGATGTCAAAATCTAAGAATACAACAGACCAACAAAGTTGAGAGGCTGTGCGCTGCCAACAGAAGGTGAATCTTTAGAGGTGGGCAATGGCACTACGATGATGTTCTACCATCACAACGGTGTCTCAATGTTTTTATGGCGTTTATAGCAGACCGACAACTTTTACGGAATTATATAAGGCGGATTGTGAGGAGGTGCTAGCGGAGTTGTACTGATGGATAGCATCAAACGTGATCAATGTTAAATTGCCACACGTTGCAATCACAATCCCGTTTTGTAGAGCACATTTCGCAAGACATTTTTGGGTCGCGCGCGCAATTATCGACGGGACATCTTTGACGTAAACACCAGGGGAACACAAAAAAAAGGCCTAAATGTTTGAATTTTTTGTTGTTGTTTTAAAAAATATTTAAAAAATTTTTTTTTAAAATTCCGAAACATGCCTGTTGACAGCTACATGTTACATTTTAAGTGCCAATGAAAATATTTTACTCTTGTCTAATATTGTCATTCGAGGAATTTGCGTGTTCAAGTCGTAATCCTCTTGTTGCTTTGACATTTGATTGATTCCATTAGAACTCAATTTAGGTTAGATTGGCTTTGTTTTGAAGAGAAATGTGGTTCAACCTGGGAAGGATTTTCTAATATTTTTGTTTATTTTGTTGTTTGTTTTGTTGTTAACTTAAGGGACACTTGACAGTAACATCGCATTTATTGAACCATACAGACATTTTCTGTTCTATTTTGGTTCATTGTGATACCACGTAGATCTTGTCTATTCTCCTACTATCCCAGTGAAAACCATTTTGAGCTTTTGATGAAGCGGAGGAGGCTTTTCACATCCATTTTTATCAAATCACTGAGATTTTGAAAATAGGAAGCTAAAAAATGGAACATGCTTTTGTTTGATAAGGCCGGGCAGTTACAAGTATTGTTTCTTCTTCCTTTTCGTCCATGCAGCTCTTACAGAAGTCGTTTGAGTATAGGCCCTGCCTTTTTGGGTTCCTGCCTATTAAACAGTGTCCAGTGATGAGACCTATAGTTGCGCTAATGTACGATCTTATCAAGCGAAGTCAGTCCCATGGATCTTATCAAATCCAGCTTTGGCCAAATTAGTTTGGTTATTTGACACGTCGTTACAAGACTCCATCTGATATTTGATTTGCTGTCGCGCTAGTAAGATTTTACATGTAGCGATAGGAATACCTATTGCACCCGTGTCAGGTACCACTGGTAATTTAGTTCCATTTCCATTAGTTTCCATTTCAGCCTTATAGTTCCATGTTGTGTCACTATACCCAGGTACCCAGCATATAGGTGAATGTTAAAATGCTTTGATATCTCCTGTAGAGACGATCGGCAATCTTGAGTTGTCTTTGAATTTGTGGAGACTGATTCCAGGGATTTGATAGCCGCTTGGCTGTGTGGGAAAATTCTAATACCCTTGGCAGATATTACATTCCCTATCAGCCAGAATAAGGCTTCTTTGATCGCCATGAGTTTCGATTGGAACACGCTGCAATGATCGGAAAGACGGAAAGATAGGCTGAGATTTAGCCTGTCGGAGAAGACACCAGCACCCACTCCGTCATTTTTTTTGCTTTGGACCCATCGGTATAGAAATGGATCGAGTCATTATGAACAGGTTCTTTACTCTCCCATGACGATTTGTCTGGGATTGTGACCTGGACATTTTTCTCAAAGTTTAACCTGGTGATGGTGAAGGTATCGTCGGTGTTTTCAGTGGTTAGTTTGTATATTTTACCACTGTTCGATGGCTTTAAGAGGTATGGCTGAATTAGCTGCCATTTGCTTGCCGAAAATATCTAGGGGTGGTAGGTGAAATAGAATGTCTAATGCTTGGGGTGTTGTGCCGAGTGCACCACCGATACACAGACACGCAGTTCTTTGTACCTTGGCTAGTTTTTTTTTTGCTTTTTATAGCTTTCGCTAGAGCTGTCCACCATACTACTACTCCGTAAAGAAGCATCGGTATAATAAGCGAGATATAGAACCAATGCGTGATACGAAGTTTCATTCCTCACTTCAAGGATGTCGCTTTCTTTTCTCTTTCTGTTATGTTTAGCTTACAGTTAAGCTTCCTGTCCGAAGTAAATTCCAGGTATTTTGATTTGTCTGAGAAGACTAGTTTTATTCCGTTTAATGATGGAGAGTCAATGTGAGGAATTTTATATTTGCGAGTGAATAGGACCAGTTCAGTCTTGTGAGGGTTGACACCCAGTCCACAGCTTGCTGCCCATCTGGAATGTTTATGTAGTGCGTTTTTAAGAAGCCCCTTGAGTATAGTTAGGTGCTTTCCTGATAGCTAAGTTCCAAAGATGAGGAAATAGGACTCCACCTTACGGAGTCCCTCTGTTGACATGTTTTCTGGTCGAAGCACGACCCAGTGTTGTGTTGATAATTCGGCTATTTAATGACACATTTCAAGTGATTGATCAACTTTCAGACATGTTAGCGCCTTAATGATCGCTCCTGAATCAACGTTGTTAAAAGCACCTTCAATGTCCAGGAATGCAACTATAGTATACCTTGCAGCATAACGACTTTTCCATATGATGTGTGTATGGCTGTTTCTACAGATTTTCCCTTGCAGTACGCTTGCATGAAGATCAATATCAATCAATCTTTCCAGGGTTGTCAGAAGGAATGATGACAAGTTAATCGGTCTCAGATCTTTCGGATTGACGTGGGAACTTTTACCAGATTATGGTATTGATACTACCTTCACTTCTCTCCAAACCTTGGGAATGTAGATCAGCTCGATGCTGCCCCTAAGGATAGCTTCCAACCATGGTAAGATAAATGGTAAGATAGATCCGAAGTGCGCTGGTACAATGAAATCAAGTCCCGCGGATTTAAAGGGTTTGAAGCTGTGTACTGCCCAAAGTATTTTTATCTTTGGTGATAAGGTCTTGAAAGTTACCGGTCAATAGATTGGTTGTATTGATATCGTCTTGTAAAGTTTCCTATGAACTACTTTCGAAATGGGTGTCCATTAATAGCTCTAAAAATTTATTGCCTGAAGTGAATTCCAAGTGCCATCCGTTTTTTTTTTTTGGATACGAAAGGGCTTACTCACATGCGTTGTAAAGCAGATAAGCTTTGTCGCTTTTAGACCAGAAAACTACTAGGCTTTGCTAAAAATTGAATACGTTCTATTTTTTTATTTTCAGCAATTACTTCCATTCAATCGCAGAAGGGTTGGATGGTTTAACACTCCTAACTCATGAAATGAATTAACACCGAAAATTGATTCGCTTTAGTGGCTACGTTTACATCGTGGACAATAACCGGGACTTAGCCTTCATTTGGTGTAAGTCCCATCGGTGTATAAACATCGAACAAGGACTACATTTTTTTAAGATCAGTCCACTTATTAAGGTGGCCGGGACTATAATAAATTGAACTGTTTATTCTACCTTGCGCATAGATGTCACTCCAAGTTCAACTAAATTGGTAAAATAGTGAAGATTTGTCTACTGTGCCAATCGTCTTGGTTATTCTCCACTGTGAAAACGTAGCCAATTGGTGCTGATCTCGGGAATGCTGCATTTAGTCATGTACGGTGTAAACAGAAAATTTCTGAGAACAAAATATTTAGTACCATACCAAGTATAGTCCTTCCAACGAGCTTCTGGATAAAACTCACAAGTGGCTACCGAAGTACGAATTCAATGTCGTGCTGGGAGACTTTTACGTTATTCTAGGAAGTAAGAACAATTTTAGCAATATTGTCGGTAAAAAACGCCTTCATGAAATCACTTCATGAACAGAACAAGACCAGAACAAACGATTTGAGGAAAATACCACTCGCTCGATAAAATCGAAGTGAAGATAGCAATATCTAAACCTAAGCTTAACAAGGTTGCCAGAAATGTCCGCCTTTTTGATACATAAATCCGGTGAATACAATTTGGCTGACAACATACAACAACTCATGGAAAAATTTGGTCGAGTGAAAGCATTCCTGAAGAATGGAACCAAATCATAGTTTGCCCAATTTATAACAAGGGAGACTGTGTAGCCAAAGCATCTGCCACTGAAGAAAGAAAGTCTGCAAAATGTACAGTTAACAGATATATTTTTTTTAAGAAAAGCATATTTGACAGCAAATAGTGTGAATTATATTCTTAAAAAAATTTAAAAGTTGATTCGTCAACTAATATGCTATCAAACTAGAAGATCAAATATAACATCTAAGAATATGCAATGATTAAAACAATTTGATTAAGTACGGAAAGTATGCAATGAAAATTAGGGCCTCAGATAATGTCAAGGTAATTGTCAACCAACAAAATTTGAGTTATAAAACACCGAGGAGAGTACGATAAGTTTGGCCCAAAATTGATACCGGTTTTTGGTAGAGGGGTTTTTTTTTCCCAAAATTGGGAAATGATGAGCTTAATTGGCTTTTTGTGGTCAATGCTTTTGTTAATTCTGAATCGAACACAAGAAACCGAATAGTTTTATGTCTTCTAGTAATGGAGAAAATTAAAGATTACTAAAACTATTTTTGTATGATTTTTGTTAGAGGATTAATGATCATCTTTGTAAGTAAAGTACAGCAAATGAAGTGCGCTACACTTTACAACAACACATAGAAAAAATCTTGCACCCATCCCAAATCCTACAGTGAGCAGGGGGTTGCAGAGGGACAGCATGCCCCCCCTCATAGGCATCTCAATCTTTATGCGCCGAATTAATTTTGTAATTTTCAATTTTCTCAAAATTTAAAAGACAAAACCATCGAGTTATCAGTTTTTGATTGACAATTTATTAGAGCAACGAACTTTAGAAAAAAAAAATTAAATATAATTTTACAGTTTTGAAAAATTACACTTACAACTTATTTTTTAAATATTTTTTTCCTAAATTTTGTGTTTAAAACCCGTTTGTTTTTTTTTAAAACTATGCGTAGTTTTTTTTTTAGAAATATCCAATAGAACAAAGTAACGGGTGATCCAAGTAGAGATACTTTTTTCAATAGCCGTGACAGATCACGTGTGAGTCGTGTCATGCTGTCATGTTATTTTTGTTTAGTATTGTTTGGCATTTCATAATGGAAAGACTTACGCGCGAACAACGTTTACAAATTGTTCAACTTTATTATGAAAATTCACGTTCTGTGAGGAATGTGTTTCGTGCACTTCGCTCAACTTATGGTCAACATAATCGGCCTACTGAGAGTACTATTCGCAACACCATCACCCATTTTGAGACCCAGCATTCATTATTGGATAATATTCGACCGAATAGACCACGTCCAGCACGCTGTGAAGAAAATATAGCGGCCGTAGCTGAGAGTGTACACGAAGACCGTTGAGAGTCGATTCGGCGCCGTTCGCAGCAACTCGGACTGACGTATGGAACGACTTGGCGCATTTAACGTCAAGATCTTAAATTGAAAGCGTACAAAATACAGCTTGTGCAACAACTGAAGCCGCTCGACCTTCCCAAGCGACATCGCTTCGCTCTATGGGCTCTTGAAAAGTTCCAAGAAGATCCGACGTTTTCGAGGCAAATTTTGTTTAGCGATGAGGCCCATTTCTGGCAAAATTGCCGCATTTGGGACGAAGAGCAACCTGAAGAGATTGAAGAACTGCCACTTCATCCAGAAAAAACAACGGTTTGGTGTGGTTTGTGGGCCGGTGGAATCATCGGTCCATATTTCTTTAAAAATTATGCCGGTGCGAACGTAACCGTCAATGGCGACCGTTATCGTGCCATGATAACCGACTATTTGATGCCTGAAATTGAAGTTCGTGATCTCGGCGACATTTGGTTTCAGCAAGACGGCGCCACTTCGTACATATCGCATCAATCAATGGACTTATTGAGAGAACATTTCGGTGAGCACATAATTTCACGTTTTGGGCCGGTCGATTGGCCACCAAGATCGTGTGATATCACACCGTTAGACTTTTTCCTGTGGGGATATGTAAAGTCAAAAGCTTATGCCGACAAACCCGCTTCGATTCAGGCCTTGGAGGAAAACATCACGCGTGTCATTCGCCAGTTGCCAGTCGAAATGCTCGAACGAGTGATCGAAAATTGGACTCAACGGATGGACCATCTGCGACGTAGCAACGGCCAACATTTGATGGACATAATCTTCAAAAAATAAATGCCAAAGAATGTTCTTTCAAATGACAATAAACATTCTCCATTGAATTTGAATTTTCTGTGTATTTTTCTTTAAAAAAGTAGGGAACCTCGAAATGGATCACCCTTTATAACCGTTTTTTTTTTATTATTTTTTTTTTTCATTTAAGTAATTTTTTTTAAATTACGCCTTCCTCCTAAACGGGGCGAGATAGACATCCACCGTCCTTACTTTTTGGCGCCAAACTTATCATACTCGTGCCAAACTAACCTGTTTAGGAGGTTGAGGGATGATTTAAGACGCTCAATCCTACATGTCTAGAACAAAGTCTTTATAGGTAAAGAATTTTTTTAGGACTTGTTAAAACAATTCAAGATTGTCAGGTGAAAAACTATTTTATATAAGGACTCCAGCCCATTTTTAGAGGATATGAAGGTTGAGTTAGCATGGTAAAATATGTTGCGAACAGGATGAGTCTTGTATCCGCAAATACCTTGCCCTCTGATAGAATGACATCAGTTCAATTGTCAAATCTAAAAGCATAGAAGTTTGCCAAAAACCACATGTTACTACCCTACCCAGCGATCCTACTATTAAAGACAAGCTCGTTAACGGTTCGATACTGCCGGTTTGTTTACACTATCGTTCAATAATCCCCAACTCACATTAGAGAGTTTCCGGACAACCTCCTCTACTTTTGTGAGGAATTACTCTTTCTCATGTGCTCCTTGCGATCAAGTGTTAAGAGTGATACCAATTACTCCTACCAACAAAGTCTGACAAAAAAATTTACGGACAGACTATCTAAATTAGAAAATTTTGTAAGAAGTTTCGATGTCTACAGACCTTATAGAATTTTCTTGGCCGAGATGACTACAGCTAGATCAACGAAGCTCGAAACGACCCACAAATTTAATACGCCGTTAAACACCCTAAAGGCGCGGTTTCGGCGAATACTAATCCCAGCTGTTAAAAAAATCTTTGGACGATTGTTCACGCTAGTTCATGGAAGTAACCTTCAAAATCAAATATGTTATGAAATACAAAATTACAAGCGTGGACTACCGTGAACGCAGAAGGCTTGATGTACGCAGAAGACTTGATCTGCGACCATCATACATTAGATTTACTAGCGCGAGCTAGAGTTGGTGGTAACTGCGGCGTAAAACCAAGCTATTTCTCGGTGTCCACCTAAGACCAAAAAAGCTGTTCCCTAAGCAGCCTGGTCCTATGCTCGAAGTTATTTTCGACAGAATGGATGGGGTAGGAGATGGACAGCTCGATTATACGTGACATTAAAAATCTCACCGGAACGATTAGCAACAAAATTGACGACCTACCAGTATCCAACCAACAAAATTGAGCCAATCAAATACTAGCCTGTCATATACTTTCGAACAACATGGCCACCTTCCGAGTGGCAGAAAATTTTGGACAAACTAGGATCAGAAAATGCCGAGATTACTATCCTGCTAACCAAATGTGCCCTTCGACACGCTAATGTTGCTTGGACTAGAAAATTCTTCGGTATCACTATCAGTCAGTGCAAAATGATTTCGTCCCCTAACTACAAAGGCAACCCCAACATAAAATGTTTCCTCCCGTCTAAATACGAATGCCTTGCTGAACAGCCGTCCGGTAATAATTTCAACCTTGGAAAGATGCGTATCTGCAAAAGAACAGACAGATACAACAACAAGCCGGTAAATGTTAACCCTTAAATTTAGAAAAATAACCTTAGCTCTAAGACGCATTCTAATCCAAGTTATAGGACTAACTCTTAGTCAAGTCCCTTAACCCAGCATTCAGCCCATCATCTGTCACAACTATATTTTCGGACCGTACAGATTTTAACGTTAGTGACACTAACTCCACCAACACATCTCCTGCTTTCATAGATTATTTGCTCCCTCCCACTGTTAAACTTACGAAACAATTTACACATTCAGGTGTGTAATCGCATCGCTATTTGATTTCACGATTAAGGGATCAATATCCACATGTATCTAATGTCAAGGTTCAGTGGCGATATTGTCAATAAGCTAAAATAACGCCAATTAACAAGAAACCCTCAGTTCCACACAAAATGCCGACAGAATGTTGGCACCGATCTGCAGCAACACCAAGCAACTTTCCAACTTCATGAGCATATACTTGCGATTTTTTATAAATGACTTCGAACGCTTTTAGAACGGTATGCCCTCGGAAAGCCCTAGAGGCGTACCCCATCACAAGACTCTATTATCATAGCACAGTTAGAAATTATTAACCATATGGACGCGGACCTTACTGAAGTTGGTTATGGAAGGTTCACGATAGGCATTCACAGATCACATGCTATACCAAAATTCGCGGCACATTGCCCTAATACCCAAGGGCAGGTTACTTAGTGATACTTAGGAGTTAGTGATGTGCAGCAACACCAAGCCCCTTCCAACTTCGTGCGCCCATACTTAAGTTTTTTTTTTATAAATGACTACAATCGCTTATGGAACGGTATGAGGTCGGTAAGCCATAAGCGTAACCCGTCACAAAACTCTATTCTCATAGCACAGTTAGCAATTATTTACCATATGAAGCTGGTTATGGTCGGTTCACGGTGGTCATTCACAGGTCACATGATAAACCACAATTCGCGGCAAATTGCCCTAATATCCTAGGACAGGATACTTAACGAAGAGCCCGAATAGAAATATCCAATTATTAAAAGGAAGAACCGCCAAGATAGTTCACTGAATTTTTTTTTGTTGACAGACCATCTTCTCCTTCTTCCCTTCTGAGAAAGTGCTGTGCCCTCATCATACCCGACGGACGTTTTCCTATTTTAGCTTGGGTAGTTCGGTTTTTTTTTATGGATTGCTCGCGGTTAACCCTCCATCATGTTTCTATAGTCATATTTGTAACACATAGGTCTCCTAGAACCGTATTCGTTCATATTCCTCATGCGAAAATCAGATGATTAAATAATTTGTATATCAATGTGTTCGGAAAAGCGCCTAAGCGGATTCGTTCATATTCCTCATCAGATCCTAGAACCGTGATTCACTTCGGTGTACTGGTAAGTGTCCATCACTTGAAGTGAATGCGTCTAAAAATCAAAAAAAAAAACCTATTCCGTAATAAATTGCCAAATGTTGATTCTTGGTAAAAAAAAAAGACCTGGTAACTGTTTTCTCTCCGAAAAAAAGAAGAAATCCAACTGAAAATAGATTCAAACTACTGCGCTTCCTCAAGTCAGCCGCAAATGTCAGGAGACCAACCATGTGACGTCAAAAGCCAATTCGCCAAAAAGTTAATACTTTCAGCAAACAGTCGCTCTAAATCTTTCAACTGTGGTCTGTGCACCGAACTGGCCATATCGCGCCACCAATTAATTCACTGATTGCTCTGCTGCTGGATTATTGGGAATTCCTTGGACCACGTCACTATTGACCACTTGGCCAAGTGCCTAAATACACTTCAGCAATACTCCAGTGGAATCGTTGGTGACGCGAATCTCATTGCGAATGCATGGCGCTTGAAGTCAGACAAAGACAAAAAAAAAAAAATCGATTCGGTCGAATAATTATTTTACGAGTTTTTCCTCTTTGATACGCACTTTGAGATCCGCTGAATGTAAACACCGTAAAAAACGAGACGCTGGAGATTACCACTCGAATCGAATCGACAAACAAAATGGATGTGTGTTTGGTTAGCATTTTACGTCGTTTTTTACTGGGGCTAGCACGATGAAAAGGTAATAACGGCTCCTCCTGTATCTAGATGTAATAATCCACTCTTTACGTCAGAGTTAGAATGGTTTTGTGCGCCAATGAGTGAAAACTTAAATTTTATTGGCCTTTCGTTCGTCTGTGTAGTTCTGTTTATTTTGAGTTATTTTCGTCGCGTTTTTTTTTTCTTTTTCGGTCGTATTTGCTGTTTAGTTGGCCGGAATTATTTCCTATTTTTGGAATCAGAGATAGCGGTACTTCAGGTGGCCGATAAAAGTGAGAGTTTGAGTTTGATTCTGATGCAATGAGATATGTTAAGCTAATAAACATTTTTAGGGGCGTCCTATTTTTATGGTTTATCTTCCACGGCGGCATCTTTTTGGATCTGCGGCATACTCTCACATCTGTCATGCGACGTCTGTCATAATTGCAACGCAAAATATCGGTGAAAATGGAAAACAAGCCATCGATTGACAGTATTTAGACGTCAACTACTGTTTTTGTCGATTAGCTGCCAAAGTATACTTTAAAGATACATTTCGCCATTTTGCATGGCGATTGGTAAATATTCGTGAAAATCTTCAAAACATCTTTTGCGCGGCTAATTCACAAGATGGCATCTAAAATGGTCGAATGTGTGTTTATTTACTGTCAACTGGTGTTTCACTTATGTGATGGAACATACCCTGCTGCAAAACACCACTCAGACAACATATTTCCAATGACGCCAAACCATGTGAGCGGATGGTTCATCAGAGGATTTGGCAAACGCAAGTCGTCCATGAATCAGACACTGTTCGCGAAGAATATCGCATTGAGTGGAAGAAGGAACGGGAAAATGCACAGACCCGGAACACAGATGTGATTGTTTCTTTGACGTCTGAAGGCAGATTCATAATTAGGCCTGTCTAAGTGGCTGACTCAGGCGTAGGTATATGTGGAGTGGAATGTGAAAGATTCTTTGATGATGAAGAGGTTTTCATGGGATTGTTGGTAGTTGGCGGGACGAGGTGAATCGAATCTTGTTGTTTCTATGGTCAGTAATTTGAATTTTGGTGGTTTGAAACATAAATTACAAGCTTACAATCGGAAAGCAGGTGTGAACGTCAACGGCAACTCGTGGTTGAATGTTCTCCTCTACAATATCCACAGAATGAACCACAGGTCGAATAGAGTAGGCAGAAGTTTTTACCCGAATATTCCGAGGGTAGATAATCAAATAATTAGAGTGTTGAGAAAGGGGTTGCATGGTGATCCAATAGTAGGCAATCGTAATGCCTTGAAACTTTGAGTTTTCACCTAGCGGATGCCTACCAACTCCGGACTCTTAGCCTTTACGTGGAAACTGCTGAATGCCAAGTACCTTGACCGCAGATAGGGCCTCAATCCCTGGCCGCTATCTTGGCAGCAGCCGTTGACTGACAGATGCAGATATGACAGACTGATGCCCATATTCCATTTCTAAGCAGCAGCAAAAGAACTCCCAGGCAGATAGGGCCTCAATCCCTCGCCGCTATCTTGGCAGCAGCCGTTGACTGACAGATGCAGATATGACAGACTGATGCCCATATTCCATTTCTAAGCGGCAGCAAAAGAACTCCCAGGATGGAGTCAACGGTGGCGTCGACAGTCCAAGTTAGGATGGAAAAAGTGAATAACAGGTCATCTAGGAATCTCAAGGAAAAGTCAGGCCCCTTATACAGAGATGGTGGAGAATAAGCCGAAAGGCTAAAGCCAGCGCTTAATCTAGTAGTGGATACAACTCCTACCAGCAAGAAACTCTTGGTTTGATGAGGAATGCCAACAGATGCTCGCAGCCATGTCATGTGACTTTTTTAATTTGATTCTTGCGAGGATTATGCAAAACTCCTGAGCCAACACCAGAGGAACAATTTTTCGAAAATCGGTATAATCACAAGCTTACGCTGACGATATTCACATAATTTGTACGACCCAACGTGATGTCATAGCCACGATTGCTAGTATAGAGAAGGAAGCGGCAAACATGGGTTTAGCAGTAAATGAGTGCAAGTCTAAGTATATGCTATCAACACGAGAGGACACACAACATCAACGAATTGGACAGAACGTCACCATTGACAGATATAACTATGGATAGTACGGGACATTTTCTTCCTCGGCTCCGCTATTAACTTCGACAGTAGCATCTCGTCAGAAATTAAACGAAGAATTACTCTTGCCAATCGCTGTTTCTTCGGTCGAAGAACGCAATTTAATAGTAAAGCCCTCAATCGAGCTACTTAGGAGATCCTATATAAGACCCTGATCATCCCAACCCTACTCTACGGCGATGAAGCATGGACCGTCTCAAAAGAGCGGATGAAGAAATCCTTGGTTCTTGGTCCTTGGAAAATTCTTCGAAAAATCTTCGGTCCCGTTTGCGTTGACGAGCTATGGAGACGAAGCTTCAACCAATAACTATACGAGCTGTACATTGATATCCCCCTAAAAAATACTCCGCATTGGACATTCAACGTGGCTAGGACATGTAGAACGAATGGACACCAATACTCCGGCTCGCTGGGTCTTCGATTCCCACCCAGACGTCGGACGCAGTAGAGGAAGACCTTGCATTAAGTGGCGTGCACAAGTAAAAACCGACCTCAACCAACTTGGAGTGGGCAACTGGAGGCAATAAGCTAAGGTCCGGGCTAATTGGAGAGGCATGTTGGTTGAGACCCAGGTTCATTCCAATGTAGCGCCACTTAAGGAAGTAAGTAAAATCTAAACAGTTCCTCTTAGTTGAATAAATTACCAAATCTGGATAGTTCAACCGAAACCATTATTGGCTTATGGTCTAAAATAAAACAAAAAATAAACAAATTTCCGGCGCAACTGGAGCATCAGAAGGCCGGAGTTCAGATAGGAATTCATGACCCGCGAGAGGGGTGTCATGAAGTCGATTTGGAATGGAACCCATCCCTTTTGCGCGGTAGTTCGTCCCTCAAATGATTTGTCAAATCACCGAGATAGGATTGCCATGAAGTCGATTTGGAATGGAACCATACCTTCAGCGCATTAGTGAAGGTATATAGTGAGATTTTGGCCTGTATACCAAAATCTCAGAATACGAGGAAACTTCACTTGTGATAGCACTCCCAAGTATTATATCAACACATTTTGCTTTCTAAGACTCAAGCTACGACTTTATCACCATCCAATTCTCCAAAGAACTTAATACTTTGCCAATACGATGCGGGAATCCTTAAAAAGGACTTTGACAAAACTATCTAACCGGAAAACTAATTTCGAGTTGATAGTTTTTACACCTAAAGTGAGAGATTTTCATTCAGTCATCCATTAAGTTTGCCTCACCACACACAAGTACCTACCCCTCTGCCAATTTAAACTTTCTGTTCACTGGATATCCAAATGGGTACGAGTAGGTTACAAAATCCCAGCCTTTGTCTATCTTTTTTTGTGATCCAATTAAATTAGGCCTTGTCACACTTTGCCCTAATTCCTAAATTTACCGAACGCCAGATTTCCACTCTGGAGGAAGAACATTTGGGTCCATTTGGGTCATAGATACAAATACAACATCCTGGAAAATTCTCAGAATTAATTGAACTTGAGAGCTCAGCAAACTCAGACAACTTTATCCGCATGCATGCGCATATATTCTAGAAAAGTCCTTCATGCTAAGTAGGTGTGAAGTTAATCCATATCCCATCGTTTCCGAATGACAGTTCCATAAGCACACCCCACCACACAATTAAATTGCCAGAGCTGGGATTAATTTTGTGCCATTAGTCATGCAGTAGAATATTACCAAACGGCGCGGGTGTGTGTGTATTTGTGCATTCCGGCATCAAATGATAGGTCCTTTGAAGTTCCCATTTTGACTTTACCGCTTGTAGCGTCTCTTGTGCATAGATTATCTGAATTGCCAAATGGGCATTATTCTCCAATTTATTGCCCCCGCCCCCTCGGTTTCGTTTGAAGTAAATTCACCACTTATGTCCCGCTGATGGTAATGACGCTTTCAATTTTCCGTCTTTTAGATACTAATTGATGGAAATTATTTAACACCGACCCTTCGCCGAGAAAAAGGATAAATAATTCAAAAAAAAAATCTCGTAAATTAATCAGAACTTGTTTGGGGTTCGATAAGTTTAATTGACTCGAATTAAGCTCTTCGAAAATGTAAATAATTAGCTAGGGATTAAGGACCAATTGTATCTATGTCAAAGTTTGGCGTAAATATTAAGTGCGGAGGGTCGGAAATTGCGTGGTATCTGTTGTTGTGTATTTCTAATTCCTAAAAAGGAAATCGCACCCCCTCCATGGGGGAGGGGGAGAAGTTTGTATTGACAACAGGACATTTGTTTTTATGGTCTCACTACTCAAACAGGTAGGTGACCCTCGAAGTTGGTTTTTTGTTTTGTTGTTGACAGGATCTATTTGCACCCCCGATATTGTTTGCCTTGAATGACCCTCTTGGGATGGATGAGAAGTCAACCGTAATGGTATATTTCCAAAGGTCATTGTAGTAGGCAGAATTGAGAGGGAGGGGTAGGTAAAGAAAGGCCGTGCTACTGATACAAAACAAAATCAATTTTGAAAACATTTCAAAGGTTTCTTTCTCAGGATCGTGAATGATTATTACTTCAAGTTTTGATTGGGAATTCAATTTAACCTTTCGTTCAAATAGGCCAAAAAGCATCGCCTATGTTGGGCTGTTGATTAGCACTTATAGAGGGGATTGTTGGAAATATTCAAACGTCTGTGACTGGGTTGAATTGAAATTGAAAAGAAGTGGAAAAGGGATTTAGTATTAGAATTGGAATTCAGAGCCTTTCATGGTATTCTAGTGCTTAAGAGATTTTATGTATGAACTGTTTTTTTTTTATGTAAAAGGGTATGATGAATGGATAGCTAAGACGGATTGAAAAGCCAACTTTCACGAATTGATTTAATTAACTTTTACAAACATCAAAATGTGAAGGGCTTTCTGGAGGTTTGGAAAAATTAAACGCAGTGAATGTGCAGGCGATTTTTTTAAGTTGGATATAATTGAAGCCTTTTCCATCTATAAAACAACCTCAGAATAATGTCATAAGATGTTCGGTTAATTTAAACTAAAATAAATTCCTTTTATCAGAAAGCAGTAAACTCATTTCATGAATTAGATTTTTTTGAATGTAACTTCCTTTGAATGTTATGAGGGCAAAGCCCGATCGGTTTTAAAACGGCGAAGCCAAGTCACTGTAACTTCGACTACACGTCAATTGTGATTATTTTACCATCGGATACATCGAACCGGATTTGACTTATCTATGCGAGTGTTGATAACAAGACGCAAAACAACAATACAATGAACAGATTGGTCAGAATGCCTGGCATGGAATATCAGGACTGCTGTCCTCAGGCGAACATAGATGAGCTTCTTCAACATATCCGGACAACAGGTCATTTAGAAAGCTTAAGGGTAAGTCAGGCACCTTGATGGTCGCGGATGAACAGAAAGGCTAACGGCAGCTCTCAATCCCGTAATGGAAACTGATGGCCCTGTGACTTAGGGGCACCGAACAAATTGGAACTTTCCCCCCAGGTTGGGAGTTGTGTTTTGGGATAACAAGGCAACTATGGAAAAAATGTTTTACTGTTGACCGCATTGCAAAACGATAATAAGAACAATCACATTCGTATCTATTCGGCGGTGAAGTGGTAATGTGTTAGCCAGTTGATTGCTAACATAGAGAAGGAAGTGGCAAAAATGGGTTCAGCAGTAAATGAGGGTAACAACATCGACGAATTGGGCAGAAAGTAAAACTGACATATAAAGAAATTCAATTCAGTAGTAAAGTCGGGCACAGTGGTGCGATGGTTAGTGCGATGAGCTACCACGCAGAAGGTCCGGGTTCGAAGCCCAGCCGTAGCAACACCTAAATGATTTTTCACTGGCCCTCCTCTCGCGGTGATCTGACAAATCATCCAAGTAGTATCAATGCTCATATCTCAACTTAGCCGTTGGGATTCGGCATAGAACAGGAGCTCCTGTACTGCAAAGCAGTACACACACACATGAATGGTTATGAAAAAAAAAGCTTTTCCCTGGGTAGTAACGACTCTGTTACGTCAACAAATTTTTTTTTTGTTTAGTAAAGCCCTCACTCAAATTATTAAGGAGATCCTAAGACCCTGATCATCCCAGCCCTCCTCTACCTACTGCACTGAAACATGGACCGTGACAAGAGTGGGTGAAGAAAGCCTTGGTCAATTTAAGAGAAAAATTCTACGCAGAATCATCCGCCCCAACGCCATACTCCTAGTCAAAAAAAAAACTCCGCATTGAACGTTTCAGACGGCTTGGACATGTAGAATGAATGGACACAAATATTCCGGATTGTAGGGTTTTTTATTCCCAGCCAGACGTCGGATGCAGTACAGGAAGACCTCGAGCTAAGTGACACGCACAAGTTGTAACCGACCTCAACCAACTTAGAGTACGCAACTGGAGGCAGTTAGGTAAGGACCGGTCTTATTGAATACCCTTATATGCTTTTAGCACTGTAATATGTTGGATCTTGTGGAGACATTCTTTTTGGTTGGTAATTATCAGGGGTAGCTGTGTTTTTGTCCAAATTTTTAACAAAAGGTTGTGTATACTTATAGGCGAGTTACTACCGAACTTTTTTTATCTATGAATTGTGGTTTTATGGATTTTCGCTAGAAATAAACGTAAAACCTTCCACTCAGCACTATAGCTGTGGGTATGTGGGCAATTTTTGTTTGGACGTTGCACTTACAAAAAATTACAAGGCCCAAATCAGGGACGCGTACTGAACAAAGCCCTTTGATGCAATTCACAGGGCACTCGCACTACCCTTAATATTCTATCGACAGAAGATATGTTAGGTATGCCGCACTTTACAATGATCCATCTTGATGCGATCAAGAAACTAAACCGCTGATGGAAAATGGCACAACGTGTCAAATATCCAGGGAACTCTGGCCAAACTATAACAGGAATTGCTCCATCAACTTGACAATGCTGAACAGATCAAACATTAGAACCATAATCGGTGTCTTTATAAAACACTGTCCTCTAGGCCTATACACAAAAGACAACCTACCTTCTCTGCTCCAACTCTCCAAAAAAAAAAAAAATTCATCTAGAAAACGACATCTTTGAAGTCTAATCGATCTGGCCAATATTAATGTCAGAAACTTCCTACGCTATATAGTCAGCTCTGAAAGGTTCAATTAGACAAAAGACCATAGTGAAAGACGGCAGATACGTGCTACCACGACGGACCTTTCTGGTCTAAGTGTGCACGCGCATAACTTGCAGCCACTGTAGCCAACAAACCTAACCTATTGTAAGGCCAAAATTCAAATATTAAAAAAACAAATCAAGAGGTCCTCTCATGACGTTTTATCTGAATCAAACTTATCGAGACCAAAAATGTTAGTACTGTCGGCAGCCTCATAATAAAAAGTCATTCAACAACATTTAAGTCATATAATTGAAAATGGGGCTTTGCAACCCAAATTTTAAGTCACTTTTGTACAAGCTCTTACTGACCAATTAATGGAATATCTCTTCCGCTTGGGGGCCTCTCCGAGTACGCTTGAATATGCTCCAGATGACATGCGTATTTTATTATCAGCTGAAAGAGTATTGTCTTGGTTTACTTCTTGAAGAGATGAAGGTTTTTCATTCATTTTTGTATAATATTTCTCAAGATTGCACTTTTTAAAAGGGTTACACACATCCGTCCCTAATTTTAAGGGTCTATGCTCTATGCTATTCTATTTGGTTTATAATGAATGCCTTAGACAGCGTCATACTTTCTTTAGACTTCTTAACTTTTTAATCAAAGACAGAAGCTAAAATAATCCATCCAACCATTCGAAAAAAAAAATTTTTTTTATTTTTCATTCTGAAATGATTAAATCAATGATGCCCCTATCCATATGGCAAACTCGTCGATAAGAAAACCCTCGTTTTCAAAAACCATTTCTAACCATTTCCCACGTTCCACCATTCGAAAATGAGACTGCATTCACATTCCTTCCATGTCGATGAACTGCGCGAATTATCTTTGAACTAAAGATGTCGATGAAATAAGTCACGGATGTCGTTCAACTGCATCTACAGGTGCGAGCTGACTATAAAAACGAGCTCTGTAATTCACAAACACAAACATGGCAGAGTGCCAAAACGGGCATTCATTTAATATGGTTATTGCAGTGAATATATGCGGCTAAGTTCAAGGAAATCTTCTCGCTTAATTAATTAAAAAATGCAGAGAATGCGCATTAAACATTTTTATTATAAACAAAAACAATCCCCAATCAATCTGTTTCTCCGACATTTATCAAAAAAAAAATGTCCAAACTTAATTTTAGCTCCCCTCTAACCAATCTGCCTGTTATGACTTTGTAAGCCCGTTGTTTAAAACCCACTTCCCAGCCGCATATTTACCCAGATATCTTCCAACAGCACGTGCTCCCTTCGAAGACCAAACTTTCCCCACAAAAAAAAAAACCCCCTCATAACAATAACTCTCCAACTATGAAAAGTTCGTCCCGAACTTTAAAAAAACAAAAGATCTCACCCCATATTACCTTTCGAGTCACCACCGATTTGCCATACACCAGGGTAATAAAATTCCCACAGCAACTTCCATACCGTACACAGACTATGTAAACGCATTTATGTCCTTAAGGCGCTCCAACTTAGTCTGCAGTGTACTCACCTGAAAGAAGAAATAAGATGAAATCAGATTAAAGTTGTCTCACGTAACGTGCTCTACAGCAGAGCTTACATAGGGTAGACTTGTAAATAGTTAAAGGGTAGGAACCACCTACACTAACAAGTTGCATGATACACTGCACCGGGGGTAAACTACCAACAGCAGCAGCACCACCTGGGAATAGCAAGAGTCGGCTACAGGTGGGATGTTTAAATGGGCCGACCGGAAGTGAGAGAGACTAAGGGTGGACGTAGTAGGGTATCGTAAACGTTGCAATGGGGTGCAAAGTTGTTAAATATATTTAGTTGCACAATTGCGAAATATTGAGCGTTTGCTTGGTCGTTTGGGGTTTTTATGTGGTAGGTAGCCTTTTGTTTCGTTTTTTTTTTTTTTTTTGGGAAAACTAAAAGTTTGCTGGCGGAAACTGCAACTTTATATTGTTGATTGGATTTTGGAACAATTACTCAGAGTTGATTGCAGTTTGACGAGTTCATAGAAACATAAAAGCAAGAGTTGCGGTCTTATAGGAGGGAGCTTACATAGCAATGTGCTACATCATTTGGATGGAGAGTTTTTCTGTTATTTAACTTCGAGATTGCTATGGTCCTGGCTAATTTGTTTTGGAGGGATAAACAGATTAGATGAAGCTAAGTGCAAGCATGACGGGTATAATTACCAACATAGACCATGAGTATAGGTTGATTGGTGGAACAAACTGTAAAGCAAATTTAACTTCGACTTTTCGCTTAGAATATTTTCCTGGGTTACAAAGGGACGCCGGCCGACATGCTTAATCTTCCTCCACATTATTTTTTGGTGACGACAATCCGGTTCAGTGTGAAAATATTTCATTGAGCAGCATAGGTGCGGAAGCCCTAAATTGCAATAAAGCAGACATTACTACCATCCAGGAAATATGAGAAAAAAGGATAAAAAAAACTGTGACCCCATCGAGGAAACATGAGCAAAAAGGATAAAAACGGACTTTTTTTGATTTGCCATAGGTGCCAGACATATTCAAGAATTTTCACGTCTTTAAGCATTAGCGAGCGCGGTCTAACAACCCGCATCAATGCCTAATTGGCCAATATAAGCCTAATATGAGCTCACTCTCCAACGGGACGAAAAACTGGCATTGTTATGGATTGTTTCTTCGAACTACTGGACAACATTTTTGAGCGACTAATGAAGATTTTAACGAACGGTCAACCAAAATGATCACACTGCGATAGAAAAGAGGTCCGCATCCAGTATTTTGGATGTATGAACATTCCGAGGGGCTTACATCGACTCGGACCACTAGGAGGTCTTTGTTATATACACTATCAGATCTGTGCCGTTGTAATAAAGGGCGTTTTTTTTTAGAGCTATAGAACTTCGAATTGAAACAAAACACAAGAAAATCGTTTTAATGTCAATGAATTTGGCTTTATTGAAAGGATAAATTTATGCCATTAATGTTTAAATTTGATTTCGGGCACATGGTGCCGCGGCTGGTTGAAATAAAGCCAAGTCTAAAGGTCCAACTTTCAACCACTTTTTCGTGCATTTGGGGCCGTATGTCGGCAATAACGAGACGAATGTTGGCTTCCAAGTCTCCTAACGTTTCTGGTTTGTTGGCGTAGACGAGCGACTTCACATATCCATAAAGAACATAATCCAATGGTGTCAAATCACACGATCTTGGTGGCCAATTGAGAGGTCCATTCCGCGAAATTATGCGCTCATCGAATGTTTCCTTCAATAAATCGATTGTGACGTGCACTGTGTGGCATCTTGCGCCGTCTTGTTGGAACCACATCTCATCCACATTCATGCCATCCAATTCGGGAACAAAAAAGTCGGTTATCATGGCTCTATACCGGTCTCCATTAACGGTATCTGAATCTCCAGCATAATTTCGGAAGAAGTATGGCCCAATGACTCCACCAGCCCATAGAGCACACCAAACAGTCAGTTTTTGTGGATGTAATGGCGTCTCAAGGATCTCATGTGGATTCTCTTCACTCCAAATTCGACAATTTTGCTTGTTAACGTAAGCTTCAGCACCGAACAAAATTTTGCGATAAAAATCAGCATGGAAATCATTCCAATTTTCAGCAAATACAAAAAAATTACGACGCATTGCATGGCCTTGCGGCTTTAATTCTTGCACAAGCTGGATCTTGTAAGGTCGTAAGCCAAGATCTTTGCCCAAAAGTATTCATAAAGTCTATGGAGAAAGCTCCAATTGCTGTGCACAGTGGCGAATCGATTCATTCGTGTCCTCTTCAACACAGCGGCAGTTGTTTCTTCGGTGCGAGCTGTTTGACGTCTCTGCGGATGCGTATTATCAGATACAGGAAACGTAGTGCGAAAATGATCCTTGGTTAACCGAATTAATTGCTCTGATGGACGATTATGTCGACCATAAAATGGAAATAAATAAATTTTCACGATTTGCAAGCGTTGTGCATTTGTCCATTTGTTCATGACGAAATGGCAAACCAAACTGAGCATAAATGACATTCGAGTTGCCCGATTTGACCACAAAATGTCAGTTTTATCTCTATTGGAAAAACCAACCTCTAAACAAAACACCCGTTAATATCAAAAATTAAATTTAACAAGGCTGCGGAAAATGATCGCCTTCCAGCCGAGCTTAATAAAGCCCATGGAAATTATTGGAAAAGTAACATTCATCAACTCGTGAGCAACATTTAGGTTGGAAGAGAGTACCAATGCGTAATGAATGGAACCTTAGTATCGTTTGTTTGATCCAACGAAATAGATCCTCTGACTTGTGATAAATACAGAAGCAAAGTCTTCTCAGCAGAACAAATCATATCTGCTGTAATATGTTAAACGCCTAAAACCATTTACCAACAACTTGATCGGCCCTTAACAGTGTGGTAGTAGGCTAGGACTAGACTGATCAAATTTTCACTTTTTGACAGATCTTGGACAAACCACCATCGATTTCCAAAGCGCATACGACAGCCGAAACATTCGCTAACAAAAATGTGACTTCCTTAACATCATTCTTGAAACTCCCGAGCCGAAGCCAGAGAAAATCTTCTATAAAGCACAGTGCAACTACTAGCATACGTCGACAATATGGACATCATTGGTTGGACTCAAGGTGATGTCATAGCTATGTTTGGTAGAATAGAGAAGAAAGAGTAAGGAAATTGAGGATCAATTTCCAAAAAACCGAAACAATTCTGTTCAGGACCCCAGTGCAGAGGGATTCTTACGATACCAGAAAAAACTGGAAAAAATTTTGTATCATGGGACAGCATGGACGGCCGTTGGCGGTGAGAAGTGAAGTCAAATACCTTGGCATCTGGCTTGACAAGTTTCTATATTTTAATAAAAATGTGGATGCTTGTCTGGCCAGGGCTAGGGGGGCTTATGCTCTGACAAGAAGATTGTTTCATAGCAGTCAACTTGATTCAAGGGTGAAAGTCATTTGCTACATGGCCCTCATAAGGCCGATCATCGCTTACGGTTGTCCCGTGTGGTTCAATGTATCACCATCCTACATGGAAAGGATACGTCTGTTTGAGAGACGTAGTCTCCGATCCTGCTTAGGATTGTACCGAACGCCGGATTCCGAGTACATAAAATATTATCGCAACGAGGTTCTATACAATGGGGCTCAGTTGAATAGAATTGACAATTTCCTAATTAAGGTGACTCGAAGGCACGCTGCAAGGGCGATGGCTAGCGACAACAGCCTGATCTTTGCGGCTTATTACCCCAATGATTTATACATGGAGAGCACGCTCATATCGGGCTTTATTCCACCAGAGGCATTCATTTACATCGATTCGTTAGGGTTAGTACAAGACAGGAACGGTATCCCGGTTTTATACCACCGCTATCGTGACGCGCGGGACAAACGGCTAATCCGCGACGGGTACGTCGACAATGCTCCGGAGCTCCTCCGCTTTAGCACGGCGGTATCGGATTGCGATAGGGTCGATGCTGCAAAACAGCGCACTGAAGTCTGGTGGCTATATGAGGAAGGTGATTCTGCACTTCCTCAGGACTTTGCGGACTTTTAGTCCAACTCCATAGGTAAGATTTTAAATTAGGAACAATGTCTGGGGCAGGGCTTGTGCACCATATTGGCGTACAATATGGTTGAACGCAGGCTGCCGTGGGACCGAAAGACGCAATCAGGATGGTGACCCCTCGGGGCATGCGCAACGAGGGCTCGCCACCCCGATTATAATTAAGTTAGGTTTAAGTAGTTAAGTAGTCTTAAGTAAGGCTTAAGTAGTCTTAAGTTAGGCTTAAGTAGTTTAAGTAGTCTTAAGTTATATATAATTTAGAATAAGCTTTTATATAAAACAAAAAAAAGTCACTAAACAAAGTTTTAAATTTTTTTCTTTGTAAATTAAAATTAAAAATAAAACCAAAAAACCGACAAATCTAAGCCTAAAGGCAAAATAAAACAGCTAAATATAAGCTTACAGCGCCCACTAAGGGCCGATAAGTTAGATTAAGTAAACCAGTTATTGATAAGTTAGATTTAAGCATTTTTGTCTAGTAGTAAGTTAATATTTTAAGTAAATAAAAAAAGAGTTTAAAAGTTTAAAAAAAAAAAAGAAAGAGTAAGGAAGGCAATATGGATTTAGCATTACAGACAACAGACTTGATAACCGATCTTTTGAGAGAAAAAGTAGATGTGGTTTTTGGGACTCCAGCCATTGTCGGTGCAACACAAAGGGCTGCAATATGTATGCATAAGATGTTGATTTTTGATTTAAAGTAGCTCTGCGGGCCACAAACAAGCCATATTCTGCGAAAGCTTAACAAAGGTGTCATCAGTTTGCATGCTACTTTTGCAATGGTCATGGAAAAATGGGGTGTCGCGATATAAGGCCAGGCGTCATAACCCCAAATCTATAAATTTGGTCTTATGACGCTTTGTGAAAGTGACATAAGGCCGAATTCTAGCATTTGATATTATGACACTTTTATGAAGCGTCAAAAGGCCAACATGGCTTTATGACATTTTCGATTGCATATTATATTTGCTTCCATGATACGTCCGCAGACAATTTAATTTAAACTCCATTTGGCTTTATTCACTTTTATCATCTGGCTTTATGTCGATTTAGGGAAGTGTCATAATGCCAAACGCTAGAATTTGTTCTTATGTCACTTTTTTTAAGTGACATAAGGGTAAATTTATAAATTTGGCTTTATGGCGCTTGACCTTATGTCACGGCGCTAACTCATTTAAGGAACAATCATTGGTCTCATGCAAATCGCCTGCACGCTCAAGTATGTATAATCCAAACACAAATACAACATTTAAAACATCACCCCATATATGAACACCCAAATTCCCTATAAAAGCACTCCTCGCCAATATTTCAAAAGAAGTGTCCTTATCAGAACAATACACACTTAGCATTGTACTCCATCCTATCAAATGCATTCTCGTTCGGGTATCAAAAACAATCACAGCTATAATGTAATCAATACAACCGTCAATCCGCCCACACTGACATCCAGACTCCGTTAGAATTAATATTGGTTTATGGAAATCTAAAACAATCAGACACCACGATTGAAGTGTTCATCCTGACGAGTGATGAATATGCAAAACCACTTTGCATGGACTGACGCATTAATTGACAATCAACTTTGAAAAGATAACTTTTTTATCTTTAGAAGGACATTGCAGTCGTATAATACAATTCCAACTCACTCCTTACCAACAATCAGCTATCTGATAATATAGACACTGAAAACTCCCAAGGATCCAAAACATCTACAAACACTAAAAAAATTATTAAAAATTTTTGTTGGTTCGTCCTTTTACAACAAAAAAAAAAAAAAAAATAGACAAACCATTGTAATAGGATTAATGTTGGTACAAAATTAGGACGCATTTAATGCGCCAACACAACGCAAGGGATTTATGCACATTTTAATGAGGCTAAAAATGAAAAGGACGATAGTCTCATGAGCACGGACAATTTTCGTGAAATATGGGTCGATATATCCTGCGTGAGCATATGAATTTAAATTTTATAGGAGACCAGTAAATGAGAAACACATGCATGCAGGATGCCAGGACACGGATTAAAACTCTGTACGGCTAGAGAGAACGATGGATGCAAACATTTTTTAACATGGCCGTAGGCATAATCAGGATAAGCCGATTAAAATGCAATCACAGGTGGATCAGTTGATGCAATTTTTAAGTGAAATGCAATCTTTTGATTCAGTGTAGGGACATTCTCGTCGGTCGGTTGTACGGCATTTTAAATTAAAAAGGGATAAAGCTTATGATTCTCGTTAACGTGGTTGGACATTGATAGTGTGCAGTGGAATTGGTCAAAGGATTTATCTAGATGATGGTTAGCATGAAAAGTTTGAATTTAAATAGATTTGTTAGGATCCTCGTAAAGGATAAGGGGACTCATATATTTAATTATTGCAACATAGGGAAATTCGTCAGAAATGGAAGATATCCCTAATGATGATAAGGGTCTTTTGGTTACGTCAATGCGGGACAATCCTTAATGGTAATGAACGTTTTTAAGACTTTGAGTTGAATAATCCAAAGTTCGAATCTTGGTGTATTCCGTGTCCATAGATCTATAGAAAATGTACATACGAGATGGTGCTTGTCTTCTCTACTTTTGGATCTGGTATTTAAGGGACTCCTAGGCAATCCGGAGAAGGTAAGTTGCGATGTAATTGCCCACGCAGATGATGTGGGGATTGCAGTATTAGAAACGCATTCTGTCACTCAAATGTTGTAACCAAAACGGACTTTCTACTTACTGAAACGGACCTCAGTTTGGAATATTCTCCTTTATAATGTGAGCGAGTGGAAATAGCTCAGAGTGATATACAACTTACGATGGAATTAGATCTTAGATTCACAACGAAATTTAAATGACAGCCACTTCTTCAATATACCATAGGCTAACTTTTAAGCTATGGGTAAGAAATACAGACGTAAATCTTTTAGCATTATTACCTATACTGACTTCCCTAAGTGGTGCTACACTTCGGAATAAACCTCGCCCTCAACCTCTCCAATTAGCACGGTCCTTCAAGTTGATTGAGGTCGGTTTCTCGATGGCGTGCCACTTAGGCCGAGATCTTCATCTAAACATCCGACATCTGGATGCGAATCGAAGATTCAGCGAAAGGAATATTGTTATCCATCCGTTCTACATGCCCTAGTCATTTTAAACGTCCAATAAGCAGTATATAATACAAAGAGAGCGTGTAAAATTATAAAATAGAAATAAAAAGAATGAATTGATAACCAGTGCTATTGCAAAGGGTGAAAAAAATGCGATTGCAAACAAAGTTGATAAGTTTTTATGTAACGGGTGATTTTTTAAGAGGTTTAGAACTTTTAAAAAAAAAAACACAAAAAATTCGAAAAAATGAATGAAATATTTATTTGAATCGATAACCTTGCAATTTAATGTTTAAAGATAATTTCATGCAAATGTTGACCGCGGCTGCGTCTCAGGTAGCCCATCCGCTGAGTCCAATATTGGCATACTCTTTCACACATATCGGCCGGTATCTCACGAATGAATGCATGGATGTTGGCTTCCAGTGCGTCAATCGAAGCGGGCTTGTCCCTATAGACATTAGCCTTGACATACCCCCACAAAAAATAATCTAATGGTGTCAAATCGCACGATCTAGGCGGCCAATTGACCGGCCCGAAACGTGAAATTAACTGTTCACCAAACTCGCCTCGCAATTGCGCCATTGTTTCGCGTGCTGTGTGGCATGTGGCACCGTCTTGTTGAAACCACATATCATGCAAGTCAAGAACTTCCATTTCGGGCAAAAAAAAGTTTGTTATCATCGCTCGGTAGCGTTCACCATTGACAGTAACGCTGCGATTCGCATCATCTTTGAAGAAATATGGCCCAATAATGCCGCCGGCCCATAAACCGCACCAAACAGTGGCTTTTTCGGGATGCATTGGTAGCTGTTGCAATGCTTCTGGCTGACCTTCACTCCAAATGCGACAATTTTGCTTATTTACGTACCCATTCAACCAAAAATGAGCCTCATCGCTGAACACAATTTTTCGATAAAAAAGCGGATTCTCGGCCAGCTTTCCAAGAGCCCATTCACCGAAAATTCGGCGTTGTGGTAGGTCGGCTGGCTTTAGTTCTTGCACCAGGTGTATCTTAAAAGGCTTTACGCCCAAATCCTTCCGCAAAATTTTCCACGTAGTGCTGTAACAAAGGCCTAACTGCTGGGAACGGCGCCGAATCGACATTTCGCGGTCTTCTGTCACACTAGCTGATACGGCCGCAATATTTTCTTCACTACGCACAGTACGTAAGCGTGTTGGTGGTTTAATGTCCAACAAAGTAAATTTGGTGCGAAATTTGGTCACAATCTTCCGAATAGACTGCTCAGAAGGTCGAGAATGCCGATCATAAAATGGAAGCAGCGCGCGATGAACATTTCGTACCGAGCACGAATTTCGATAGTAAAATTCAATAATTTGCAAGCGTTGTTCATTTGTAAGACGATCCATGGTTAAATTGCAAACCAAACTGAAGCTGTTTGACAGTGACACAAGGTACTAAACACACGTCAGCTGTCAAAACCAGTGTTGCCAAAACCAAACCAGCTAAAAAATCACCCGTTAGTAAAGATTATTTTGTTCTTGTCTTCACAAACAGCAGCAACTCTGAATATTTTTATTTTGCTTATAATTTGTTTTGTTTTTATTTTACACTTCTACACAGTTCTGAAGTAAATACTTTTAAAAAGGTTAAAAAAAGAATCCCCCCGTCCTCCGCCAATAAATTTACCTATATACAAATGTCAGATTGTGTTTGTTTTCCTACAGATGTCAGTTTGCCATTTGACACTGACGTTGTCCTGAACAACTTTATTAGTATGACAGCTATTTAAGAATTTTCATGCTTTACATAGCCCTGTTCTGAAAAAAAACATTCGATTAGCGTCAATTGTCATGGAAGCTAAAGCTTTTCGAATTGGCTACAAAGATTTAAGCCCTGCAGTCTTGTTTGTAGCACACAAGAACTGTACATGCATTTTTTCGGGAACAAATCTAGTCCTATTGCGTGAAAAAATTGTACCTTGATGTGGAATAACCTTAACTCTCTGATTGTTCATGCTCTAATCAACCTCTTCAGTCAAAGGGATAACTAAAAACGGTGTTTTTTAAAACAGTCCAAAATAAGACACTTCCCTAAATAATCTTTGAAACATACATATAAATCAAACCCTCTCTCTTCGAAGGCCTGTTTGAATGCCACGTTTTTGTCCAAATCGATTAAAATTCAACATAACCCTCTTATTAGGCACGTAATCGATCGGCACAGTGGTGTTTCTTCGTTTTTACTGGACGATATAATCGTATTTATGCGATTCTCAGGTAACAACCTTTATTGCCTTTCCATTGAATATATTCCTTAAAAAAAAAAATAATTCAATGGTGTGACGTAAGGTGTTAGATAAAAGGTGTTTTATCTCCGGCCATAAAAAAACATCCAGCCGATTGAGCATTTTATTCAATTTAACGACTTCCTTTAAATTTGTTTTGTTGCCAAACGATGGCAAATCATTCCCATTGTACGAACACCTTTTGTGTCGTGTCCATCGGGTAAGTACGCTTGTAAGGAGGCGTCCAAATGCTCTTATCATCGGTATGATAGTGTAAAAGCTCTGGGGAATAATAATATGTTCTTTCAGCTCGATATCCTCTTGGGAACATGGACAACTGTTTGAGAGATTTGTTTTTTTTGTTCGCCTGTTTTTCTTACAAATGATTTTCTATTGCCCTGTGGGAGAAAAAAAACATGTTTCTCCCATCCCCATACGTGAACGACAGAGAGGGAGGAATTAAGGGAAACTTGTGTCTTTTTGGTGGTAATGTCGGCAGATCAAGCAATTTCATGGATACCCGCATCGTTAATGTCGAGTGGAGCAGATTTTATACCATGATTTGGATTTATTTTTTCTTTGAAAAAGGTAGACAAATTTAAAACCCTTGAAGTTGTTAGCTAAATATTTGCTTTGATCAAATTTATGGGAGAGTAGTTGAAATACATTTTAACTGAAAACAAACAGTTACATATATCGCAAGTTCTTAAAACAGGCGCCGAAAATGTGTGTGGTATTTGTTTCCTTGTTTGTGTCAAGCATTGGTGATATTAAATAGCGTCGGGGTAATAATCAGACGAAATCCTGACAAAATTAAAACAAAATGGAAAATTTGCCGAAATTTCAAATTTTATATGATTTTTTGTGATTTTTTATTTTATTTTGCATGTAAAATACCGATGAACCATTTAATTTATACGCTGAGTTAAATAGCGAATTATCCTGATCCAAACAAGAATTGACAAAGTTTTTATTTTCTTTGTTTCTTATCAAGTTGATCCTGTATACCTGTTCGCAGTTTCTGTTTGACTAATTTTTAGCAGAATTTTTTCATGAAATGCTGTTTGGGTCTTACTTTTCAAACCAAGATTTTTCAGCTTTAACAAACTACGAATCGGGGAAATTGTTTATCTATCGTTATTACTAACAAAAAAAAATTGTAATTTAGCGCTATTGCAATTGTCTATTTTTTTTATTTGGTTTTATTTTTATTTATTTAGTTAGTTACTCAAAACTAGAGGTAGTACAAAAGACCTAATTTTATTTTTTATTTATTTAACCAACCATATTTGTTTACAAACAACCTGATCGACCCTTATCCGTGTGGTTTTAAGCCAGGAAAGTCCACAACCGATCAAATCTTCACACTTCGGCAGATCCTGGAAAAAACCGAAGAAGTCCAAATCGATACCCACCACCTATTCATCGATTTCAAAGCCGCATACGACAGCATTTATAAAGACGAACTATACAGAGCCAGTCTAGTTTTGGAATACCGCCCAAACTTGTAGCATGATAATGGAGAGTTATCGCTGCTCCATCAGGGTCGGAAACGACCTCAGTGACACATTCGATACCAAAAAATGATTTTGGCAAGGCGATGCGCTGTCATGTGATTTCTTCAATCTGATTCCTGAGAGGATTGTGCAAACCTCACGAGCCAACACCAGAGGCACAATTTTCGAAAAATCTGTACAACTACTAGCATACGCCGACGATATTGACATAATTGGTAGGACCCAACGTGATGTCATAGCCACGTTGGCTAGTATAGAAAAGGAAGCGGAAAAAATTGGTTTAGCAGTAAATGAGGGCAAGACGAAGTATATGCTGTCAACACGAAAGGACACACAACATCGACGAATTGGACACAAGGTCACCATTTACAGATATAAATGTAAATGTTGTCCGCGGCTCTGTTTCAAATGGTCCATTCGGAAAGTCCAATTTTGCTTCACTTTTTACAGCATTTCGGCTTGTATTCCACGAATCACGCGTCTTATGTTATCCTGTAAGGCTTCAATCGTGATCGAAGTGAAATAATCAAGAGGCGTTAAATCGCATGATCTTGGCGGCCAACTCACAGGGCAATTTCGAGAGATAAGCAGCTCACCAAATTCATCCTTCAACATTTCCATTGTTTCCAAGCACCGTGGCACCGTCAAGGTGGCATCATAGGACCATTTTTCTTCAAGGACGACCGTGGAAGAAACTTTACCTTCAACGGCGAACGATATCGAGCCATGTTACGCGACTTTTTTTTGGCAAAAAAAAGTCGCGTAACATGGCTCGATATCGTTCGCCGTTGAAGGTAAAGTTTCTTCCACGGTCGTCCTTGAAGAAAAATGGTCCTATGATGCCACCACTGCACAAACCAAACACCAAACTGCCGTTTTTTTTCGGGATGCATCGGTTATTCTTGTATGGCATGTGGCTGTTCATCACTCCGGATGCGACAGTTTTGCTTATTTACGTATCCGTTAAGCCAGAAATGAGCCTCATCGCTGAATACAATTTTTCGATAAAACAGCGGATTTTCATTTAGCTGTTCTAAGGCCTATTCACCAAAAATTTGGCGTTGTGATTGGTCATTCGGCTTCATTTATGGCACAAGTTGAATTCTATAGGCTTTCAAACCCAAGTCGACACCTAAAATTTTCCACCTGGTTGAGTAACGCATGCCCAATTGCTGAGAACGGCGACGAATTGACATTTCACGATCTTCATTAACATTGGGCGCTACGAAAGCAATATTCTCTTCGGTACGCATGCGATTCGATCTCCAACAAAGTAAATTTCGTCCGAAATTCGGTGATAACAGCACAAATCGTTGATTCACCAGGTCGATTATGACGACAATAATATGTTCGTAACAAACGGTGCACATTTTTCACAGCGCACGAATTTTGATAATAAATTTCAATAATTAGCAATCGTAGCTCATTTGTAAGTCTTTCGATAATTAAATGGCAGAGTATACTAAAAACTTTTCACTTTGACAGATGAAGTCTGGACACCATTACTAACCAGTGCTGCCAACCTGACAAAATTAACGCTTAAAAAATCACCCGCCAAAACGAATATTATAGGCTTCGTGATTGTATTTAACAAGATCACGTACCCCATTTCAATCGAAACAAAATCAAATCACGGAACGTTTCGACGCAATGTATGCAAAAAGTCTCTTTGCTTATCTGTCATTCCTTTAATTATGCTTACACAGTCCTCCTTTATCAATACCAGGGTTCAAAAGGAATACCTACATCAAAGCACTCCTACAATCGACATACACTTTGTCTTTGGAAATCCTTGTAATTACCTCGGAAATCGCAAATTAAAACTCATTCAACATCAATCCCCTCTTTGAATGTATTGCAACTATCAATACCCTCAGTAAAGCCATACCGCCCAGAAAACTTTACACAAACTTCATTCAAACTTATTCCATTTGTATGGGCGACATTTGAAACTTAAAATAAAGCCACACCGCCCTTCCCTTTGTCAGAAAACCAACGAACTAAACCCAACCAAAACTTCACAAAGTGAATATCTTTGAAACGGTAAAATGGTCTACCTTCACGTTTAAATTCAATAAACCAGAAAAGGGAGAACTAGCCGAAGGCATTTCCCAGATACCTACACCCTCCTCATCACCGCTATTAGCCAGACCAAAAATGTAGATAAACAGACATTACACCGCAACAGCATCAACATTAACATCAGCACCAGGAATGGCTACAGGACGAAAGCTGATGAAGATGAAAAACTTTCACCACAAACAATTCGTGTGGGTGTGTTTTTATACTATAAAGGCTTCTAAACTTGGTCGCATTTGTTTCCCCATTTTTTTTTTTTTTTTTTTTTGAGAAAATGTCCTTTGGATCTTTCGTCAACAACAAGAGTTGATGATACTGTCAAAAGGAAGACGAAGAAAAAAAAACTTGTTACCTTCAATTAGAATTTCCATATATGCAAATGAGCACTGAGAAATGGAATTTTTTCACGAGGAAGACGCAAGGTAAATAGGTTTGCAAAGGTATAGGTAAAGCTATAACCGAAGGGAATTTCAAACGATCCAACCGAAATTAGTTGCGCGGTTAGACTCCACACTCTAGTTGTCTTTAATTTAATCAGTAATTTCGTGGCGCTAATCTTTCGTGAAATTTGCTCTGGCAACGACTGTGGAATATTAATTAAATTTGTTGTTGCTTTAGCCGTCTTTTTTGACACCACATGGGGTAGGGGAGAAAAAGTTTAACGCACGTGGTTATACGTGGATTTTCCAGAGCCACAGAGTGTGGTAGGAATGCGTGGAAGGGTGCGTTATATTAGAGGTGTATAATTTGAAAATAGTTGTTAAGGGTGGCTTAGTTTGTATTTGTCAGGCGAAACGTGCCTAATTGGTGGGGAACGTCAAAGGCACATATAATAAAAAAATTTTTCGGCCAAAGTAATTTCAGAGAATTTGTTCATCACACCTTTTTTGTCGGCTTATTTATTGAGCTTGGAGGTGTTGTAAGGTGTTTTTAATCTATCGAAGGCATATGGTTATGGCAACTACATGTGTAATTTTTTTTGACTGGTGTTTCATACGAATGGGGCGAAAAATGATGAGGGAATTTGTGTATTAACGCCTTCGACTTTGCTTTAAGATTTGCTTTTACTTACTACTGTAAGACAACTTCCAAGGATTCTTTTAGTGAACATTTTTTCTGGTGAGTTTCACACAGATAACCACTGGTACATTGAATAAATGCAATGATACAAGTGGCCCTTTATCATCCAATAGCCTGCATATGAACAGCGCATAAATTTGAGGCATTTAGAGCGGGAGTGACTTAACTTTTCTTTTGTCAATTTTGAGTTTTTTTCGCCATTATATTTTCTTACTTACTTAAGTGGAGCTACAGTCCGGAACGAACCTGGGCCTCAACCAACACGTCTCTCCAATTAGCCCGGTCCTTAGCTAACTGCCTCCAGTTGCGCACTCCAAGTTGGTTGAGGTCGGTTTCTATTTGTGCGCGCCGTCGAAGACTCTGCGAGCCGGAGTATTGGTGTCCATTCGTTCTACATGTCCTAGCCATCTTTTCACCATAATGACCATTAAAAATATTTTATTCGATGCAGAAGTGTCACTTATTGTGTTATACTTTTAATTTTTATTTATAAATAAATCAAGCAATACGGAATTATAATGGTTGGGTGTTTTTGAACGAGGGTGGACCCTGATTGGCTTTAACCTGGCAATGCCCAGTGGTAACCATCGGGTACTGGCCGCATCCAACCGGATTTGACTTGCTAAACGATAAGTGCGAGAGTTAATAACAAGACGAAAAAATGGAACAATATAAACAGCCGGGTCAGGATGACACGGAATGAATTACCCGACCTGCTGTCTCAGACGAACCTAGACAAGCTGCTTCGACATATTCGGACAACAGGATGTCTTGGAATTTGAAGGTTAAGCCAGGCCCCTTGAACAGAGATGGTGGTGAATGAACCGAGAGGCCAATGGCAGCGCTCAATTCCGTAGTGGATAGTGATGGCCTGGTGTCCTAGAGGTATCTAATAAATTGGAACTGGCCCTCAAGGTTAGGAGTTGTGCTTTGGGTTAATTACACATGAAAAAAACTATATGTTACGTAGCAACCAATAGCCTCGAACATAACACCTCCACTCAACTTCAAAAGAGGTTTCAATGTAGGCTCTCCTACCAGTGCTCAGTGGAAAAGGAACACGAGGTCGTCTACAACGCCGGATCTAAGGTGAACCGTGGTGTATGGTCCAGAGTCTACTCGGATTCACCGAATATATCAGGATCATACCGCATGCCGGATTTTGCCAGCGGAACTACTGGCTATCTGAGAGGCTTACACGCTTCTGGGGCGTGAAACTACGTATAAGCTAAATATTGCTACCCAACCTCCAAGCTAGCTAACCGCCGTGGTGGTGGCCGCGGTGTAGTGGTAATGTGTTCGTCTGTTGAGTGGAAGGTTGCGCGTTCAATCCCAACCAAAATCCATTTCACTTTTATTTAAAAAGAAATAAAAAGGTCGGTGTAATACCTAAAAGTATGCACACCATCTTGAATTTCTTCAAATTTAACGAACACAAGAAAAAGTGACTCCCCGAAGCTAGTTCGGACACCACCCATGGAGTTTAAGTCTCCACTACATCCAAAATCTTTCCTATCCTCTCTTTCTTCCCCTTCTCTAACGCTCGTACTATGGTAACATATAAAAGGGTATTCATAACCCCTTGAGTACGTGTAAATTATAAAAAAAAAAAAACCTGCTATTCTCATAGATAGGAAACGAGCGTGCAGACGAGCTGGTCAGACAAGGCTCAGCGCTACACGGCTCACTCACGGCAAGGGTCCATATCGTGCTAGGTGTGGTTAAGGGACAGATCCACTCAGATTTCCTGAAGAAGACCGAGTCCAAATAAAGGGTGATCCATTTCGAGGTTCCCTACTTTTTTAAAGAAAAGAACACAGAAAATTCAAATTTAACGGAGAATGTTTATTATCATTTGAAAGAACATTCTTTGGCATTTATTTTTTGAAGATTATGTCTATCAAATGTTGGCCGTTGCTACGTCGCAGATGGTCTATCAGGTAACTGGCGAATGACACGCGTGATGTTTTCCTCCAAGGCCTGAATCGAAGCGGGTTTGTCGGCATAAGCTTTTGACTTTACATATCCCCACAGGAAAAAGTCTAACGGTGTGATATCACACGATCTTGGTGGCCAATCGACCGGCCCAAAACGTGAAATTATGTGCTCACCGAAATGTTCTCTCAATAAGTCCATTGATTGATGCGATGTGTGGGAAGTGGCGTCGTCTTGCTGAAACCAAATGTCGCCGAGATCACGAGCTTCAATTTCAGGCATCAAATAGTCGGTTATCATGGCACGATAACGGTCGCCATTGACGGTTACGTTCGCACCGGCATAATTTTTAAAGAAATATGGAACGATGATTTCACCGGCCCACAAACCACACCAAACCGTTGTTTTTTCTGGATGAAGTGGCAGTTCTTCAATCTCTTCAGGTTGCTCTTCGTCCCAAATGCGGAAATTTTGTTTGTTTACATACCCATTGAGCCAGAAATGGGCCTCATCGCTAAACAAAATTTGCCTCGAAAACGTCGGATCTTCTCGGAACTTTTCAAGAGCCCATAGCGCGAAGCGATGTCGCTTGGGAAGGTCGAGCGGCTTCAGTTGTTGCACAAGCTGTATTTTGTACGCTTTTAATTTAAGATCTTGACGTTAAATGTGCCAAGTCGTTCCATACGTCAGTCCGAGTTTCTGCGAACGGCGCCGAATCGACTCTCTACGGTCTTCGTGTACACTCTCAGCTACGGCCGCTATATTTTCTTCACAGCGTGCTGGACGTGGTCTATTCGGTCGAATATTATCCAATAATGAATGCTGGGTCTCAAAATGGGTGATAGTGTTGCGAATAGTACGCTCAGTAGGCCGATTATGTTGACCATAAGTTGAGCGAAGTGCATGAAACACATTCCTCACAGAACGTGAATTTTCATAATGAAGTTAAACAATTTGTAAACGTTGTTCACGCGTAAGTCTTTCCATTATGAAATGCCAAACAATACTAAACAAAAATAACATGACAGCATGACACGACTCACACGTGATCTGTCAAAGAAGGCTATTGAAAAAAGTATCTCTACTTGGACCACCCGTTATATACTTTGACTAGAAGTGTATCGCCTATTGCCCAGCAGATAAATGCCAGATTTTGTTGGGTTCCAGAATTCTCATACATTCCAGACAACTAGTTCTTAGTTGAATCTTCGTCTTCACAGCCCGTCATCGTGTACGGGACCGAAGATTTTTCGAAGAATTTTCCTCCAGAATCGACCAAGGATTTCCTCATCCGCTATTGAGGCGCCGTAGAGCAAAACTAGGATGATCAGAGTCTCCTTAGTGAGGGCTTTACTTTCTTAGCCCGAAGAAACAGCGGTTGGCAAGAGTAATTCTTCGTTTAATTTCTGACGAGATGTTGTTGTCAGAGTTGATAATTGTAACGTTATGTCCAATTCGTTGATGTTGTGTGTCCTTTCGTGTTGACAGCATGTACATAGTCTTACCCTCATTTTGCCGCTTGCTTCTCTATGCTAGCAAGCGTGGCTATGACATCACGAAGAGTCCTGCCAATGATGTTAAAATCGTCGGCGTTTGCTAGTAAGTGCACCGATTTTTAAAATATGGTGCCTCTGGTGTTGGCTCAGGAGTTTTGCACAATCCTCTCAAGAGAAGTCACATGATAGCGCATCGCCTTGCCTAAGTCCTTTGTTGGTATCGAATGTGTCGATGAGGTCGTTTACTACACTGATGGAGCAGCGAGAATTCTCCATCGCCATCCTACACCAACGGACGAGTTTGGGCGGTATACCAAAACTAGACATGGCTCTGTATAGTTCGTCTCTATAAATGCTGTCGTATGCGGCTTAGAAATCGATGAATAGGTGGTAGGTATCGATTTGGACATCTTAGGTTTTACCAGGATCAGCTGAAGTGTGAAAATTTGATGGTTTGAGGATTTTCCTGGCCTAAAACCGCACTGATAAGGGCCGATCAGGAAGGAGGCTAGAGCGTATTCTTTATAAAGAATGGGTTTTTCGATTGTCAGCCGTTTTCGTGGAACTGCCCTTGAGATATGTCTGCTGTGATTTGGATAGCGAAGATTCTTTTACAAAACTTCGCATGTGGATGTCTAGAACATGCTCTAGAGTTTTTAGTACAAATACCTGTGGGGGCATGCTGTACCCTGAAACCCCCTGCCTGGGTTCACTGTTGGATTTAGGGTTGGAAAAACAAGCCCTCGTCAATAATCAGCACAAACAGGTGGGTTGCTTATATATTCAAACTTTACATACATCCGACCTCGAACGCAACCCAAATCCAACAGTGAACCCAAGCGAGAGATTGGAAAATTTTTAAATTCGGCGTTATTTCACTGCACCGAAAGGGACCTGTGAAATGGACACCACGTTCGTGTGATTTGACACCCTGGGTGATATGGCACCTCTGCACTACTTTTTGTGTGGGTACGTCAAATCTCTGGTCTATCCTGATCAACCAGCAACGATTTATCTCTAAGAATTCAACATTTAACGCACTTTTGACGAAATAAGACCAGGTATGCTCGAAAAAGTGGTGCAAAATTTGACCGACTGGATGGCGTTGTTGTGGAGGGCATACCTATGTCAAAAATGTTTAAATGTTTATGAGCTAATAAAGCCAACATTTAGGTCATTCCATTGAGTTGGTTGAGTTTTATTTTCAAAATAAACTCTATGCCTCTAAAAAAAAAAAAAACAAGACACTCTATGCATAACCACTGTTTAGATATCAAACATATTGGGATAATCACCTGAAAGGGGAGGTGATCAGATGTTAAACCTGAACCGTGGATGTACCCAAAATATTATAATCGTGCATTGCATGTCTTTATCACAAAGCCCAGAAGAACAGGACGTTGTCGCTAGATATCATCCTTGAGACGTGCCCTCGAATCACCTTTATAGGAACTCCATTCAGACGTATATGACCTTGTGGCGTTAATATTAATTTCATGTGATCAGATCCTGGCGTCCGGTGCAATCCTAAACAGGTTCGGAGACACTGGTAATTGCAACATCAGTTAGTTGTTTTGGTCCCATCTATTGTGGTTATGTATCTTCATAGTCAATTTCACCGTCTGACTTGCAAGACATTAACTCTGGCCTACTTGGATCGACCACGAAAGTCATGTTCATAAGGAAAATAAATTCTTCCCTATAAGCTCGAGTCTTCTTAAGAACATTTTTATCTTAAAATCCATGTTCTCTCCTAAATCAATCACAAACAACACTTTCCTCAAGTCTGTCAAATTTCGTAGACCTCCACATGTTACCCAAGGCCAAGGACGAAAACAAAGTTGAAGTACACAAAAGTCTCTTTCAAGTTTGCACGTCGCATATATCTCTCATATCTAAGTCTGATTTTGAACACCCACACAAACACCAGAGGGCTCTACAAACTTTACCAACATTTTGTAAAGTTATTCCTTCGACAGTAAGTAATGAAAGGATTACAGGACGACACATTTCATTATTTTTCTACCTTAGCAGAATATTATAGAAAAACAAATCACCACAAAACGAAGCTTTGTCTACCATACTCCTTCTCAATTAGACCATTTCATTCCATTAAGCAGGTTCTAATTAGTTTCATCGTTAGAACTATAAAATGAATATTTATGGAATCCTTATTCAAGTAAACTACTCTAATGGTTCCCCCAGCACCATGCAGCAAAATCTATTCACCGCAGGAGAACACTTGAACTAAAGACCACCGCACCGACAAAGCTATCCAGATACATTCACATAGATACTTTCTAGTTGTTGCTAAAGTTTACATTTCCAGCTGGTAAGCAAGTTTCCCATTTTTGTGCTCAAATTATTCCAAAGACAAACGGAGAAGTTATTTTGCATTTTGTAAGGACCTTCCGTCATGTGGTTGTTTGTGTGACTTTTTATTAATAGCTGAGCTTATGGTGAAATTAATGCAAAGGCTGAACAGAGTTTAATATTAAATGAGGAATAAGAAAGAAAACAAAAAACGCCAACCAACGAGGACCTTGTTCCAAAACCAGAGTTTCAAGTTGAAATTTGCCAAACCAAATCGTAAGTCTCGCGCAGCCAAAAGCCCAGAGGACAGGACTTTTTTTACTCCTGAAAATTTGTTAATGGAAATCGTAATACTGTTTGAGTTCGCCGGTGTTTTGTGTAACGAGAGTTTTGATAGAAAGCAAATTGAATATTTATTAACAAAGTTTCCAAAGTATATGTTCATTAAAAAACGAACGGAGGAGGGAGTTCGCATGAAGCTTGGTAATTATTGTTGTTGATTGCACTCGGAGATGGAGAGGATGGGGTTTGAAAGTTTGCCCATTGTTTTGATATCCTGAAGATGTTAACCATCTCTATATGAGGGGAAAATTTGTTTAGCACTTGCTACGACGTATTAAGGCATAACTCACACAACGGTTTAAATTTACTTGATTTTCATCAAAGGTGGGTCTTCACATGAAAATTCCTCTTGTTGTAAATTTTGTAAACAAAATATTTACAAGAATGTGGAGTAACTCAAAACGAAGACAGTAGCTTAGGGCTCGGTGAAATGTAGACAAGTAAAATATATTTCGAAGGGCAAGTCCTGGAACAAATGGTAATCGAATACCTGATATCTGATACACCAGTTTATCATGCAACAAGTTTCATGAATTACTTATTACTATGTGTAGGAGCTGTGGCTGGTTGGGTGTTTTAGAACGAGGGTGAACTCTAATTGGCTTTAACTTTAATACCCAGCGGTTGTGACTCCGACCACACATCAGATGTGCTTATTTTTAACCTCCAAGTGGTTACCATCAGGTACTGGCCTCATCCAACCGGATTTGACTTGCTAAACGATAAGTGCAAGTGTTGACAACAAGACGAAAAACAGCAACAATATCAACAGACAGGTAAGAATGGCACGGAATGAATACCCGGCCTGCCGTCCCAGGCAAACCTCGACAAGCTGCTTCGATATAATTGGATATCAGTTTGTCTAGGAGACATTAAACATTAAACTGTGGAGGTGCAAGCAAACAACCAGCGGAAGCCCTCAACTGCTGCAAAGTAGACATAGCTGCCATCCAGAAAATACTAGGGGATGGGCCGGGCAAAAAGAGGATGAAAAACTGGGACGTCCTACTACGGACCTCGTTATTGTGAGCAGAAATAGCGACTATTATGATGCGGATTTGTTATAAGTGCCAGACTTAGGCAACAAGTGTTAAGTTTGCAAGACACAAGCGTACGCATTGTAACAATCCGCATCAAAACAAAATTTTTTAACAAAATTTTTCAACATCCTATGGAAGAAAAAGATGATATAGCTAAGGATTGCTTCTGCGAGCTCCTTGAAAAAACCTATGAGCGACTACAGAAGTACGATTTTCAAATCGTGTTAATAGATTTTAACTCAAAGGTAGGAAGAGAAGAAATCTTTAGCAGTCTTGCCGGAAAACATGCTCTACACGACAACACGTCTAGTAACGGACTTAGGTTAATTGACTTCGGTACGGAACGAAATGCCAACACAGCCACCACATGGTTTCCCGACCGTGATATCCATAAGGGGGCATGGCGGTTTCCAGATCAACAAACGGTCAACCAAGTTGATCACATTGCGATAGACAAAAGGCACGCATTCAGTATTTTGGATGTCCGAACATTCCGATGAGCTAACATCGACTCGGACCACTACCTTGTTGCAGCCAAGGTTAGAATGCGGATATCCACCACGCCACAACAATCCAGAAATACTGTGAAAAAATTTAATGTCGAAAGACTGCAATGGCAACAGACCGCCAAGACATTCGCGTAACGCGTATCCCTTAACCTCTCGACTAACACTATACCACCATCGAATATCGAAGAACAATGGCAACGATGCCAACAAGCCGTTAGAGCAGCCGCAACTGATGTGCTAGGTTTCTCGCGCCAACAGCAAGAAACGCCTGGTGTGATGAGGAATGCCGACATATGCTCGCAGCCAAGAACGAGGCCGACAAGGCTAAGCTGCAGGTGAAGACGAGAGCTGCCATTGAGCTATATAGGCAGAGCAGAAGGGAAGAACACCTGCTTTTCAGATAGATGAAAAAAGAGCAAGAAAAGCGTGCGATCGAGTATATAGAGAGGTGCCACTCCAGGAACGATGTTCGCAAGTTTTACCAAAGTGCAAATCGTCAAAGCCAAGTATACAAGGCTCGAGCGGAATCCTGCCGAGATGAACAAGGAAATACCGTAGTTGAGACACAGTCGATACTGAGGATATGGAAGAACCACTTCTGCAGACTGTTAAACGGCGATGAAGAACAATATTCCGCTGTCAGGCAGAACGAGCCATTCAATGTTGGCAACGACAGCGAAAACTGCCAACCACCCGATCTGTATGAAGTGAGGATAGCAATATCCAAACTCAAGCTTAATAAGGCTGCCGGAATTGACGGCCTTCCCGCCTAGCTATATACAGCCGGCGGAGATGACTTGGTAAATAACATCCACCAACTCATAAGCCAGATCTGGTCGGAAAAAAGAAAGCCTGAAGAATGGAACCGCAGCATCGTTTGCCCGATCCGCATAAAAGGGGACAATCCAAACTGCGCCAACTACAGAGGCGAAACTTATCCCTCAACATCACCTACAAGATCCTCTGTGCCGTAATATGTGAACCCCTGAAACTGTTTGCCTACAACCTGATGGGCCTTTATCAGTGTGGTTTTCGTCCAGGAAGGTGCACAACTGATCAGTTCTTCACACTTCGACTGGTCCAGGAAAAAAAAAACTCAAGGAGTCCAAATCGATACCTACCACCTATAAATCGATTTCAAAGCTGCATACGACAGCATCAATAGAGATGAGCAATACAGATCCATGTTTGCTGGTATAACGCTCAAACTCGTCCGTATGTACAGTAAGACGATGGAGAGTTGTCCTTGCGCCATCAGAGTCGGAAACGACCTCACCGAAACCTTTGCTACTAAAAAGGGATTTAGGCAAGGCGATGCGCTGTCGTGTAGCTTCTTTAAATGATTCTGGAGAGGATTGTGCAAAACTCACGATGGAGAGTTGTCCTTGCGCATCAGAGTCGGAAACGACCTCACCGAAACCTTTGCTACTAAAAAGGGATTTAAGCAAGGCGATGCGCTGTCTTGTAGCTTCTTTAAATGATTCTGGAGAGGATTGTGCAAAACGTGATGCCATAGCCACTTTTGCTAGTATAGAGTAGGAAGAATATTCTGTCAACACGAAAGAACACACAACATCGGCAAATTGAAAAGAACGTCACCGTTGACAGATATCATATTGAGGTAGTACGGGACTTTGTCAATCTCGGCCCCGCTCTAAACTTTGACAACAACACCTCGTCAGAAATTAAGCGAAGAATTACTCTTGCCAATCGCTCTTTCTTCGGGCGAAGAAGGCAATTCAGTAGTAAAGCCCTCACTCGAACTACGAAGGAGATCCTATAAAAGACCTGATCATCCCAGTCATGCTCTACGGCGTTGAAGCATGGACCTTGTCAAAAGTGAATGCAGAACTGCTTGTGCGATTTGAGAGAAATATTCTTCGAAAAAAAATTCGGCCCGTTTGCTTTGACAGGCTATGGAGACGAAGATTCAACCAATAACTTTACGAGCTGCTCTTGCTCTTGATCAAAAAATCCGAATTGGACGTTAAAGATGCCTAGGACATATAAATCGAATGGACCCCAATACTCCGACTCGCGCAGAGTCTTCGATTCCCAGACAGACGTCGGGCCGGTCTAATTGGAGGGGCTTGTTGGTTGAGGCCCAGGTTCATTCCGGACTGTAGCGCCCTTATGTAAGTACGTAGAAACAATGGAAAATGAGAGGATTGGAAAGCAAACAAATTGATGGCACAACGTTAGGTAACAAGAATCGGGGTAACCTACCATACTAACATTTTAGTTCCAAAAACGTCATATCGGGTGTTTTTTTGGTGTTTCAGAATTTTTTTGAAAAACTAAGCACACACTTTCGGATTTAAATGTTGATGACTCTTTGGGAGTGCTAACAAATCAGCTAAGCACATGCAGAACCATTAACACTCATCTCGGTGTCTCATCCGCACATAGATCTGTAAGCTGTGGCACCCCACAAGGGGGCGTCCAGTATCCTCGCCTCTAGAATCTAGTGGTCAGCGAGCTACTAGCTCATCTAGAAAGCAAAAAGTGTAAGACGATTGGCTCTGCGGGTGGCTGTATCAAGGAAAGTCCACGAAACCCATAGTGAACTATCACAAAATGGTCTCTCTGTACTCTCTCGCTGGCCCTCCAGAGGTAGACTCGGCGCGAGCCCTCAAAAACCGATAGGTCAATTCAGTAGAAAACTTTGCTTTGGGATATTTGAGTTGTTTTGCATTTTGGACGAATCAACTTTAAGTTGATTTGGTTAGGCTCAATGAATAGTCTCTTGGATTACTGCCTTGTAACACCCAAAGATTTTTTTGGGTGCCTCCTTACTCTTTACCACAAACAATGAGGGCTTCAATTTTATTATGATTCCGAACAGCTTGAAACGGTGTAAAACACAAATCATTTGACGGAACAACTTAAGCACACATGTTGACGATGTATTAACATTTTTAAATTACCTATGAAATTGTGTAAAAGGAAGGTTTTAATGTATTCATATATGTGAACGCCGGCTGGGTCTTACTTCACCGGCAATCATGATATTCAAATTCAGTAAGACAGTAAAAACATGACATGTTAATCACTTCCATGCATGAATCACTAAACATGAATATTTCAAACTTCCCATCAACGAAGATGATATTGAGTTAAATTAAAAAAAATAAATCCCCCGTTATGTTGTCCCATCAAACAAATAAAACCTTTCAAAATCAATGCCTTCATCAAATACCGGCTTAAGTGTGTCTAGCGTGGGCTGCACACAACATCGTCAATCATATGCCATGGGCTACCACTTCCCGTTGAACCTTTTGAATCAACCTCGAGTAACCTCAAAAATGCATCTTGCACTCACACTCGCACTGCAAACGCATGGCATAGGAACCCCGACCAGCGCATTTCAGATTTATACCCAGCCATTTGGAAATGACATAAAAATACGTTTACAGTTACACGCGCCTTAGAGTGGTGTGTTGCCACCGATGATGGTGGAGGCTTGTCAGGCATTACGTTTATTTATAAGCCCTGCCGTAGCCGTAACGCGGTCACCAACTCAGTCGGTCGTGAGGAGTGCATTTGCATTTCTCCGAAAACCACACATTAGGTCACATCGACGATGACGACGATGACGACGATGACGATGACGGAACACGAGCGACGAGAGACAGCATACTCCTAAGTGACCAATTATGCTATGCAGGGTGCCGCTTGTCCGCATAGATAATTACAATGGCTCTGTGAAGACCATCATCCGAAATGTCAGAATGAACATGAACAGTCATTTAACCAGACATTACCAGGCTGACGTCTAAATGCACACACGCCCAGGCAGGCGAATAGGACACAGTCGCCGAAACCTCAGGCATACTTTCCACTGGATTTGAGAATTTTTTTTGTGCTCCTTGGCTATGCACGAGTGAGCATAGTGAGGAGATTACGATTGACAATCGACAAGTTGTGCTATGTGGCATGCCAATGCCATGCACTTAGATCTGTCACTTGCAGCGCACTGTTGGTGGTGGATGCTTTTATGTGTGTTCTCATGAACGCTTTTCTATCATGATGCTCTATACCACATAGGGTGCATTTGTTTTGGCTGATAGTTTTTAGGATTGAGAAATAATTAACACAGATTTTAGGTTCCACATATGTAGCAGCTTAGCAACGGAAGGACCGATAGACAAGCAGCGGGAATCGGCAGAATTGGACAATGGACAAGGGTAACTTTTTTTGCGTTTTCATAAAATCATGCCCTAATGCATAACTCAAATATTTAATAAGCTCAGGTTAGCTTTTGACTTCCAATGAACGCCTGAAACCATTTACAGCAACTTTGATGGCCTTATCAGTGTGGTTTAAGGCCGGGAAAGTTCACAACTGATCAAATCTTTCACTTCGGCAGATTCTAAAAAAAAACATGAAGTGCAAATCGATACCTGATCGGCCTTATCAGTGTGATTTTAAGACATTAAAGTCCAAATCTGATCAAATGTTTCACGTCGGCAGATTCTGAAAAAAAAACCAAGAAGCCAAATCGATACCCACCACCCGATTTTAAAGCCTCATTTGACAGAATTTATAGAGACCAAAACTCGTGCGTCTTGGCAGGACGACCTCACCGACACATTCAATACCAAAATAGGATTTAGGCAGGGCGATGCACTGTCATGTGACTTCTTTAATCTAATTCTAGAGAAGATTGTGGAAAAATCCCGATTCAGCACCAGAGTCACAATCTTCCATTAATCGGTGCTAGCATATCGTTGGCGTACATCATTGTTCGGACTCAACGTGATTTCATAGGTACGTTTGCTTGTATAGAGAAGTGAGCAGGAAAATAGATTTAGCACTATATGAGTGTCAGACTAAGCATATGCTGTCAACACGAAAGGACACACAACATCGACGAATTGGACAGAACGTCACCATTGACAGATATAACTTTGAGGTAATACGGGACTTTATTTATATCGGCTCCGCTATTAACTCTGACAACAACATCTCGTCAGAAATTAAACGAAGAATTACTATTGCCAACCGCTGTTTCTTTGGGCTAAGAAGGCAATTCAGTAGTAAAGCCCTCACTCGAACTACTAAGGAGATCTTATATAAGACTCTGATCATCCCAGTCCTGCTCTACGGCGCTGAAGCATGGACCGTCTCAAAAGCGGATGAAGAAATCCTTTGTCGATTTGAGAGGAAAATTCTTCGAAAAATCTTCGGTCCTGTTTGCGTTGACGGGCTATGGAGACGAAGATTCAACCAAGAACTATACGAGTTGTACAGCGACATGCCCCTGGTAAAAAAACTCCGCAGTGGACGTTTAAGATGGCTAGGACATGTAGAGGGAATGGACACCAATACTCCGGCTCGCAGAGTTTTCGATTAACAGCCAGATGTCGGACGCAGTAGAGGAAGACCTCGCCTTAAGTGGCGCGCACAAGTCGAAGCCGACCTCATCCAACTTGGAGCTAATTGGAGAGGCATGTTGGTTGAGGCCCAGGTTCATACCGGACTGATGCGCCACTTAAAGAAGAAAGAAGAAAAGCACGCATCTTCGACAAAAGGGCTTGATGGCAATTCCTATCAAATGCCTTTGAAATCTCAAGTCCAACCAAGGTGGATAGATTGATTCAACTTTTCGGTGAGATATGTTATCATATAACCGTGGACCTGTTGCTACGAGAAACGTATTGTCGGTCATTGAGGAGTTTTCGTAGTTCTAGATATTTTATAAGCTGACGGTTTATCGGCGTTTCCTAGACCTTAGAAAGAGGGGAGGTAAGTGCAATTGGTCGGTAATTAGAGAGAGAAGAAGATTCGCCTTTTTAATGGATGGGCTGAACAAATGCTGTTTTCCGTCCTGACAAGTAGAACAGAGAGAAAAGCTTACGCAGTGGTTTTACCAGCATGGAAGAACACCTCTTCAGAACTGTGGGGGAGATACCATCTGGACCAGACGATTTAAGAATGTTAAGATCTAATAATAATCGTGCGACTGTACGAGTACGCAAGTGGATTGGTCCCATGGAATGTTCTACGTTCTCAAGTACAGAAGGAGACTGGACACAATCTGGAAACGTTGAGCTAGCCGTAAAATGAGCAGTGTCCGGATTGACTTTGTATATAGAAGTGACAGCAGGAATGTCATTGTAAATGACCGTTGGGATGGAAGTTGAGGTCGAATTCTTAATGTTTTTTTTTTACAAACGACCAAAAGTGTTTACTACCTTTGGGACATAGTAGAATTTTTTGCCTCCACTTTTGGTCGTTGAAGAATTTGGCACGCTGTATGTGTACATTGCAGTCGTTTCTGGCTCGTTTGAACTTCAATCGGTTTTTCTCAGTGGGATTGGTCTTGTGTGACCAAAAACATAACTCTGTCAACCAACTGCCTCTTTACAGCTTGAGTCAGTCATACCACCCGTTTACCTTAGGTTTGATACTCTTTACCCGGTGAGGGATAAAGTAGCAGCAGGTCTTGTTCTTTTTGGCAAAAATATAACTTCACACACACATATTAAAGCAAAAGCTAGGTTTAAGCCCCATGTATATGCCGTTAACGCTTAGTATTTCTTTATTTTTCTCGTCTTTTACAAACTCTTTATACCCACTGATACTACAGCATAGGGACATAGGGGATTCAACGATTTGTACATCCCACTGTGTGTAGCCTTCGAATACGTTTTTTTGTTTGTTTGTCTGACAGCAAAATATCCATGAGACACCACTCGAACGGAGATTGACGATGATTTGATGTACGAGAAGTTCATATCGAGATTCGAATTTTATAGTTCAGTGGGTTCGTTTTTTTTTTTGTTATCCGAGAAAAAGGGTTTTGAATGAGTAGCAGATGGATGAATGACAAGTCATGACTTTAGTACCAGATGATGGATGGTCGTTTTTGTATGCATGATATGCTCGTGAATTCACTAAGGACAACGAGGACAACGAGGACAAGTCTTGATGTGATTTTTGTCACATAGACGTGATTGACGGAGAAAGAAAATTTTCCAGAAAATTGCTTTCTCTGGGGATGGTGTGAATGTGGGTATGTAGAATGTTTCAGAATATATTTCCTAAGATCTGTTAACGTAATCTTCCATATTTGGACTTATTTGGTAAATGAAACATCACAGAAGTTAAGACTATTATTCAAAACTTTAACACTCAGTTGCTTTAGAGGTAACAGCCAACACGAATAGTCCCATGGAATGTAACTTGTGAAGGAGTCACCTACCTTCCTTGAACAATTTACAAACGTTAATATCCCCTTCGGTAAGCCAACAATATACGGACGATAAATCTTGGCTTTGAATTTCTTGAAATGAAGAAAGCGGAAAGTTCGCAATTCGTAAAGTTCGTCTTTCAAAATATACGATGACCAGAACCTCGCAACCGATTCAGATTTGAGAAGTTTGAGTTAGGACTTTATAACTTCCTATCCCGAAGAAATGGCGATTGGCAAAAGATGTTATTATAACAATAATTCGATAAATTATAACAAGAGCGTATACAAGACCCTGATCATGGACCGTATCAAAAGAAGATGAATGAAGAATCCTTCGTCGTTTTGACCGAAAAATGATGGGCTGTGGTGACGAAGATTTGACCACGAACGATATGAGCAGTACAGCGACATACTAACTTACTAAAGCGGCGCTTCAGTCCGGATCCGGAATGAAACTGGGCCTCAACAAACATGCCTCTCCATTTACCCCATTCCTTAGCTAACTGCCTCCAGTTGAGCACTCCAAGTTGGTTGAGGTCGGCTTCTACTTGCGTGCGCCACTTAAGGCGAGGGCTTCCAGCCCGACGTCCGGCTGGGAATCGAAGGCTCTGCGAGCCGCAGTATTGGTTTCCATCCCTTCTACATGCCCTAGCCATCTTAAACGTCTAATGCGGAGTTTTTGACCAGGGGCATGTCGGTGTACAAGCTCGTATAGTTCTCTTTAAAACAGGAGGTACCACCATCGTGCAAGAAGAACACACGCACACATGAATGGCTGTAAGAAAGCTCGGCCCTGTGTTTTTTTTTTTTTTTTTGTGGTGTTGTAATTATTTTTTTATTAACGGAACAAAATTACACTCAAGTTGAATAATTTTGTTTACAATAAATTAACCCCGATTGAACCCATTAGACATGCACACAAGCTATTCTCCCTGACCACCATAGCTACTGGCTTTATTGCCACCGATTCCCCAAAGCCCAATACCATACCATAACTGACTATCACTGAAAATGAATCTGTAAACCACACCCATTGGCATGTAAAATCGTCGCTGGTATCCCATTAACTCCACCTATACTGTAATTAAACGAAATCCAATTAAAATGTATCCATCCCGATAATGAGCCAACCGACGTATATCCACCACACATTGCATCCCAGTGTCAACATGGTGGCACTCTCTTGATCACATTCCTGCCACTGAATTCCAACCAATGTACCAACAAAAACAAACCCATGTTCCAATTATTTGTAATTAGCGAACATGTCCGAAAGAGAGCATGTCCGTCAAAAATGTGTGGTACGTCCAAAAGTGCATGCTTTTGGTCAATAAATCGACGAATCCCTGTCAAACAGCAACCTTCCGCGTGCTAAACGACAGCCGTGTTCCGTCATAATCGCAACCGCATGCGTCTATCACCAAACCGGCAAACGTGTCTTGCCTTCGTTAGTGCGGGTCTCATAATTTTTTTTCTACGGCAATTATCGCATTCGTTCGAACCCCTGTGGGATCATTGACCGTGGCATTGAAGCTACAACCGGCGGTCACGATCATGGCGTGTACCTCAGCCCATGCGTGAATTGGCCCTTTCCATAGATACGAACTCATTCCGAGGTTACCTTCGATGCGACTGCATTTTGTAGCCCACGGTTTGTTTGGTTTGAGATACATAAGAACGAACGAACAGATTAGACCGGACATGCAGAACTGGTTGTACGCACAATGGTTATAGATACAAAAGTGGGCGGTTGACTTGGATTGACATGTGCTCGGTTGGATGCTTTCGATTTCGCTGGCGGATTGTTAATTTTTTCGCACAGATGTGAGTCGGTGTGAGGAGGGGCATTGAATTGGTTTTTGAAGTTCATCGTTGGATAACACTTGGCCGTGAATATTTATATAACACGATTTGACGTAAAAGTCTATTGGTCATGGAGAGGGGACTAAACTGGCTTTTATGTGGCTTCGCTTAATTTGTTGGCTTTGTGTCGAAAGTAGTCATTTCTAGACAAAGTCACCACACAAGTTGTTTGAGGTTTGTTGCTCCTATTTGGCGGCATGGCCGGAACAAAAAAACAATAAATCTTACAAATTGGGGGGCATGTTAATGGGAATTTGGAACCATGAAAAGCTTACTCTTTGTCTGCGTGTTGAGGAAATGTATTCCATGGGTGTAGGAAGCAACGTATACGAGTATACATTAAGCATCTGCAGGTGTCTAATTTGAGAGGCTGCTTATCAAAACTGTAGACTTTATTGCTTTGTCTGAATTTCGCAGGGAGTGTGTGGTAGAAAATATTAAGTTCTTGTAACGGTTGGTTAAATTTTAGGGTCCGATGTTGAATGTGAACCACACCTAAACGTCAAGTTTTTTTCTGCATTTGGTTTGACATTTCTCAATATCAGACTCACTCAATTTGAATTATGGAAAGATACACAATCGAGCAACGCGTTAAAGTTTTTCAGGCTCATTATGAAAATGAAGGTTCAAATCGAAATGCATTTCGTGCACTTCGTGATTTTTTCGGTCAATTTAATCATCTATATGTGCGTACACTCGGAAAAATCGTGCAAACATTTGAGCAAACCGGATCTGTAGGGGATATGGAAACACCAGTGCATGCTCATGCAGCTCGTACTGCAAAAAATATCGCTGCTGTTCGCGAAAGCGCGGCTGAAAGCCGTCCACCTCAACTCGTCCTCGTGCCCAACAATTGCACCTGTCACGCACGTCGTTGATGAACATTATTCATAAAGATTTGAGTTTCCACGCCTACAAGGTACAATTGACTCAAGAACCAAAGCCTCTTGATCATTTCAAGCGTCGTCAATGGTCAGAATGGTGGCAAGAAATGGCTACAGTGGATGATCAATCATCATCTTAAGTGATGAAGCATATTCTCACCACAGTGGATTCGTCAATAAGCAGAATTGCCGCATTTGGGCGATGGATAATCCAAGAGTGATTTTCGAAAAACCAATGCACCAACTAAGAGTGACTGTTTGGTGCGGTTTTTGGGGCTGGCGGCATCATCAGGCCGTATTTTTTCCAAAATGAGGTCGGTAGTTACTGTGAATGGTGTTTGATATCGTGAGAAGAAAACGAAATTTTAATGGCCCGAATTTGAAGATATAGATGTGGACGATATGTGGTTTCAACAGGACTTTGCCACTTGCCCCGCAGCTAATGAAACAATGGCTCTTTTCGCGACAAATTCAATTTCCGTGTTATATCACGTGGTGGCGATGTCAATTGGCCGCCAAGATCATGTGATTTGACGCCGTTGGACTTCTTTCTTTGAGGCTATTTGAAAGAAAAGGTGAACGTCGATAAGCCAGCAACAATTCAAGAGCTAAGGGATGAGATAATTCGGCACATTAACTGCATGGAACCTAAATTATGCCTCAGCGTCATCAAAAATTTGGACCATCGGATGGAGGTGTACCGCCGAGGTAGCGGCGGCCATTTGGATGATATATTGTTTCATACATAATTGAGCCATACCAATATTATCATAATAAAAATAAATGACAGTAATTTTTTAAATAACTTGTCTTTTAATCAAAATCAACATCGGCCCTTAACATTTAACCACCCTTTTGTTAGTTAATTGGTTGGTGTATTTGCTAATTTTTCAATTTTACATCCATAAAAGTCGCTCGTGATAAACGGTTAAATGACGAAAACTTGGCAAACGCCCTTGTCACCGAGCGAGGTGGGTCCAGTCCCCAGTTAATCTCGAAGGTGGAACTCCAGATCATCTTGGATTCTCGAATGAATCGATTCGCCACCGTGCACAACAAGATCCAGCTTGTCCAAGAATTAAAGCCGCGAGACCATGCAATGCGTCCTGATTTTGGTGTATGAGATTGATCTCGATGCTGATTTTCATCGCAAAATTTTGTTCAGTGATGAGGCTCATTTTTGGTTGAATGGCTACGTCAACAAGTAAAATTGCCGCATTGGGACTGAAGAGAATCCACATGAGACCCTTGAGACGCCATTATATCCACATTCTCACTGTTTGGTGTGCTATATGGGCTGGTGGAGTCATTGGGCCATAATTCTTCCAAAATGATGCTGGAGAGTCAGTTGCCGTTAATGGAGGTATAGATGCATGATAACCGAATTGGATGGCACGAATGTGGATAAGGTGTGGTTCCAACCAGACGGCGCTACATGCCACACAGCGCACATCACAATCGATTTATTGAAGGAAACATTCGATGAGCGCATAATTTCGCGGAATGGACCTGACAGTTTGCCACCAAGATCGTGTGATTTGACAACATGTGAATATTTTCTTTAAAGAAATGTGAAATCGCTCGTCTACGCCAACAAACCAGAAACGTAAGGGGACTTGGAAGCCAACATTCGTGGCGTGGTTTCCGACATACGGCCCCAAATTTTCGAAAAAGTGGTTGAAAGTTGGACCTCTAGACTTGACTTTATTCGAACCAGCCGCGGCAGCCACATGCCCGAAATCATATTTTAAAATTTATGGCATAAAATTATCCTTCCAATAAAGAAAAATTTTAACTTACTTCTACCACCGAATTTTTCATTAAAAATGGTCTGCAACAGGGAGCGGTAAGCTCGCCGATTCTCTTTAGCATTTACATCAGTGGTATGATAGGTAGACTTACTCTGGCAGTTGCGAATGCGGCCGATCTTATCACTTAAAGAACAGCATCTACTGTCGAGGTCATTCGAACTCTTTTGCAACGCGATTTCCACGACATCCAAAGATATTGTGATGACTGGAAGTTAAAAATCAACTTTCACAAATCGGAAACTACCCTATTTAGGCTATCTAGGGCACCTATGGATAAAAGAAAGACCTGACGAAATCTGGTTATCGTTGGACCAAACGGACAGCCACTGGCGAGTAAAAGTCAAGTAAAGTACCTTGGCATCAGGCTGGATCAGTATCTATATTTTGGAAGACGAGTAGATGAGGCTCTGGCGAGAGCTAGGGAAGCGTTTGCAATGGCAAGACGACTATTTTATAGCAGTCGTCTTGACAGCAGGGGCAGCATGGTGAAGGTGATTTGCTACATGGCCCTCATCAGGCCGATGACTTCCTATGGGTGCCCGGTGTGATTCAACGTTGCCCCATCTCAAATGGAAAAGTTACGGGTGTTTAAGAGGAAAGTGTTTAAGAAGCTGTCTTGGACGTCAAAGAACACCAGTATCTGACTACACAAAATATTATTCCAACCAGGTCCTATACAACGGGACTAACATGAACAGAATAGACAACATTCTGGTAAATTCATTCGGTTTCACGCTGCAAGAGCGATGGATTCGAACAACAGTCTCATCTTTGGAGCCTTCTTCCCCAAAGATGAATATTTTGAGAGTGCGCGTTTAAGCGGCTTTATTCCTCCCGAAGGTTTCCTATATCTGGATAGTCGAGGGCTGCTACAGGATAGATAGAAAAAACAAACACCCTTCAGTAAGGGAACTTTTTTATGGGAGGACTAATAAATATTAACAATGAAAATCCTTTTGTAAGTCTCCTACAAATTATCCTTTACCAGATCAGGTCTGTAAGTACCTAAAAAATAAGTCATGTGGGTTTTTCGACACCGAAACGTCTTACTAGTTTTAATTATTTTTTCTTAAATTTCGCACACACTTTTCGCCCGATTGTTAAAGTGATCCCAACGTTAGTGAGTACTCACCGCGTAATAGGGCAATTAAATGATATAAATAAACTTTTAATGACGGACCCGACATGATGAGTCATTACGCGAGGTAAGTGCTTAGCGCCAGGGAGTAAATTTGTTGCGAGTGTAGTTCAAGTGTAATTGAATTTTTTTTTTACGTTCTTTTGTTTGTCTTCTATTGAAAACGTCACTGACATAATGACATAATTTCATTTCGAGAAAATGAGACAACAATTCTATTAAATCACTCTCATGATAGGCGTGGGGTTTTTTTTTTCTTAGATACTTATATAAGGTGAAACCTAGACTTTGGTATGATATACTTTTTTTGCATGAAAAGAATTAAATGGAATGAGGTTTGACAATATATTTGTGGGATTCTCTGGTGGGAATCCAGAAAAAAAGTTACTTGTGACGGTGGTATATGGAAAAGCATGTGTGGGCATGACTTGTGCTATATAGGCAACTCCATCTTTGGAATTGGGAATTATTCTCAACCTGCTGGCATTAGACAGAGAAAGGCAACAAATGTTATGCAATAAGTTTTCTGAAATCTCTCAGCTGTGTTGCTGAAAAAAATGAAATCATGATGGCATACGCAGATCAAAATCGAATAATAGGTTGGAGCTGTATACTCTGCCTACATTATGCCTGATCCTGACTTTGAAATAATTTTTTTCTTCATATCCTCAAGTAGGGATACAATAATTTAAATCCCAATCTATATTGATGCGCAGCAGCGATGGCATATAAATGAACATATATGTTGGAACACCAAAACTAAAACAGAAGGTCTGGAATCAATTGCCAATTGTCGCAATACCAGAAAAGCACTCACTTTTGTAATTTTATATCAACTGCGCATTCATAATTCAGCTGCCCATGTTCGGCATAAAATTAAAGGTCCAACTATCATGCATGGAGTACACAAGCAAAAATGATTTGTTGTGAGAAAGAGCTGCGCTTTAAATCGCAAGTTGCGACAATATTGCTTATTGCGCATACTCCTCACTACGACTCTTTGGAGATGTCGTGACATAAGGCCAAGCGTCATAAAGCCAAATTTATAAATGGTGACATTATGTCGCTTTATAAAATTGACATCAGATCAAATTATAGCATTTGGCATTATTACACCTCGATAAAGCCACATAAGGTCAAATGCACAAAGTGACATAAAGCCAACAAAAGCAAATATAATATGCAATCGAAAGTGTCGTAAAGCCAAATTGGCCTTTTGACGCTTCATCAAAGTGTCATAATGCCAAATGGTATAGTTTGGTCTTATGTCCCTTTCACAAAGCGTCATACAACCAAAGTTATAGATTTGGCCTTATGACGCTTAGCCTTATGTCACGGTACCCTCTTTGAACACCACCCATGAATAAATCATCACGACATCTAACATCTTTTTCGTTTCTCTTACTCCCTCTTACCGTCAAACGCCGAAGCTGCGTATGAATTCTAAAATGGGAACCATGTGAGAATGCGCGAATTATAACCGGTGGGCCATCCTGTGGTTTCTTTTTTAAATCATGTCACTTACAGCTGTTCCTGCTCGAAATCTTGCCAGAAAGTCAGTATCAGAAAGGCTTGAACAATGTTGGGAAATATTGAAAACTTATTTCAAAAGTGAGTGCTGTGCAGCCCAAAATTTGCTTTATTTGAAAGGAAGTTTGGGCCGAAATGAAGCACCACCGCGCCTGCTGTAAGCAAGTTTTAGAGAACAGATAGTGAGACTGATATGCGAGGGAACAACACTCATGGTGTTCTTCGTCGTAAGGTGCTCACAGACGAGACATTCAGGAAAATCCAATCGCCATAGATCACAGCAGCTCAACAGATCACGCACTAGCCTGAGGAGAATTCTGCACAAAGATCTCGAATTATTCGCTTACAAGGTTCAATTGACTCTGCGGTTGAAAGCGCACGACCATCCGCTTCGTTATCGCTGCGCGGTTTGTGCCATAGAGCAGCTTGAATTGGACAACGCTTTTGGGCGAAAAGTTATCTTTTCAGCTGAGGCGCATTTTCATCTCGGCGGCTACATTAATGGGAACATCGTTTCGGTGAACGCTGGGCGTTGCAGACTTTTTTTTTTTACTGAAATTGAAGCTATGAATTTGGACGGTCTCTGGTTCATGCAGGATGGTGCGTATTATCAGCGCCTCGGAGCTGCGATTTGATACTTCGGACTTTTTCTCGTGGGATATTGTGGAGGACCGATTTTATTCCAACAATTCAAGGCCACGTTTGATAGCATCGCCTAGATCTTTAATAAACAAAACTGCTCATCTGAACTTTTCCAAATTACTTCCGGAATCCAACAATGAGCTGGGATACATGTAATATCTTGAATATCGTCCTCGAACAGATAGTGCACAGACGTGGAACCACTAATTACTTATGTCAAATCCATTCATTTTTGGCAAAAGAAATAACAACCAACAGCCCATGCCACAATAGATGGTTTGCGATCAGAATTTTCATAAAAAATCAAATGCAGCACAGAGTTAAAAAAAAAACATATGAGAAGGCTACAATCCACTGTGTGGACCGTTTTATACCCTATCCCATCCCATCCTTAAAACATTTATCCTCAAAATGTCAGCTTTTTGGCTATGAAATATAGAAAACATCATCGTCAGAACATGTTGTTCAGACAGTTTATCAAAATCATTTATGGTTCGACAAAAAAATCGTTTTTCGCCTGGTTATGCTGTGAGGTAGTGTATAGAAATGGTTTTAGTATGAAAACGCCTCCAAAAAGTGGGCGTGTTTTAAAATGATATATGAAAGAAATGTTTATATTAAGAGAACCAATGATTGTGCATCAACAATTTTTTCGAAATGTTTAAACTTTTATCGAAAAATGTTTTTTTTACTAAAAACGGCCCTAAAAAGTGGGCGTGGCAAAAAAACTTTGTATAAACAAAATATAGACATTATTATCTAGATATGTTGTTCAAACACTTTTTCAGTATCCCTAACGGTTTGGCCTAAAATAACGTTTTTTCTGAAAAGTGGGCGTGGAAGTCATCTGATTTCAAAAATGTTTACAATTGTTCTGCTGGGAGCAACAACAAAAACGTGTACCAAATTTCATCATTCTAGCTCAAAATTTAAGGCCCAAAAACTGGTGACGTACGAACTGACGGACGGACATGGCTTAATCGACTCACCTATCGATTCAGAGTCGATCCATATACTTTGAGGTATACCTAGTGCAATTATTTCTCTATGTTACAGGCAATGTATCAAGAGTTATATACCCAATGATGGTTATTTTGAGTTGACGGAATGTAGCCGCTTAATATTCCGTCTGAAGTTTCTTTTATATAGTCGCGAGATAGATCGGCGGTGCTGATTTTCTACCACGTCTAGTGAAGAATTTTGTATAGGCGGGTCATATAGGAACGAGACGTCATCGTTCAAGGCGGATCGACGGTAGGAGTGTGACTGATTGATACCATCGTAGTAGGTTTCAACAGGAGAACCTGTTGTGGTCCCCTTTGCACTGTGTAAAGAAGAGTTAGGTTAAAAGACATAAAGTTTGTAACGTAGATAAATAATTTCGCTAGATACACCTCAAAGTGTTTGATCGACTCAGAATTGATAGCTAGCCAATCTAGCCATGGCTGTCTTTCCATCCGTCCATCCGTCTGTGTGTTACCGGACAAAGCAGTATATATGTACACATTTTTGGAATCCGCCTACTGCCACGCCCACTTTTAAGAAAAACATTTTTTTTTGTTTAGCAAAACCGTACGGAATTTTGAAAAAACTTTGTGAACCAGGTATTTAGACAATCCTAATATCTATATTTCGTTTACACACAGCTTTTTTCCAGGCCCACTTTTTAGGGTCGTTTTCAGTAAACAATTTTTTTTTTAATTTTGAAATATTTGAAAAATATTTTGATGCAAAATCATTAGTTATGATAATATCAACATTTCGTCGATATATCATTTTAACCCACGCCCACTTTTTGGAGGTGTTTTTCTACAAAAAACCATTTGTATACCCAACAGCACAGCATATGAAGGAGAACACCATACATATGCAGGAGAAAAACGTGGTATTTTCTATATTCCATCGCCATAAAGACAACATTTTGGGGATACTAATTTCAAGGATGGGATGGGATATTTAGCGATCCGCACAACGGACTACAGCCTTCTCATATGATTGTTTTTTCGTATTCATGTATAAGCATTCCATTACAATTAAATTTTGTCACATCAAATCCATAGGATATGCAGTGTCCAAGGGTCAAAGAGGGGATTTCACACCGACCATATCACTGTTGGCAATTTTTAATAAAAAAACGCTGACAATTATCCCTCTAGCAGAGGTCATCTCATAAAAATCAGGATGGACCAACAATCTTTATGACAGATGGAACACTACATAAGTATCCGTCGTTCCTTTTTTTTAATTGCAACTCTTATTGGCAGGTTCTGCTATTAATACTAAAGAGTGCACTATCGTCCGGCTTGCTACCAACAGCCAATCTTACCTGACTTCAAGCTTTCAAAAACATTAACTATGATTAAAACAAATCAAATTAAAAGAATTTGGTATCAATTAAAAGCCGTTATTTTAGGCTTTCATCCACAGATAAATATTTAAAACTTACTCATCAAAAAAGCCCCAATTTCCACAATATTTACCTGAAAAAAAAATTAATCTTTATTAATAAAAAAAAATCCAATTAATGATTTGTTAAAAATACTAAAAAGGAAGTAATTTATCTCCCATCCCAAGAATTTCAAAAACAATCCCTTAACCAAAACGAAAATCCCCGAAAAATATCGATTTTTTACTACCCCCCAAATAAATAAAAGAATCGCCTCCATCGCGATAGGATACCTCAAAAAGAAATGTAAAACAAAAAAAAAATCCCCTCCATCATGGTAGGCTCATCAATCTTCTTATCATCGCTTTATTTTCGATGAATCATTCCAAGAGAAAAACGGCCAAAAATATATTAAACTTTCATTTGCACCGCAAAATTTCATTCATTTTACGTCCTTACAGACGAGCCTCGGCGGGCTACTGTTCGCCCCCTCCCAAAAGACTCTCTGACTACAAGCGGAATAATGTACCTACAAGCTGTTATTGCGATTCACTCGAACGAACAACATCTTGTTGCGAGCCTACCAAGTGTGAAACGCAATGGCTAGGATACACGATTCAATCGCCTGATATCATGCGGATTACGACCAAGGATATGGCAGTGAGGTGACAACGATACATTGAGTAATAAAGTGGGACAAGACGACTGACAACGAAAAAGCATTACAAATTCAGTGGAGCCCATATAAGTGAAATCCTTTCAACCTAAACCCAGTCATCTAGGTATCTAAGGGGTGTGTGTACAAAATTACTTTAAGACGAATCCTTATCATTCATCTTATCATTCGAATATCGATGGCAACCTTTTTTCTGTTTTTCCCCATTCGTTTTCTGTAATGGGCGATGGAAGGTCCTCCTACTGCCTTTGACTTTGGCGAAGGAGATTATGGTATTTTGTCATGTTGTCGCATTAGGCAAATCCTTAAGCGTAGATACATTGTGACGGTTTTGTAGACGTGATCCCGTCGTCTTTTATGGATTTGGTATGGAAGGAGAGTAAATGGATTTTTGAATAAAAGCTAATGGCATCGATTGGTCAAATTATCCCACCTAACTTAATGCCATTGCGTTTCCAAAAAAAAAAAAAAAAATTAGGTCGGTAAGCAAGGAAGAGTTCTTTTGCCACCCATTTTCCACCCATTTATGGTGGAATGGAAAGTTGGTTGAATGTAGTCGTGGAGTTACGGCATGAGGCAAATTAGGAGGCATATTGATAGTAGAAAATAATTTTCTGTGGAAAATGTGTCACAGGATATGGGATATAGGGTTTGAGATGGACGGTGGCTGAATACAAATATTTTTTTTTATAGTAATAGGGGTTGGATAGAAGGGGGGGTGTAGATTTGCTTTGTCACTCAAAAAGAAGCTTTGATGGTGACATTTCAAGTATTTCATAAAATGGTTCCGCATTACAAATTAATTGTGAAGCCTGATACAATCTGTCATTGTTGTGAGTTTAGGAGGGGCCTTAAAGGCATCGTCAGTGCAGGGGAGGTAGGCGCGGTAACCGAAAACCATCGACCTGAGTGAGATGGGAATAGCAATATCTAAGCTCAAGCTTAAATGACGGCCTTCCCGCTGAGCTTTATAAAGCGGGCGCAGATAAATAGATAAGTGACATTCACATTAAGCCAAATCTGGTCGGATGAAAGTACGCCTAAAAAATGGAACCTCAGCATCTAAAGCATAAGTCTCCTCAACATCGCCTACATGATCCAATCTGCAGTAAAATGTGAACGTCTGAAACCGTATAACAACAACCTGATCGACCTTTATCAGTGCGGTTTTAGGCCAGGAAAGTCCAAAACCCATTAAACTTTCACACTTCGGAAGATCATGGAAAAAACTTAAGAAGTCCAAATCGATACCCACCACCTATTCATCGATTTCAAAGCCGCATACGACAGCATTTTTAAAAGACGAACTATACAGGGTCATGTCTAGTTTTGCTATACCGCCCAAACTCGTCCGTTTGTGTAGAATGGCGATGGAGAATTATCGCTGCTCCATCAGGGTCGAAAAAGACCTCACCGACACATTCGACACCAAAAAAGGATATAGGCAAGGCGATGCGCTATCATGTGACTTCTTCAATTTCATTCTTGAGAGGATTGTGCAAAACTCCCGAGCCAACACCAGAGGCACAACTTTCCAAAATTCGGTGCAACTACTAGCATACGCCGAAGATATTGACATCATTGGTAGGACTCAACTTGATGTCATAGCCATGTTTGCTAGTAAAGAGAAGGAAGCGGCAAAAATGGGGTTCGCAATAAATGAGGACAAGACTAAGTATATGCTGTCAACACGAACGAACACACAATATCGACGAATTGGACAGAACTTCGAAGTAGTACGGGACTTTGTCTATTTCGGCTCTCGTCAGAAATTAAACGAAGAATTACTCTTGCCAACCGTTGTTTCCTCGGGCTAGGAACGCAATTTAGTAGTTAAGCATTCACTCGTCACTACTAAGGAGATCCTATATAAGACCATGATCAGTGCTGCTCTACGGCATGGATAAAGCGGATAAAGAAATCCTTGGTCGATTCGGGAGGAAAATTCTTGGGTCCAGTTTCCGTTGATGGACTCTTGAGACCAGTTGTACAGTGATATGCCCCTAGTAAAAAAAAAACTACGCATTGGATGCTTAAGATGGCTAGGACATGTAGAACGAATGGAAACCAACACTCCCGATAGCAGAGGTTTCGATTCCCAGCAAGACGTCGGACGCAGTAGAGGAAGACCTCGTCTTCAATGGCGCGCACGAGTAGAAACCGAACTCATTCAACATCGAGTACGCAACTGGAGGCAGTTAGCTAAGGACCGGGCTAATTGGAGGCCCAGTTGAGGCCCAGGATCATTCCTGACTGTGCGTCACTTAAGTAAGTTAATAAATAGAGGAAACCAAAGAAAGCTAAGTATCCTGTCATTGGGTACTAGGGCGAATGGTGTAATACCAGGTTAATCACCACATGACGGGGTACGCCCGCCGTGGGCATACCGGTAATCAAGGCCTCAAAGCCTTAAAGCCATTAAGTCATTATAAGAAAATATGTATGGGCTCATGAAGTTGGAAAAGTTACTTGATGCTGCTGCTGACTTCTAACCTCAGTTAGTATTCAGTTGCTGCTAAGTAAGATAATCTTGACTGGGTTGTAATGGGCACGCTTGACCAAAGAATATAGTCCGGTACCATGGGAATCAGGAGCCCCAAAGACATGTAGTCCTCGGACTGCATGTTTTAGCCTGATTAAGAGGTTGGCCTCCTTTTGGGAATATCGTAGTGGTTATAGCTATCCGACTTTGCGAGAACGTATGATATTTTGAGGTCTATTAAGTGATAGACTTTGGAATACAAGAGGTGTAAGATGCACCTCGGTCCTTAGCAAGGACAAATTTCGTGCCTTACACATGATTTTCAAACCTTTACATACCAATGTAACGTGTCTTGCAATGGGGTGTCTACCAACACTTTTCTATGGTAGGCCGACCGTGAATTATGAGCCTTAAATGAAAGATGTTCACGTTAGGCACACTTTACATTATCTGTTCTTAAGAGATGTCCAACCGAATAAGCACCAGTGCTTTACTGTCCCAGCTTACTTGCTTTGACTTAAAATTATCGCGCCAATTCCCTTTTCAGCCTCTATGTCGCAGAATTACATAAAGTACTCCATATTGGACGTACAAGAGGTGATACATTCAAGTGGAGTCAATGGACACCAATTCTCCTGTATTTGGAAATTCTGCGAAAACCAGTCAGGTAGTAGACACACTACAGAAACGCCTTGCCTTAACGCTGAAGTAGAATTCGACCTCTGCTAACTTGAGGTGGGCAACTAAAATACAAATTTTCGGTGCAACAGCTCGTTAGTACCCAGGGACGAGCTTTCTCACAGCTATTCATGTGTGCATGTGTACTTCTTGCACGATGGCGGGACCTACTGTGCAAATTTTTGGAAATGGCGCAGGTTAACCCCATGCCTCGTTTACTTTTTACTTTAAATATTAAATGCTGCTTTTCTATTAGAATAGAACTTTTAGCTGTGACCCAGCTTCATCCATGCCTCGTTTGATTTTAACTGATTTTCCAAAAATTAAATTTCACGTTTCTGTTAAAACAAAATGGAATGACCAAACCCCTTTGACACAAAGCAACAAGTGCGATCCCACACAATCTCACGAGCTCAACAAGGCCTTAGAAGTCACGTAATTCCCTTTCGCATGAACAAGCTAAATATAACAGCTAAACAAGTTGCTCCGCAGAGCTGTTCATATACCCGTACCCTCATAAACCCTCAAATACAAACCATCCAGTCACATCCAGCATGACATCCTTGTGCGACTTGAAAATATCAATCAGAATCCCACATCCCACAACGACCAGACCCTTATCTTATTTAAAATCACATTTTGCAAAGAACCTTCGCATAAAATTTACCCCTGATAACCCCCAAAAAGTTATGTCATCAGATACCTAAGATTCCATCCGCAGATACCATTAATCCCTAATGGGACCCTTGTTAAAAGGCCTACTATACACGCATTAATAAAGTGTCACGAATTGGCCTATAACCGTTCTGAGCGGCACAGCACCAAAGACCAAATTGCGGTATTTGTATGTAAATTAAATCGTTAAAGCTCGGATCCCCACCAATTCAAGAGAAAGATTTACTTGAGATGAAAATTATTCCACGCCAGGATCGGAATATGTCTAAGGAGGAGCAGCGAAGTCGTGTCTCCGTTGTGTGCGGGCACATGACAATTGGAAAAGTTTACCAAACTGATGTTGGTTACCCGGCAGGAAAAAAAAAACTTTTCATTGCTAGGTGAAATTATCCTTTTACATCTGAAAGCATGACAGCCGCAGCACACTCCTCGGACGAGATGTGGCTGACTGGCCACTTAAATTAATTAGACGTCCAGTGGAGCATGGAGCAAGGCATTGTACATGATTTGCGGGAGAGCATCATTATGACAGAGTGAAACTACACAAAACAACGCGCGCAAATAATGACAAACAATGTCCGCACTTCAAATAGAGACTTAATGACATACATAGATACACTCGATGTGCATTGGTGTTAGTTGGAGATTTCTCTTATCCAATTTTCCACCCGGAATGGCTTTTTAAGCTATGCCAAGCCATACCAAAGTCGAATGACTACTGCGGTGACAGCTGCTGAACATGAGAAAATCCGATCCAAGTGAATGGCCAGGACAGGGCGTCTCCTGTTTTAACTATATAATTCCTAAGTCAATAATTACATTCTGAGTGAATTCCTAGATAACGAAGACGCCGGTGGATGGAATGGGTAGTTTGTAGCACGCGCCATATAATTCTCCACTTGATCAAGCAAAGAATGTTTTTTTTCTGTTACAGAGTTAATGTTTGACAAGTCTTTCGCTTTCATATTTCAAGGACGACGGGATACTTGGGAATATTATTTTTTTTAATCAGTTTTGCTGCGACGCCGCTGCTGTGATATTGCGATAGAATTGACAGATGATGGGAAATTGGAATCATCAGCATTGTCCTTGGTAACAACGTGGGCCGGATGAAGGGATGTTGATAATGGAGGTTATGTGAATCCTGGGAAGTTCATTGTCATGTTGAAAGACAATATTATTTTTCTTTGCAAATAATGAAGATGGATTCGTGGCTAGAAAATATTATTACAAAATTGGAAGCCCACGTGGATGGTATACAACAAAAAAAGTTGTTTCTAGGATATGAATTATAAAATCGTTTTTTTTTTAATGGAAAATAATATAAAACACTAAGGGAAATTGAAATTATATTAAAATATCAGTGGTAATAATTTATTCAGGCATATTTAAAGGAGAAGGTCTATTCCCTCCTATTCAGTCTTAGAAGAATCAAGATCCGTAGTATCTATATGATCTCAGGGTGCGTTTACCTTTTGTTTACGAGATCAAAACAATCGTGGTGAACCACCCGGATAAACGAAAAACAGGACAACGACGTTCGTATCTGCACCTGGAATGTGAGAACTTTGAAAAGGAGAGGCGCAAGCGAACAACTAGCGGAAGCCCTTAACTGCTTCAAAGTAGACATTACTGCCATCCAGGAAATACGATGGGGTGGGCTGGGCAAAAAGAGGATGAAAAAATGTGACATCTACTACGGACCGTGTTATAGTAGAAACAGCGACTATTCAGATGCGGATTTGTTACAAGTGCTAGACATAGACAAGAAGTGTTATGTTTCCAAGACATTAGCGAACGCATTGCAACAATCCGCATTAAGGCCAAATTCGCCAACATAAGCCTTATATGCAATCATGCCACAACGGAGGAAAAGGATGATATAGCTAAGGATTGCTTTTACGAGCTCCTTGACAAAACCTATGAGCGATTACCGAAGTACGATGTTAAAATCGTGTTGGGAGATTTTAATGCAAAGGTAGGAAGAGAAGACAGTTTTGCAGTATTGTCGGAAAACATAGCCTACAGGACAACACGTCTGGTAACGAACTTAGGCTAATTGACTTCGCTGCGGAACGAAATGCCACTATAGTCAGCACACGGTTTCCTCACCACGATATCCATAAGGGGGCATGGCGATCTCAAGATCAACGAACTGTCAACCAAATTGATCACACTGCGATAGACAAGAGGCACGCATCCAGTATTTTGGATACCCAGCAAGCCGTTAGATTAGCCACAACTAATGTGATAGGTTTCTCGCGCCCACCAGCAAAAAACCCCTGGTTTGATGAGGAATGCAGATAGATGCTCGCAGCCAAGAACGAGGCCAACAAGGCTAACCTGCAGGTAAAGACGAGAGCTGCCATTGATCTCTATAGGTAGAGAAGAAAGGAAGAATACCAGCTTTTCAGAAGGTAGAAAAAAAGAGCAAGAAAAGCGCGCGATCGAGGATATAGAGAGGTGCCACTCCAGGAACTATGTTTACAAGTCAAGAGAACAAGGAATTATCTTAGTTGACACACAGTCGATACTGAGCAAATTGAAGTACCACTCCTGGAGACTGTTAAATGGCGATGACGAACTACTTTTCGCTGTCAGGCTGAACGAAAGATTCAATGTTGGCACCAACACCGAAAACTGCCAACCACCCGACCTGAGTCAAGTGAGGATAGGAATATCTAAACTCAAGCTTAATAAGGCTGCAGGAAATGACGGCATTCCCGCTGAGCTTTTTAAAGCCGGAGGAGATAACTTGGTAAGTAAAATCCACCAACTCATAAGCCAAACCTAGTCGGAAGAAAATATGCCTGAAGAATGAAACTTCAGCATCGTTTGCCCGATCCACAAAAAAGGAGACCCTCTGAACTGCGCCAACTACAGAGGCATAAGTCTCCTCAACATCGCCTACAAGATCCTATCATCAGTAATACATGAACTCCTGAAACCGTTTACCAACAACGGCCCTTATCAGTGTGGTTTTAGGCCAGGAAAGTCCACAACCAATAAAATTTACACACTTCAGCAGATCCTGGAAAAAAACCCAAGAAGTCCAAATCGATATCCACCATTATCGATTCATCGATTTCAAAGCCGCATACGACATCATTTATAGAGACTAGTTTGGGTATACCGCCCAAACTTGTCCGTTTGTGTAGGATGACGGTGGAAAACTCTCGCTGCTCCATCAGGGTCGAAAACGACCTCACAGACACATTCGACACCAAAAAAGGATTTAGGCAAGGCGATGCGCTATCATGTGACTTCTTCAATGTGATTCTTGAGAGGGTTGTGCAAAACTCACGAGCCAACACCAGAGGCATAATTTTCCAAAAATCGGTACAACTACTAGCATACGCCGACGATATTGACATCAGTGGTAGGACCCAACGTGATGTCGTAGCCATGTTTGCTAGTATAGAGAAGGAAGCGGCAAAAATTGGTTTAGCAGTAAATAAGGGCAAGACTAAGTATATGCTGTCAACACAAAAGGACACACAACATCGAAGAATCGGACAGAACTTCACCATTGGCAGATATAACTTTGAGGTAGTACGGCACTTTGTCTATCTCGGCTCCGCTATTAACTCTCACAACAGCATCTCGTCAGAAATTAAACGGGCTAAGGAGCAATTCAGTAGTAAAGATCTCACTCGAACGTTAAAGATAGCTAGGACATGTAGCAGACGTCGGACGCAGTAGAGGAAGACCTCGCCTTAAGTGGTGCGCACAAGTAGAAATCGACCTCAATAAACTTGGAGTGCGTAGCTGGAGGCAGTTAGCTAAGGAACGGGCTGATTGGGGCGGAATGTTGGCTGAGGCCCAGGTTCATTTCAGACTGTTACGCCACTTAAGTAAGTAAGTATTCATAAGGACTCTTTCCGAATCAATGGAATACTGCAATCTGGAATCTTCTCTTTCCAATTACCGGCCAATTGCAATTACCTCCCTCCCTTCTTTCTATGGTCACGAAAACGCTAATAAACCGTTAGCTTATGAAATATCTTGAATCACGAAAACTCCTCAATGACCGACAATACGGTTTTCTTAGCAACAGGTCCACTGGTGATTTGATGTCATATCTCACCGAAAAGTGGAACCAATCAATCCACAGTGGTGCATCGCTGCACTTGATAATTCAAAGACATTTGACAGGGTTTGGCATCAAGCCATTTTGTCGAAATGCGTGCATTTGCCATCGATGATATTCTTGTTCTATGGATTAGAAACTACATCCCGTTTCAATTAGTTTTGGAAGGTTCCAAGCCTGCTACTCGCTAAATAAATGCTGGTGTTCCGCAAGGCTCCGTTTTGTCTCCGAAACTCTTTCTCATTTATATGAATGACCTCTTGTCTGCAACTTCTAATCCAAACCATTCCTTTGTTGATGACAGTAGCCTCAGCTTTTCATATTCATTCTCGAAATCACGCCCTTCATCCTCGGAAGTGGAACAAAAAACGACAAAAGACGTTAGCATCATTAAATTCCGACCTCGACAGCATAATTAAATGGGGTAAATCTAATAGAGTGGAATTTAACGCTTCTAAAACCCATAGCTGTCTTCTGCCATCCCAGCGAAATCAAAATTTACAGCCATTATCCCTAAATGGCACTTTCATCGTCGAAACCGGAAAAACTTTCCATGCTCGGTATTTTTCAAACCCACTGCACAACATTTAAATGACGTACATAAATCCTGTAACTCTATCCAAGACTGCATTTCACCATGTCTTGACACAAAACTGACTTATTACAATCGAATTACATCACTTTCACAAGATAAATCCAACCCAACACCACTGTCTTATCGAAAATTGAATTACAACAATCTCAGATACTTCTTGCCATTTCGCTTATTGCATTTCGTAAAACTTTTCCCGCCACCACAAATGAGATAGAACGCGCACGTAATGAATGGAGAAAATCTTTATAAAATGGCAAAGCACTGACTCCAACAAAAGAGAAGGAAACGCTGATCCGTTCTATCTTCCATCATGACTGTATAGTACGCGCACACAGTAAACCCTCCATCGTAACCTCTACATCATCCTAGTAATCATCCAAGTTACGTACATCCTCCACCATCGAATATCTATGATTACTGCACTTCTATCCAACCGCCAGCCTGTCTGCTCCATCCACCTCTTCAAGGCTATTATCAACAAATGCGCCTTCAGATTGGAATTTCAATCAGAGATAGAAAAAGAAGGCAGGATTTTCCACTCCACACACCGTAGCGGGCAAATAAGAGATAAGAATGAAGTCAGGTATAGCTATCACGTCCGTGGATAATTCAATTCCTTTGGGAGGCCATGACGCAAAGTGAGCTGCACTATGTGCAGCTCCACTTGAGCGAAACCGAAATAAATTCCCTCCCGGACTGATTTGAGAAAATCATAGAAAATTATCGTTTGGTCAGCCCTAAGGCCGGTATGTAGAGATGCCATGTTCAGATATTGTCCAATTCTGTTGGGAAAGGTCGATATTGATACGAAAACTTTGACTGCGGCACAATTTCAGATATTGACCCAGACTCACCACCAACACTCGTTGAACTTCATTTAACGCGGAAGCATCTACTAAATATCAGACGTCTGACGGGTGGAAGACCGTTTTAAATTGATAGCTAAACGAATTCCATCCCGGAAATTCCATCTAAACTTTGACCCTATTCTTCCACACCAACAGAGATGAAAGACCGCACACATATGTATAGTTATGGCCATAAACCATGAGATTTACAAAAAACAAAGGACCTTTCCACACTCGCATGCCAAATATAGTTGCTGCCTGAGATATGGGCGACTTTGGCCAGATTTTGGAAGCACACAATCTGCCGTACGCAGAGGATGTTTTCCCATAAAATAAAGAGCTTATATTTTATACGGGCTGCAGGATGTTTGTTTGTGTGTGTGTGTGTTTTTTTTTCTCTGTCACATGTGTTGCAGGCTTTGGTTCCTTACGATTCAGCAATAGCTTTGCGAAGCATATTTACTTCGACATATTGATACTGCAGAGCAACATTAAAAGGACACGCACAACAGAGGCTATAATAAATGTTGTCCTTAGGCCAATTGAATTTTCCTTGGCACATGAATTTCGCACGAGACTAGATGTATACTTATATGAGGCGAGAAAAACCACCGCAATGGGACAACAACGACGTAGATGCCTACGGTGTGGTAAGAAAAAAAATGTCCTGGAGTGGAAGGAGTTTCTTGTTGCAGAGAAAAGTCAACTTTATGCGGATTTAAAGTCACCTTGGCAGACTACTCAGTTGGTGACTAAAAAATCGTTGAGGGGATGCTTATAAGGAAATTGCTTTTCCATTTCTTCTGGGTTTCCTTCGGGAAATATTTTCCTGTACAGGATTGGATATAACTTGAGATATTTTTTGTTTGAATGTATATTCACTATTTGCATAATTTCATTTATATAGAGCAGAATTATTTCAGTAACTACAGTTGAGGAAATTAGATTCCTCGTGCAGCTACAAATGGTAAGGAATCACTATTTTGACGGAGGAAAAAAGCGTAAGTCTTCTGGCAAAGAATGTATCTGAAGGGTACAAGTCGTTGAAGCGTTGGCTGTTTTAGTCACATTTCGAAGGACAGATAGTTTTATTTTAAGAGGTACATTTCTGAGGGAAGCTGAACAATTCCTTTTATTTAGGATTCTATGGTGAATTTTGTAAATTAAATCTCCCAATTTGCATGAATGCGTTTTTTTTTTTTTTCTAAAGGTGGATACAAAATCAAATATCAGCATTTGCATGACTGATTGCATTCAACGGTGGGGAATATAACCTCAGTTACGAAGGGCAAATGAACAGCCTGTATGTGCTGATCAGACTTATTTGGAAAACTAGACATCTATATCTAGCCTAGCTGTTTGAACAGAGATGTCAGCGAATAAGCTGCAAAAAAAAATTGGTAACTTTCCAACCCTAAGTAGATACCGATGGCTCTGAGTTCTAGGGGTAGTGCCGTCAAGTTAACTGCCCTACCACGTCAAACCATTTAGTTAAGAAAAATAGAAGAGCATTGGATGACCCATCACTTCGAAAATCAGATCCGAAAAGATCACGGGAAAGTGTATCTATTGGGTGTTTTTTTTTTTAGGAATAGAACTTCGAATTTAAATAAAACACAAGAAAATCGTTTGAATTTCAAACAATTTAACTTTATTCGAAGGATACTTTTATGCCGTAATTGTTTAAATATGGTTATGTCTAAATATGGTTCGAAAAAAGCCAAGTCTAGAGGTCCAATTTTCATCCACTTTTTCGAGCATTTGGGGCCGTACGTCGGCAATAATGCCACGAATGTTGGCATCCAAGACCCTTAACATTTCTGGTTTGTTGGCGTAGACGAGCGACTTCACATATACCCAAAGAAAATAATCTAATGGTGTCAAATCACACGATCTTGGTGGCCAATCGACAGGTCATTTCCGCGAAATGATGCGCTAATCGAATGTTTCCTTCAATAAATCGATTGTAACGTGCGCTGTGTGGTATGTAGCGCCGTCTTGTTTGAACCACATCTCATCAACTTTCATGCCATCCAATTCGGGAACAAAATATTCGGTTATCATGGCTCTATACCGGTCTCCATTAAAGGTAACTGACTCTCCAGCATCATTTCGGAGGAATTTGGCCCAATGACTCCATCAGCTCATAGAGCACACCAAACAGTCAGTTTTTGTGGATGTAATGGCGTCTCAAGAGTCTCATGTGAATTCTCTTCACTCCAAATGCGGCAATTTTTCTTGTTGACGTAGCCATTTAACCAAAAATGAGCCTCATCGCTGAACAAAATTTTGCGTGAAAATCAGCATCGATATCAAGCTCATTTACGGCCCATACACCAAAATCACGACGCATTGCATGGTCTCGCGCCCTTAATTCTTGCACAAGATGGATCTTGTAACGTCGTAAGCCAAGATCTTTGCGCAAAATCTTCCATAAAGTTGATGGACAAAGCTCCAATTGCTGTGGACGGTGGCGAATCGAACTGAACAAATATTTGCGAAATAAATTTGCACGACTTGCAAGCGTTGTTCATTTGTAAACGTGTTCATGATGAAATGGCAAACTAAACTGAACATAAATGACATTCGAGTTGCCCGATTTGACCACAAAATGTCAGTTTTATCCTTATTCGAAAAACCAACCTCTAAAAAAAAAAACCCGTTAGTATGCCCATGGGACGTATAGCCATACTGAAGATCGGGTGCTACTGAAAAAATAGAGTCTGTCCTCGCGTGTAGAGGGCAGATGTTACCATGATTCATAAAATTTGTTGGATCGGATCACGAATATAAATAAAACATTTTGGAGCAACAGGACGAGCTTTCTCCGCAACCAGTCATGTGTGCGTGTGTACTTCTTGCACGATTGCAGGACCTACTGTTTTATCGCGACTCCGAACGGCGAGTTTGAGAAAAGCCTCGACAATCGATACTACTTGGATGATTTGTCAGATCATGACGAGAGGAGGGCCAGTGAAAAATCCTTGAGGTGTTCCTACTGCTTGGAATCGAACACAGACCTTCGCGCTGGATCTTATCGCACTAACTCAAGAATGCAAGAAGAAAACCTTTCGAAATTTATTTATTAGGTGTACGAATATATGGAAATTCGAAAGATCCCTGTGGTACCACAACGGAACTTTATGATCTAAGTGTGCACGCGCATCTTGTGCAGCCGCTACAACCTACGATGTGAATTACCTTTTCAGGTCGAGAGTGATCGGTTTGTGATCGCAAGAGTTTTATCCGCACCAGACCACAACTTTGCAATACCTTTATGGACCTTTATGATCTAAGTGTGCACGTGCGTCTCGTGCAGCCACTACAACATAACCTAACCTTGGATGTGAACTCGATGTGAATTACCTGTTCAGGTCAAGAGCGATCGGTTTGTGATCGCAAGAGTATAATCAGCACCAGAACAAAACTTTGAAATACCGGCCTTCCACCCGTGTTGACGAAACTGAAAACCCGTCAACATAAACCATTTTCGCGTTCCAGCCAAATTCTGAGATCGTATGACCAACGAATCCATCGGTACAAATGGTACGAAAATAAGACACTTCACATCAGTCACCTTAGAGAACCGAAGATATCCAGAGACTATAAGGAATAACTGGGTAGGTGACATTACGCTGTGCCCTTACCCTTTACCAATAACAACATTCAGTTGATCGAAGTTTCGCAAAAACATTAAAGAAGTAGCCTCTAAAAGGATGCCCGTGCAATGCCGTATGCAAGCACCTTAAAGAGGTAACAAACGATGCATATTTCAAGGCTCTACAACGAAAAACCCGACTAGGGTAAGAACGATCTCCAGCCAGAAGTAGAGAAGAACATTTTACTTAGGGAAAACGAGAACAGCCAGCCTCCCAGCTTAGGGAAATCGAAAAGTCTAGCAATAAGAAGAACATTCATCAAAACTTAACTGCCTATAACATGGAGAACACGTATGGTTAAGGAGCTCATCAACCTTGGAGTCATCTTAACCCCATATACAGTGCCGCTCGAAAAATGTTGGTCAAACATTTTTAAACCCTTTTTGGGAACAGTCCTCGGAATTTTTTTTTTTTTTGTCGGGAACAGTCCTTGGAATTGATGTTTTTTTGCACCTGGTAGCAAAATGAGGTTCGAATGGTGCGTAAAGGTGGATCATGTTATGAAAAAGAGGTCAATTTGGCTCCTAATAGCAGTCCGAAACAAACCAAAGTAATTTAGCGAATAAAAAATGTAAAAAAATCAGTTCGGAGTGCAAAGCTAATATTTGAAGCATGGAATTTAAAAAAATATATCATGGTACAGAGACCACCAGTAGAACGAAAGGCTCAGGAAGGCCAAAAAAAATTACTTCAGCCGAAGATCGTTTTTTGGTGCTGTACAGCCATCGGCATCTGTTAAAGACTTCGGTGGATCTTATAAACGATCTGTGTCGAGATACAGGAAAAATAATTTCTTCAAGCTCAATGAGGAAAAGGCTCGTGAAAGCTTAACTCAAAACATTCAAGCCAGTACTATAGCCGGATTTTCGAAAAAGAGTCAAAGAAAAACTATTGCTCTGGGCTCAAGAGCATCTTATTTGGAATCTAGACATGTCGGACAATGTTATCTTTTCTGACGATTCAATATGTGAGCTATGTGTTGCAGATGGGAGGTTTCTTAAGCGAAGAGATGGAAATGAAAGACTGAGCTCTGAACGCAACTCACGTGTGCCCCCAAAACTGAAGGTGTGATGGTCTAGAGATGCTTCTCTGGAGAAGAAAAAGGTATAATGGTCTTTCAAGAATCAAAAGTCACTGCAAGTGGGTTTTGGAAAATGTATTAGAGCCCCCTGCGCTGGAGCTGGAGGGATGTGCCGAGAAAGAAGAGGATGAATAGCTGTGACATTTACTATACGGACCGTGTTATAGCTGGCAGAAACAGCTATTATTCGGATGCGGATTTATTCTAAGTGCCAGACTTGGGCAATAAGTCTTATTTTGTCAAGACATTAGCGAACGCATTGTAACAATTTGCATTGAGGCGAAATTTGACAACATAAGCCTTATATGCGATCACGCCCCGACGGAGGAAAAATATGATATAGCTAAGGATTGACTCTACGAGCTCATTGACAAAACCAATGAGCGATTACCGAAGTACGATGTTAAAGTCGTGCTGGGAGATTCTAACGCAAAAGTTCATAGGTAGAGAAGACATCTTTAGCAATATTGTCGGAAAACACAGCCCAGACAAGAACACGTCTGGCAACGGACTTAGGCTAGTTAACTTCCCTATGGGACGAAATACCACTATAGCCATCAAAAGATTTCCTCACCTCGGTATCCAAAACGGAAAATGGAGGTCTTTAGATCTACGAACTGTCAACCAAAAAATTATTTAGGCAAGGCGATGCACTGTCATTGACTTCCTTAAATTGACTCTTGTGAAGATTCTGCACAACGCCCGAGCAAAAACTAGAGGCACAATCTTCAAAAAAATCTGTGACATCAATGGCAGGACTCAGCTTGATGTCATAGCCACGTATGAGAAGGCAGCGGCGAAAATTGGTTTAGTACCGGACTGAAGCGCACTAAATTAAGTAAGTTAGTCCGATTGGTTTAGTATTTAATGAGGTATGTGCTGTCAATACGAAACGACACACGACATGGCGAATTAGACTTTGAGGTATTACGGGACTTTGTCTACCTGGGCTCCGCTATTCAGCCCTAGCGAGATATCCTTCGGAGCGGATTATTCTCCAATTTCATACGATTCTTCCCAAAAGCTGTTCAGAATATTTCTCCGAAATTTTGTAACGCATGCTGGCGAACTGCGTTAAAGTGCGTTCAGATGCATTTTTCGTGTAGTTTTTTTCCGATTTCCTCCGAAACAAATTATTGGCGGAATTTATTTACGATTTGTAGCGGAGTGATTTTTTTCTCCGATGACACATACCTCGAATGAAATTTGAATCTCCGACGAAGTATGCGTTGCGGAATATTGTCCGCTACTACGGATACCTCTGACAACAACACCTTGTCAAAAATTAAACGACGAATTAATCTTGCCAAACGCTCTTTCTTCGGGCTAAGAAAGGCAATTTAGTAGTAAAGCCCTCACTCGAACTACTAAGGAAATCCTTTATAAGACCTGACCATCCCCGTCCTGCTCTATGATGCTGAAGCATGGACCGTATCAAAAGTTGATGCAGAAATTCTTGTGCGATATGAGAGAAACATTCTTCGAAAAATATTCGGTCCCGTTTGCGTTGACGGACTATGGAGATGAAGATTCAACCAAGAACTATACGAGCTATATAGCGACATACCCCTGGTAAAAAAAAACTCTGCATCGGACGTTGAACATGGTTAGTACATGTAGAACGAATGGACACCAATAATCCGGCTCTCAATAGTCTTCGATTCCGAGCCAAACGCAGTAGAGGAAGACCTCACCTTAAGTGGAGCCCACAAGTAGAAACCGACCTCAACCAACTTTGAGTCCGCAATTGGAAGCAGTTAGCTATGGACCGGGCTTATTGCAGAGGCATGTTGGTTAACCCTCAGGCTTATACCGGACTGAAGCGCAACTTAATTAAGTAACTCCGACAAAGACAGGCTCAGTGGCGCGATGGTTAGTGCGATGAACTGCCTTGCAGACTTGGACTTGGACATCACAGTTCTTCGCACATGAATGCAGAAGTTCTGGGTTCAATCCCCAGCCGTAGCAACACCTTTCTCACTGGCAATCCTCTCGTGATGATTAGACAAATCATCCAAGTAGTATCAATTGTCAAGAAAAGCTTATCTCAACTTAGCCGTTCGGAATCGATATAAAACAGGAGGTCCCACCATCGTGCAAGAAGTAGACACGCACACGTGAGAAAGCTATGGTTACTAACGAGCCTGTTGCGGCAAAAAGTTTTATTTTACTTTAAGTCCGACAAAGATTCATAAAGGATTCTTATGCTAACGAGCGATTAAAGTTTGACTAAGGTATCTAAGCACATGACATTATCCTGATGATGAGGATAAGCCCATAGACAAAGGATCAAATCGATTAAACTTCGATGCCTTATTACAAACGTTGAACTTCTAGCGAATTTCAATGGTAAACAATTCAAATAGCCAATCTATGGCATACAAGATAAACAGCAGTCCCACCAGTCTTTTGAAACTTTTTAAATTTAAATCGTTTGATTGTGTTTTCTGCATCCACACTCAAATTTTATTGTCACACAATAGAGAAAGTGCTACATACGTTTGTTGAAATATTCATGTCTGATTGACACCTACCTTATGAGAAAAATCAATGCTCCCTTATACGTCTTTCAAATCCATCCAACATCCTTATGAAGGAAAAAATTAAATGAAATGTACACTTTCACGCGACACGAGTCTTCTAAAAATGGCATTCATCGTTAGAGTATATACCTATACACCTTTCCTTCATGAGTAGGTACTTAATTTATTTCACACCATCGACATGACACTTCATTTCATCGGCAAATAAAAACGTTATTAAAAAAAAAAACACATCTACTCATACGAACCGTAAGCTTTCACTTCCTTACATCCCCAGCCACCCACCAAACATACTCTCATCTCGGCGCAGTATACCTACACATCCTTTTTGGGCATAAATTTGAAATATCAAACAATTTATTGAATTTTCTCCACATAACGACACACCGGAGTTGGCTTAGTTATTCACACAAGCACCGTGCATACCATGAGCCCGTCTTAGCCACTAGCACTCTACAACGCACAGCAAGCCCAAACACCAAACAGACATATCCCGCCCTTAACCATAATCATCGCAAAAGTGCTTCTACCCATAAAAGTAAACGATTTCTAAGTCAACATAAATAACCCACATACGACTACAAAGAGGCATAAAAGGGGGCCAAAGGCGTACACATACACACGCGTAAAAAGGAAAAATAACACCGCCAATGGAAATACAAAAAAAAAAAATGGCAGAGAGAGAAAAAAAAGATGAAACATCATTTCCACTTTTCTTTCCTTTCACAGTTGGTGAGCCGAACGAGGTGACACTGGCACCACTCCAACTCCCCGAATGGCGTTTTGATAACGCAATTTAACCGACCAAATATGACACTCATACAGGCTACGCAGCAGCAGCACCTTTCTTCATGGGACCATCACTCAAAGCCGCCGAGAAGTCGAAATGGGCCACTTCCATATCCGATCTGCAGTGCAGCCATGACAATGCCATAAGTCGGCACTTGATATTGACTTCCAACTGACGACGACGACGCCGACGGTTCCATTCCACTTTAACGTTGTTGCCATGCTCGTAGATGTCAGGGAAGTTTATTTATTCGCCACTTGAAACAATTTTTGTAGTTTGACAATGGCAAGATGGAGGAGGAGGCCATCTTATTTGTTCCTTTGCCACTTCAAGGGCAGGTGTACATGACACAATTCATGCTATGAATTGAAGATTTCAGGGGGCCTATTGCGAGGGTGACTATCAGTTTGATACACTTGCGGATTATCTTCTCCTTTGAATACCGGACTAACGTACAAGAGCACAACATGCACAATGTGTTGTCCCTTTGATAAGGAAGGTCACAATGGATAGACAATTTGCGTTCAATTGCATTATCTGAGGATTAGGCTCTTCTTCCATGTGAACCATGACTCTGGGATTAATAGCCAATTGTTGGAATTGGTGTGTCTCTTTTGTCAAGTAGCATAATGATAGTCTTTTTAACGCGGTTGTATAGTTCTAGAGTACGTCTTTGAGTATTTTTGCAGTTTTTTCATTAGCATCGCAGATACGTAGTCAATGTCGAAAGAACGGCCGGACTATGTATGCCTCAATATCTAAATAGTTGTCACACAGCCATCATCAAATGTCATAAGACCAACTGAAGAGCTGGGTTTCTCCCTTCCATAAGTTGCGAACCCCTGGTTTGACCAAAAATGTCGTCAGGTGAAGCACTGGGTTTCTCCCTTCCATTTGTAGGAAACCCCAGGTATGACAAAAAAAGTCGTCAGATGATCACAGCCAAAGCAGAGGCAAAAACTTTAGCTGGTGAAAAGGTTTTCATGATTTATAGTCAGCGGAAAGGTAATAAAAATGAATGAGGAAGGCCCAGACTACATATCACTGATCACAGGCTCAGGTCAAAAATGCTTATATACAAGTTTTTTGCGCATCAGACTCGTTAGGGTAAACCCTGCGGAAATAAGCCTTATAGGGCTGGATTACCAAAATTAAGACAATAGAGCCCACAGGGCGTATTTACTTTTCGAAATGGAAATAAGCCCCCCCAACAAAAAGCACTTACACCTTCGGGTGTTACTGCTATTTGGAATTGGAATTCTGTTCAAGTTTAGTGTATGCAAAGTTTGAATGCGAGTGGGAAGACATGCTGCCCCAATGCAGCCCCCTGCTTGGGCCCATTGTTGGCTTTGGGATGTTTGCGAGTTTGGTTGCATGCAAAGGATATAAACCCCACTAGCAAAAGGCATTAACAGCCGAGGGACTTATTATTATTTTGAAAACGAAATAAGCCTCGCAAGGGCTATTTCCTTTTCTTTGGGAATTTAGAGCAATGATTTCCGCGGAGTTTGTTACACTGCGCCTCAGACTACATACCACCGATCACGGACTCCAGACTTTTACAATTTTTTTGTGCAACAGGCTCGTTAGTAACCAGGGCCAAGATTTTTTCCACAACAATTCATGTGTACGTGTGAACTTCTTGTACGATGGCGGGACCTCCTGCTTTATGCCGACTCCGAACGGCTAAGTTGAGACAAGCTTATCTTGAAAATTGCTTTTACTCGGATAATTTGTCAGATGATCACGAGAGGGTCTGTGAAAAATCATTTAGGTGTTTTCAGTGCTGAGAATCGAACACAGATCTTCTGCGGGGCAGTTCATCGCATTAGCCATCCCGCCACTGATTTTTTAAAAACCAACTTTCTGGACTCGGGGGTTCCCCAAAACATAAGTGTTTGTAAGAATCTTAATTCTGAACCTTCGCGCCATTACACTACGTATATTGAGCCAGTAACCGTGCCATAGTTACTTAGTTACGGTGGCAGTTAATACCTTAGGCGAGCCTACATTCATTGATTTTTTGTTGCCAAAGTTAGATTTGAAACGCAACCACTGGTGTCGCGCCATTGTTCCTAAGTCAATCTATTCGTGACACTGTCGATAAATTCCTTTGGGTTTTTTTTTTAAATTTGGTAACACCGGTCTATTTTCATGAGTTAAGAGCTGACCCAAATCTGGTGAGTTCAATAGGTTTTTCGTTTACTTCCACTCTGACGTTTTCGAAAACCCAACAGTAATAGTACCGAGTAATTACCAACAGCGCTAGGTTAGGTTGGTGGGATGATGAGGTAGGTGGTGTACGTCTACCCTCATCACACTCAGGTCAATTTTAGACCCATTGTGATGCCCGTTGTGGCTTCACGTTTGTCCATTATTAGTCCTTTTCCAGCCACCCGGAAGTTGTTACAAACCACAAACGATTAGAGAGAGGGAGTACTGAAAAATCCGTGAGGTTATGGCGAAAATTTTTCCGAAATTTTTCTTAGTTGACGGAGGCCTAGGCAGTGGCAAAGAAAGTGGAGGGTATCCTCGTATATGTTTTCATCACCGCAGACTCTATAAAGGTCGTCAGCTATAAGATGCATTTTCAGTTTTTTGGCTTTGAGTTGCATTTAGTACGTATCTCAACAAATGTCGAACGAGATTTTCAGTTTCTTTAAAGAAATAAATGGATTCTGACTTTGTCATGCTCGAGCCACATCCTCTCGGATGGTGGCGAGGGAGTTCCACATATTTTTGCTGATATACAGTGTTTTTTGTCCCACCCGTCCCACCGTGATTTGAGGTCACATTTGGCGGTTCTGCCTGGGCAATGATGGTGTCATATTTCATTGCTGATGAACTGTATGCCTCTGTGTCTAAGACCGAGCAGAGCTAAACATTGTGTTGGACGCTGAGAACCTTCAGCTCTTCACGAGCTTACGCTATTTTTCGACAGCAGAGATTTCTTTAATTGTAGGCTGACTATCAATATAGATGGTGGTATGCCCAGTATTGAGGGCGCTTTGGCTGCCTTTGCTGCTGCCAATATCACGGCCTGGAAGACGCTGCTGCGTTCAGGGAGAAGAATGTTTAGCTTAAGTGTCTCTGAAAGCACTCCAGCTCCAATGCATAAATCCATTCTTGAACCTTCCGTGTAGATGGATATGGTTCTGGTGGCCAGTTCGTTCCTCTCCCACTCCTCTCTGGTTGGAAAGAAGCAGAAGAATTCTCTTTGGTCAGGTGGCTGCTGGATACAGCTGTATCCTCTGACTACATGCCACCCCAGATATATGTGTAGAATTTGAGCATGTCCTCCTCAGTTCGTTGAGCTGGCTGATTCTTAGAGCATTTTTGGTCTAGCGGTAGCAGTTTAAGGATGGTTTTCAGTCCCGCTACTGGTGTGGTTCTCATTGCGCTAGTAGCGCCCACAAATGCTATCCGATGTACCTCTATCATATTTTTCAGATGGGTGGCTTATTTTGTGGATTGCCACCAGACAAGCCCATATGTTACTATAGCTCTTACAATGGCCATGTACATCCATTGGATGATCCTAGGATTCGGATACCAGTTTTTTCCGAATATTTGGTTACACGTATAGAAAGCAACTGTGGCCTTTTCATGCTTTCGCACACATTAAGGTCCCAGTTGAAGTGGGGTATGCAACCTTGTATCACGCACTTGCTCTATATATCGGTTGTAAGACCGATACTTCTCTATGGAGTACAAGTAAGGTGAACAGCGCTAGAGATGGCTATAAACAGCAACAAACTAGCCATGTTGCAAGGGACTGCGTATCTATGCATCGGTGGTGCACTTCGTACAGCACCCTCAGCAGCTCTAGAGATTCTCTTTCACCATCAACCCCTTGATGTCTTTAATAAGCGAATGGCAGCAAACTTAGACATCCGACTTAAAGCCAACCAACAGTTCTCAAATATACAAACCGGCCACTCGAAAAAAAAATTAAATGAACACACAAATATTCCTGAAAACACCGATTACACCTTAATCAGGTAAAACTTTGATAAGAGTCGCAATTCCAGATCGATCATCATGGAAAAGTAACGAACCTATTCAAAATGACTCCATCTATGTTCTTACCGATGGCTCCAAAACATGATAAGGTGGGTGCTGGTGTCTTCTCCGACAGCCTACACCTTAGCCTATTTTTTTAGTTTTCCTGATAATTGCCAAATGCTCTATGCGGAATTCATGACGATCGAAGGAGTCTTATCTATCATGACTGCAATATCTGCGAAGGATATTAGCCATCTTTTCAGAAAGCCAAGCGGCCATCCCTGGAATCAGTCTCAAAAAATTCAAATACAACCCTAGATTGCCGCTCATCTCTTTGAATGATATCCGAGCAGTTTAACATTCAGCTAGGCTGGGTGCCTGCGCATAGTGACATTCCATGCGACTGTAAGGCTGATGAATTCGTCAGACATAGAAATAATTAACACGACATGGGTAAACTTGGTCTTCCTATCGCTGCAAAAGCTAACTAGCGCACAATGATAATTCTAAATCAAATCTCAGATGGAGTCTTGGTACAAGGTTTCAAATAACCAAACAAATTCCGCGGACGTTGGATTTAAGAAGACCCAAGGGCTTTATCTCGCTCACTATGCCATACATTACCGCCACCGCAGGTGTCTTCACCGAACACTGACTAATATGTAGGAACGCAGAAAGGTTAGGCCTTCATTTAGACGATTATTCCAGAAGCTGTATGGTACGAAAAGGAAGAAAAACAATTCCTCATCTTCTTTGTGACTGCCCGGTCCTATCGAACTAAAAAAACCCCCATTGGAGCTTTCTTCTTTCAAAATTTCAGAGATTTTACAACCACGGAATCGAAAAGTCTCCCCCGTTTAATTAACAGCTCAGAATGATTTTCTTACAGGTAATAAGGAGAATGGACAAGATCCACACAGTTGATCAAAAACTGGTCTAGGTGTGCTGGCCTATAACCTTCTCCTGCGACGACATGATGGATCTAGCAATAATCAACAGATCGTCTGATTCTTCTGTTAATCGGGATGGAGCAACTATTTTCCTGATGCAGATGGAACAACACAAATCACCACTCAACACTTAACTATCATCGCCTTACTGTATTTCAGCAATATTTTGCAACTACATAACTCATCCAGAAAGTGTATCGCTATTAGCCCACGCAGGCCTATCCGAGTTTGACCACTTATCTGAACGTCAACAGCCCATTTAACCTAACCTAACCAATGTATGAAAGTACGGCATTGTAAACATTTTTCTATAAAACTCCTTTGACGCATAAAAAACATTTCATAACGAAGTCCAGTGATTTTTTGAAAAAAAAAAATCTCTTTGACATGCATAATGACAATAAAGGATATGTTTCCTGAAACAAACCCTGCCTGAGCCTTTTATCCAACCTATACAACCCAAACATGATCAAACGAATGTCAGCACATTGCGATATAAATTCCAAAAGTCCTTAACTGCCTTTTTGGTCATATACTTCCGCTTGAGGATTACCATTGAATTGAATATTAATTACCAACCTAACAGATACCAACACGACCTACTCTAAACGGATGTCAACAAATAACCGTCGTTATCGAATGCTGACATTAAAATGGCTAGCATCCCATTTAAATCATCCTTTAATGGCGTTCCATTACGAAATACATGAGACATCTATTTTCAATTCCCGTTAATGAATAACGATGCCTCTGTCATAAATCATCGAACTTTAGGCTCTTAATAGGCAACTAAAATAGTACGCCCCCCTTGTACCCATCCATAAGTTATTGGCAGGAGTTAACCCTTCTGCGAATCGACATTTCGTTGGAGCTTGTGTTCGAATGGCGGCTGCTCTTCTTCCTTATCAATGATACACTCGAGCTAATTGACTTGCCCACAATATGGACGCACTGGGCTGACATGTCTTCGCTCTGTCGGATGGTATGGCATATTCCATTCATCGGAGGCAGTTTCAACATTTCGAGACCGAAATAAATTCATTTGAAATCTTGTGGCTTTGGGTGTGTGTGCGTGTATCTGTGGGTTGATGCTAATTTTAATTATTTAAATGGTAATTTACGCAATAATTGGTTTTTTTTTTAATACCCACCACCAATAATGAAGATGACGATTGATGGGGAGCGTTTTTTTTTTTTTAGAATTCGAATTCGACATAATACGTCAATGGAGGAGGGCTTGATGGAGGATACTTTGGCGAGAGTGTTCATTATTAGTTTGATGTGAATGAATTTTAAATTTTTGAATAATTCATTTTAATGGACTTTTGTATCAAGTGGATATGGATCACACGTTCAGAGCTAGGGGGGTTGTGCATAACCAACAAAAATGTCAATTTGCCAATCAATTTTAAGAGCCCCTCAGACTGATTGGCGGATAACAGATAAATATGTAGCGCTGACGATATCTTGAAACACTTTACATGTACTGCTGAATGCTGCATGTGATTTACGACACTTGAGTGAGATATTTAGCGAGACTAAATGTGAAATGGCATGTTCGTCACACGTGGATGCGCTTAAGTTGTGTCAAGAAATTCAGGAATTTCTAAATAAATTGGCAGGGGGTATGGTGACTAAGCGTTGTAATATTAGATGGAATATAGTTTAAACAAAGCCATTGAATTCAAATGTAATATGTGTCCAGGCGCTCAGTGGCGCGATTAGCTGCCCGGCAGAAGATCTGGGTTCGATTCCCAGCCGTAGCAACACCTAAATGATTTTTCACTGGCCCTTCTCTCGTGAGAACTACTCATCCGAGTAGTATCAAAAGTGAAAGAAGTACACGCACACACATACGAGCTACTGCGCCAGTAAATTTTATTTTGCAAGCATTTCAAACACGAGTCCTTTCCAGAACGCGTATCGTTTAACCTCTGAATTCACACTATAGGTACCACCAGCATCGAAAGTCGAAGAACAATGGCAACGGAGTGAACAACCCATTAGATTAGTCGCAACTGAAGCGTTAGGTTTCAAGAGCCCACCAGAAAAAAAACCCTGGTTTGATGAACAGATGCTCGCAGCCCAGAACGTGGCCTTCAAAGCTCAGCTGCAGGTGAAGACACAGAGCTGCCATTGATCTATATAGGCAAAGAAGGAGGGAAGAACACGGGCTTTTCAGAAGGAAGAAATAAGAGCAAGAAAAGCGGACGATCGAACATACAGAGCGGTGCCACTTCGAAAGGATGTTCACAAGTTTTACCAAAGTGTAAAACATCAAAACCAGAGATACAAAATGCAAATAGAAAATATCGTAGATGAGGCACAGTCGATGCTGAGAATATGAAAGAACCACTTCTGCAGAAACTCCTGCTCTGTAAGGCAGACAACGATGGCGACGAAAGCAAAAACTTCTAAGCCCCTAACCAAAGTGAAGGAGCAATATCTAAACTTAAGCACAACAAGGCTGTGGGCTTTCCTCAACATCGCTTTCAATATCTTGAGTGCCGTAATATGTGAACGCATGATACCGTTTACCAACAACCTGATCGGTCTTTATCAGTGCGGTTTTTGGCCAAGAAAGTCCACAACCGACCAAATTTTCACACTTCGGCAGATGCTGGAAAAAACCCAATAAGTCCAAATCGATACCCACCACTTATTCATCGATTTCAAAGCCGCATACGACAGCATTTATAGAGACGAACTGTACAGAGCCATGTTTAGTTTTGGTATACCGCCCAAACTCGTTTGTTTAGGATGACGGCGCAGAATTCTCGCAGCTCCATCAGGCTCGGAAACGAAAAAATCGGTGCAACTACTAGTATATGCCGACGACATGGACATGGTACATGGTAGGACTCAACGTGATGTAATAACCACGTTTGCTAGTATAGAGAAGAAAGCGGCAAAAATGGAATAGGCAGTAGGTTAAGACTAAGTATACGCTGTCAACACGAAAGGACACACAACATCGACGAATCGGACAGAAAGTCACCGTTGACAGATATAACTTTGAGGTAGTATGGGACTTGGTCTATCTCGGTGTTGAAAGGACACACAACATCGACGAAATGGACAGAACGTCACCATTGACAAGTAAAACTTAAAGGTAGTGCCGGACTTTGTCTATCTCGGCTCCGCTATTAACTCTGACAACAGCATCTCGTCAGAAATTAAACGCGAAGGAGGCAATTCAGTAGTAAAGCCCTCACTCGAACAACTAAGGAGATCCTATATTAGACCCTGATCATCCTAGTCCTGCTCTACGGCGCTGAAGTATGGACCGTCTCAAAAGCGGATTAGGAAATCCTTGGTCAATTCGAGGGGAAAATTCTTCAAAAAATCCCGTTTGCATTGGACTGGCTATGGAGACGAAGATTCAACCAAGAACTATACTAGCTGTACTGCGACATTTCCCTGGTCAAACAACTCCGTATTGGACGTTTAATATGGCTAGGACATGTAGAACGAATGGACACCAATACTCTGGCTAGCAGAGTCCTCAATTCCCAGGCAGGCGTCGGACGCAGCAGATAAAGACCTCGCCTTAAGTGGCGCGCAAAAGTAGAAACCGAGCTCTACCTGCCTGGAGTGCGCAACTGGAAGCAGTTAGCTAAGGACCGTACTAATTTGAGAGGCATGTTCTTTGCAGGTTCTTTGCGGACTGTAGCGCCACTTAAGTAAGTACGTAAGGTTTTGATCTGGGTAAGGGAAGTCAGTGTTTTCTTCACTCTACTGCAATTCAACTGGTGTAGTATCAAGCTTCATAATATTACTATCTGTGTATACCACAAACTCGTATTTCCATAAAATCCTCCCTTCACTCTTAAAAAGTTTTCACAACTGCCAATCAGTTTCAAAAAATGATTTCATTTTGTTTTGTCGAAAACATCACGCAGTTTTCGATAAACATCGCATTAAATCCACACCCTCTATTGCACCAAACACCATTTCACTTCAAGCTGAATCTTTTCATTAAGTCTCATAGCACTTCGTCTCTCAAAAACGTCGGTATACGTTACGCATAAAACGTCGGTCTTCATCACAAAACTTGACAAACAGCGAACGTGACAAAGTCAGATTATCCCTTAACCACTAAACATCACGTCCCTTCTGTTTTTTCGTTCAAATTTTATCCACCCTCCTCTTAAAAAAAAAGCTCTTCCATCCCAGAGTATACCCACTCTTATGAACTATTGTAGCCTGTACCTTATTTTTTCGTTGAAGGCAAATCGTGTAAAATCTTCCTTTAACGAAAAGGACTTTTCTGTATTTAAATGGACAAAAGTGAAGACTCTAAAAAAATCAGGTCACGTACGCGACGAGGAACATTTTTTCATTCACCACTTATATACCTCTCTGCACCTAAAATGAAATTGACTGTGATTACGTTCGTGTTTTTTTTTTCGGATAAAAAAAACGGTTATTAAGAAATCGACAGGACGAAAACTACGGCGACTTCCAGCGACAACAATTAAAATGGTATCATGTTTGTTTAAGGACCAAGGCGATACAATGAAAATAATAATTTCAATACATATTCCATTCGGGAATTAATTGAATAAGAAGGACCTCTCCGGCCGGATAGGATGATGGACACAAATTAATCCTACATCCTCTTTCGAAGGAATTTATTTCGTTCATTAATCATTACTTATGCGAGGGAGTGTAAGCATAAACATTATTATCCTTGTCACAGCTAATTCGCATTTCCTTCGAAGGATGTAGAAACAAAAGATGAAAGTGAAATGTACTCGCCTCAAATTATATGTAATGGCGTACCAACGTGAGGATACAACTACATTTCGGTGGCAAACGAAATCTAATTACATTAAGAGCTCATAGTCCTTGTCATTGCCCATCTCTGGAATGACAGCATTTTTTTTACAGTAACATGTTTTAGTGCGCCCTTCTTATGCTATTTGCTGGTTGCCATTGTCAAAGGACGAAAATCACTTCTTAAGTGCTCACTTACAGACGTAGAGAAGCATGGCTCATGATGTCAAGTGGTTTAGTACGTGAATCTGTAAAGTTTGCAAAATCGAGTTTTGGCTTAGTATCGATGGTGGTTTGCTGGACATGCTTTCATGAATTTCATCAGAGACTTCAGCAAAAATTGGAGATGCTGGTTTGAGTTTGATAAAATCAATGAAGTTTGGTTAAGTTCTGATTGAATTAAAAAGTCCTGATTAAGTTTACATAACAGATTGTCCTAGAATCAAATTTACTGCCGATTTTTAGTCGATGTTGTAAGAAGGGGATGATTGCCCTTGAGGGCCGATGTTCAATGTGAACCACACCTAAACGTCAAGTTTTTTTTCTGCATTTCATTTGACATTTCTCAATTTCAGACTCAGTCAATTTGAACCATTGAAAGATACACAATCGAGCTTATTATGAAAATGAGCGCTCAAATCAAAATGCATATCGGGCACTTCGTGATTTTTTCGGTCAATTTAATCATCAAATGTGCGTACAATCGCAAATATTTGAGCAAACCGGGTCTATAGGAGATGTGAAAACACCAGTGCATGCTCGTAAAGCTCGTACGAGAAAGAACTGGCGAAAGCTGGTGATCGTTGGACCAAACGGCAGCCACTGGCGAGTAAAAGTGTAGTAAAGTAAAGGGTGATCCAAGTAGAGATACTTTTTTCAATTGCCTTTTTTGATAGATCACGTGTGAGTCGTGTCATGCTGTCATGTTATTTTTGTTTAGTATTGTTTGGCATTTCATAATGGAAAGACTTACGCGTGAACAACGTTTACAAATTGTTCAACTTTATTATGAAAATTCACGTTCTGTGAGGAATGTGTTTCGTGCACTTCGCTCAACTAATGGTCAACATAATCGGCCTACTGAGAGTACTATTCGCAACACCGTCACCCATTTTGAGACCCAGCATTCATTATTGGATAATATTCGACCGAATAGACCACGTCCAGCACGCTGTGAAGAAAATATAGCGGCCGTAGCTGAGAGTGTACACGAAGACCGTAGAGAGTTGATTCGGCGCCGTTCGCAGCAACTCGGACGGACGTATGGAACGACTTGGCGCATTTTACGTCAAGATCTTAAATTGAAAGCGTACAAAATAAAGCTTGTGCAACAACTGAAGCCGCTCGACCCTCCCAAGCGACATCGCTTCGCTCTATGGGCTCTTGAAAAGTTCCAAGAAGATCCGACGTTTTCGAGGCAAATTTTGTTTAGCGATAAGGCCCATTTCTGGCTCAATGGGTATGTAAACAAACAAAATTTCCGCATTTGGGACGAAGAGCAACCTGAAGAGATTGAAGAACTGCCACTTCACCTAGAAAAAACAACGGTTTGGTGTGGTTTGTGGGCCGGTGGAATCATCGGTCCATATTTCTTTAAAAATTATGCCGGTGCGAACGTAACCGTCAATGGCGACCGTTATCGTGCCATGATAACCGACTGTTTGATGCCTGAAATTGAAGCTCTTGATCTCGGCGACATTTGGTTTCAGCAAGACGGCGCCACGTCCCACACATCGCATCAATCAATGGACTTATTGAGAGAACATTTCGGTGAGCACATAATTTCACGTTTTGGGCCGGTCGATTGGCCACTAAGATCGTGTGATATCACACCGTTAGACTTTTTCCTGTGGGGATATGGTAAGCCAAAAGCGTATGCCCACAAACCCGCTTCGATTCAGGCCTTGGAGGAAAACATCACGCGTGTCATTCGCCAGTTATCAGTCGAAATGCTCGAACGAGTGATCGAAAATTGGACTCAACGGATGGACCATCTGCGACGTAGCAACGGCCAACATTTGATAGACAAAATCTTCAAAAAATAAATGCCAAAGAATGTTTTTTCAAATGATAATAAACATTCTCCATTAAATTTGAATTTTCTGTGTTTTTTTCTTTAAAAAAGTAGGGAACCTCGAAATGGATCACCCTTTACCTTGGCATCTGGTTAGATCAGTATCTATATTTCGAAAGACATGTAGATGCTGCTCTGGCGAGAGCTAGGGAAGCATTTGCCTTGACAGGACGATTGTTTTATAGCAGTCGTCTTGACAGCAGGGTGAAGGTGATTTGCGACATGGCCCTCATTAGGCCGATGATTGCCTATGGATGCCCGGTGTGGTTCAACGTTGCCCCATCTCAAGTGGAAAAGATTCGGGTGTTTGAGAGGCAGTGTCTGAGGAGCTGCCTTGGACTTCACAGAAAAACAGTATCTGACTACACAAAATACTATTCCAACCAGGTCCATTCGGTTACAAGAGCAATGGCTTCGAACAATAGTCTCATCTTTGGGGCCTTCTACCCCAATGATGAATATTTTGAAAGTCCGCGTTTAAGCGGCTTTATTCCACCCGAAGCTTTTCTATATTTGGATAATCGAGGGCTGACACAGGATAGATCGCCGGTTCCGCCAATCTACCACGTCTTTCGACGAACTGTGGACTGGCGGCTCCTATACGACCGAGACGTCGTCGAGGCGGGCTGTTCAAATACGACCCGCCTTAGAACAATTTTTCTTGTATGCAGTGCGTCATCTGTAAGACTTTATATTCTTTGGTACCACATAGCTCACACCATATTGGAAATTTTTCACGAGCGATTCAAGAGGATGGTCGAGGTAATGTGAACTGGCCACCGAGATCGTGCAATGTTCAATATTCACCTCTCGAATTTTTCCTGTTGGGTTTTCTGAAGTCGCAGGTCTATGCGGAGCCAAAAACTACAGCGGCCCTTAAAGCCAACAACCCATGCCATCGGTCAAATTCAGCCTGATTTGTGCGTTGAACTATGGGATGTTCCATACATAATGGCATCGATTGGCCTTAGGTAGGAGTGGCTGCCAGCGTTCGCCAGCACATTTAGACCATTTTGGTCCACTATTATAATCGATAGGCCTTTCAAACGAATTGATAGGTGTGTCGATGATATCTCACACAGACTTTGCTTAATTTAAACTTAAAGATAGGAAGCCCCTTTAAAAGCCGCATTGGGTAACCTTCTAAAAATTCTCTGATTCGACGAGCATCTGCCTCCGATGCTATCGAAGGCCATTTATCCCAAAAGTTTTTCCCGACTAGTCCATTAAGTTGCAACTCATTATCAATTTATATTCGTCTAAATGCATTTCCATTCTAAGACCGTCAACATTTTCAATATTGATAACCAAAATGTCTCTTACTGTCGAGTCTCCCACTCGATGTGACGTTGATCGATTATTCTTCAGATGGCCGCCTTTAAGTGGATCATTAATATAAGCCGTTGTTCTATTTAAAAGAAAAAAAAAAACTTTTTCTTACGGATACAAGATATGAATGTCAAACATCGTAAACATGACATCCGTCATGTTCAGAAGAAATAAATTTCACACTTAGTTGCTGGCATCAGGCTATGCTTTCTAAATGCGACACCAAATTAGATTTTAAGACACGTGTGGTCAATGCACTGAAATTTTTTTTTTTTTTGTAAACGCAGCTAATGGAAGAATTTGTTTGAAGAGATAAATATTCCCAAACTGCTGGAAGGTTTCTTTCCTGTGACAGCTTTGATCGATGCTGTGAACCAACTTTGACACCAAAGTTGCACGGATACGGTTTCCATGATTATTCGTACACAAAAGTGTTGCAAAAACTATTTATCAGGAACAGTGAACGGAAATACATCACCATTCACCAGCCATTACTCATAAAAGTTTAACTACCCATCATCTCCGGGAAACCCACTCCATCATTCAACCACTGGATGCAAGGAGGGCCACCACTTGCCGAAATCGAAAAACTGCAGCGTCTGGGATGTCATGTATCTCCTTCAAAGTACCACCACATATCGAATTTATTGCGCCCCAAGCAAATTCTTCAACGTCTCCATGTCGCACACTCCCGCGTTCGTCGAAGCCGAAATTTGTATTCCTCAGAGTGTTTCGTATCCGCCTAATGTAAGCCCTCCACCATTACCCACTCGATAGTCGACGCAGGAATGAGGAAGACACACAGTCGATGTGTTTGCCTGCGCTGTTAACACAAACACCCCCAGAGCCAAGGCTAATAGCTAATATCGGTAAACAAGACTCACGAAGGAACGAACATACGGATGGAGGGAGGCAGAGCTTGAGGTTGAGGTACTACCCCCAACGAACACGTGCGAATATGATTTCCATGTGATCGATGCGTTATGTGCTCCATGTGCTCCCAATAGACTTGGCTCCTCCATCATCATCATCAAGACGATGTCGTGTATGGAAGCTGGTGTTGGCTCGAAACTTCGACAGACAGCCGGCAGAATGCAAAATCAATTTACGTGCTGATTATGTGATCAGAAAAGTGTGCTATTCTGGGCGACCGACACGACGCGACGCTTTGCCGTGTCTTGGAAAAACAAAGATAAAATGGAAACGCGAAATATGGAACACTCCAGCTCATCGCTCATCCAGGTTGAGCTGTGTAACGACGACGGAAATGCATATATGACCCACAACAAGATGAATGGCTACGAGATGGTACCATGTAGGATGCTGTGCCGCGCTGGTACTCATTTTGATATTCAAATCCAGCGGCAATGTGATTATCGCACTGCTTACCGAGTTGTGGTGGTTTGGCCGGGGATGCCTAGAAAAGTCAACGGATAGTGTGCACAGGCGTCAAACGAATCGGAACAGTTCACCGGATTCAGGTAACCATCAACCATCCAGCATCCAACATCCAGCATCAGCGGCAACAACAGTATCTCGCATCTGAAACATCGCGTGCAGTGCATTTTCAGTTGATGTGTGCGTGCAATAATCCGCCATTGTTATACAACAAGACCGGCTTGAAAAAAAAATGACTTGATACGGTTATCGCTGTCATCCATATCCATCCCACCCGATGCTACCGCTACGGTGTGTTTCAATTTGAATTACACTTCCCCTGGGAGTCAATTTTGACGGTTGGATGAGTTGGTTGGCGGTGGTGTTGGCGATGGTGATGGTGGCGGCAGCGGTGGCGGCAACGGTGTTCATTGCAAATGTCGGGCACATATTGATTTCAAGCCCGGGCGCATATTTTGTGGTTGATTGTACAATTATGTAATCAGACTGATGCCTTGCTGCAATGTTTATGCATCACTCAATTGGGCAGAGATTGTCGTGTGCCGTTGCTTTAATCAACTGTGTAACGCATGTAGAGCGACACGCACGCAAAGAGATACTTTTTCCAATTCTGGGAATAATTCTGATTTATTCAGTGGCAGGGTAGGGAGCAAATAAATTAACAACTTAATAACGCGGAATGGTGACAGGAAGCAGGGATGTGAAGATGAGTGCCTGCGGTTGTCATTTTAACACGAGTATTTTTATTTTTGCCGTGGCAGGTGCAATCCATTCCAATGGACGCGGCACCCCAAATGCACCCAAGCCAGTCCTACAAAAGAAGGATCAAATCCGTGAACATACGCTTTGCGTTGAGAGTGTGATGTGCTTATCGGACGGTGTCTGATGATGCTTTATGTGTCACAGCGAGAATGCTACCAGCGGATGTCTTGGCTAGACACAGGATTTACGACGCCAAAGTCCATACCCGAGCTTGAGTCAAAGATATTCAACTGGCGATGATGTAGAGTATGGCAGAAGAGATGCAACCAGTCTTCAAAAGATGGACCTTTAGACTTCTACCGGATATTGTAAAATGGAAAGACCGGAATCATGAAAAATTCGATTTCAACCTAAGCCAGTTCCCAACTGGACACTGGCGCGTTTGAGGATATTTACACAAATATGGGCGCAAGGAATCACTTTACTGTTTAAACTGCGGATACGTATTAGAACACGTACAACATGTATGCTTTCAATGCCCGAGATTTCATGTGGACCGACGAGAATTAAAGTAAAACAAACAGAGAAAAACGAACCCGCGAGAATATTGAGCACTACATGTTATCCTAGAGCTTAATATGCGACATATTCTGATGGAATTAAGACCGTTGGAAAGAGTCCGAGCGAGTAACAAAAAAACATTCGGCATCCTCTTTATAACAAAGAGTGCCCTCACTGTTCCGCGCCGATAGTAGAGTGGTTGAAGTTTGCAGGCCCATTCCAGAAATTGAATTCCCAGGTATTTTAATCGTTCCGGCTAGTAGCATGGGCAGTTAGAATCGAAGATTATACACCCGTTGGCGCAAACATTAAAAAAATAATAAAATTCTGGAATAAGGTGGGTGTGGTGTAGGTATAAAGGCAAGCTGTTGACATTCAGATCATCATATGTTGCATTTAGGTAGTCAGTAGTATGGACTTTGATGGTTGGGTGTTGTAGAACGATGGAAGACTCTGATTGGCTTTAACTTGGCAATTCAAAGTGGTTGTAACTCTGACTACACATCAAGTGTCTCATCCAACCGGATTTGGCTTGCTAAACGATAAGCGCGAGTGTTGATAACACGAAGCAAACAGCAACACTATAAACAGCCAGGTCGGAATGCCACGGAATGAATACTGCTGTCGCAGGCGAACCTAGACAAGCTGCTTCCACATATTTGGAAAACAGGTTTTCTAGGAATTTTAAGGGTTGGTCAGGCCCCTTGAACAGAGATGGTGGCGGATGAACCGAAAAGCCAACGGCAGTGCTCCATCCCGTAGTGGATACTTATGGCCCCGTGTCCCTCCCAGGGGTATCTTATTAATTTGAACTGGCCCTCCAGGTTGTGCTAACTACCCACCCATGGAAAAAATCCACTAGCCTCGGAGAGGACTGATTTACAACGACGTTCGTCTCTGCACCTGGAGTGTGAGAACAATAGACAGGAGAGCTGCAAGCGTACAACTGGCGAAAGCCCTAAACTGCCACAAAGCAGACATTACTACCATCCAGGAAATACGATGGAATAGGCAAGGCAAAAAGAGGATGAAAAATTTTGACATCTACTACGGACCGCGTTATAGTGAGCAGAAACAGCAACTATCCGGATACGGATTTCTTAAAAGTTACAGACTAAGGCAAGAAGTCTTATGTTTCCAAGACATTAGCGAGCGCATTGTAACAATCCGCCTAAAGGCCAAATTCGCCAACGCAATACACACCACCTGTTCATCGATTTCAAAGCCGCATACGACAGCATTTATAGAGACGACCTATACAGAGCCATATCTAGTTTTGGTATACCGCTCAAACTTGTCCGTTTGTGTAGGATGACTATGGAGAATTCTCCCTGCTCCATCAGAGTCGGAAACGACATCAATGACACATTCGATACCAAAAAAAGTATTTAGACAAGGCGAACGCTATCATGTCACTTCTTAAATTTGATTCCTGAGAATATTGTGCAAAACTCACGAGCCAACATCAAAGGCACAGTTTTCCAAAAATCGGTCCAACTATCGGGTTTTTCAATAGGGACGCTACAAAAGTTGAGCGACAGGGACAGCAAACGACACCATATTTCTTGCCGCTCTTTTGACATTTCTCTTCAGTAAGGTTTGCCATTTCATGATGGAGAGATATACGATCCAACAACGAGTCGAAATTATTAAAATTTACAACCGAAATTCGGAGTCAGTGGCCTCAACATTAAGAGCGCTACGTCCAATTTATGGTCGTCATAATCGTCCTAGCAGATCAACAATTTGAACCCACAGGCACAGTACAAAATGTTCCCGTGCCAGTGAGACAAAGAATTGCCCGTAGTGTCGAGAATATTGCTGCCGCTGAGGCTTCAGTTGAAGAAAGCCCAAATGTGTCACACGTCGTTCTCAAGCGTTGGGCATCTCTGTGACATCGTTGTGGCGAATTTATCGAAAAGATCTTGGCCTACATCCTTACAAGATTAAATTGACGCAAGAACTGAAGCCGCTTGACCACCAGAAGCGTCGTATGTTCGTGAATTGGGCTGAGCAACAACTTGAAAATGATTCGGATTTTCATCGAAAAATCATCTTCAGCGATGAGGCTCATTTCTGGCTGAATGGCTTCGTCAATGAACAAAATATGCGGTATTGGCCAGGCAGCAATCCACACGTACTCCATGAGTCATCATTGCATTCCGAAAAAGTTGCGGTTTGGTGTGGTTTATGGGCCGGCGGCGTCAGTGGGCCGTACTTCTTCCGTGGTGATCAAGACCGGCACGTTACTGTGAATGGGAATCGCTACCGTTCAAAGATAACCGAATATTTTTGGCCCCAATCGGATGATATGGACTTGGAGGACATGTGGTTTCAACAGGACGGCGCCACAAGCCACACAGCAAATGCCACAATCAATTTATTGGAAACAAAGTTTGGAGAACGTGTTATCTCAAGAAATGGAGCAGTCGCTTGGCCGCCTCGGTCGTGCGGTTTGACGACGTTGGACTATTTCCTGTGGGGCTACGTCAAGTCTATGGTCTATGCCAACAAGACAGCGGCGATTGATAAACTTCGTACGAATATCGAATGTGAAATTGCAGCAGTATCGGCCGAATTATGCTTGAAAACCGTCGAAAATTGGGTTCAGCGTCTGGACTTCTGCAAGCGTGCCCGTTCCATACATAATGGCATCGAACGTACTTTCACAGGAATAAAGAATTTCATTGATATCCAAAACCGTTTTTGTTTTATTAAAAAAAAAACTTTTGTAGCGCTCTTATTGAAAAACCCTTTACTAGCATAGGCCGATGATATCGACATAATTGGTAGGACTCAACGTGATGTCATAGCCACGTTTGCTAGTATAGAGAAGGAAGTGGCAAAAACGGTTTTAGCAGTAAATTTGACAGAACGTCACCATTGACAGACAACAACATCTGGTCAGAAATTAAACGAAGAATTACTCTTGCCAACCGCTATTTCATCGGCAATTTACTAGTAAAGCCCTCACTCCAACTACTAAAGAGATCCTATATAAGGCCCTTATCATCCCAGTTCTGCTCTACGGCGCTGAAGCATGGACCGTCTCAAAAGCGGATGAAGAAATCCTTGGTCGATTCGAGAGGAAAATTCTTAGAAAAACCTTCTGTCCCATTTGCGTTGACGGGCTATACAGACGAAGATTCAACCAAGAACTATACGAGTCCCTGGTCATGGTAAAAAAAAACTCTGCATTGGACGTTTAAGATGGCGTGGACATATAGAATGGACTCCAATGCTCCGGCTCGCAGAGTCTTCGATTCCCAGCCAGACGTCGGACGCAGTAGAGGAAGACCTCGCCTTAAGTGGCGCACACAAGTAAAAACCGACCTCAACCAACTTGTAGGGCGCAACTGGAGGCAGTTAGCTAAGGACCGGGCTAGTTGCCCAGGTTCAACCCAGACTATTGCGCCACTTAAGTAAGTAAGTAAGGTAGATCTTCGAGAACTTCTCCAGTGATCAAATCAAAAGCAAGAGTTTTCATAGCTCAAAGATGCCCAATCTCGTGTTTCTGGTCTCTCAGAGTTGCTATCGTGAGTGATAAATCGTAAAACAGAAGTTCCTTCCAATTGATATTGACGTAAAATACTTGACCGTCGAAAGGTTTGATGGTTTCTTCAAGAAGGGCGGAAAAAACCGCTGCTTTTTCTTGACCTCCCCTTGCCGATTTACTTCGATTTATTCTAATTGGTTGAACGGTATTTTGGGCCCTTGATGCCTTTAACATCTTTCCAAAATGAATAATTGGACTATTTCTTCGGTGTTAGACTTTCAAGATAAGAGCTTATCTCACGATTCTTAAAATCCTTCTTGCATTCTTCAACCAATTGCACAGCTAATTCCCATCTTTACGTAGCAGAGCACGACTCTCCTGCAATTTTTCACATGCTTAGCTTTTTCTACGGCTTTGTATACATCGTGGACTATATTTGGGCGGCACTTACTCTTTTAGTCTCAGAAACTGTACAGAACTAACGACAACTATACTTCATTGGACGTCTTTTGCGTTGACGTGAATTAAAAAAAAAGTAATAATACGGACCTAACCAATTCGTCTTTGTTGGATGTGTTTACACCGATGAGACTTACTTAGGCTTATGTAAGCTTAGTCCCGGTCACTGTCCACCGTGCAATTTCCGGAGGATATTGTAAAACATATTTGTCCCGTGTTTTCTAAGGCTGGCGCGTATTATGACACGAAATGAGGTTAATGAGCTTAACGAAGTGATCAACATCAACAACAAGTTCAGAGGGTGTTGTTAGTAGAACAAAATTCTCTTCTATTTCGTTCCAAAAGTCTTCCCAGTAAGATGATCTGCTTATTAATGTCGCTCAGTCCATGTTATAGTCTAGTCTCACGCTAAATGCTTAAACAAAAAAAAACCACTGGCCCTTATCGGTATTTAGCTTTTGAAAGACTGCTCGGCAGTCGTCAATGTCATCGAGGTTGACTTTCCACGCATTAATCCTCAAAGACGTAGATGAAAGCAAAGATTATAAAGTCATACAGATGACGCACTGGATACATGAAAAATTGTTCTATGGCGGGTCGTACTGGCACAACCCGCCATATGTTTGGATCTCATGTGTGCACGTTCACACCGCCCGCCTGTACCACGAAGCTGGTGAGCAAAGGTTTCTTTTTTTTTTTTTCAATGCGTCATTGTTCATTAATTGCCTTTATACCGACTACGTTTATTGAAGTCGGTGTTGGAAGTTTGTGTTTCCTGCGTTCTTAATGGTTGCCTCGACTCGACTTCCGACAATATTGTCACACTAAAATCGGCAGTTCAACGATTGTGCTTAAGTCAATTGTGCCTAATTTTTCATTGGTATCCCTTACCATATTGTAAGATCCGACACTCGTTCAAACTTTATCTAAACGCTCTTGCGTGAGTACAAAAATGAATCTAGTCTGTCACTCGTAAGTGTCCTACATCTATTCATGTATTTCCGTGCTAAATTCACAAGCCCAACAACAACACTTATAAGTGACAGAGCGACTCATCGCCATCACACCATACAATCAAATCTGCGATAAATCTAATTTCCCACACAAAACACACAGATACCCTCAAAGGCAAAACCGACATAGAAAATCTCGTGAAAAGTTTCCGTGTTTCACACTCGACATACATGTGACACCCGAAGGTACTTATTTGCGGTATTGTAGCAACAACTTCCAAACACCATGAGAGTTCCTCCGTCTGCCTGCTTCTTGGTGGAAACTTTTCCAAACGAGACTTCGACGAGTATCTATCAGAGTAAATTTATTTACTCTCCCATGTTGATTAATTATCTTTCAAGTTGTCAGGGATTCTCTTTAATTTATTTATTTGTTTTTTTTTGTATCGAAAATAAAAAAAAAAAATAAAAATCGCTCATGTTTTACCCGAATTTCGTCTACACGGGTACACGACTTTCGTCACGTCTACTTATACTCAACACGGTGATTTAATGACGACATTCAATCTGGATTATCATGGAACCAGCATAATCATGCAGGATCCATGTACTATGTGGAATTCATTGAGAAAAAAAAATCATTTATGGAGATGTTCATAACTTGACATAATAAGCCAAACATGGTTATTCCCAGTCACGTGCCAATGCCGCTGAAAGTACATCCTTGATATGATGGACGCGCCGGGGCGTATAAAGGATACACGAACTCTTGTGCGACTTAATGGGTGGATCAGAGATTGACAAACACTATTAACGTTTAATCGGTCGGATGTTGTGGTGGCATAATAGCCTCTTAATGGTTTCCTTGGAGAGGAGGCAACATGGAACAATGCATGTGATTTTACCCCAACCTGGGGGAAGAGAGTTTGCCAGCTGGAACTGAGTTTCACATATTCTTGCCAAAAAGCACGACTGCCAAAATGGAGTGCGGTTTTATTGAAATAAGGAACCACCTTTGAGGCACTTGGCTTTGACAATAGATTATGTAGATACCATTAAGAGTGAGTTGTGTTTGGATCAGTGATTGCTTTTTTTGACGATTTATCGAAATGGCCTTTGATTCTGGAGAATTATTGAGTTATTTGCGACTTTTTTAATGCAGATATGGTATTTGAGACCCTGAATTTAGGTTATGTTTTAAGCAAAAAGTATTTTAACGCTACCTTCTGTACATTAAAGCCTACAAGCGCAGCATTGACCATACTAAAGGCAAATCAGTTCTCAGATGGAGTCTTGGCATGACAAACAACCAAACAAATGTGGCCAAAGCTGGATTTAAGTAGATCCAAGGGAACGATCTCTGTCTATATTAGCGCCACCATAGGTGTCATCACTGGACACTGTCCAATAACCTCGGAATCGATGCCGTATTCAGGATCCCAAACGAGCAAACTCAACTGGAGGAGTTCGACCAGGTGCGTTCCTTCGACTATCGAAGGACGAACTGGCCGCGCTTCGCCAGAGTTGTAAAGCGAGAATTACGTTTGGGCGAAATCAACCCTCCGACAAACCGAAACCTTACTAACGACGAAATCGACCAAAATTTATTAAAAATGAATGAGGTCATTAAAAGGTCAATGGATCGAGTTATCCCCAAGGTAACTAGTTCTGACGACCAGACGGAGAAGTATCGAACGCCAACAATCGATGCACTCCATAAACACAAAAGCAGACTGGTCTCGAGGCTTAAACGGCTACGGAGGCAATTTACTGACAGACAAGACCCGGAGGTTCGGACATTGAAGTCGTTGATCAAAAACCTCAAACAGTTAATCACGGAGAATTACAGACAATCTGTAAGTTTGTACTGGGGCAAGAAAATTCGGGCTATAAAAACCAGTAGCCCGAATATGTTCCCGCAAATAAATAAAATTTTCAGGCGAAAGGATCATAACGACATTGCATGTGTCCGAATTTCCCAAACGACAGAGAATAGACAGACACTCACGGCTGTTGGTATAAGTCCGGAAAGTGTTGACTCTAACGACGGTTTTTTCACGATCGAAGATCCTCAGGAGAAGGCGAATTCGATAGGCGCTGTCTTCGAGACCGTGTATACGGTGAACAATCCTGTTCGCCCAAATCACGATATTGAGGAGAGAGCCTTTCTGAATCACTTTTATCTGCGTACCGAACTTCAAGCTTGGCGATCTGAGAATAACGGTTTTACCGTATTCAATGACGAAAACCCTTCAAATGGCATAGTCGCCAATAGCCTGATGCTGTTCGTGCAAAAAGATGAACTCCTGGACATCTTTGTATCACTGAAGAATAAAAAGTCGGCGGGAGAGGACGGGGTCCCAAACGTCGTGTTGAGACACCTGCCAATAGAGGCAGTCGATATTTTCACCACGCTGTTTAACAATGCACTGAATAATGCACATTATCCGGTGCACTGGAAAACGGCGGTGGTACATCCTATCCCCAAAAAGGACAAGGACAAAACAAACCCTGCAAATCTTCGGTCAATAAGCCTTCTGCCGAATGTAAGCAAGGTATTCGAGAAGATAGTCATAGGGCTCTGCTTGAGTGGGTCGAGGAAAATAAAATTATCCCGGAAAATCAGTTTGGTTTTCGAGCGAGGCCTGACACTATTCATGCCGCGTCGAAACTAGTCTCCGACATCCAATGGAATAAATCCAAAGGACAATGCACGGGGGCCTGTCTGGTTGACTTTGAGAAGGCCTTCGACACCGTATGGTTAGAAGGGCTTTTCTACAAGCTAACCAGACTTGGCATGCGTAAACCCATGCTATATATGATTTATGAAATGCTTATGTCAAATGTGGCAACGTAACTTCGAGTAAAGTCTTTGAAATTAAAAACGGTTTACAACAGGGGGCGGTGAACTCCCCGATATTGTTTAACATTTATACAACTGATCTTGTAGGTTCCCTTAGTCACGCTATAGCGTATGCAGATGATCTGGTGGCGTACAGATCAGGTCCGAAAATCGGAGTCATCAACATACTTTTGCAACGTGACTTCGATCACATCAAGGGATATTGCGACGATTGGAAATTGAGGATCAATTTCCAAAAAACCGAAACAATTCTGTTCAGGACGTGACAAGCGTCTAATCCGCGACGGGTATGTCGACAATGCTCCGGAGCTCCTCCGCTTTAGCACTTCGGTATCGGATCGCGATAGGACCGATGCTGAAAGGCAGAGTATGGAATTTTGGTGGCTACATGAGGGAAGTGATTCTGCACTTCTTCCTGACTTTGCGGACTTTTAGACCACTCCTTAATTGTAATACTTATACAATACAATACTTCATCTTTTTTCTAACTGTATCGCCCTATCCAACAAAATGAAGCTTCATCTTGAGACTTATTTCTTTCAAAATCTACACGATTTGTCAAACACGGAAGTGAGAAGACTCCTTCCTTTTCATTTGAAAAACAGATTTGGTTTCCCTACAGATACTAGGAGAAATCATAATCACCCCTATCGAGGTATCCGTTCGGAACATAATTTTCTCCGATTTGTTCGATATCGGAGAATTTTTTACTGAGGCATCCGTTCGGATTTACATTTCGAGTGAGTCTTCCGACGAAATGCATCGCACATGATCGCGCGACGGCTTAATGCGTTAGGTTAACAATTTTTGACATCTTTGCGTTGAATTTTATCGGAAGTTCTCCAAAGTAAAATTGTTGCGGAGTTCTTAAGAATTTAAATTGAAACCATTTAAACGATCAATGAAATTATTTTGTGTATTACTGCAAAATCATGCACCAGAAAAATGCGAAAAGAACGCAACAAGAAAAATGTGTTCAAATATTTTGTTTCACTCACACACAGGTGACAGATTGTCAAGAGTACCCGAATGTATGCTTCATTTATTTTGTTCTGCAATCCATACTTCGATGGTAAACTGAGTTGCGATCGGAACTGACTTTCGTTTCGGAAATTCTTTCAACTGATACCTCGATAGGGCTGAATATCCACGTGGTATCACAACGGACCAGAAACTGGTTTGCTGTCGAACCGGTGGCAGCCGATCTATCCCAACCTAACCTACTGTACATAAAAGAAGATGGATTCTCTGCAGGACCAACTGCAGGACTGAAAAAAACCTACTATGACACAAATATCCGCTATTTCGAAGTCCGATCTCTAAGTGTCTTAAAAGTATGTGCACAGACCATAAGATATCTCAACGAGTTAAAAAATTCATAAAACAGTATATCACGTCATCTCCAGAAATAGTTCCAGTCCCGTCTCGAGCGAAACCATAGCTAAACGTTGTGCTTCTCACTTTCGGTTGAGGGCTGTGTTCACACATTCATCTGCGTTACCACTTCAGTAACGAACTTCCTTATGCTGGGAGGCCAGCTTACGAAGTTTCCACATCGTAAACAGTGTGATGAAGCGCAAATGTTTCTTAACCGACAACATCTGCACGTTGTTCAACATCAGACTATATCTATGGTCCATCAAAAGAAATCGATCTACGTCGCCTGTGATCATAATGAAAGAAATCTGATTCAATCGTTTCTTAAAGGAATTCCAGATCTCAATTCCCAGTGTTATTTGAATCTAAACGAATGCAACCCGATTCCAGTAATGGAAGTCATCTATGTGTCAATTCAATTCAACCTTCGTAAAGTTGAAAATCTTCAACAACCCATCATCCCTGGTGGTGGCACGAATTTGGTAGGATGCAACTGGTTCGGAGCTCTTGGGATACGCATCGAAGGCGTTTATACCGCCAGCAGCAGAATCAGTACTGGAAAGGTACACACATTTTCACACTTATTCTCATCTTTTACATTTTGCCATCAAGGGTCTATGACAGGAAGATATGAATTGACTACATCAAGGCGTCTTAGAGCCCGTAGAATACTCTGAATGGGCTACTCCTACAGTGGCAATTGTTAAAAAATATTGGTCTATCCAAATATGTGGCTACAAATCGATGTAAAATGGAGTAATCACAATGCCACTAAATTTCCAGGGGTAAGCAGACTATTAGGATCCTTTGGAGGTGGATCAATGCTTGCAAAGATCAATTTGCCTGCGTGCGTTCAAGGAAACCAGACTTCAATTTGGCATCTTTTCAGCTCCGGTTATATTTCAAAGTTGCAACGAAAACATCTTTCAAAACATTCATCTGGAGACACAGAAGAGCTCGTAGAATACCGAGGTATTGGTATGGAAGCGTGCATGCACCGAACCATCAATCATGTCTGGATAGTCCGAACGCTTTAGCTACCGAAGGATTTTCCTGCTAAATGTCGTTCATCTACCTCGGAGTCAACATCAAATTTCGAGACGAAGTTTCAACGACAAGAAGACAGAGCTGTTCAGCGACATAAACCGAGTAAACTACGCTGTGGGTAGATAAAGGTCTGATTGCTTTGCCAGAGTGTAAAGTCTATTTGGGCGCAGTGACCTAGAGCGTACCTCATGCGAAAGTCTGGCAGACTCCCATGAGAAGAGTCTTAAATCTGCTGAAACTGTTGAACTTGCTGATCCATAGTCATGCCGCCGCCGCTACCATTTGATGATGAATCTGTTGGAATCGACGAATGATAAAGCTTCAACATATCGCCTTCTCACTTACTTACTTATACCTAGATGAACCTGGGTCTCAACCAACATGCCTATGCAATTAGACCGGTCCTTAGCTAACTGCCTCCAGTTGTGCAGTCAAAGTTAGTTGAGGTCAGCTTCTAATTGTACGCGTCACTTAAGGCGAGGTCTTCCTTTACTGCGTCCGACCGACGCACGTCTGGCTGGGAATCGAAGTATTGGTGTTCATTCATTCTACATGTCCTAGCCATCTTAAACGTTCAATGCGGAGTTTTTTGACCAGGGGCGTGTCGCTTTACAGCTCGTAAAATTCTTGGTTGAATCTTCGCGTCCATATCCCATCAACGCAAACGGGACCGAAGATTTTTCGAAGAATTTTGCTCTCGAATCTACCAAGGATTTCTTCATCCGCTTTTGAGACGGTCCATGCTTCAGCGCCGTAAAGCAGGACTGGGATGATCAGGGTCTTATATAGGATCTCCGTACTAGTACAAGTGATGGTTTTACTACTGAAATGCCTTCTTAGCCCGAAGAAACAGCGGTTGGCAATCATCGTTTCGTTTAATTTCTGACGAGATGTTGTTGTCAGAGAGTTAATAACAGATGGACACTGGACAGTCTAGCTTTCAATTTTGTTGGGACGAAAAAAGTGTTGATATTTATCTCTAAATGTACAGTGTAGGCCATCTAATGCGATCCTTTTAATTTTGACACTGGAAAATGTATCCCGCTCGAAATCATGACAGAAAGTCAGTATCACACCTCCTCTGAACGAAATGAGTCACTTAACGCTTGAATAATGCTTTTAAATATTGAAAACTTTTTTCCAAATTGAGCCCAAACAGTGCGTTATTTGAAAAGAAGTTTTGGCCGAAATGAAGCATTCATCGCCCCAGCTGTACGGAAGTTTGTGAAACAGTTTCGTGAGACTGGTATGCTAGTATACAACACTCAATGGTCCCCTTCGTCATACGTTGCGCACAAACAAGAATGTATCTGCAGTAACCGAGAGTTTGAGGCTCAATCGACAAACATCAGCTTGCCATCAATCTTAACAGCTCAACATTTCGCGCATTTCGCGCTTGAAGATAATTCTGCACAAAGATCTCGGATTTTTCGCTTAAAAGGTCCAAATGACTCAGCAATTGAAGGCGTACGAACATCCGCTTCGTTTGTACGAAAGGCCAAAATCTGAGTACATAAAATATTAGCACATCCACATCCTATGACCTATACGATGGGGCTCAGCTGAATATACAAATTAAACTACGATACCTTTCGTTAGGATTTTCATCTGGAATTGATCGTTTTCGATGCGTTTAAAGTATCTACTTGCAGATTTCAATTTTCAATTTGTTTTACGAAAGCAGTATTGAACTGGAAAATTGTTAAATCATGCTTAGCACACGAAATTGAAGAACATTTACATTTGTTAGGTATACTTCCTCCCCGGAAGGACTCATAAATTTGTTTTGTAATAAATTTACCAATCGATTTCATAAATTCAGCTGTGGGTAACTTTGAAATATGCCGTAACCATAGCTGAAGTTGGAAGCTTAATTTCCATATTCGTATCCCTCTACCTTCAATTTAGATTTATGTGCAGCTATCGAAGGACGAATCGACAGCGTTTTAAACAGTACCAATCAAAATTAAGCATCCATCTCCTTCTAAAATAGCCTAATGTCAAAAATAACCCCACTTGACATCAATAAAACCACTAAGCCAGCAGAAGGATATATTTTCAGCAGACACACTAGCATATACAATATGCAGCTCATATACAACTACAAGTATCTTCCTACGAAGCAAACATTTACCATCCACTTGTTCGGCATCTTCATCATCCACTAATCGATATGTGCACACTCTTAGTTGATTTTGTAATTAGGACTATACAAGGGTGTAGCATCCTTTGGGGTGATCTATTTGTGTTTACACACATCTCCATCATGTGGGCACTTATAGCAGCCAAAGCGACAGAGGCCGATCAAAAAAGAAGTTTTCTCCATCCATTGATACAAGCCCACCTAATTAAAGAGGGGTGGGTTGCATTAATTAATCAGGTCCGCACCCCCTCTGATTTGTTGTTGTTGCCTTCGGTCAATATTGATAAATATTTCCCTCGAATAAAACTCAATTAATGTAAATGATTTGAACGATGGCTAACATTTGCACAGCATGTTGCCGCCACTCTGCCGCGCCGCGCGCCGTTGATGGTCGACATGCCGCGAATTTATTTACCCTCCTTCGCGCTATTTCTCCTTTATTCGCCACCACCCCCACAAAAATAAAAGGGTGGCTGTGGATGCGGTCCAGGCTACAAAGTATATGGCACGACGCGTCACGGACGGCGCACAGTGGTCCAAAATTAACTTTCTCGTCGCAAAAGTGATTATTTTTCAACGAATTAATGGTATCGCTATGATTTTCGGTAAAGGCAAATTTAAATAAATTAGTGAATAGGAGTCACAAGGAATAAATGAGCAAACAAAAACTCGCCGCTGTGTCCTTATGCGGCAATTTTAGCACTAACTGGGTACAGTATATGATTCGAGAGTAAAGCTTATTAGTTAGTTATCAGCCAAACCCAAAAAAGATGCCCCTGAGGTGATAATATTGCAAGTACCACATAGAAAAAACAGAATAGTCACTCATCTAGGCGCTACAATACAAAACTCGCGCCGCTCGGAAATAGCCCCAAGGTAGAGAAGACAATCTTGCGTCTAAAAAAATGGAACAAGAAGACTCTCAGCTCAAAGAAATCACAGAGTCTCGCGACTAGAAGAGATGAACACCAGTCACTTCAGAGAAGGTAAACAACTGGTAGTTGGATTCAAAGTATAGGAGCTGTTACAAGAGCTGCACGTAATAAATGTAATATCTGACAATCTTGCATTAACAGGGCATCCATGCCTACCTTCTCCATTCATTAGTGTGTGAACGTGTATTTCTTTTTCAAAAACAATGGGACCTCAGAAGTTTGGTGAGTCCTTCGCAAGAGGTGGAGCAGTGTGAAGACAAATTTAGGTGTTGTTACTTTCGGGATTTAAACCAGGTACATGGAGCTTAGAGCTGGTTGGGTGTTGTATAACGAGGGTAGACTCTGATTGGCTTTAACTTGGCAATGCCCAGTGGATGTCACTCTGACTACACATCAAGTGCTTATTTTAACCTCCAAGTGGTAACCACCGGGTACTGGTCTCATCCAATCGGATTTGACTGGCTAAACGATAAGCGCGAGTGTTGATAACACGAAGTAAACAGCAACACTATAAACAGCCATGTCAGAATCGCACGGAATGAATACCCGGCCTGCTGTCCCAGACGAACTTAGACAAGCTGCTTCGACATATTCGGGCAACGGGTTGTGTAGGCATTTCAAGTTAGTCAGGCCCCTTGAACAGAGATGGTGGCGGATGAACCGAAAGGCCAACGGCAGCGCTCAATCCCGTAGTGGATACTGATGGCCCCGTGTCCTAGGGGTATCTAATAAATTGGAACTAGCCCTCCAAGTTGTGCTTTGGGTTAACTACCCACCAATTGAAAAAAACTATAAGTTACAAAGCAACTAATAGCCTCGGGAAAGACTGATTTTATTGTTGACGACCCGACTAAACGGAAAAAGGACAACGGGATTCGTATCTGCACCTGGAATGTGGGAACATTAAACAGGAGAGGTGCTAGCGAACAAACAGCGGTAGTGCTAAACTGCTACAAAGCAGATATGACTGCCATTCAGGGCATATGATGGGATGGGCCGGGCAAAAAGAGGATGAAAAACTGTGACATCTTCTACTGACCGTCTTATAGTGAGCAGAAACAGCGACTATTCGGATGCGAATTTGTTTAAAGTGTCAGCACGAAGTTTTATGTTTCCAAGACATTAGCGAACTCATTGTAAGAATCCGCATCAAGGCTGAATTCGCCCATATAAACCTTATATGCGCTCACGCCCCGACAGAAGAAAAAGATGATATAGCTAAGGAATGCTCCTCGACAAAACCCATGAGCGACTACCGAAGCACGATGTTAAAATCGTGCTGGGAGATTATAATGCAAAGTTAGGAAGAGTAGACATCTTTGGCAGTATTGTCGTTAAATATAGCCTACATGACAACACTTCTGGTAACGGACTTAGGCTAATCGACTTCGCAACGAAACGAAATGCCACTATAGCCAGCACACTATTTCCTCAACTCGATGTCCATAAGGGGACATGGCGGTCTCCAGATCAACGAACGGTCAACCAAATAGACAAGAGGCACGCATCCAGTATTTTGGATGTCCGAACATTCCGAGGAGCTAACATCAAGTCGGACCACTACCTTGTTGCAGCAAAGGTAAGAATGCGGATATCCAACACGCCACAACAATCCAGAAATCCTGTGAAAAAAATGAATGCCTAAAGACTGCAATCGCAAGAGACCGCCAAGACCTTCGCGCAACGCATATCCCTTTAACATCTCGATAAACACCATACCACCAGCGTTGAATGCCGAAGAACAATGGCAACGATGCCAATAAGCGGTAACTAATGTGCTTGGTTTCTCGCGCCCACCAGCAAGAAACCCCTGGTTTGATGAGGAATGCCGACATTTACTCGCAGCCAAGAACAAGACCTACAAAGCTAAGCTGCAGGTGAAGACGAGAGCTGTCGTTGAGCTCTATAGGCAGAGAAGAAGCGAAGAACACCGGCTTTTCAGAAAGAACAAAAAAGAGACCAAGAAAAGCATTCTATCGAGGATGTAGAGAGGTGCCACTCCAGTAACGATGTTCGCAAGTTTTACCAAAGTGTAAAACGTTAAAGCCTAAAATACAAGGCTCGAACAAATTCCTGTCGAGATGAACAGGCAAATATCATAGTTGAGACACAGTCGAAGCTGATGATATGGAGAACTCTGCTTCAGGGTCGGAAATGACCTCACCATAACATTCGATATGAAAAAAAAAGGATTTGGGCATAGCGATGCGCTGTCCTGCGATTCTTGAGAGGATTGCGTAAGACTCCCGAGCTAACACCAGAGGCACAATTTTCGAACAATCGGTGCAATTAATAGCATACGCTGCGGATATCGATATCATTGGTAGGACTCAACGTGATGCCATAGCCACGTTTGCAAGTATAGAGAAGGAAGTGGCAAATGGGTTTAGCAGTTAATAAGGGCAAGACTAAGTATACGCTGTCAACACGAAAGGACACACAGCATCGTTGAATTGGACTAAACGTCACCATAGACAGATATAACTTTAAGGTCGTACGGGACTTTGTCTACCTCAGCTCCGCTTTTAACTCTGACAACAACATCTCGTCAGAAATTAAACGAAGAATTACTCTTGCCAACCGCTATTTCATCGGCAATTTACTAGTAAAGCCCTCACTGCAACTACTAAAGAGATCCTATAGGCCCTTATCATCCCAGTTCTGCTCTACGGCGCTGAAGCATGGACCGTCTCAAAAGCGGATGAAGAAATTCTTGGTCGATTCGAGAGGAAAATTCTTCGAAAAATGTTCGGTCCCATTTGCGTTGACGGGCTATAGAGACGAAGATTCAACCAAGAACTATACGAGCTGTAGAGCGACATGCCCCTGGTCATGGTCAAAAAAAACTCTGCATTGGACGTTTAAGATGGCGTGGACATATAGAATGGACGCCAATGCTCCGGCTCGCAGTCTTCGATTCCCAGCTAGACGTCGGACGCAGTAGAGGAAGACCTCGCCTTAAGTGGCGCACTCAAGTAGAAACCGACCTCAACCAACTTGGAGTGCGCAACTGGAGCAAGTTAGCTAAGGACCGGGCTAATTGGAAAGGCATGTTCGTCGAGGCCCAGGTTCATTCTGGACTGAAGCGCCACTTAAGTAAGTAAGTAAGGAAGTATATATCCAGACGGGCGGATAGACAAACAAATCTAACCTTCCAACCTTCTTAAATCTAACCTTCCAAATCTAATTGGATCCAAAAACTTTTTATATCCTTTTCTCGCTTATTTCGCTAAAAATCAAAACGAATATAACCCCAACGGTAAAGAGTATGCAAACGTAGGATTTTGACATTTTGGCACGACTTTTGGGATTTTGGACCACAGTCCCGCTGGCCGACCAGCCTGGATGAAACTGAAATTGAAAAGCAATCATCATCGATGATCAGCAGGAGGAAAGCGGTGGCAACGAATGAACCGTGCAACGATACAAACGCGACGCACTCCCCACCCCATTGTCGTAGTGTTGTCGGCGGCAGTAAAATGCGCTCAACAATAAATTAGCTCGCGGGATTGCCCCGGTCGGCAGGCGCGGAATAACATGCGATTTCGTGTAACCATTGGCACTTTGCAGTGATGTTCTGGCGGACGCTGCTGAATTCTGGCGAATAGTATCTGCGATTTTATGGAATTCGTGATTGGAAATTATTCGCTGATGTGGATTTGCCTTTTTTTTCCTCAGTTTCGTGTGCACGTAAACGGTAGGCGCACTTTTGCAAATATTTTCGAAGCGATAGTTTTTAATGGATCCTGGAATCGATGTGTGTTTGTTGCTAATTTGTTGATGATGGCTGGCATGGATTGGTATTTAGTTTTCATGAGCTGTTCGATCGAAGTACGGAAATGGAAAATAAAGTCGGAAAGGCTGTTTGGGATGTAAGCCAATCAATTAGTTATCGATTGAAGTGAGCTATTGCCATGTAAATGGAAGTGCTTTTGAGTGGATGCAAATGTTAGATTTAAATGGTCTCGATTTGAATTGATAATCGGTTTAGCGTTTACGGGTTATTGTGCCCATTAGGCTTGTTAAAGCTGACGATGTTTTATTTTGCAGGGTATCGGATTGGGTATACACGAAACATCTACGTTAAGTCAGGAAGTATGTAATAAACTGCCACATAAATAGGACATCAGATATTGCTGTAATAACCACGACAATCCTAAAAAATTTGAATGAGGAAACCTTCCGGAATTTGTGTATCTACCTCAATGACTGGTATTCAGTCATTCAATTCTATTCTATTGATTCTATTTCCACCAGGAAATTCAATTAAATGGTCTAAGGTTGCTGCAGTTCTAGAGAAATTTAGAAAAATTTCACGATCTAAAGGCATTAAATCTCTCGATCTAGGACGGTTCTTGTTTCCGCAGCGGAAAATAGCCACACTGACAAAATTCCAGAAAAAACTGGAAAAAATTGTTGTATCATTGGACAGCATGGGCAGCCGTTGGCGTTGAGAAGTGAAGTCAAATACCTTGGTATCTGGCTTGACAAGTCTCTGTATTTTAACAAAAATGTAGATGCTTGTCTGGGCTAGGGGGGCTTATGCTCTGACAAGGAGATTGTTTCAAAGCAGTCAACTTGACTCAAGGGTGAAAGTCATTTGCTACATGGCCCTCATAAGGCCGATCATCGCTTACGGTTGTCCCGTGTGGTTCAATGTGGCACCAGCCTACATGGAAAAGATACGGCTGTTTGAGAGGCGGTGTCTCCGATCATGCTTAGGATTGTACCGAACGCCGGGCTCCGAGTACATAAAATATTATCGCAACGAGGTTCTATACAATGGGGCTCAGTTGAATAGAATTGACATTTTCCTGATTAAGGTGACGCGAAGGCACGCTGCAAGGGCGATGGCTACCAACAACGGCCTGATCTTTGGGGCTTATTACCCCAATGATTTATACATGGAGAGCACGCTCATATCGGGATTTATTCCACCAGAGGCATTCATTTACATCGATTCGTTAGGGTTAATACAAGACAGGAACGGTATCCCGGTTTTATACCACCGCTATCGTGACGCGCGGGACAAACGGCTAATCCACGACGGGTACGTCGACAATGCTCCGGAGCTCCTTCGCTTTAGCACGGCGGTATCGGATCGCGATAGGATCGATGCTGCAAAACAGCGCACTGAATTCTGGTGGCTATATGAGGAAGGTGATTCTGCACTTCCTCAGGACTTTGCGGACTTTTAGTCCAACTTTATGTTTAATGTTTTAAAATTAGGAACAAGGTCTGGGGCGGGGCTTGTGCACCATATTGGCGTACAATATGGTTGAACGCAGGCTGCCGTGGGACCGAAAGACGCAATCAGGATGGCGACCCCTCGGGGCATATGCAACGAGGGCTCGCCACCCCGATTATAGTTAAGTTAGGTTTAAGTAATTAAGTTGTCTTAAGTTAGGCTTAAGTAGTTTAAGTAGTCTTAAGTTAGTTATAATCTAGAATAAGCTTATTTATTTCAAATAAAAGTCACTATACAAAGTTTTTATTTTTTCTTTGTTAATTAAAATTAAATATAAAAAAAACCGACAAATTTAAGCCCAAAGGCAAAATAAAACAGCTCAATATCAGCTTACAGCGCCCACTAAGGGCCGATAAGTTAGATTAAGTAAACCAGTTATTGATAAGTTAGATTTAAGCATTTTTGTCTAGTAGTAAGTTAATATTTTAAGTAAATAAAAAATGAATTTAAAAGTAAAAAATAACAAATCGCTAGTGCAGAATGACTATCATGGCATCCACTGTACGGTATAAACAAGCCTCTGTTTTGATGGGACCACATCTCATCGGTATCCCTATCATCCAGTTAAGGCCACACGAATCAGCTTTTGATCGAACTGTAGCGCTTGCCATTGAAGGTTAAAGCCACAGTCACCAATTGTCGTGTTGGAAAACTACGGAATTTCGGGTTCAAAATCGGTTTATAAATACTAGAAACTCGGTCCGACTTCGCCCGGTTACAATTTTAATGACGAAAAATCTGATTTCTGTTACTTAAACCTCGAATGCTCCTTGAATGCTCTGATCCTTTAACTATCAGAGCAATTTTGAATATACTAAAGCATTCCCAGTGAAAACCACACAGCAACATGAAAAAGTGTTAATTACAAGGTGGCGCAAAAGTAATCCTCCTATCAGAAAATGCTATAAATTTTGCGATTGGCCCCTAATGTCAGTTCTGTTTTTGACATTTTGTGTAGTAAACACATGCGAAATACACGTTAACAAACAATGTTACGCTACACTGCTCCAGAACGCGGAATATTGGTGACCATTTATTTGAGCAATAATCGGTCGGTGACTTTGGCACAACTTGAATTTCGTCGCAGATTTCCTAGCCGTCCAACGCGTACTGGTGAAACACTGCGACGTTTAGCCGCTCGCCTCGAAGAGACTGGCACAACACGAGATGCTGCCAGGCGTGGCAGACCCCGGAGTAGCCGTTCTGCAGAGAATATTGCTGCTGTAGTCGAAGATGTCATGGAAGCGCCGTCGACATCGACCAGACGACGTGCCACGCAAATGGGTATCAGTCGACGGTCTCTACAGCGAATTTTGGTACAAGATTTGAAGATGTTTCCGTACAAAGTCCAGACGGTGCATCAGCTGTTAGCTGCTGACCGCCAATCGCGTCTAACATACGCTCAAGCCATCCTTAATCACCACCAAGAGGAAAATGATTTTTCATCAAAAACAGTCATGAGTGATGAGGCCCATTTCCATCTTAGCGGGTACGTAAATAAGCAAAATTTACGTTTCTGGGGCACTGAAAATCCGCGTCCCAAGAAGAGCCATTACACCCGCTCAACGTCACTGTATGGTGTGCTGTTTTTGCTGCAGGAGTCATCGGACCTTTTTTCTTCGAAGACGTCGCGGGCCAAACGGTTACTGTGAATGGTGAGCGCTAAAGAGCAATGATCAACGAGTTCTTTTTGCCGCAACTTGATGAATTGGGATTGGAAAACATGTGGTTCCAACAGGACGGTGCAACGGCACACACTGCACGTGCCACAACCGATATGCTGAAGGATGCATTTCCCGGGCGCCTAATCCCCCGTTTTGGCGATTTGCACTAGCCAGCACGATCGCCTGATTTGACCGCTCCAAACTTCTTTTTGTGGGGCTTTTTGAAGTCGCGGGTTTATGTCAACAAGCCTCAGACTCTTGCAGCTCTTAAAGACAATATCCGTCAAGAATGTGAGGACCTATCGCCGGAAGTTTTGGCCAAAGTGATAGAAAATGCCATAAAAAGGGCTCAAATGACAATCAACCGTGGCGGCGGCCATTTACATGACATCATATTCTCGACTTGATGTAAAAAAAATTAAAAGACCAAATAAAAATAATCCACAAGAAGAATCAAAGTTTTTAATTTTTTTTAAACTACAGCCAAAAAACATCCGAAGGTTATTTTTGCGCCAACTTGAACTTCAAGGTGGTCTCAGTTCTTAAGTGATTTATTTCTTAAGTTCAGATAAAATCTACGAATCAAAAGTTTTCCACAGATATACAAATATGCGGCCATATACTGATGGCCCGTTCAGGAACTTCGCAGCAAGGCTAGTGTACTGTAATAGGTAAAGGGAATGGAACGTAAGCGTTTTCGAGATAAGAACTTATTAGAAGTCAGTCATTTTCATTATTATTTTGACCTAAAAAAATTTTTAAACAGCACCGATAAAATAAAATTCTTGGCTAGCAAGAATTGGGTTGGGTTCCATTGAAGTAAAAAAATTCTCCTGATTAATACATACACACATTTCTGAGATGTGAAATTTTCCAGTTTCAGTGTTTTTTGTCTAATAAATTGTATATACTCACGGCTTGTTAGGATTAAAGAAATGTACCAACCTGAAAGAATAAAAAAAATATTTTAATAAGATATTTCGAAAAGTTGTTCACAAATATTTTGTACTTATAATGAAACAAACAAGTGATCATTTTTACCAGTTGTTTAGGTTTTTTTCAATAAGAGCGCTATAAAAGTTTTTTTTTTAAATAAAACAAAAACGGTTTTGGATATCAATGAAATTCTTTATTCCTGTGAAAGTAAGTTCGATGCCATTATGTATGGAACTCGATTTCTTTTGCATGGTCACCACGAGCACGCTTGCAGAAGTCCAGACGCTGAACCTAATTTTCGACGGTTTTCAAGCATAAATCGGCCGATACTGCTGCAATTTCACGTTCGATATCCGTACGAAGTTCATCAATCGTCACTGGCTCGTTGGCATAGACCATAGACTTGGCGTAGCCCCACAGGAAATAGTCTTACGGCGTCAAATCTCACGACCGAGGCGGCCAAGCGACTGGACCATTTCGTGAGATAACACGTTCTCCAAATTTGGTTTCCAATAAATTGATTGTGGCATTCGCTGTGTGGCTTGTGGCGCCGTCCTGTTGGAACCACATGTCCTCCAAGTCCATACCATCCAATTGGGGCCAAAAATATTCGGTTATCATTGAACGGTAGCGATTCCCATTCACAGAAACGTGCCGGTCTTGATCACCACGGAAGAAGTACGGCCCACTGCCGCCGGCCCATAAACCACACCAAACCGCAATTTTTTCGGAATGCAATGATGACTCATGGATTACGTGTTGATTGCTGCCTGACCAATACCGCATATTTTGTTTATCGACGAAGCCATTCAGCCAGAAATGAGCCTCATCGCTAAAGATGATTTTTCGATGAAAATCCAAATCATTTTCAAGTTGTTGCTCAGCCCAATTCACGAACATACGACGCTTCTGGTGGTTAAGCGGCTTCAGTTCTTGTGTCAATTTAATCTTGTAAGGATGTAGGCCAAGATCTTTTCGCAAAATTCGCCACAATGATGTCACAGAGATGCACAACGCTTGAGAACGACGTGTGAGAGACACATTTGGGCTTTCTTCAACTGAAGCCTCAGCGGCAGCAATATTCTCGACACTACGGGCAATTCTTTGTCTCACTGGCACGGAAACATTTTGTACTGTGCCTGTGGATTCAAATTTTTCCACTAGACGCTCAATTGTTGATCTGCTAGGACGATTATGACGACCATAAATTGGACGTAGCGCTCTTAAGGTTGAGGCCACTGACTCTGAATTTCGGTTGTAAATTTTAATAATTTCGACTCGTTGTTAAATCGTATCTCTTTCCATCATGAAATGGCAAACCTTACTGAAGAAAAATGTCAAAAGAGCGGCAAGAAATATGGCGTCGTTTGCTGTCCCTGTTGCTCAACTTTTGTAGCGTCCCTGTTGAAAAACCCGATATTAGTAAGTTTCGTGAAAAATCAGACTCGATATCTTAATCAGAACTAACATAACGATGCTTTAAAAGTTCGAAAAAGTGAATCTGCCTGTCGGTCTGTGCATCTGACGTATGTACTTCAAATTTGATGTACGAGGTTCTTGGGTCTATTTTCAGAATTTTTTTTTGGAACTGGTATTATAAGGAACATAAAGGTTTTGTTGAGACCTATATTTCTTAAAATTGGCTCAAACGATTTGGATTAACTTTAAAAATGAAACTGCGTACCACGTTTTTCCCAAAAAATAAACATCGATTACAAGATTTTTGAATTAAGTCCAACTTTGAAAAGTCATAAATTTTTCGTGACGTAAAATTTTACATTTATTACAATGACTTATAGCAAAGATTATAAAGTCATACAGATGACGCATTGAGAACAAATGACACTAATTTTCGCTAACCAGCACACATGAAAATTGAAATTTAAGCGGCCTGTGCCAGTACGACCGGCCATGGAACAATTTTTCTTGGACGCAGTGCGTCATCTGTATTATCTTTGCATCTTTGTTATTAGTCCGTTTCAAGTGAGTACACCTACGGTGATGCTGATATGTGGTCATTAAGTGCGATCGGATTTTTTTAGCCTTTAAGTGATCAAATCCACACACATTTTTGGAGCACCACGCTCGATAGTATCCAGGGCCTACCTTTCTCACAACCATTCATGTGTTCGTGTGTACTTCTTGAACGATGGCGGGATCTCCGGATTTATGCCGAATCAGAACGTCATGATCGGCATGATTTGTCAGATCATCACGAAAGGAGGGACAGTAAAAAGTTTCGGTTTTGCTACGGCTGGGAATCGAACCCAGACCTTCTGCGCTTCAGTTCATAGCACTTACCATCGCGCCACTGTGACCAAACACAATTCAAAGAAGTGTGGGTTAACCTCTCATTGAGTTTTAAGGGCTTTTTAGAGAAAGCGGAATAGGGAATGCAATTATCTCATCTCCTTTGATCGAATTAGTTTGGTGCCCTAGCACCTGTTAACAACAGGTTTCAACTGCTGATGGCATGAAAGCGGACTAATAGCTTGAGACTGGCTTTCTAAAAAGGAGCTCCTCGGTCGATTGTATGCGTTTTATTGTGAATGACCCAGGTAACTCATTCCGTAATAATATTTGGCCCTCTTTCCTGCTAATTGCCCAGCACTCGGCGACGTATTGAAGGGTTTGTAAGCATTTGGACTTTCCGGTTCAGAGTTTTAATCACTAGGTTCGCTAAACTTAAATAACACCCGTTTCACAGGGCCAGTCTTCGTTTTATCTCCACTAAGGTGTCATTCGAGGGGTATATGTTGCCGAAATAGATGAACTCTTTAACTACCTCAAAGAATACGTGTTCGATTTGGTTGGCAGTTCGACCACCTGGGGATCAACAGGTTGCTTTGCTGAATCGAAATCCTGAGAACTCAGTACTACTGATCACAGTATAGTAGTCGGAAGCTATTATTTTTATGTCGTTTCATGGAGTCTCTACGTTCCAAGGAACCCACAGAAGAAGTTTTCCATACAGAGTTTCGAATTTTGTGCCGCTAAAACGAATTTCACACCGTATTCCGGACAGGCTTTGTAGACTCCGTCCCGGAGCTCGTTAAATTCCGCCTTGATAGGGTCTTCATTCTCATCGGTAGGGGCTGATGTTGCAAAACGTTGATCTGTTGCGGATCACAGCGAAGCAATCATTAACCGGCTTAAAGTCGATTATTCTTGATCTAAGTCGGATCCCTACAATAAATTCGCATTCTAATATGTGAGGCATTTGCTGACAGCTGTAATAAAAGTCGCATAATTTTCTTTTTTGTACATAACCACGTTTGGGAGGACATTACCGCGTTTCAGGAAATACACTGGACAGGAGCGTATTTTCTGAATAAGCCCTGTACCGCGTGAGGATTATATCTGTCTTCAAGCGGTACAGTTTTTGAGTAATACCAAGGGTGTACAGCGTGTATACGTTCCAGGTGCATACTTTTTGTCTGTGTTCCTTTCGGGTCCGGTTGGTATTTGAAAGGATTCGTTATCCAAAGCTGTTGTCTCTCCTATAACCAGCAATTTTAAGTGGTAAGGGAATTACCGGCCCGCACATACCCCAACCAGGTAGGCCAGTTCTAGATACCGCTAGGATACGCGGACATCAATACATCCAATCCGGGATTCAGCGTTGGCCTTTCGGCTCATCCGCCCTCATCTCTGTTCAAGGGGCCTGATTTACCATTTACTGGGACGGTAGTCGCCACCGTTGACTCAATCTTAGGAATACTTCCGCTGCCGAATTCGGAATGGAATATGTTACTTACTGTGAGTACAGGTCTTCCCCCGCTGACATCTGCCAACACAGGTATTGAAACCACATCAACGGTGGTAGGAACTCAGCGATCGCCACGAGTATGCTATAAGGAGTTGGTAGACATCAGCTAGATCAAAACTCAATGTTTCATATAATCGCATTGCCCTCCAATTAAGTGTTAATAGGCAGAACGTCTCCTACACCATTTTTAACGGATGTAGGTTAAAAGTTAAGGCTGGAGGTTCTATGACTGAAATCGAGAACCAAAACCGAGCTCCAAGCATGGTGTGCTCGATTATTGAAAAAAAGTCGACCTAAATAGATTGGGCTGTAAATCGCCCACAGATATATAATGAATTCCTTTCCAAATGATCCCCTACAACCTAAAGAACATGCAAAAGCAACTTCAAATTCTCCTCCCCGCCCTAAGCATCACGAAGATATTTCATTTTGCGTTCCTGTTAGCAGATCCTTTTTTTTTGCCGAATCCACTTTTGTAGTAAATGTTATTCCCTCATGGAATTTTGAAAATAGGTATAACAGTTCATCCCTTTCATGTACACAGGTATAAAATTCTTTTAAAGGACATCCCATAGAACTAGTTATACCACCCACTATCAGTGTGAACCATCCAGCATCCATAATATACAAGACAAACATTTGTATTTTACAAGATATTTCCACCACTGAATGGGGAATCATTTTTCTGTATGTCGGCCCCCAAAGGATAACGTGATATGAGTGGGTATTCAGTTGAAGTGTTCTATTATCCTGAATTTAAGAACATGTCGAATCCGATACACAAAGCTACACAATGAAGCAAAGGAGAGAAGAAAAAAAAAGGTCAAGGCTTTGGAGAACCATCGCTATGCTGCTATCTCTTCAAAGTTCAAAGTGCATCCTGTCAGTTGGGTGTATATAGGTTGTCATCCAACAAGAAGCAATTTATTGCCCCGTATAGTGTCTGCCTTTTGTGCGGAGTAACTCACAATAAATAAACAGTGACAGCTACGGACCGGTGGTGTACCTACTTGTATCCTGGGTAATGTCACTCCCAGGCAATTGCGAATGCTTTGCATTTTTTTGTTTCGTTCGTATTATTCCATTGCCTCCTCCGCATGAGTTCCGCAATATGGCGGAGGTAGCTCGAGATATGTACACTCTATAAGGATCTTAAGAATGTTCGTGCTGCAAGAATTCCCATCGATGGTATTTCACCATGCAAGGAAAAGACACAAACAAAAGACTTCTCGAGACATGATGAGATTCCTGATGTCTCAGCATTACAGGATTCTTGTCATATGTGCTGCTACTGCTGCTGTAGCCGCCCCATTGTCTCCCTCCGCTGGTTTGGTAGTTTCACTGCGTCCTTTTGTGGGCGTAATTATGGTAAACATTTACCTAGAGTAGTACGTTTTACTAGGTTTATTGTTAGTGCTCCAATTTGTGCGCAACGGTATAGGACCGGGGGTAGCAAATTATTGATATTTTATTCACGTTCGCACCTTTGTTCCTTCCTTCCTTCCTTCCAGCTGAATCATTTGTGGAGCGGGTGGGAAGGTGCTAAGTATGGCGAACATATAAATCTGTCGGAAATACAATCCAATGCCAGTACACCAACACGTTCCTGGTTCGTCTTTCACTATTCCCACTTCGTTAGCTAGACGAGTAGGTACCTCGTCGTAGATGTGTGTTGTACCAACACCAGCAGCTGTTTCTATAGCTGTGGCCGTTCTTTCATTTCAATTTAAGTCCATGTCGAGGGGAATAATATTTGCTGTTCGTGACATTCGAGGCTGCGGACGTTCCTTTAGTTAGAACAAAGTGGTTTATGCTTGCAACCGATGGGGCGGAATGATGACAATTGTGAAGAACGGTTTAAAGTTAATCGCATGGGCGAGGTGTCTCTCTCTCTCTTTCACCCGTATTCTGTGCGGACCTCTTGAGCTTGAGAATGATGGATGGCTACCGCTATTGTGTTGCATTTTAAAACGAATAAACGAATCTGCTAATAAGCAGCATAGCTGCAATGGCTGCAACAACTTTGGCTTGTTTGTCATGTCAACTGTGGTTGACATTTGACAAATGCGCTTCTTTTGTGAAATTCTAATTGCTACAGACGGAGGACGGTGCTGCATGGAATGAGGAAGTCAAGTAAGGAAAAGGACATCCGAGATGGGAGTTGTTGTATCCATTTGTGGATGTTGGAAATTCTTTGTAATGACTTGCTATACCATGTCTGTGGCTGATGATTTTCGAAAGTTGTGAATTATTGATATGCAAAGCACATGGTGAAAAGTTTGAAAGTGTGCTTCCAATGCGAAACGAGATTACAAGTCTCATTACCGTGATGGGGTAACGTTAATGACCAACAATTACATTCATTCTTGCCGACTTGCGGCCTTGATCGGAATTATTTTCTGCACGAATTTCATGTTATGCGGTTTCAGTGTAGGAATGGAATAGTATATCGGTGACGAGACCGTTAAAAAAAATCGCAACTCAGTCACTAACTTAGCAAATTCTGGTTTTGTAAATACTAAGGAAAATTACTTGTCCCATTAGCGTGAGCTGGATCGAGGTATAAGTTAAGCAGTGCAAGATATTCTTGATACACAAGAGCATGTTTGGAATGCACATAGAAAAAATATCATATACCGGCATTTTTTTAAATAAAAATGAGTGGAAAATTAAATATTTCAGCTGCGCAGTGAGCCACCGCACTAAAAGTTAACCTTCGACAAAAATATTTTTCTGTGAAGTTATTTAACGTTTAAATATTTATTTGCTATAAATTTTGCCAGCCTTATCAAGTGGACAAATTATAACCCAACAACTTACTTGAAACCATGAAAAATGCAACATAAGGTGCTCGAAAGGTGATCAGAAATGGCGGGGTCGCTTAAGCGATAGCATTTTCAGAACATGATGAGAGTTTAACAAACAGTTTTTCACTCAAGTTTGTTGCTCTTAAAATATCTTAAGAGATTTAATTATATTTCAGCAGCGATTTGAAGTTTTCACTTCTTCAGGGACTTTCATTGAGCACTTCCTATCTTTAAATTAAAAAAAAACACAAAGATTGTGTGAACGACATTTTTTTGCGTTTGAAAGGCCGATCGATGCCATTATGTATGGAATATCCCATCGTTGAAAATGTCTTCCTGGACTTCTCTGTGTGGCTCGCATCCGAAATGTCCGATTTTCCATGCCTAAAGCGCGAAAATCAGGCTGAATTTGATGGCGTGGGTTTTTTTTTTTTTGCTTGAAGGGCCGCTGAAGAAATCCCCACAAGAAGAAGTCTAACCTGGACAAATCACACGATCACGGTGGCCAGTTCACATCACATTCACGAATGCTTTCAATGCGAAACGAGATTGCAAGTCTCATTACCGTGATGGGGTAACGTTAATGACCAACAATTACATTCCTTCTTGCCGACTTTCGGCCTTGATCGGAATTATTTTCTGCACGAATTTCATGGTTTGCCTCGAATCGGTCGTGCTGAATTTCCAATCTAGCTTAAGCTGTGTGGCACGTAACGGCGTTATTTTGAAACCACATGTCGTTGATGCCCATATCATCCGACTAAAGAAGTTGGTAATCATCGAGTTAAAGAGCTTGCCTTGGACGATGTCATTCTCAAGGAAATTAGATTAAACCGCCAGCGCAGGATAGTCTTGAATTGGTATCATCTCGACAATTCGACACTTTTGTTTGTTGACGTACCCACTTATCCAGAAATGGGACTCATCGCTGAGACCCATTTTTCTGTCAAAATAAGGGCGAAGATAAGGGCCAGTTTCCAACTACTCCAGAGCCTTTTTAGCGCACACACATCGTAGTCCATGGTCGTTTACGTTCAGCTCCTGATGGGTCAGTTGTATCGGGTGTTTTTTTTAGAGGAATACAGATAAAACTGACACTTTGTGGTCAAATCGAAAAACTCTAATGTCATCTATGTTCAGTTTGGTTTGCCATTTCATCATGAACAGGTTGACAAATGAACAACGCTTGCATATCGTGCAAATTTATTTCGAAAATATTGGTTCAGTCAGCGAAGTTTACCGCAAACTCCGTCCATTTTATGGTCGACATAATCTTCCATCAGAGCAATTATTTTGGTTAACCACGGATCGTATTCGCACTACGTTTACTCTATGTGACAATACGCATCCGCAGAGATGTCGAACAGTGCGCCTCTAAAAAACAGTTGCCACTGTAGAGCAAAGTGTTGAAGAGGACCCGAATGAATCGATTCGCCACCGTTCACAGCAATTGGAGCTTTGTCCATCAACTTTATGGAAGATTTTGCGCAAAGATCTTAACTTACGACGTTACAAGATCCAGCTTGTGCAAGAATTAAGGCCGTGAGATCATGCAATGCGTTGTGATTTTGGTGTATGGGCCGAAAAAATGAGCTTGATATCGATGCTGATTTTCACGCAAAATTTTGTTCAGCGATGCGGCTCATTTTTGGTTGAATGGCTACGTCAACAAGAAAAATTGCCGCATTTGGAGTGAAGAGAATTCACATGAGACTCCTGAGACGCCATTACATCCACAAAAACTGACTGTTTGGTGTGCTCTATGGGCTGATGGAGTCATTGGGCCAAACTTCCTGCGAAATGATGCTGGAGAGTCAGTTATCGTTAATGGACACCGATACAGAGCCATGATAACCGACTATTTTGTTCCCGAATTGGAAGGCATGAATGAGATGTGGTACAAACAAGACGGCGCTACATGCCACCAGCGCACATCACAATCAATTTATTGAAGGAAGCATTCGATGAGCGCATAAATTCGCGGAATGGACCTGAAAATTGGCCACCAAGATCGTGTGATTTGACACCATTGGATTATTTTCTTTGGGGATATTTTAGGGGACGTTAGGGGACTTGGAAGCCAACATTCGTGGCGTTATTGCCGACACACGGCCCCAAATGCTCGAAAAAGTGGTTGAAAATTGAACCTCTAGACTTAGCTTTATTCGAACCAGCCGCGGCGGCCACATGCCCGAAATTATATTCAAACAATAATGGCATAAAATTCTTCTTCCAATTAAGCCAGATTGATGGACATTACGATTTTCTTGTGTTTTTTTCAATCCGAAGTTCTGTGCCTCTAAAAAAAAAGCACCCTTTACTAGCATACGCCGACAATATTGACATCATGGTCGGACTCAACGTGATATCATGGCCACGATTAAGAACTACTTAGGAGATCAGTTCTGCATTGCGGCGCTGAAGCATGGATCGTATTACAAGCGGATGACGATATCCTTGATGGTTTTGAGCGAAAAACTCTTCGAAAAATCTTCGTTCCCCTTTGCGTTGACGGGCTATAGATACGAACTGTATGGGCTGCACAGGGACAAAATGGTTAAAAAAAACTCCACATTATTACTGTGACATGTAGGGCGAATACACCGGCTCGTAGAGTCTTCGATGCAATGCCAGACGTCGGACGCAGGAGAGAAAGACCTTTAAGTGGCGCGAACAAGTAGTCACCGACCTCAACTAACTTTAAGTGCGCAACTGAAGGCAGTAAGCTATGGAATGGGCTAATTGGAGATGTATGTTGGTTGAGTCCCAGGATCATCACAGACTCTAGCTCCACTTAAGAAGACGAATTTAGCTTGTAGACTTATCAATCGTTCGTGCATTTTATATTTCAAAGTGTTTGCCAAAATAAAAAATATCTTACAAGACGGCAATAACTCACCCTGTGCTAAATTCAACACACACAATTACATTGCCGGCTGTGCTCGTATATAGCCATCAAGTCAATTTAATTCCACTTTACAATTGAAAACTCAACAAATCATATCATCGGCTTAATTGAAAGTTCCAACTCACTTCATCTAAAGCGCCCCATAGACAGGCATTAATGAGTACTTATTGCAATTAATTCCACACTTATACCAGTTAACCTTTGTGCGTGTACGAAACCCGTCTCTATGCCACTGCACGATAGCGCTTTATGCACGACCTCCCCTCTCTCTCAATTTTTCCTGTCGATACCTTTTCATCGCATCATTGTATGGGAAATTCAATTAACTCACGCAATGTCATAATCCCCAATTAATTACTTTGGGAAAACGTAACAGACATCCTTGCTGACAGTTGCATTTGTAAATCGAAAACACATTGAACCGAAAAATTAGGTTTTCTGGGTGGAAAAATCCCCAGTAGTCTACAAAAGGGATGCCAGCACCACCCCATGTCGTCATTTCATAGTAATCCTATCATGTGCCTTTTCAATTACGCAATCCAGGTATAACCTCTCCGGGCATACTTGTAATTCTTGAGCAACATGAAAAGTGTTTCCTAAGTGATCGATGCAAGTACAAGTATCTGTCAGATAAGCACCGAGTTTAACTTAATTTGAATGCGCGCATACACATTTTAGTACCATGAACATGAGGGGTCTATGCAAAACTGGATGTCAGCATGAGTGTGTATATCCAAATGAACACTTTGGGAGGTAGTTGAACAAGTTTTTCTATGTTTGCAAACAAGTTTCACTTTTGCATGTGCATTCTGGAAAAAAAAAATTACCTAACTTCACATGCAGATGCATGGTGGGTTCAGGTTTCAGGACACACAGGATGTTGTACAGACAGATTTTTTTTTTAATGGATGAGTAATACAGGAATTTCTGAGATGAATTGCTGTCATATGACTAATGAGTAAGTTATTTTGAAAGGCAACAGCATGATGCATTAGGCACACCTAATGCAGAGTGTTACGACTATCAGCTGTGTAAGTAGTGACTTGCACCTCAAAACGATTAAATCTTACAGAGGATAGTGCATGCAAACGTTAAGCCGTTTTTTTCATTCACATCTCGCATGGAATTATCGATTCAATGGAATTTTAATGATTCAAGAACGTGGTTCGATAAATACTGAAGTGGCGTATTGCGCAACATGCAGCATTCTTGTGGTAATTGCATCACAACAAGGAGCATTGAATAATTTATTTGGCAGTTATCTGACAATTCCATTGAGTGAAGATACAAAAATAGGGGGAGGAAGATCAAACATTAGCGCTTGACTTCTTTAACATCATTCTTGACAGGATCGTGCGAAACTCCAACACCAGGGGCACAATCTTCCATAAATCTGTGGAGCTAGAAACATGCGATATTGACATCATTGGTCAGACTCAACAAGGCGTTTTGTACAATAGAGAACAATATTCGCTTAGAAGTAAATCACAGATCAAGTAAAGGGTGATCCATTTTGAGGTTCCCTACTTTTTAAAGAAAAAAACACAGAAAATTCAAATTTAACGGAGAATGTGTATTATCATTTGAAAGAACATTCTTTGGCATTTATTTTTTGAAGATTATGTCTATCAAATGTTGGCCGTTGCTACGTCGCAGATGGTCCATCCGTTGAGTCCAATTTTCGATCACTCGTTCGAGCATTTCGACTGGTAACTGGCGAATGACACGCGTGATGTTTTCCTCCAAGGCCTGAATCAAAGCGGGTTTGTCGGCATAAGCTTTCGACTTTACATATCCCCACAGGAAAAAGTCTTACGGTGTGATATGACACGATCTTGGTGGCCAATCGACCGGCCCAAAACGTGAAATTATGTGCTCACCGAAATGTTCTCTCATTAAGTCCATAGATTGATGTGATGTGTGGGAAGTGGCGCCGTCTTGCTGAAACCAAATGTCGCCGAGATCACGAGCTTCAATTTCAGGCATCAAATAGTCGGTTATCATGGCACGATAACGCCATTGACGGTTACGTTCGCACCGGCATAATTTTTAAAGAAATATGGACCGATGATTACACCGGCCCACAAACCACACCAAACCGTTGTTTTTTCTGGATGAAGTGGCAGTTCTTCAATCTCTTCAGGTTGCTCTTCGTCCCAAATGCGGCAATTTGGTTTGTTTACATACCCATTGAGCCAGAAATGGGCCTCATCGCTAAACAAAATTTGCCTCGAAAACGTCGGATCTTCTTGGAACTTTTTAAGAGCCCATAGAGCGAAGCGATGTCGCTTGGGAAGGTCGAGCGGCTTCAGTTGTTGCACAAGCTGTATTTTGTACGCTTTCAATTTAAGATCTTGACGTAAAATGCGCCAAGTGGTTCCATACGTCAGTCCGAGTTGCTGCGAACGGCGCCGAATCGACTCTCTACGGTCTTCGTGTACACTCTCAGCTACGGCCGCTATATTTTCTTCACAGCGTGCTGGACGTGGTCTATTTGGTCGAATATTATCCAATAATGAATGCTGGGTCTCAAAATGGGTGATTATGTTGACCATAAGTTGAGCGAAGTGCACGAAACACATTCCTCACAGAACGTGAATTTTCATAATGAAGTTGAACAATTTGTAAACGTTGTTCACGCGTAAGTCTTTCCATTATGAAATGCTAAACAATACTAAACAAAAATAACATGACAGCATGACACGACTCACACGTGATCTGTCAAAAACGGCTATTGAAAAAAGTATCTCTACTTGGATCACCCGTTATATGCTGTCAACAACAACATCGAAGAATTGTACAGAACGCCGCCATCGATAGATACAATTTCGAGGTAGTAAGGGATTTTGTCTATCTCTGCTTCGCTATAAAGTCTGACAACAGTATCTCGTCAGAAGTCAACGAAGAATTAGTCTTGATAATGCCCTCACTCGATCTACTAAGAAAATTGTATGTATGTTCCGGATCATACTGATCCTCCTATACGTCACTTGATCATAGACCGGATCAAAGGCGGATGAAGAAACTTTTTTCGTTTTATCAAAATATTATTCCAACAACCTTTGACCCCGTTTTGACTAATGAGAGGAGAATTTCACCACAAACTATGAGTTTTATTTCTTTTTATAAACTTTTTCCACAGGTGGCCATGGCTCAGAGGAACGCGTAGTTGACTGGTAAGCCAAACTCTGCGGGTTCAAGTCGCAGCTTTGGCAGCATTCTGTTTCAACAAAAATCGCCGGCTTATCTGAGGCCACCTGTGCGATAATATGAGACAATATATATCTATATCTCCTCCTTTGTGCCACGTAGGTTTATGTTATATGGCTTTCCTTCTGTGTGTCTATCTGTCTCTCTCTCTCTCTGTTGTATTAATGTCTTGCTCTGTCCCAGCCGATGGCCTCAGTCGCCAGTGCTGTTATATGTTGCATTCATGTGCGAAATACTGTGATGTCAATGTCTATAAACTTTTTCACAACTGAGGCGAACCTATAATGCTTTAGGAGCGCCCTGAAATGGCTTGAGAGGAGAATCGTCTATAAGGCTGATTGCGCATCCTTGGATAGATTCCACTAAGTTCAGTGTATGTTTCGTGGATGAACAACAAACATGAAAACAGTATTCGAGATCTGGTCGTAATGGGGCTTTGTACAGAAGAAGAAGCTTTGCTGGTGTAAAATATCTCTTAACACTTAGTTTGTATACTCTACCGATTTGACAATAGAGGTTACAGATTATAGCCATGATAGATTTCACCAATTCGGAATGCCTAGCAGATGCATGGATTCTTCAGAGTAGTGGATCGTATTCTCCACATCAGTTTGCGGACATAGTTCCGCCTTAATATGTTGGACTTTTTTTTCTTGGAAAAGCTGTATAATGAGAGTTTTCTTCTTTGAGTTGAATTGAACTAGGGGGTCCTTCTCCCGTTGCATAATCTTTTGTAGGTCTTCGGTTTGCTTGCATCTTTAAAGGTGTTCAGCGGTAATTGGAGTGACGTTTGACTAAGTCGCTACTAGAGTACGATCATCTGCAAAACTAAAAAGGTGTCCTCGAAAGATCATTAATGTGCAGGCAAAAAGAGGTCGTTGAGTGCAATGAGGTTGAACTGAAACTTCATCGCTTCCTAATAAAAAGAACAAAAAATAAACTAAAGTAGCAATGGGTATTGGGTTGGGTAACCGTACCTCACACATGAGGCAATAGAAATGTCGCATACACCTTTCTGAAAAGTCCCATCACCTCAAAGTAAATGTATCGCTTCACACATCACACCTCATCAAAAGGAGCACACACACAATGACACAAAACACATACTTCGTCAGCACTCCTAACCAAGAAAATAGCACACCAGAATGCTTTATCGTTAAAATTCGTACATTTAGTACAAAGAGCTCTCTTATGCTTATGCTCTCGCATGTTGATTGTTCATCTTCTCCGCACATCTTTTATATCCGCGGTTGCCCCCCTCCCCATTCGATTTTTCAATTGGCATGCTTTGAATTCACTGCAGAGTGCTCTCTCATGCTTGAGCTCGCGCTCTCTTTAGCTGAAAGTTGTTCGTTTGTTGTGTGCCTTGAGTTTTCCCAATATGCTGCCCTTGACTTTTGGTGTTCAAATTTCGTTTCATGTTTGTTTGGATCTACCCCGACGATCCCAAAGAAGTTTTACTTCAAAATAGGAGTGGATGAGTGAATTAAGCCTTGAGGTACACCAGCATATTATAGAGAATTAGTCTTAGGAAACCCCATCTACAACTAGTTGCAAAGATCTGTCTTTGTGGTAGTTTTATAGTCACCCGCACAGTATTTACGGAAGTCCGTATGCTGTAAATTTGGATAGAAACACCCTCTGCCAATCTCGATCGACAGCTTTACAAATATCCAGGGCATTTTCGGAATTCTTTGGATTCGAGCAATTTTTCACCAACTGGGGAAAACCTGTTGGTCAGGTGACATTGAAAACAATGTGCAAAGAACGGCTGCAAGTTTGGGGGTTCATTTTTTTACAATTGGTGAAATTCCGTCAGGTCCAGTGTCATCTTACATTCAAAATAGTTCAGGATGCGTCTTTTTTTTATGTTAAAATTTTACTTCAACCATCCTTGAGTATGTGTGCACATCCGACAAAACATGTTCCAAGTTAGATGTTTCCTTAAAACATTTTAGCGAATAAGTCCGCCTAGTTATCCATCAGTTCTGATTAAGGGAGGGTAAAACGATTACCGACTACTTTTGCCATCGAGCCATTGACCAAAATGTCCGTAATCCGTTGGCGCAGTTTAGAGCGTCTTCTTTGTTGTGGATTGTGCAAACGATGCTGACTTTCAAGTATACTTTCATATGACTAAAATTTGCTTATGTGTTGTTGAACATTGCATACAAAATCATCTCCACCGGCTTTTTTATACTCGTCGGTATCTCCTCTTTTCTTCTCCTTAATTTCCTTAATGCCCGCGCTGTGTCCAAACACTACAAGGACCGTCAGTTCCTGTAGACTTGTTAAGCTTTAGTTTAGATATTGGTATCGCCATTTATCTTAGGTCGGATGGTTGCTGTTTATAGAGTAAATTTTTTCGCATCTCTGGTCGTGTTCAACAATAGTGTTAATAAGTCTGTCATCTGCAAAACTAAAAATCGCAACAAATCATTGACTCCAGCGTTTATAGCGCATCTGTCTTACAATGATCTGTCTTTAAGAATTTTTTCATCCAGCTACAGTCTTTTAGGTAGAAATAATCTGAACTGATAAGTCATTTGGCTCTATTTTAATAGCTCGATGTCCCCTACCAAATGAAATTACCAAACTTATGGATGAGTCATTGATATCAATAGCCAAACTTCGAAATATCCAGGGTCACGATGTCAATTCTTCACGTTTTTCCATTGCAGATGTATCTGTTCAACGGCGTTAATAGTTGTTTAATCCTATTACCTGAAAATGCGATGAATATGAATGATAAATATTCGCTCCATTATGTGTACTGGTCCTTTGTCAAGGACTGATTCATACAATTTCCGTCAATGCCACTTCCAAATCGAATCACCCTTATTAAGAGCAAGTCTCTGATTTTATTTCAAGAACGTAAAATTATTCCAAAAAAAGTGCGTTAGCGACTGTCAGTTGTTAGCTGTCACAATTGTGTATAATTAAGCCCACATTTGGTTGTTCTGACAACATTACCCGTGGTCCGGAGAATGCAAATTTACATTGGGTGTCAATCTCTTAATGAAGTTTTTATTCTCTGCAAAGTGTGATGATATGAATATTTATGATCACTTTTTTCGCACAGTATTTTAGCTACCCACGATGTCTGGCGGAGCGACTAAAATGCAAATTGGAATATTTTACCGACCGCAGGTACGTTGATTTTTTTTTTCGTAAACTAAACGGATCTGGTTGCAACAGATTTATTCCGATAGCTTTGGGTATGCAAAACAGAACTCTCTGCTTGTTATTATCGACCGGTTTTAAGGTAATCTTTGATTATTCCAAGAATTTAATTCTTCCGTTAATATGATTCACAGTATAACAAAGAATGTTGAAGGCTTAGTGCCTAAAAGGCAAAGCTACAGATGAAAACGAAGATGTTCGTTAGTTGTACCAAAGTGTAAAACTTCAAAGCTAGGGTAACACCTATTCATCTCCTGAACAAAAAGAGTTTGTAGGTGAGGCCAAGCCCATGCTGAGGATATGGAAAAATCAATTCTGCAGACTGTTAAACGGCGGTAATAAACAATCTCCAGACAGAGCAATCTGTAAGGCAGAACGAATCATTCAATATAAGCGACGACGGTAAAAACTACCAACCACCTGACATAAATGAAGTGCGGATACCAATATCTAAACTTAACTTTAAAAAGGCTGCCGGAAATGACGGCCCTTCTGCCGTGCATAATAAAGTCCGGGGAGATGATTTGCTAAAAAACATTCACCAACTTATAAACAAAATTTGGTGGGTTGAAAGTATGACTGAAGAATAGAACCATAGCATCGTTTGCCCGATCCACAAAAAAATGACCCTTTACTGCGCCAGCAGCCTCACCACAACATCGCCTGCTAGATCTTATCTGGAGTTAAACCGTTTACCAACAAGCTGACAGGATCAGTGGCGCGACGGTAAGTGCGATGAACTGCTGCCCGGAAATCTGGGTTCAATTTCCAGCCGTAGCAGCACCTAAATGATTTTTTATTGGATCTCCTCTCGTGATTATCTCCAATTCTCCGCTCGGATTCCGCATATAACAGGAGGTCCCGCTATCGTGCAAGAACCAGAGTGTGGCGGCAACTTTTTTTTTTGTTTCAACAAGCTAATCGGCCTCATCAATGTGGTTTTAGTCCAGGAAAGTACACAACTTGTTAAATTTTCACACATCGGAAGATCCTGAACTATATTTATAGAGACGAACTATACAGGACCATGTCTAGTTTTGATATACCGCCCAAAATCGTCCGTCTGTGCAGGATAACGATGGAGATTTTCGCTGTTCCGTCAGGGTCGGAAACGACCACATTCGATACCAAAAAAGGATTTCGGCAAGGCGATGCACACTGTCATATGACTTCATGAATCTAATTCTTGCGAGGATTGCGGAAAACTCCCGAGCAAACACCAGAGGCCCAATCTTTTATAAATCGGTGCAACGAATAGCATACGCCGACGATATTGACACCATTGGTCGGACTCAACATGATTACATAGCCACGGTTGCTAGCATGGAGAAAGAAGCGGCAAAAATGAGTTTAGCAGGAAATGTGGGTAAGACTAATGATATGATGTCAACATTATGTCCCGTTAGCGTTGATGGGCTATGGAGACGAAAATTCAACCAAAAACTATACGAGGAAAAAAAACTCTTCATTGAACGTTTAAGATGGCTAGGATCTGCAGAACGAATGGACACCAATGCTACGGTTCGCAGAATCTTCGCTTCCCAGCCAGACATTAGACGCAGTAGAGACCTCGCCTTAAGTTGTGCGCACAAGTGTAAACCCATCTCAACCGACTTGGAGTGCGCAACTGGAGGAAGTTAGGTAAGGACCGGGCTAATTGGTGGAGCATGTTTGTTTGGGTCCAGGTTTATTCCAGACTGTAGATCCACATTTGGAAAAAAACCAAGATGGTTAAGGACTTTACGATTTCAGACATATCAAAAAAAGTGGGCGTAAAAGTGGTAGTGTTCAATTTTTCTTTCCCAAAAAACCTAAGTTGGATGATGACTAGGGTGACCTTTGAAAAACTCAAACGAAAAAAACAAAAACTTAATTAAAAAAATTTTATATTTTTAAATTTAAATAATTTAAGTCAATTGTAACTTAAATACAAAATTAAAAAAAATGAGATGAGATGACGGCAATCCTTTATTTATGGTTCGACAAAAAAAAAAACATTTTCTTGTGCATACGCTATGAGTATGAAGTCGGGTCACAATTTTATCGAAAAAGGCCCCAAAAACTGGGCTTGATATATTGACATAAAAACTTATACAGGTCTTGTTGGAACCACATGTCCTCCAGTCCTAATTTTTCCAGTTGCAGCAGAAAAAACTCGGTTAAGATGGCCCTATAGCGGCCCTGTCGTTTGACCAGCGGCGTTCTCGAAAAAAAATGGCCCGATGGCTCCTCTAGCGTGAACAGCGCACCATGCAGTAACTTAGAGCGGGTGTAATGGCTCCTTGTGCATGGATTTTCGGTGCCCCAGAAGCGATAGTTTTGCTTGTTCATGTACCCGCTGAGTTGGAAATTAGCCTCATCGCTCATTCTGATTTTGGTCGAAAAATCGTCCACTTCCTCCTCGATATTGAGGATGGCTTGGGCGTAGGTTACACGCGTTTGGCGGTCGACAGGCAGCAGCTGAAGCACGGAATAGACTTTTTATGGGAACATGCGCAAGTCTTTGACCAAAATTCGCCTAAGGAACTACCGACTGATGGCTAATTGCGAGGCACGGCGTCTGGTCGATGTTTCCGGCGATAGCTCGATATCATCGGCAACAGCAGCGATATTCTAGACGAATTGTTACTCAAAAAAATAGACACGATTATTCCGCGTTCCTGGGGGAGTGCATCGCTCTTATGGGATAATTTTAAATAAATGGCGATTTGTTAAGAAGTGAATTCTTTTAGCTACAAAATATTTTAAATCGTGTTCGCATCAAAAAGATGCAAAAAAATGGATTTGCGTTGAAAAAAGTTTTGTTTTGCTTTTGTGATGTAGAAAAATTAAGTTAACTGAGAAAACCAAAAAGGGGACAAATTGCATGTTTTTTTTTTTAAACGGATACTGGCCATTTTTTTGTATACAAAAAACGGGAAATTTCCTCTTAAAAGAAGTCCGGGCCTAGTTATGACGAAACATTGTTTTTAAAAAAATTTGCCAAATCGGTGCAGTCGTTACCCGATTGTAAAAATCAAAAAAAAAGTGGTCGTAAACGTGGGGATGGTCATCTTTTCTTTTTTTTTAGCCCTACGTTGGGATATGACGAAAATTTAAAAAAAAAAATTGCCAAATCGGTGCAGCTGTTCTCAAGTGATGGGGTTCCCAACGATCGACATTTTATTTTTATTTGTATGGAATATTTTGTGTGTGACAAAAAAAATCTCTAAAAAAAAAATTGTCGCAATTTTTTTTTTAAAATGTAAAAAAAAATGTCATAACGTTACGAAGGTAAACATAAACGTCATCTATCATGAAGATGGCGTCGTAACATCGTTCCATACAAAATATATGAGGAAATTAAATTTCCAGGCGTTCTTGTGTTATAAGCGTAGTAACTAACGTCACTCTTTTTTTTAACGTTTAGTAATTCACAATTTCTTTAATATTAATTAATAGCCTAAATAAACTTAAAGACTAGACATTTTTAAATTTTGCCAAAGTAAAAGACCATTATGGACATTATAAGCATGGGTTTTAGACTACTCAATCCAGTGGACTAGTCGGGTTGATCTTAAATTTTGACTAATTTTTCTTTCGTCAATCTGTTATTTTTGACAATTTACGCCCATCACTAAAAAACGAACAATGACAGTCGATATATCTACTCAAACAATTCATGAAAAATGATAGCCCTACAGAAGTTAATTGCAATGTTGTCCTCGACATTTGCAAAATTTCGAAAACATTTGAAAAAAAAAAAAAATTAAATCAAATCACCCTTCTGTCAAAAAATGTATCAAAATCATATAGGACTACCAATTCGATTTGGATTGACGAACGATAAACCTCCTATTGATGGAAGCAAATGATTGATTACATTCCCACTGTGATGTGTCCTTTTCCTAATGATGCCCCAATCCATATCTCAATGGAATTCCAATGACAAATCCTTGTGTATAAATTCATGAAACACCTATATAGGTGTATATCGATTGACACATTGATGTGTTTACAGCAACATCCTATCAATGACAGAGATACATACACACCGTCGTTATCATCAAAAGGGAGGCTGGCTATGAATTTATTGAAGCAGGCATGATGTATGCCATTAGGCCTTTATTCCACCGCACATCATCTTGCCCATGGCTTTAATCAATCATAGACTGATGAAATTTATCAGCATCCTCTCCAAACCTCCTGATATTCGAATGTTTGGATATGCGTTCCTAATTTGTTTTTTTTTTTTTTTTTTACGTTCGCCCCGAATGTTCCGTATTTTCAATTAACGAAATGGAAATGTTTTCAAAATCAACTTGGAAAGTAATAACATGTGTGGGAGCTGCGCGTCTATTTCCCCAACAGACACAACAACAAATCCGCCCCAAACAAAAATCGAGGAATTAATGTGCTTAAGGATCTCATGATCGATGTAGGTATGTTCAACGAGTTCGTGACGAGTAATTTGGTAAAGTTTTACTTTTTTTGTTGTTTTTTTTTTTGATGAATGTGATAATATTGTTGCCGAAGACTCTTTAATGGGCAAACGCGGGAATATCAATGGAAATATTGAATCAGTTATTGACGTAAAACTAATTGCGTATGGATTTGAAGGGGTGAAGTGTTTTTCTTCAATTGCAATGTTTGTGTACCTTGCCTCGTAATGTATGCTTTTGATGATATGCTCCTAAATTAATAAACTCTGAGAGGGATGTACTTGTATCTATCATCGATAAAAAATAAATACAGATTTATTGGTTCTGCGATATGTATACAAACAGTTATTTATGGCTTTATGAGATAAGTTTATTTGGCTAAGATGCTACAGGCGCTTTTTATGTTCAAGCTTCCAGGTAAATGTTTTTTTTTTTTGTTTTTAATATCATTTGAATGAAATAAAGTTTTAGAATTTGTATTTCATTGATTGTTTATAACATTATGTGTGGAATGTGATATCAGTTATGTGGGCTCTTTTGAGCACATCATGCATAACAATTTCGCAGACTTCTGGTGTCATTTCAAAAATGTCGGTTCCAATGACGTTCTTTAGCATCGAAGTTTTTTTTCTTAATTTGCACGCGCTACAGAGATTATGAATACCCTTACAGTATTCGAGCACAGCGTGAGCATTAAGGCAATAGAGGAGAAGGAAGGAGGAGATACCGAAGTGCGTTGGTTTTTAATTTCTGTAAATTGTAATGGAGAGGAAAAACTGAGTTTGGAAAAGCATTCCACATCCGTGTTCTTCAGTTTAGGAATGAATCTCTACATTTCATAGTACGTCCAAGATAGGCTTGAAAATCAACTGATAAGCATTCATCGTACGGCGAGTATTTCAGTTGAATTGTTGAAAGGAGTGGAATGTAAATGGCTACCTCGTTCCAGCATTTGTTGTTGGAATAGCGGTAAAATAGTGTAAAGCAAGAGACATTTCTACGATGTTCGAGCGAAACTATGAAGTTTGCTGTGGTTGGTTCTCCTATCAATTTTATCGTATTTGTATCCTATTTAGTAGGTGGAACGGTGTTTTGGCTGCATCTGGCCATATCTGTACTTAAGTTTAGGATGTATATGCGCTTTATAACTACATTAAGGCCAGGAGTCGAATTACCACACCAGTTATCGAGTGAGTGAAATGCATACGTTAACGAATGATCGAATGATCATGATTGGGATGATCACACACGAATGGTCACGTATCGAAACCACTTTTAAAATTGTACAAATTTTACTAGTAATTATAGCAACAAGCCATTATATAAGCCGCAACTGATTTGCAAGGTTTCCAACGCTCACCAGCAAGAAACCCCTGGTTTCATTAGGAATGCCGACACATGCTCGCAGCCAAGAACGAGGCCTACAAGACTAAGCTGCAGGTGAAGACGATAGCTGCCGTTGAGCTCTATCGGCAGAGAAGAAGGAAGAAGACCGGCATTTTAGAAAGAAGAAAAAAGAGCAAGAAAAGCGCGTGATCGAGGATATAGAGAGGTGCCACTCTAGGAAAGATATTCGCAAGTTTTACCAAAGTGTAAATCGTCAATGCCAAGGATACAAGGCTCGAACAGAATCCTGTCGAGATGAACAAGCAAATATCGTACTTGAGACACAGTCGATACTGAGGATATGGCAGAACCACTTCTGCAGACTGTTAAAAGGCGATGACGAACAACATTCTGCTGTTAGGCAGAACGAACCATTCAATATTGGCACCGACAGCGAAAACTGTCAACCACCCGACCTGAGTGAAGTTAGGATAGCAATATCTAAACTCAAGCTGCCGGAAATGACGGCCTTCCCGCTGTGCTTTATAAACCTGGCGGAGATGACTTGCTAAGTAACATCAAAGAGTATAGAACTACATAGAGTGCGCATCTCATACAACAAAAATGTTTCTATGTAGTGTACTGATATTGATACCCCAGTGTTCACATTGCTACCCCAGCATCAAACAACAGCATAGCCGACGCATAAGATCGACGAAATTTCCCCTTCGCACCTACCGGGGCTCAGTGGCGCAATGGTAGGTGCGATTAACTGCCGCGCAGAAGGTCTGGGTTCGATTCCCAGCCGTAGCAACACCTAAATGATTTTTCATGGCCCTCCTCTAGTGATAATCTGACAAATCATCCGAGTGGTATGAATTGTCAAGAATAGCTTCTCTCAACTTAGCCGTATGGATTCGGCATAAAACAGGAGGTCCCGCCATCGTGCAATAAATACACACAAACACATGAATTGTTGTGAGAAAGCTAGGCCCTGGGTACGAACGAGCCTGTTACGGCAAATTATTGTAACTACCAACCGTTTCTTAATCGGCTTCAAATTTTTTAGCTGTGATGCGTACTCAATGTAGTTCTATACTCATCCACAAATTCATAAGCCAAATCTGGTCGGAGGAAAGTTTGCATGAAGAATGGAACCTCAGCATAGTTTGTCCGATCCACGAAAAAGGAGACCCTCTAAACTGCGGCAATTACAAAGGCATTAGTCCCCTCAACATCGCCTTCAAGATCCTGCCGAAATATGTGAACGCTTGAAACCGTTAACCAACAACCTGATCGGCCCTTATCAGTGTGGTTTTAGGCCAGGAAAGTCCAAAACCAATCAAATTTTCACACTTCGGCAGATCCTGGAAAAAACAGAAAAAGTCCAAATCGATACCCACCACCTGTTCATCGATTTCAAAGTGCATACGACAGCATTTATAGAGACG